>OX421506.1:8911966-9659466 GCA_949126835.1 Anisus vortex | reverse complement strand
TTAATTAACTCCCTTTTTTTGTATTCTCTCCTTTTTATATGTATACATTCCTACACCTCCCCCCCCCCCATCACAAACCATTTCTCTCCATAAAACCGCCAACCCCTTCGCTCCTTATGGACTGTCAAAATTGTTTACCATTTAATTGTTTACTTTTTCTTAACTTCTTCTTCTTCTATTATTATTATTTGTCGTGTTGTTGTTGTTTTTTTGTTGATGTTTTGTTGTTATTTTTTTTTTCACTGTTTATATGTTTTACGTTGTTAGTCTTTGTCTCTTTGGCTGAGTATCTGTCTGTGTCAGTCTGTTATATGTGTCTATCTCCGATGTCCCTTAATCATTTTTGGTATAATAGGTATGACAGATTGTCTGTCTGTCTGTTTTGTCGGTTGACGTATTGAAACTATATAGTAGTCTGATATATGTATGTCTGTATGTCATTTGATTTTTCAAACTATATAGAAGTCTGCCATATGTCTGTCTGTGTGTCAGTTGATTTATTGAAAACAATATAGAAGTCTGCTTTATGTCTGAATGTATGTCAGTTGATTTTTCAAACTATATAATAGTCTGCTTTATGTCTGTATGTGTGTCAGATGATTTTTCAAACTATATAATAGTCTGCTTTATGTCTGTATGTGTGTCAGATGATTTTTCAAACTATATAATAGTCTGCTTTTCTGTCTGTGTGTCATTTGAATTTTCAAACTATATAATAGTCTGCTTTATGTCTGTATGTCATTTGAATTTTCAAACTATATAGAGGTCTGCTATATGTTTGTATGTAAATCTGATGTCTTCCAACAGTTCCAGTCGCAGAAACTTACTTCCAGGCAGTACCACATTACTCGACCACACTAACGGAGCAATGTTGACCACATCACTGTTGATGTCCTATTATTATTATTGGACTATCAAACATTACCACCAGTCTTCTCAGAGTATTTGAGTTGCAGTAGCTGAATTATTTGATTGATTTGAACATCAAAATGGACGACATCACCACAATATAACTTCCAAACTTGTAAATAATAAATGAACGACTTATTGCAGCATATTATTTAATAACAATTCATTAACAGTTGACACTTCACATCCAATGAACAAATATAGCTTTATAGTATCAACATAATACACAATTTTATTTATTTTTCCTGAGTCTAAAATAATGCCTGCGTTCCTTGTGAGTTATGAGAAAAGACTGCCGACCGCATGGACAGTCACTTGACTATATCTACTTCCGATATAGGTTTTCTTAATATCCAAAAATGGGTTTTATTTCGACTTTTTAATTATTAATATAGCTACTACCTATATATTATTTTATGGCTTCATAGCATACCCCCCAACCACAGAGAAAAAATAATAATTTATTATTATTTTTGATACGAAAAATGTTTACAATAATGAAAAAAATTATCTTAATCTTAATTAATGCATATAATCATTCATTTAATAATACATAGAGAAAAAAATTCATTTAATATATGTACAAACAATCAAAAAACATATTTATAAGCAGAAATATGACACAAAGAATAATGTCTAATGTTTATATGACAATTAGTCATAGACAATTATCTTTAGGTATTGTCTAATCAACTTCAGTAATACTGAGATAAACTATTGGATATCAGTGATGTGTATGGATAATCTAGACAGCACATCAGGTAAATGGTTATCTTTTCCTACAATACTTTTTATCTGAAATTTGTAATCTGATAGAAGTAAAGCATATTTATTTATTCTTTTGTTATTGACATTAGAGACATTAAAATTCACAAGCGGTTTATGATCTGTGAGAATTGTGAACTGACGACCCAACAAATAGTATTGAAACTTAAGTACAGCATAGACTATACACAAACCCTCTAATTCTATGACACTAAAATTCTTTTCACTTTTAGTCAGTGCACGACTTACATAATAGGCAGGTTTATAAACTATTTCAGAGTCCACAATGAACTTTTTGTAAATACAAGCCCCTAAGCCGGACTTTGAGGCATCACAAGCTAGAATGATGTCATCATCTTTTTGAATTGTTTCTAGTATTGGTTCCTTAGAAAATGCATCTATTAGGATTTTAAATGATGTTTCACATTGGTCAGTCCAATTTACAATATTGGGTTGAAATTTTTTTGTGAGATCTATAATAGGTCTAACTATTTGACTATAGTTTGGAATGAATTTACTGTAATAGTTAAACAATCCAAGTAATGCCCTTACATGTTTTTTTGTTTTAGGCGTTTGTATTTCTAGAATTTTCTTATGTAAGTGCTGTGTTGGTTTTACTTGGCCATTTTCAAATTTATGTCCTAGAAATTCAATCTCAGTTTTTCCTATTTTTAATTTTGAAGGAGATACTGTTAAATTATTGTCTTTCAATATTTGCAACACTTCCTCTAATAAAATTAAGTGTTCATCCCAAGTATTTGTGAAAATACAAATATCATCCACATAGTGAACTATGTTTTTATTTTGAGGTAAAATATGTCTCATTAGTTTAGTGAATGTAGCAGTACTATTGACTAAACCGAAGGGCATGACGTTCCAATTAAATACGCCTTTATGTGTAATAAAAGCTGTATAATCCTTTGATTTCTCATCAAGAGGCACTTGCCAAAATCCTCTTGTTAAATCTATGGTAGTAAATATTTTACCTGTGGCCATAGTGTTAATGATATGTTCTATATTGGGCAAACCCTCTTGATCAAGTTTTGTTACTTTATTGAGCTTGCGATAATCACAACATAATCTGATAGAACCATTTTTTTTTCTAACAATCACCATGGGTGATGAGTACTGAGACATAGATTTTTCTATTATCTTACTTTCTATGAGTTGATCTAATTCCTTATCTACCTTTTCAACAAGCATTTGAGGAATATTATATGCTTTTGATCGAAATTGTTTTTGATCAGTCAGTTCTATTTTATGTTCAATGACATTTGTTAATCCTGGTTTTTCTGTTATTGTTGTTTTAAATTTATTCAATAAATTCAAAATATTGTTTTTAACCATTTCATTTTCAATATGGTCTAACTGTATTTGATCTATTTCATTATTGGCTGGTGTGGTTATACCACAAAAATAGTCAATGTTTGGAATGTTCTGAACATTGTTATCTTCAAAAATTATCATATTGTTATTTTGTATTTTGTTTTCAATATCTGACTGACTGTCATTTATTTGGTTTTCCTCATAAGCTCTTAAATTGTTTAAATGAACAATTTTTTCTTTGTTATTAATGTTAACTTTGTAAGTTACATCTGATAACTTATGCATAATTTCAAAAGGTCCTTTCCATTCCATAGTATTGCCACTGCCAATTGGCAAATAAACAAGTACTTTATTACCAACTTCTAGTTTTCTCATGTTCTTATGAATGTTTTCTCTGATTAAAGTTTTAGATTTGATTTCTTCATTTTTTTGTACAGCAAATTCATAAGCTGTTTTCATATGTTTTTCAGTTTTATTGACTAAGTCAAATGGAGACATTTTTTTTTCTTTAAGTCCTAATAATTCTGATTTGAAATTATCCAATGGTCCATTGGGATTTTTGCCAAGCACTAATTCAAATGGTGTAAAACCTGTGCTTTCATGAACCGATTGTCTATAAGCAAACAAAATAGCTGGAAGGTAATCATCCCATTCAAATGGATGGTCTTCACACACTTTTGTTATCATTTGTTTTATTGTTTGATTAGCCCTTTCTATCATACCATTTGATTCAGGATGGTATATAGAACTAAAAATTTGAGTGATTTTTAACATTTGTGCAAAAGCTTGAGTAAGGCTTGATTTGAATTGAGTTCCATTGTCACTCAATATGAACTTTGGAAAACCGAAACGACAAAAGATAGGTAAAAGAGCATTACAGACCCTTTCTGCAGTTATTTCCCTTAATGGAACTACCTCTATCCATCTACTTCCCATGTCTATAATGGTTAAGGCAAACTTTGCTTTGGTAGTTTTAGTCTGCTTCATGGGCCCTATTATATCAACTGCTATCTTGTAAAAAGGTTTGTTTATGGTATCTGTCATTTGTATTGGAGCCTTATGTTTAGAATCTTTTTTATTATGTCTAAGACAGGTATCACAGCTTTTAATAAATGTTTTCAAATCTTTTTCCATTTTAGGCCACCAGAAATTCCTTTTGAGTTTACAAACTGTTTTCTTGCTACTCAAATGACCTGACAATGCATTGTTATGCGAAATTTGCATTACTTTGACAGTTAATGTTTTAGGTATAACTATTTGAGTTATATCTAATTTAGTGTCCTTTCTACAGAGAATTCCATTTATTATTTCAATGTTTTTATTTTTAACCTGACCTTTTTCAATTTCTGATACCATTTTAATTATGTATGGATCTTCTTTCTGTTCTTGTTTTAGAGTTAGCTCATCAAAAGGCATGTTTATTAAACTGATATTTTCTGTTTTTTTTATTTGGGTTTCCTTTTTATGAGGACTATCAATGTATGATAATATCTCACTCTTCATTTTAGTAAAATCAGATATTTGATTTTTAGCAATGTTGAATATTTGTTTATGACCTTCTAAATGTCTACATAATGAAATAGCATGTAATTCTTTTGGTACATTGTTTATTTCACATTGACTTTCAAATTTGCTTACATACTGTTCTAGTTTTTCTGTTCCATTCCATTTGGGAATAGGATTATCCTTTTCATTATTTATGGATAAGTCAATATTAGGTGTCTCATTGAGAATATTATTTTCTGACTTTCCTATGGTTTGTAAGAAATTAAAAGTTTGTAGAGCAGGGTAAAATTCTTGTTCTGGTAAATCTACTAACTTCTCATTTTGCAATAGAACAGGTTTCAAATTCAAGTCATTGGATTTTTCATTCATCCATTTTTGAAAAATGTCAAAACTATTATCATGTTTGACATTGAAAGAATTACCAATAATTAAAGGTGCAACACAGTTTTTCATTATGGCTGCCTCTGCTTTTCCAGTGAGCCAAGGACAATCAATGTCTATTATAGTGACAGGACAATTTACAGTGGAACCATTTCCAAGTTTTATTGTATCCACTCTTATTATATTGGTGGGTTTCTGATTTGGAATGATACTTTCATCTATGCATATTATACTACTTCCGGTGTCTCTTAGACAGTAAGTGGTCTTTCCTTCCACATAAGCAGGAAAAAGTATTAACTGACCCCTGTTTTCAAATATGACATTATTAGATTGAGATGTGGAATTGTTAAGTTTTCCTCTATTTCTTCTATTTTGGAAATTTGATTGAGGTCTGTTTTGAGTATTAGGAAAATCTTGTCTTCCAACATGTTGATTTGGCACATTGTTATTGGAAAAATTCTGATTTGGCATATTTCTGTTTCCAAAATTTGAAAAATTCTGATTTGGAAAGTTTCTATTATCAAAATTAGAAAAATTTTGATTTGAAAAACCTCTATGATCAACATTTGATCTATTGAAGTTTGGATTGAAATTTCTACCTCTTGCATTGTTATTTCTGTAACAATATTCTGATGAATGGTTTGTACCATTGCAAAAAATACATCTATAATTATTAGATTTTGGTTGATTACCAAATTTTTTTCTATTGCCAAATTGATTATGTCTAGACCTAGGAGGTGAATAGCTCCTTCTTCTATGTTGAATTGTATTTACTGTTTGATTTTGTTTAGTCAGTTCTACATTAGGATGACTATCCTTAAAATTTGAGATTGCATCTATCAAACTCTCAACTGTCTTAACTTTTCTTTCCATAATGTGAGTAAACAATGGTTTAGAAGCTTGTTCTAATACTTTATCAACAACCATGATTTCTATAATCTCATTAGGATTTTTGGTATCTATTTTTACTAAGTCTAACCAGGTAAGTAAAAATGTTTTCACTTCAGACACAAAAGCTCTTGGTTCTATCTTGTCTGTTAAGATAAAGTTATGAAACTTTTGTCTGTAATAATCCTCAGAGTGGATAAAGAATTTTATTAACTGTTCTTTGATAATGGCATAATCAGTTATTTCTTTATCAATATGTGATAGTGCTTCCCTACCCTTATCTTTCAATTGTGGGATAAGGTGAATGTAATATTCTGAAATGGGAATCCCATATCCTTTACATGTTGCTTCAAATAAATTTAGAAAATCAACAATTTTCTCTTTTCCATCAAAAGGAGGCATTTTGAATCTAACACCATGTTTTGATTTTTCATTATTTGTTTGCTCAACTTTAGTATTTTGTAATTTAGCCAACTCCAATTCATGAGCTAATTTAAGTTGAGTTTCTTTCAACTGAGTTTCTCTTAACTCTTTTTCTTTATTCATTTCTAGTTCTTTCAATTCTTTTTCTTTATTCATTTCTAGTTCTAGTTGTTTTTGTTTAATTTCATTATCAAGTTCTTTTTGTTTAATTTCATGAGCCCTTAATTCTGCTCGTTCATCTCTTTCCTTATCTGCTAATTCTTTTTTCAATTGTTTAACTTTATTTTCAACAAATTCTTGATATTCTTTCTTATCAGTAATACCATATTCTTTTGCCAACAATTTAGCCTCATCATAGAGTAATTGAACCTTTGACTCCATTATTGTTTATTATGAATGTCAAGATTTATTATATTATAGTACAGTACAATTATTATAATGCACTATTTTATAGTACAGCAATGTTTTATTCCTATACTGGATGGCAATATTTATTAATTACTGAATGAGCATTTTTATATTACTGAATGACAATATTTATTAAATACAGAATGAGCAGTTATATAATATCACAGCAACTTTTTTTTTTTTTTTTTAATCCTATGCTGTAGTAAAATGTTTATAATTCAGAATGCAAAATGCTAGAATGTCAACAAGTATGCTAAGCCAAGACACATTTTCTATTATGGCTTGTTTATTTTATTATTATTAGCAATTTTATAGTAGAGTTTAAAGCAAGTGCAAGTCACTTTTTGCTATTATGACTTATTATTACTATATAGGTTGCACAATTATTTTCCGCAAAGCAATGTACAATCTTATTATTACCAATGGTAGCACATATATAATATTATTATTATTATTGAGGATGGCATATAAGAATTAGATTAATGTTATTATAAGCCACTATGATATTATTCTTATGAGCAATTGAAATGGATGTAATTATTATCAGTATTGGAAGTACATTTTCATAGTGATTACTGGAAGTACATTTTCATTAATGCCAATACACAATAATTTTACTATAATTAATAGCAATGTAAATTCTAGATAATATTATTACAGTAGCACTGCAAAGCACAATATTATTTTTATTTAGGTTATTTTACCTGTTATATTGTGAATATTTTGTACATTTGTAGTTACATGTATTAGATATCAATTATTATTTTGTTAATTGTAGTTACATGTATTTGGGCACTACTTAAATTATATAGTTATGAATGTGAATATTCATATTATTATTATCTAGGTGAACTTATTATTGTTAATGTTCTTACCATAGACCATTATACTCAGAGAGCAAAAACTAACCAATGCATATTAATGATATCTCAAAAAATACACAACAAAAAATTTATATCAAGTAACAATAGAAAAAAAAAAACAATCACAATACACTAATGCTGCTTGGACCACAAATGATAGAGGAATTTCTGACAAAGAATAACGACATGTATAACATTGACAAGACTATAGTAATTTTACTTTAATAATTTTTAACAATAACAAACAAAGTCAAGACAACTAACAGAAATAACCCTAACAAAGAATCATTTCTAATCAATCTCTTTTAAGAAATAGAAATAGATGATAGACAGAATAAGAATAGACAAGAGATTTGATTAAAAACTACCGCCAACCAAAGCCCGCTTTATACATAAATAATACATATATATATATATAATTCATACTAATGAATGTAAAAAATATGATTAAATTAAAGATTACTTAATAATCCAAATGAAAACACATTCACTGTATGAAATTACTGCAATGTAAATCCAGAGTAGAAATCCAGAAGAAACTTAATTAATTATTTAATAATCCAATGAATGTTCACACTGTATCAAGTTGAGTTGCTTCAAGTTTCCACTTCAGTATGGTATAATCCAATTTTAGAATGAACACAAGAAAAAAATGTATACCATTAATTAAAATTAATGTCAAAGTCTTTGGTATACAGATTAAATATTAATTATATTTAAAGTTATTTAATGTTATTTATTTATCTTCCGATAAGCACATCGGACTTCAACACATCAGATTTCAACACCTGGTCGTGTCACATCGGATTTGAACATAGGCTACATAAAATTCAACACATGGTTGTGTCACATCGGATTTGAACATGTGGTTATTCTACATAAAATTCAACACATCGTTGTGTCACATCGGATTTGAACATCGGACTTGAACATATGTATATAGTTTAGGTTCCTTGTTGATAACATGTGGGAACGAAACTTTTTCCGGTTGCAAATATTAAATAATGATCTGCGTATAGTCACTTTTTTTTGATTTTTTCTATCGAATTTTCCAATGATGAAATATTTGTCATCGGTGTACAAATGTTATATTTTCTTAGAGCTATTATAGTGCTCAATCATATAAATAGTATATGTATTTGAAATAATTGACTCAGGCTTCAGTTTTGTTCAAAAACTGGTACTCACATAATTTTCCATGTGGTTTGTAGTACGTCTTCAAAAAGTTCAAAAAGTTTCGAATTTGAACATAATATTATATCCTTCAGCTTCTCTCTCCGTTAGCTGCCACCAAACCTGTTGATGTCCTATTATTATTATTGGACTATCAAACATTACCACCAGTCTTCTCAGAGTATTTGAGTTGCAGTAGCTGAATTATTTGATTGATTTGAACATCAAAATGGACGACATCACCACAATATAACTTCCAAACTTGTAAATAATAAATGAACGACTTATTGCAGCATATTATTTAATAACAATTCATTAACAGTTGACACTTCACATCCAATGAACAAATATAGCTTTATAGTATCAACATAATACACAATTTTATTTATTTTTCCTGAGTCTAAAATAATGCCTGCGTTCCTTGTGAGTTATGAGAAAAGACTGCCGACCGCATGGACAGTCACTTGACTATATCTACTTCCGATATAGGTTTTCTTAATATCCAAAAATGGGTTTTATTTCGACTTTTTAATTATTAATATAGCTACTACCTATATATTATTTTATGGCTTCATAGCAATCACCTATATTATGGACTTTCTCTTTCTCTCTCTTTCTCTCTCTCTCTCTCTTCACTACCCTCATGGCACCCATAACAGGCTCCTGATGAATACCACAAAGTGCCATTGAATGTCAATGCCCCCCCCCCTCCAAAAAAAAAAAAATGTCCCAACCAACCACATCATTACAGAAGTCAAAATGAAAATCTGGTTTGTGCCGGGAAAAACAGAAAACGGGAGGTAATGGGAGTAACGCAAGGGCCATAACTCCTGGCCAAACAGTAAATGAACATTTTCTTGTCTTGTGTTCTTGTTGTCTTTTAAAGAAAGACTTACTACCCCAACCCCACCCTTCTCACATGACTATTAAAACCTAACAACAACCTTTAAAAAGAAAAAAAAAGATTAAAAATAATGAACTAACTCCTAAAGTAATATGATTATTTCCTTTTTTTCTTTCTTAAAAACAGACTAAAGGTAATGAAAGGAATCTAGAACATTTTTGAGCTGGTCTGTGTAATACAATCTGGACAATTAAAAACTTTAATGAAACAAAATAACGAAACAATTTTTTTGTTATCCAATCAAATCACTTGGGGCAAAAAATCTAAGTGTGAAACCTAACCCTCCCATTGGTTCACGTTGGTCAACACGTGGGTTCCTGTAAAGACGTTTTGATTGGTTGACTTCTAGTTGTTGTTTGTTTTGCATTGTTGTGTGTGTGTTTTTTTAAGTTTATAAAAGAAGATAGATCTAGGCTTTTATTATGAAACAAAAGATTTTTTTTTTAATTTAAAATCTCAGGAGACTGAACTGAACATCTGGGAAAGTCGAGAGGCTTTTAGGGTGAGGGGTAGAGGATTGAAAAGAGTATTCGGTGGGTAAAGGTGAAAGGTTGGTAAAGGGTGCTATCGTTACAGAGAGTTTGTGAGTGTGTGAAGAGTGGAGTGGATATGAAGCCGCAAATAACTATTACATAGGCGTGCACCCTGGTGCCAACACAAACATTGATAGGGGACCCCTTGGGTTAAAGAAAGAAAATACTTGGGACCTTCAGGCTTAAAGACTGGGAACCCTCGATTTGAAAGATTGGCAACTTCTCTTATGAAATATCTGAGTGCAAATTCGCTTTCCCTAATGGTTCAATGATTTAAAAAAAATTTAAGAAAATACTGGTGACTCTAATTGGGTAGTTGTGTGATTGGCTGATGGGCTGATACAATGGACTTCGAACCGAAGACTGAATTGAGTCAGGTCCCTTAAGATTGGCCGATTTATGCCTTGATTATTGACATATTTAAGCCTTGATTATTGACCTATTTATGCCTTGATTATTGACCTATTTATGTAGCGATGATTGACCTATTTATGCCCTGATGATTGACCTATTTATGCCCTGATAATACACGTGCTTATGGTCTGATGATTGACCTAACTATGCCTTGACGATTTATGCCCTGATGATTAAGTTGTGAGATTTCAAGACAGTTGACACGGTGTTGGTGAAGTTACAGCCCCACTATAGAACCGTACGTAAGATCTGCTCTTTATGTGCTTATGTCTGATTGTTAATGTAGGTATGGTCCTTCTGTCACGGTGCTCATTGCTGCCCACTGTAATGTACACCTAGGGCGCCGTTGTTGGAAATACTTTAACAAAACTACAACAGACGCAGCCCTAATTTTAAATGTATAAAAAAAAAGTATTTCTTTAAATGGCACAGCTTTAAGGCTTAGAAAGAAATCACTTTCGCAACCACTGTAGGAATCATCCCATTGTTGTAACGCTGGAAATGAGATATAGATCAACAGTCGATGAACATTATACTTAAGTACCACTTTTGCGTAAGTGTATTGTTGAATAAAAAGAACTTTTTAAAGCTTTTTATGGTTAGCTTAAAAACTGGGTGATTGATCTGTTGACATTTTGGTTGGCATTTGGTTGACATTTGGTTCGTCTTGAATCTCTCCAGAGCCCCGTGCCTAGTTCCCTCCACCCTCCCCACACGCCTTTTCTTATTTCTATCTTTTCTATTTCCCCTTTATTTTCTTATTAGATTATGTGTCTTAACCCTTCCCGTACCGACCTACTTCTATCTATGCTGCCTTCAGTTTCACTATATACGCGCCCGGGACTGTAAGGGTTAAAGTGATTTTTTGTGTGTGTATGTTGCTTTTAAGATTTAATTAATGCTTTAAGAGGCAGTAAGCCAAGTATTAAGTTCATCCAACGTCTTATCTGGAATATAGGGATGGTGTGTGTGGGGGGGGGGGGGGAGGGTGTGGAATGTGGGAAGGGTTAGGGATGGATTTTGAGGGGGATGGGGGTGTGTACATTAAATCTATGTCTGCTTTTTATGTGTCAGTTCTGTTCTCTGCTGATGATAGTCTTAAAGTATGTCAGCAATGTACATAAATACGCAGTAGTGTATGGAAGCAGAGGTCTTCTTCGACTAGATATATACACACGGCAGGTGAAGTTATGAATAGAAAAGAGATTTAACTTTCTATTACATTTCTTCAGATGGGGCGCTTTGGTGGCCGAGCGACAGCGCGTTCGACTGGCGATCCGAATGGTTCTGGGTTCATATCCTGGTATAGGCTAGGATTTGTTCCCGGGACTGGAGGGTGGCCCTGAGTCTACCCACAATTGAAGACAATAGCGCCTAAGCATGCTAAAATATGTGATAGCGATAGCATGGGGCAGTTGACCTATCATTATCATTACCAGTCTAAAAAAAAAGATTATAACATAGATGGATTTCCCCACAGTGATCAAGACATGGGAAAATTCTATACTAGAATTGGGTTATAATATAATATAATATAATATAATATAATATAATATAATATAATATTATATAATATAATATAATATAATATAATATAATATAATATAATATAATATAATATAATATAATATAATATAATATAATATAATATAATATAACGTATCGGTAGTACAGTTTTGCTCGTATTTGTTTAAAATTTGCAGTTATACGAAAAAAAAGATGGCAATGGAGGGGAGGGGACGTATGTTAACCCTTTCTGTACCGACCTACTTCTATCTATGCTGCCTTCAGTTCCGCTATATACGCGCCCGGGACTGTAAGGGTTAATGGCTATTTTAAAAGTAACAAGAATGTCTATATGTACAAAACAAAATATTAATAATGTCACCGTTAGACACATTGAGTATTTATTGGGGCTTGAGCTTACCATTGGAGGCCCGTGGCCAGCACGACGTCTCCGCGTGTTTGTGCGTGTGAGGCTCAAAGGCATGCTGAAGGTAATGCATGTATGCAGGTGGCGATCAGATCGTGAGTACACCAGGTCTGACCGGTGAAATAGGTAACAAAGGGGGGAGGGGGTGAGATACTTCTGGAAGCGGTCCCGTAACACAATGAAACACGCGGATGCAAGATGTATGTAATTGTGGAGAGGTAGGGAGGGAGGTATGGTGTATAATATAGCAGCATTGTCAGATGTGGGCATTAAGGGCGCCCGTGATGAGTTGGGGGGGGGGGGGCGGGGAGAGGACGAGGTCGCCAAATGTTATCATGAGGGAAACAGGTGAGAAAAGAAAAATGTATATATTATGGCATTTCTCTGAGAGCATCAGAGCCACCTATATCCCATTCCGAAACAAGTAATGGGCGCCAGTTTATGGCCTATATACATTTGGGGTGGGGGGGGGGGGTAGGGTGAATCTGTGCCGAGTCAAAGGTAAGCTCAGAAAACAAACGGTGATGTTTCAATTTGGGTACCCGTGGCTCAATAAATACATTTTTTTTCGTGCCATTAATTTGCTAGAATATTTGGGAGGGGGGGGAGATGGGGAGAAAGAGATGGGGAGGTAGAAGAGAGAAATAAAGATTAAAAAAAGAAAGATAGGACAATAGAGAGAAAATGATAATGAGCAAGAGAGAGAGAGACCAAGAGCGTAAGAGAATTGACAAGGGCGAGAAAGAGAATTGAGAATTAACAATGAGACAGGACGAGAAGGAGAATTGAGAAATAACAATGAGACATGACGAGAAGGAGGGAGAAAATGATAAAGAAAGGTATACAGAGGGAGAGAGAGAGCCAGAGAGAAAGAAAGAAAGAGAGAAAAAGAGAGTAGGCCTAAGAGATACTGAGAAAGAAAGACAAGAGTGAAAGAAATAAAGTTGGAGACAGAGATAAAGAAAGAAAAAAAAAAGAGAGGGTGGGAGAAAGAGAGACAGAGTGAGACACACAGAGAGAGATTGATAGAGAGAGAATGTATGATTGAGAGAGAGAGAGATTGATAGAGAGAGAATGTATGATTGAGAGAGAGAGAGAGAGAGATTGATAGAGAGAGAATGTATGATTGAGAGAGAGAGAGAGAGATTGATAGAGAGAGAATGTATGATTGAGAGAGAGAGAGAGAGAGAGAGAGATAAAGAGTTGTCTCCCTGTTCTGCCATTAACCTCATTCTGACCGTCTACATTTGTAAAGCCACATTTTTTTTTGTTTACTTGAAAACGAATTTAGAAATTAGTTTGGAATTTGCTTTTTAATCACAGACAGCAATTAATGAACATTTGACAGAAATTAATTTTCTGTAATCATTTTCGTTCATTATTTCGTTAATAGTTTATAGTTCTTATTTCAAAATAAAAAAATTAAAGCGGTTAATGATCGTTGGGCTCTTTTCTTTTTCTTTCAAATTTATTTTGAGAGATGAATCGAGTGGATGAGCTTTTTCAAAACGAAGGACACGGTGGCGCTCGGCTGCCGTAACGAGAATCCCGGGTTCCAATCCCGGTGTAGGGTCGGATTTTTTTCTCCCAGGGTCTGGAGGGTGTCCCTGAGTCTAACCCAGCTCTGATAGGTGGTACCTGAACTTAGTTTGGGTAAAATATAAAGGCGGCTGTGAATAGTGCTGGCCACACAATCACCTAGTATGCCGTGGCCACGGAAACTGGTGAACGCTGCTTCAACGAGTCAATTTGGTTCGACGCGTACTTTACTTACTATTAACCCTCCCCGTACCGACCTACTTCTATCTATGCTGCCTTCAGTTCCGCTATATACGCGCCCGGGACTGTAAGGGTTAAGCAATAAACTTATATCAATCCTAGGTATAAGTCCGGGGCTGGTGAATCTGCTTGAAACATGTGACTTCACTTCCTGCTTAACAAGTCATGTCCAGGTTCACTTTTTCGAAGGTTTTATTTCCTTAATAATATAACAAAACGTTATTCTTTTAGTCCGTGGCCAGTAGACCAGTGCTATAAACGTGACAAATCATAGCCTTCACTGGGATTCGAACCCGCGACCTTTGATACACCAGCCGAACGCGCCGCCCGCCTCGTGTCATAAGTTAAATATGCACGTACAGAATTTCTTAGGATTCGATAAACCTTAAAAATATTCACATTGATTTTTTTTTTTTTTTGTAATAGCGTTGTTAAATGATATAGTGAATATTAAGTGATCATGGTAAAACCAAACACACAAACACACACAGAAACATACACAAACATACATACTTACATACACAAACACACACAGAAACATACACAAACATACATACATACATACACAAACACACTCAGAAACATACACAAACATACATACACAAACACACACACAGAAACATACACAAACATACACACACACACATACAAACACATACACCTATATACACAAACACACACAAACACACGCAGTAACACACAGACATACAACAACACACACACACGCACAAATCAATCAAATACACAAAAACACAGCACTCACAGACGCACCAACAAACACACACACCACACAAACACACACATACATAAAAACACACTCACTGGAACACAAGAAGAAATAAAAGCTGAGCTCATTAAAAGTACATACCAAAGGAAAAACTTAGATATTAGAAACGTCAAAAGAAAAAAACAACCTCGCAGCCTTTAAAGTGCATGAAAACTTAGCGAACGCACTTTTGGCTCACAGTCAATAATGAATTGAATGCCACGAAATATTGATCCGAATGAGTTAAACCACCAGGATGGTCTGGATGAGTTAAACCACTAGCGCACTAGGAAGGCTAGACTTCTTTAATGAATACTTGAGTTGTATTTATTTATGTTTATGTTCCATAATTTTTTTTTAATGTTTTTGTAAGCTGACATTATCCCAATGCTTCCCCCCCCCCCCTAAGCCCTGCGTCTATAGCAGCGGTTACCAATCTGTGAGTCGCCACCCTTTGGGGGTTTAACGACCATTTTATTGGGGTGGTCTGAGACGAGACTATCGGAAAGACGTAATATCGTGACTACTTTCAATGGTCTTATGAACCGAGACACCGCTCATTTATCCGTCATTTATGCCGGTCCCGCCGGCATTCAGACACACCCACATAAATTATGAGTACCCGGCGTGATGGTATCATCGCGCGAACCCCATCAAATAGCCTACTCCCCGTACAAATACAGGTGTATGTGACGGGGATGGCGCCATAATGTATGTAGGCCCTATGCCGACCAGTCAGGACAGTCACGCGTGTTTAGAGAGCTGCTGTGTTAAAAGCAGATTATTCTCTGTTAAAAGCAGCTAATGTGTTGAAAGCAGTGTATTTGCGGTAAAATAGAAAGAAATTGAAAATATACTCTGCAAATCAGATTTACTTTACAATTCATAACAGTAGCAAATTTATTACAACTAAAATGTAGCGACAAAAATACTTTCATGGTTGGGTGTCGACACAACGTGAGACGATGTACTAGAGGGTCGCGGCGTTAAGAAGTTTGGGAACCACTGGTCTATAGTGAAGGGCAGTAATCAGACCTTTCTATTTTTTATATTATTATTCCTTTCGAACATTTCAGAAGTCTCTTAACGATTTTCTCTTAGACGACAACGGTGTGTGTGCATGTGTGTCTGTGTATGTATGTGTGTGCGAAAGCGTGTGTGTGTTTGTGTGTGTGTATGTGTGTGTGGGGGTGTGGGACTATGGGCGCGCGTGTTTGCTATATAACAGTCCCGCCAATCAAATGACCCCCCCCCCCTTTTTCACCAAAAGGTCACAACCTGTATCTGGTTCATTTTACAATTCTCTTAGTGATGTTTTTTTTCCCTGAAAAGCGATAACATACAATCAGACAGTAAGTAGAACAAAAAGCAACTAGTTTGGCATTGATTACTAGTTGTCACTAGTAGTTGCAAACGGAACAATAAACCCAGTATCACTGAAGTAGACTCATTCAAGTAGTTTCAAGACTTTAATATCAACATCAGGGATCTTATATATGACAGACGCTCCTTCCACAAAGAAGATTATTGCGTCCTACGCTTAACCATGGTCTGGGGTCAAGTCTTGCATTTTTATTAGTGTTTTAAATGATGTTAAGTTACTGTTTTACTGGTTTATTCAGGCAACTCGATCCAGGCTCGGATGCCACTCGGGAAGAAAGAGTACTTAAAGGCATTTGTTCTCGCATAAGGGATAAGAATGATGATGATGTTTCATTCATGCATGAACTATTATGAAACAATTATATCCATTGTAGCATTGGGTGTTCACGTTTGAGGTCTCGCGGATTGTGCAGCTAAATCAAAGTAAGGATCAGCAAAAAGTGGGTTACACGACTCGTCCAAACAAAAAAACTAACGGACTGACTATACGTGTCCTTAAGCGATTCGTTCTTTCGGGATAGAACCCTCCTTGGGGAAAGCGTCATTGTAAATTGCGTCACTTCCCTTTTGGAAAGCGACCATTTTACGTTGCCCTACGCTCATCCGCGGATCCACAAATTTGAGTATGGAAGTGTGTGTTTTTTTTTGGTGGGCACGCTGTACGCGAAGGACCCGTTATTGGTAGCCTACACTAAGAGCGAAACCATTGGTTATGGCGAAAATGTTACGAAATCCCGATATATAAGCCAATTGCTGAATTGCTGAGCTTATGATTGTCATTGGGAAGAAGCAGTATTGAGTACAATGGTCAAGCGGCAGCGCGTTCGGCTGACATCAACATGACAGTATGAGCATCATTTTCCTGCCGTATTGACATGACACGTTACCGCATTACATTATTTATCCCCCCCCACACACACACAAACACAACCTTCCATCTCTCTACCTCAAAATTTCCGAAAATCTTCCTGACAGCATAGCCCAACCACGTGAAGTAAATCTCTCCATATGGTGGCGTAATATTCTCAGAACCTTCTTGTTTTCTCATCTCATGTCAGAAACTTCATTTCCCCACAAAAACTTCTTTTTCGCCACGTGTTCATCAAGACGTCACGCGATTGGTCCTAGTTAAAAGTACATATTTATAGTCTTGATACTCTTTTAACCTTTCACATTTTCCTTTTTTATTTTCTCTCTAAGTCTCCAGCTTTAAGGCGCCAAGAGAAGATAACCTGTGTATGTACAACCTGGTCTATTCCCACGAGAGTTACTTTCCCCTATACAACCGCTGCCACCACAAAAGAAGAAGAACGGTCTGGAACTTGACTGGAACGGGTAAGTACACTGTTAAAGGTTAGTTTGGGGGAAGAGTAGGGGCATAGAGGGGTGGGCGTTGTTTCTTTTCTTGCACACAAAAAAATACAAATACCTCCCCGACGCCCCAATGTTTACGTACGTTTTCCCCGCGTGCCGTACGCTAAATAGTTTGCCGTTTTGACGCCACCAAAAAAAAAAAACGATAAAAAGGGCAAGGACATATGAGCGGCGTTAACTGGCATTGACATTCTAATGCCATTAAATGACATCTGCCAGGCATCATTACTTTTATAACATGTTTCTATAATAAAGATATATGTTCACGCTCTGACAAACTTAGTGAACAGGAAGTGAATTGAAGAAAAAAAAGGGGGGGGGGTGATTAGCGCGGGGCCAATGAAATAAGCGGAATCGTTTGTATCAGAGACAGGTAGACTTACGGACACCATGGAAACCTAGATAAAACTGAATTCGCACCCGGGACTTTTGGGGTTGGCGATTGGAGCACTCAGTCCATAAGCTACAGAGAGTCATTGGGCTGGGTAATAGTCTGAATGAAACATCATTCTACAGTATTTCAATGTATTATCTGCATATGTCTGTCAAGTCATTTGTATGCTACACAGTCTCTCATCCCGTTTCCTCAAGTCTCCGAATTCTGGAATCGAAATGAATTCATAGCCTTGTTTTTGGTGTCACCGGACATTCAGAAACAGCCACTTCCCGGACCGGACATTCAGAAACAGCCACTTCCCGGACATTCAGAAACAGCCACTTCCCGGACATTCAGAAACAGCCATTCCCGGACATTCAGAAACAGCCACTTCCCGGACATTCAGAAACAGCCACTTCCCGGACATTCAGAAACAGCCACTTCCCGGACATTCAGAAACAGCCACTTCCAGGACATTCAGAAACAGCCACTTCACGGACATTCAGAAACAGCCACTTCCCGGACATTCAGAAACAGCCACTTCCCGGACATTCAGAAACAGCCACTTCCTAGACATTCAGGAACAGCCACTACAGGGACATTCATAAACAGACACTTCCCGGACATTCAGAAACAGCCACTTCAGGACATTCAGGATCAGCCACTAAAGGGACATTAAGAAACAGCAAGTTTCTGGACATTCAGAAACAGCCACTTCCCAGACATTCAGAAACAGCCACTACAGGGACATTCAGAAACAGTCACTTCACGGACATTCAGAAACAGCCATTTCCAGGACATTAAGGAACAGCCACTACAGAGACAGTCAGAAACAGCCACTTCCCGGACATTCAGAAACAGTCATTTCCCGGACATTTAGAAACAGCCACTATGGGGACATTTAGAAACAGCCACTCTCTGGACATTCAGAAACAGCCACTTCCCGCTTCGATTAAAATTTTGCAGATGAGTATTTATTTTTATACCATTTACGCTCTAGGCTTGATTTAAGCTACAAAAATAAAAAGAGATATGTGGCCCCAACACTGCCCAGTTGAATGTACTCTCTGCTTGTCATATACTGCACCCATCGCACCTGGGCAGATTCAAAGGAATAACTGTAAATTGTTTAATATTTTAAGTTTGCCAAATTTACTGTTGCCAAAATTACTGTTTGATAGTTTTGCCAAAACTGCATTGCCAAAAATACCGCTGCCAAATTTACCCTTGCCGATTTCACCGAGTACCATTCTAAAACAGCCACCTCCCTTTTCCGGACATTAATATTTTGATATCCTGTTTGTTTATTTGTTAGATACAGAGATCTGCGAATTGCATTCCCCAAGCTCTGCCAATAGCGCTTCCCACTATTCCAATCCAAGAAGTATGTACTATCATATGGCGATCAATAGAATTGTCTGTAGGAGTTTTTTTTTCTTTTCTGGCCACTATTCAAGAAGTCATTCAATCCCCATTAAGAATTGAGATTTAGTCTCTGGAGGATGGAAACGACGTACGCTAGAGCGCTACTGCTCTCACTGGCACAAAGCTTCAAATGATGACCAAAGAGCCCTAATCTATGGCACCTCGGGAATAAGTCTGTCCACATAATAATATCAGGTGACCGTATAAGCGGATTAACTAAGAGTTAAACCTTTCCCTATTGACTGACAAGTTTCTGGGAATTGATTGTTTTTTTTCTCCTTGCAGTATCTTAGATGTGTTTTTTGCTTTGCTTTTATACAAATTTCAGTTAACCCTTGCACTACCAAGGCCAATTTCATTAACAGAAAAAGGTCGCGGATTTAGTTTGTTTTTTTTTACATAGAGAAGAGTTTATTATAGAAAGATTTGCTTGTGTAAATTTATATAGCGCTTAAAAAATTGCGAGTTTTTTTTTTACTTGCCTTCGTGAAACTTGTATTAAAATGTAATCAATGTGATATTATAAGGATAACTAGGCCATAGATTGTAATTCCAGATCCAGTCTGAACGAATAAAATAATTTTAACTGATTTTCTCACTGTTTGTGAACTAGAGTAACTTATTAGCACACACATGTGTGTGTATTAACTCTATTTAGTTAGGATTGGGTTAATAAGTGCTGGCATTTGGAATTAGAACATTAATCGGTTAACTGTTGCTTCCGAAGAGTTTTTGCAGCCAAACTGGTTTTATTTAATTAAACCAAAAGTTTTGTACCGATTGGAAGTCGGTCACACAACGGGAGTTAAGAGCGTGGGGACCTGAGGGGTAATCGTTCTTACTATGTTAACAATTATGTCCCCCTTCATTCAATCGGGGCCACAGAATCGCCTAGTGCTGGGGTCGACAACTTTTTGATAATAGTGTGACAAAGTGGGATGTCTAATTCACTCAGCGTGCCAACAACCGAAAAGTCATTCTTGCTGTAGCACTCCATTTCTTGTAGAACAGACTTGAGATGTATTTTTGGAAATGTTCCGCGTGTCATTGAAAATCTCTCAGCGTGCCAAGTCTGGCACATGTTCCGTAGGTTTCCGACCCCTGGCCTTATATGCCGTAGCCAGGCAAACTTGTTGAACACTACCCCACCGGCCGTACGCTATACTTTACTTACTATTCAAACTAATGGCTACAATCTATAGAATAGTGGTGGTAATGCCATATACTTATGTGTTTTACTCTTGATTAGTGGTCAGTTTTTTTACGCTTGACCAGTGGTCAGATGTTTTTATTTTACGGATTAAGAAATGCAAAGGAAAACAATGCAACCCACAGTCTCAGCTATGCCCCCCCCCTCCCCACCCACAACCAGCACCTCCACCCTCCCCGAATTCATAGCTTTTTCTTGACTTGCCATCGATCAGGACCCTGGCCAAAATAAAAAAAAACACTTGGATGTATTGCTGACCAGCGGTCATTCAGCCTGGTTAGTTGACCACTTCAATGGCCTTTCACCCCGCTATTCATGAGCCCGGTTCTCGGGTGGATAAAGGAAGGATGGGGAGCGACTGAAGACCGGACCGTGAAAGAAGAAGATAATGAGTGATAAATTGATGACCTATCTTGAGGTTTTGAATAAATTAAATACTCTTGCTTTTTTTTTATATGGTGGTGTCCCTTGAATTATAACATATCATTATTATTGTTATTAAGTCACATTTGCATGGCTATTTAGTTATTGATTCAACCATTCAAGCTTTTTTACTTTCTGATGGGTTAAATGAGTGACGGGTAAATTACGGCCCGCGGGCCAGATACGGCCCGACACTATTTTGAATCCAACCCGCCAGTCACTGCAGAAGATTTGTTTTCTCAAGTATCAAATATAAAAAAAAACAGATATTTCCCGACAGCTTCAAATCTTAAAGTTTCTACATGTTTATTTCTTAAAAACGTGTTATTATTATGTAGGTAGCATTATTTTTTTTTACCGTGTTGCTAATAAACGTTCACTTTTAAAAAAAAACTGCACATATATGTATACATTGCTTTAAGTTTTTGGTGAGTTTCATGTGTAAAACTATGTAGGTAAAATAAACTATCCTTTGAACCAAATTGAGCATAGAGCCGTTAAAGCAGTGGTCAACAGTTTCTGAGGCCACGGTATACTAGGGGACGCGGCTATGTGGCCAGCACAATGCCCAGCCGCCTTTTACTTTTACCCCAACTAAGGTCAACAATCAAATAGAGCTTGGTGGACTCGGGGACAAACTTTAGTCCCGGAAACAAATTCTAGCCTTCACCAGGAATCGAACCTAGGAGTTTATGTAACGAGCGCTTTTTTTCCCTTGCGCCGCCTAATATGCTGCACTGGCTACGTTTAACACTTAGGATAAAATTCAAAGTTCTGACTATGCTCTATAAAAGTCTTCATTGTCTATCTCACAAGTACATCAGATCCAAGGTCGAGCTACACACATCAGAGAAAACCGGACTGCGTTCAAACAAAAATCCAACTACAGCTCACGGTACAACATTTGCAGCTCGCTTCTACAGCGTCGTAGCACCTCTTCCGAACACAATTAAACAAGCCGACAATACAGACATTTTTAAAACAAACTTAAAAAACACTCTTTTTCGAATGATTTTTAAAACATGGAAAATGTAAAGCGCATTCAAAAACTGTGTTATGAATAGCGCTTTATAAATAATAAATATGTAATTTGTTATGTGTTGTCTCTAACAGTTCCATTCCCCATTAAAAATATCTCAACATTTGGTAAGCAAACCTCTAACAATATTTTGTATACCTTGTTAGTTGTGAAATATGTCATCGCCATCGCCCTGTTAATGAACGGCGAAAGGCGGAAACGCCACCGTGTCATATTTCATTACCCAGTCAACACCCCTGAACGGCGCCGAGAGGTGAGAAATTTGAGGTATGTATAAATACACTGTTCCCAAATGGTCCTGGAACTTGTTCTTGTAAAGAGGGGAGTAACTCTCTTCGGAGCAACAGGTCTTCTGTCACTGTCATGTTGTTGTTCTTTTTTTATTTAGACTCAGAGCGTAACGAAAACCAGGCGAATGCACAAAGCATTAACCAAAGACATATGGGGGCCAGATTGCTACCACGTTTCGTATCTGAAAATGATTTCTTTAAGAGATGTGTAAATAATTGAATTTACCGTTAGCCGTTTTGTACAGCGCTGGAGACGGAAACCCCTACGTTTCAATAGCTTAGATATATCTTCAGACAGAATGACACGAAACAGAGAGAAAAATAGAGAAAGAAAGAGAGAGAGAGAGAGAGAGAGAGAGAGAGAGAGAGAGAGAGAGAGAGAGAGATAAGAGATATTGAGAAAGAGGAAAAGGAGACAGATCGAGATTGTAATAGAAAGAAAAAGTAGAGCTATGTAGAGAAAGAGGATAAGATAAGATAAGAATGCTTTACTGGTCAAAACAAATGGAAATTTGTCTTGATTACAGATGCTTTGTCTTTCATCATATTTTAAACCATATAAAATATAAAAGAACTATTTTTACTCAAGCACAGAACTATACTTATAAATATAGTCATGCACGCACACTATTGTACAATTTATCATACAATGAAACGTTCATAAGTAGTCAGTTTTTCTCAAAATCTATTATGTGGATATTGTATTCTAGCTGCCTAAAGTCTTGACGATATATTTCTTGTTACGTAGGAAAGAGAAGCTGATTCGAGCGACAGGCGAAGATAACATTGATGCAGTAAAAGAAAGAAAGGACTTGTAATGTATCGTATTACACATCCAAAATCCCCCAAAATGTGTATGTAGGCCTAAATTGTTGACTCTGGAGTTGTCTGAATCCGCATTGGCAAACATGCTTGCTAGACTTACGAAAAGCAAACAAAATAACAAACAAAAACAAAACCCAAATTTTATAATGGTTTACTGTAGGTGTAGTGTATCACACCTTGATTCATTACAACACGATATGCTCATTAATCTTGGTGTAAAGTAAACATAAGAACGAGAAAAGGAGCAGAGAGAGAGAGAGAGAGGTGCGGGTGGGGACGGTCAGTGCGATGAAGTGGGTTCAGAAAGGACCAATAGAATCTGCAGAAAGGAATGCGACGTTGACAAAGAACATACATAGATCAAGTGAGACAAATCTAGGCCACATAGAACATACAATATATGGATCATATGTATGAAATATGTAGATTAATTACACCAGACATTTCGACATATTTTTATTTCCTTCTTTGAAGAGAAACAAGAAACCTAGAAACACTAGAGGACAGACGGGTAAAGAGTAAAGAAGTAATAATACATAAGGCATTCAATTCTTATTTCAATATACAGCTCAATAACAATATTATTAAAATGCTCAGATAAACACTTTTCTTATTCCGTATACAAGAAAAAAAACGCATATTTGGTATTTTTCTTCCCGAGTGGCTTTCGGGGATGGATTGGGTTGCCTGAACAAAACCAGGAAACCCAGTCACTTAACATCATTTAAAACACGAATCAATATTCAAGACTAGACTCAATCCACGCATAAGCATAGGACGCAATAATCTTCTGTATAGAAGGATCGTCGGTAACATATAAGATACGCAATTATTTTTTTAATCTTTAAATTGTCACATTTATAGTAAGCAATTAACAAATGATTATTTAAAAAATCTAATGATTTCTTGTCGTCTATCAACATGACCATAAATGTTAACTTTGCATGCTGAGTAACTTCATGGTCTATGCACACCCGATGCGTCCCAAGGTCGGGACTTTGTATATTCCAGAGGTGGGAAAATAGAACTAATAGTGGGTAAGTAAAGTACCCGTCGGACCAAACTGATCATAGAGTTGGTGAAGCAGCGTTCCCCAGTTTCTGTGGCCACGGCATACTAGGGACCACATACTAGGGGATGTGTGGCCAGCACAATGCCAAGCCGATTTTCCTTTACCCCAATTAGTGTTAGGTACCCATCAGAGCCGAAAATAAATTCTAGCCTGCACTAGGATTCGATCCCAAAACCGACAGATCGCCAGTCAAACGCGGTGCCGCTGGACAACCGTGCCCCATAAAAATAACGAATAAAACAAGACTAAAGACACATGTAGTTAAACAAGGACCAATCGCGTTCCTTCTACACCAAGCTACACGATGATCACGTGAGAAAAGTTTAGAGTTTTATTGGGTGGAAAATGTTTCTGACAGGAGATGAGAAACACATGAAGCTCCTGAGTTCTATTACGCAGCTCAATGGAGATCTAGTACATGTGGTCTTGGGGGTAGACCAGATTGTATCAATATAGACGGATCAAATAGAGTCACATGATACGGAATGCCAGTCAAATCTAAATGTTTGAATAAAACGTTCTAACACGTTACACCAAAAGAGGCCGGCTGGTCATGCGGTTAGCACACCGGACACTAGACAAGACGGCCCGGGTTCTAGCCCTGTCGACGACCAAACCCTGCCACCCTGCCACCCTGCCACCCTGCAAGAGTTTTGGGGAAAGGACTTAATACTATTATATCTAGAAGGAACTTATGTAGCCAAATAAGTCAAAATCTAATCTAATATTTTATAAGGAATAAAAGTGTCTTTTTTTATGACACTATATACATTTCCGGTTTCATTTAAAAATAGAGCCCTTTGCATAACCTATAAAAGTAAGATCTAGAAAACAATCTGTTGAGTGTAACAACTAACTCTTATTATTATACTAAAATCCATTTATAGCCCATTAAATCTAGCCCTTTTTTTTTTGTTAAATATTCACATATATTTACAAGAGATTCATGAACACATGTCACAATGCGCCAACCGTTAGTTTAGAATTGGCCGTATTGCTGCTGAGAGTTAACACCCTTGCCCCTTAAACAAGTCAATCTTATATGACTGAATTGTAAAATGGGCAAGGGTGTTAACTCTCAGCAGCATTACGGCCCATTGTACCGTCCCTTACCCACTCACAGTTTAAAAGAAATGCTGTCGGACCAAATTGATCCATGGGGCCGGTAAAGTGAAGCAGCGTGCACCAATTTCGGTAGCCACGGCATACTAGGGGATTGTGTGGCCAGCACAACACGCACAGCCGTCTTTACTTTACCCCAACTAATGTCAGGTAGCCTACCCATCAGAGTTGGGTAGACTCAAGGACACCCTCCGGACCCGAGAACAAATCATAGCCTTCACCAGGATTCGAACCCAGGACCTTCGGCATTTCAGCCGAAACGCGCTGCCGCTCGGCCACTCACAGTTACATGGTTATACTGTCACGTAACCCTACATTTTGCATCCCAGACCAATGTTTACACTAAAAGATTATGTGCCACCAAAGTTCATGAATTGCATTAAAAACAACAACAACCCGCAGACTGAGCTCAAGAAGTTTGGTCCACCCCCAGGACACTGGACGCATTGTGTCCACCACAGGCTTGAGATTTTAGACACGTCTGGATGTGAGAAAGTCAACGAACACTATCTTCACCATCGGCACACTTATGCAATTCTATGTGTTTTTTTTCTCCCCTCCAGGATGTGTTGACAGCAATGAAAGAAAGCGCTTCATCCTTCATCTCTCTCTCTCTCTCTCTCTCTCTCTCTCTCTCTCTCTCTCTCGAAGCCCACTACACAACGAGCCATTGTCTCATAGGCACGTCGCTGAGCCGGCTTCAGTTTTTGTTTGTGTTTTTATGAATAGCATAAAGGTAAAATTTGTGAATTTTAAATAAGCGAGAGCTATTAATAACAAATTATTTACATTTCAATTACAAATTGGACAACTGTTTAGCTATGAGATTATTTAGTCATGGGTCATTATAGAAACCTATAATTAGTTGGGGCAGGGTGGACGAGCGGTGGCGCGTTCAAATCCTGGTGCAGGCTAGGATTTTTTCCCGGGACTTGAGGGTTACCCTGAGTTCACCGAGCTCAGGTGGGTACCAGACATTAGTTGGGGTAAGGTAAAGGCGGCTGGGCATTGTGCTGACCACACAGCCCCTCGTATGCAGTGTCCACAGAAACTGATGAACGCTGTTTCACCAGCCTTATGACCAGTTTGGCCCGAAGGGTACTTTACTTTTTTTTTTAACTTTAATTAGTTAGACCAGTGATTATGTATACTGTTATTATTTAAACCAGTGATTATGGAAACTGTTATTAGTTAGACCTGTTGTTATAGAAACTGCTATTGGTAAACCTGTGATTAGTGAGGCCTGAGAATAGTGAGACTCGTTATTAGAAGACCGTCATTGCACGCACACAAATATGCAAATACTCAAATCGCTCAAATCACTCAAATCCCATCTGTTTAACACCTCCCCACACGGGAAGTCTAAAACAGAGGTCGGCAACCTTTTGCTTACAGTGTGCCAAACTAAGATTCCAAAATCATTCTGCGTGCCAACAGCCTAAAAGTCAACCTGTTCTATTATACTAAAAAAAATATTTTATAGGACAATTAATTTAACTCCGTGGTACGAGGTCAAAAGCAAAGGAGATTTATAGAGAAAACAGTAAAAGCGTTTTATATTTAATAAAACAATTAACGTGTTTGTGATTATCATCTTTTTTATTTTTATTTATATCAATACAATATATATTTTTATTAGTCAACTTTATTTTCACATTTATGGTAGGCCTAATCATTGTCTAAATATCTAATAAATATTATTTTGGCACTCAAGATAAAGATCTAACACTTAGTAGGCCTAATCTTAATTATATTATGATGTCAGTTCATGACATGTCCTTTTTAATGTATAAATTTAGGTCAACAGTTGAAGAAACAGGAATACAATAGAGCGGAAGAGTTTCTTTGTAATCAAACATATTGGGTACTTAATGGGTACTTAATGTAATGTTTGAAAATATACATATAAATTCTTTAGTCATAAAATATGTATACAATTTTCAAATACTTTTTATAAGTTTTTTCATTTTAAAGTTATACATTGTAAGTCATTTATTCTTTTATAAAAGAAATAAAAAAGAACATACTAAAATTATAAGCGCAAATAAATGCTGAAATTATCTCCCTTTAATAAAAAAAATCCAAATTTGATTCAATAGTGATGCCAAACAAGATATGTTTTGTAACATAAAAATATTACTGACTTATTTTTTTTTCTTTATAAATGTAAGTTCAACCAAAAGTTGAAAGTAGAACAGCGAATGCCTATCAGTTGAGAATAGCAGATGACTTTTCTAAGCAGCTTCCTTTCAGATTTTTGTCCGTAAAAGGGCACATTTGGATGCACATTTTTGAAAGTCTTTCATTTGGTTAGAAATCTCCGCTTTGAGTACTTCGATGTACTTCTGAAAAAGCCCTAACAATCTATCTAAATATATGCCTTAATATAGGGATATACATGTAGTTAGGCCTAAATGTTTTGAAATTGATTTCACGGCAAGATATATGTCCAGTGGTCCTTGTAAATGCAAGTTCAAATCCCTGAAATGTGTCACTATGTCATTCAGAAACATCGGCTTCAACAGTCAGTTTTCCACATTCAGAACCAGGAAATGTTGTTGTTTTTTTCATCAATTAAAAAAATATCTTGAAGGTCTCTCGCGTGCCATTGAAAATCGCTCTGCGTGCCAAGTTTGGCACGCGTGCCTTAGGTTGCCGACCCCTGATCTAAAAGATCGTCCATTGCATAAAGCCCAAACCGTATGTAGATCTAGTTAAAACCAAAACTAACAACGATAACACGTGACCTCGCTGTCATATTCGATGGATTCGTCCCGTCATTATGATATATCGCAAAAGGCAGCACGCGACAGTAGATGTGACGCAATTCCCCGGATGACTCACAGAAAACATTCCAAAAAATTAGCTTGTTTGCAAGATGTACGTCTGTCTTGTTTGTTTGTTTTAATCAAGATCAATAATACACTCAATAAGCCTTCGCAATCTGAAGATGTAACATCAATAATAATATAGAATTCTTCAAAATGTTCTTTTTAATGATAACATTTCATATTGCAAGATAGAAAATACGAGCAAAATGCACAACAATAACAGTGGCAGCGGCAGCGCGTTCAAAATTATTATTATCTGCTTTTAAAAAAAAAGAAGAAAAAAAAAGGTTATAAACGTTTAAGTATATTAACATGTTGGTTTGTCAAAATGTTAATGCGAGTTAGTCGTGGAAGTAATGTAATATACAAAGCCGCAACAAAAAATTGTTAATGAGTTCTTAAATGTTCGTTCTCACTATGTTAATGCTGTGCAGGTCTAATGAAAGTGATGTACCTGTATGTCTATGTTAGTAAATTGAGTTGTTTTTTTCTTTTTTTTTTTTTCTCCCATAAAAAATTGTATTATAAACTAAATTACCCCCCCCACACACACACACACTGAATTTTCTTTTAGGATACCTTTAATTTATTTATTATTCTCTTCGTTTTTATTATTAATATATTTGTATTACTAATATTTGTATTACTATTATTGTTCAATTTATTTTTTACTAATGCTATAATTTTCTTATGCTTTTGACTATGCCTTTATTGTTCATTGTTCATTATTGAAGGTCCTGGGTTCGAATCCTGGTGAAGGCTTGGAACTCGAGGGTGTCCCTCAATCTACCTAGCTCTGATAGGTACCTGATATTATTTGGGGTACATGTAAAGTAAACGCGCCTGGACAACATGCTGGTCACACAATCCTCAAGTATGCTGTGGCAATAATAAACTTTTGAACTCTACTTCACCAGCCCTATGGATCAATTTGGTCCGACGGGTACTTTACTTTCTACGCAACACTAAGGGCATGATGGCTGGGCAGCATACCGAAGGTCCTGGGTTCGAATCTTGGTGAAGGCTAGTATTTTTTTGCTCGGGTCTGAAATGTGTTATGGTACAGTAAAAGCGGCTGGGCATTGTACTGGCCACACAATTCTGTAGTATGCCGTGGCCAAAGAAACTGGTAAACGCTGCTTTACCGACCCTGTGTATCAATGGTATCCGAAGGGATACTTTACTTTTACTAACAAAATAAACTTTATATATATATATATAGATCTCTCTCTCTCTATATATATATATATATATATATATATAAGCTTAAATTGTACAATTTTCTTTTTGATTTAAAACAATTGACTTGAATAGAAAGTATTTTTGTAGCTCTGGAAAGTTATTCTATCGATTCCTACATCGATATGATCGATAGCGTCCATAGTAACGCCATCTTGCGTGTACTACGAAATAACAAAAAGATCTTTTAAACGCTTCACGGATCAAAATAATGAAATAATTACATTTGTATTTTCACTACAGACCATATGTAGACAAAGAAAGACAAATACAAAAGATTATAATTGATTGAAGACTCGGGTTTCGTGTTGTGCTCAGGAAAGCGTGTAGGTCCATTGAATTTTCACGACGGCTAAATCGATGCTATGGGGCAATGTGGCCGGGTCGGCAGCGCATTCGACTGCCGTAACGAAGGTCCTGGGTTCGAATCCTGGTGAAGGCTACGGTATTTTTTTTCCCCGGGTCTGGAGGGTGTCTTTGAGTCTACACAGCTCTGACCTTAGTTGGGGTAAAGTAAAGGCGGATGTGCGTTGTGCTGAGCCACACAATCACCTAGTATTACGTGGCCACAGAAACTGGTGAACGCTGCTTCACCGGCCCTATGGATCAATTTGGTCCGACGGGATACTTTACTTACTTTTTCAATTGATGCTAATGGCAGACCTCCAATAGATTAGGCAAACTAAAAGAGATGTTGCATCTTGCTAGTTGAGGTTTCCGGGATGAAAAGGCAGCCACTTTGCTATGACCGTGAAAAGAAAATATGATATCATCTCAAACGCATGTGATTTTTTGGCGACACAATCATCAAAGTACGCATTGGAAAAGGAAACTGGTGGCAGCTACTACTTTTGTACCCTTGGGCCTCAAAGCTGGTGAAGTGTGAGAACCACCAGTACGCTTGCATCAAGAGCCGGCTGGTCCAGCGGTTAGTTCACCGGACTGTCAACCAAAAACCAACGGACAGGTCGCGGGTTCTATCCCTGCCACCGACGTATCCCTGTCGACCTGCAGGAGTGTTGGGCCTAGTGGACGTAATAATCTTCTACCTAGAAGGAACGTCTGTAAACTTATAAGTTAAGTTAAGAGCACACCGCTGTGCGCCCGAGAGCCCTCGCTCTCACTTGCATCCGAAAAGTCCGAGGCCCAAGTGGCGAGGAAGCAATGGGCGCAGCGTTCCCGCATCAAACCCGCCCTGGTGCTTGGATGCACATATCTTATAGTATGGGATTTGCGCTACCAGGCGCCATTGCAGGTATACGAGCGAGCCACCATTGAATTGAATTGAATTGTTGAATTTCCGGCTCATCAACATCGAAGGTTATATAGGGCCTTTTTGATAACGTTGTTGTCATTTTTCTCTTGTATCCATTTTATTGTTCTTATATCTTTAGATTTTGTTGTACAGTTGTATGTCTTTAATATAGTTTATTATATGTTTTGGTTTAATTTTGCTGAAAAGTTCATGAAGAGTTCTACAGTAATAGAATTTACGTCGAATGTCATCAAATGTATTACATTCCAACAAAATGTGAGACACTGTTAAGTTGGCATTGCAGAAAGCACACATTGGGGCCATTTCTCGTTTTAAGATAAACGAATGTGTTAGTTTCGTATGTCATGTATGTAGTCTGCAGAGAATAACTGCGTCCTTTCGAACAAGTTGGCCTGTATCATGCCAGGTTTTTGAATTTTCCAAATACTGCAGTTTATTGCATTCGGTTTTCAAGAAGTTAGTCCATGTTTGTCTTTCATGTTTAATTATTAAAGGTTTCAAGTCTCGATATGGTATTGGGATAATACTCTCTGATAACAACAGGGCGGCTTTAGCCTCTCTGTCAGCTTTTTCATTTCCATCTATCCCTGCATGACCAGGAACCCAACAAGAGCCACCATAATAATGATATGAAGCAGATTCGGCAGTGGAGAAATAAAGTGCATGTGGCTGCGGAAATCGTAACCTAAGTTACACGTTTACTTTTAGAAGTGTTCATTTGCTGAGGTAGGAGCATGAGATACACTAGTCTGAAAAACTAACAGACATTAACTATTTCTTTTTAATACGCTTATTTCAGAAATGAAAGACTATAGACTTAAATCATGAACAAGCCTAGGACGCAGTAAGCCTCTGTATAACAATAGCCTTTGTTGTTTATATATATATATATATATATATATATTATAGGATAATAGTACTTTGTACTTTGGATGAGATGAAAGTCGATGTTGCTTTCTAACAAAGTAATAGGTAGTTTGTTTGATGTGTCATCTTACACAGCACTTACCACTTTCAAACATTTTTGGTTAAAAGGGGGGTTTCTGTTTTTTTTTTACAAAGAAATGAGAGGGGGAGGTGGTTGGGGGTTGGTAATCGTCCTTGTGATGGAGGGAGGTAGGGAGGGTGACCCTCATTGGGATACGTATTGTACAAAAAGTGTAGGCCGTGGTAAGAGGTTTGAGGGGTGGGGTTGGGGAGGAATTAGATATGGCGTTAATGAAAAATAAACAATATTTTACTGTGCCTCATAGTACATACTTCTAGGTACAATAAAGGCATAGTCAAAGACATAACAAGAAAATTATAACATTGGTAAATAATATAAAATTATATCAATAGTAGCACTTGTATATGAAAAGTGTACTCATTGATTAAGGGTGACTAGATGATAACACCCCTAAAAGACTTAGGTTCGAAACTTAGCATAAACGCTGCGATGTTCTATATACCTATGTTTGTTGCCCTAAGGGCCGACACGAGTGTAACAATAGGAGAAGTTGCAAGAACAGTGGGCTTTCTGCTCGCCACACACACAATCCCCTTGTCGTAGCAAACGAACTTGATGAGCTCTACACGCACCATAATGGTTCAATTTTAGATATATATATACATATACACATTTGTGTGTGTGTGTGTGTGTGTGTGTGTATGACAACGTGTTAGAAGACAAGAGTCAAGAGAGGTGGGGGGGGGGGGGGCTCGTATCATATCTCTTTTGATGAGGTGCAGGATTATCACAACATGCGCAAATAACAACCAAGACCCTTGTTCATATATCAACATGGAATGGTGACAGACGCCCTCCTTGTTTTCTCTACCTTCTAAATTGTAGACCACTTTTCTACAGCAAACCATAAATCAAATATAATACGTAATCTCATTTTGGAAATCGCTCCAGATAATAACCCGCCACTATAAACATACCAAATAAATCTCTCCACATGAAATAAATACACTTTGGTCTCCGTCAAAATTTCTCTGATATCTTTTTCGCGACCAGGTACAGGACCACAAAAAGTTAACCCTTACAGTCTCGGGCGCGTATATAGCGGAACTGAAGGCAGCATAGATAGAAGTAGGTCGGTACGGGAAGAGTTAAGTTACACGGAAGGTCGCAACCAAAAAATAAAAAAAAAAGAGAAGAAAAGAAAATTAAGTTGAAATTCTAGCTCCGGTTAGCGCGGCCTTCTAGCGATAGACTCATGGCAGTATATCGGACATGTGTGCATACAAGAAACACATTTTATTCACTTTGAACTAAAACTATTTATGTGAGGAAGGATTTATATGATTTAAATACAATTAAAGCAGTAAAATTAGAAATACAACACAAAAACAACCTGTTGCAATGATCAGATAAACACAAGGACAAAATCACTAGAATTTACTTAGGCTAGCACTAGTGCGAGAAAAAATGCATATAGTACTCTTTCTTCATGAGAGGCATCCGGGTATGTAATGGGTTCATGAACAAACCAGGACAACCATTAACTTAACATCATTCAAAAACTAATAACAAATCTAGAATTATTATAGAATTTATTTATATCAGACTTATAACTTATAAATTAATAGATAGATTAATAGATAGATAGATAGATAGATAGATAGATAGATAGATAGATAGATAGATGGATAGATGGATAGATACAGCGATAGATAGATAGATAGATAGATGGATAAATAGATATATATGGATAGATGGATAGATGGATAGATGGATAGATGGATAGATGGATAGATGGATAGATGGATAGATGGATAGATGGATAGATGGATAGATGGATAGATGGATAGATGGATAGATGGATAGATGGATAGATGGATAGATGGATAGATGGATAGATGGATAGATGGATAGATGGATAGATGGATAGATGGATAGATGGATAGATGGATAGATGGATAGATGGATAGATGGATAGATGGATAGATGGATAGATGGATAGATGGATAGATGGATAGATGGATAGATGGATAGATGGATAGATGGATAGATGGATAGATGGATAGATGGATAGATGGATAGATGGATAGATGGATAGATGGATAGATGGATAGATGGATAGATGGATAGATGGATAGATGGATAGATGGATAGATGGAAGGATAGATAGATGGATAGATAGATAGATAGATAGAACAAAGGATATTTTGTAAAATAGATGGACAGATAGATAGAAAGGTAAATAAATGGATACGTACCTTGATAAATAGATAAATAGGTAGATGATAGATAGTAGATAAATAGATAAATAAATGATAGATAAAAAAGATAGATAAGTGAAAGGACGGACGAACGGATAGATGGACAGATGGACAGACAGATAGTCTACACTATGACCCAGTAGTATTTCCGCCCCCCCCCCCCTGACGGTGCGCCTGGAATCAGTCGCAGGTACGTGAAACCGGCCAAGAGGGCGAAACAATGCAAAGAGCAGACAACCCTGACATTCAGTTCACCCAGCCCAAAAACCACAACAACAAACACACACACACACATATACAAAACAACGACAACAAGAATCTTCTGTCTGTTAGCAACTTATCTATAATAGACGACTGCCGGTTACAAGGAATCTCATACCTTTAACATTTTCTTTGGCCTCTAAACAAACATATGTTTGGAAGTTGGATGTTATCGCAAATGGCGCCGATAGGTATTCGTTTATATTTTCGGGTTCTTCGTTCTTTTCCTCCATTTTTTCTTTGTTTTGACCTATTCATCCCTTCATTCTTCCTCCATCTCTTTAAAAAATGAAGAAAAAAAAAAGGTCTAGCATCAAGCTTTGCTCCTGGTCTATGTTGTAGAGCTCATCTCAGGAGAGCCAGTTCTGGAAAATCTCACATTTAATTTGCGGGAATGTCGGAATTGATGGTCTTGTTCAAAGCTGGGACAAAAAAATCTCATTTTAAAAACAAAAGAAGAACGAAAATGAAATACAATCTATTAATTGTTGGAATGAGCAGTAGTCTATTTAAATAGAGTATGCGCAGCTTTTCTCAACACATATTTTTGTACATACATTCACATATAGGCCTACAGATGCATTTTTAAACCGATAAAAATTGGTCGTTCAGATTATCCGTGGTCTTGAATTATCAATCGGCCATCTTACTGCATTTTTTCCTCATTTTTATGCTTTATTATAAGTGATTGAGCACTCCATGTATATATATATATAGTTCAGTGGATCTGTCTATGTTCCGATAACTATATACTCATTTTGAAAGCATGTTAGGAACAGATTTTCGTTCCAATATTAGACAACCGTTTTTTTTCAAACCGCTTCTGCCCCTGCAAGAGCTTCTAATAAAATAAAAGTCCTTATTCCACGGCTTATATGTCTGCTCAACAGCTACGAAACCCAGCTATCGTCCAAAACTCAGCTACGCTCCCAACTTTTTTTTATATTCTGATACGCATAAATTCAAGGTTTAAAAAAGAAAAGAACTGGATAATACTACGACATGTTATTTGTTACTCATTGCTTTCAATAATATTCAAAGAAAATCAAGGGAAAAAATATGTAAGAGAAATATTCATAAAACATACGAAATTAATACTTTTGATGGGCAAAATAGAAAAACTTATCCGGAGAGAGAAAGGACATGTAGAGTTTTGAAACGTATATTTTTTTAATACATTTTGAAGACGATACGTTTAAATGTCTTACTTTTAGAAACCCTTTAACTCGCAAACTGTACTGACAAAACGGTAAAACCTAAATTTGAGACAATTTTACAAGAATGTTGAAGTTGTAGTAAGATATCAATACAGCATGTGAAGCAGTGTTAACAAGTTATATATATATATATGTATATATATATATATATATATGTATATATATATATATATATATATATATATATATATATATATATATATATATATTGTTGTTGCATACAAATGGATTGAGTAGGCAGTACAATACCCTACCGCCTTAAAGGTTCCGTAGTTATTGTCAGGTACTCTTTAGCATTTTTGCTGGGCCATGGGGCCCACTTAATGTTCTTTGAGACATGGTAAAAATAACAATAAAATCGAAGGTTTAATCCAAGGATCCCTACGCCCCTTCCCCACCCCCGCCCGCCAGTCGGCAAAGAGTCCCGGGCAAGCTTAATCCGTCCCCGTGTTACATTGGCACGTAAGTACATACTAGTAAATGAATTAAACCCTACACACACATACACACACACACAGACACTCACACACACACACAAACGCATACAGACACACACAGCCATGGAAACGCAATTCCTTTAGGTTGAAAGGGGGTGTAAGAGAAAGATTTAGATGGTATACCCTTGTTTCAGTCACGCCCTGCACCCATGCTCCACCGATTCCCCCCTCTTCCCCCCACCCCATATCCGCCCCCCCCCACACACACACAAGCACCTTTCGTCTTTTCTCACCTCCACTTAATCCTGCGCCTTCTCTTCTGTGGTGGTTTCGCAGGTGTCATAGAGAGAGAGAGAGAGAAAGTGATACAAAGAGAGAGAGAGAGAGAGAGAGAGAGCGATAGAGAAAGAGAGAGTAGTCAATTAGATTGCACCGGAGGGAGACGCCAGAAGCCCGAGTTTCACAAGGTAGAGTCCATGGTATATCAAAAAGCCATCATCACACAGACTCCCTGCAAGATACGGGCCACGCCGAAATGTCTTTATCGAGAGCACTTGAAACACACGTAGACTATCTACACGCGCATGCACTTGTGTGAGTGAGTGAGTAGCCTACCTATAGGCGTGAGTGTAACTATGTGAATGACATTGGTTGGGTGTGACCGGAATGACCTAATTATAATCATATGTGACAATTTTGACTTTCACATAGAAATACTTTAGTCCCTTCACTTTCATGTGGAATTACTTTCATCACTTCACTTTCATGTGGAATTACTTTCATTACTTCATTTTCAAGTTGAATTACTTTCATTATTTCATTTTCAAGTAGAAATATTTTCATTCATTTTCATGTGGAATCGTTTCAATGTTATTTTAAAGGAATTGATTAAACAGTTTTAACTTAACATTGTAAACGGAGATATAATGGACGTTCAAGCCCAGCTGTAGTATATTTCTGGATTTTTTAAAATGGAGGGGGAGAGGGGTGGAATTCATCGTAGCCTTGCAGCAAGATTCGACTAAACTCTTTGCCAGTTGAACAAATAAGTCAAAATTAATTTTCTAGACAATACGAGACAATAAAAAAAATAGGGTTTGTATCAAGTTCAAAATACAATAGAATACAATGCTATATATTGCAAGATATTGCAAGATATTGCAAATCCAAAAACCCAACACACTGCTAGACAATAAAAAGCATTGAAATAGACATACATATAAAACCAATCAATGTTTCTATGCAATAATCAATTCAGATAAATAATGCATAATATATGTATAATTTTAGAATACACGTTTGTATACATATTTATAAATACAAGGCCAAGAAATCTGTTTGTGTGAAATAATAAAGGAATCGTTTTAGAACCCTTGGCTGCATTTATATTCATAAACTAAAAGAACAAAGAGTAAAGTAGTAATAATACATAAGACATTAAACCTCTATTTTAGAAATACAACCCAATAACAACCTGTTGCAATGCTCAGATAAACATAAGGAATAAAACACTTTCCTTATCCCTTATGCGAGAACAAATGCATATAAGTATTCTTTCTTGGCGAGTGGCATTCGGGCATGGAATGGGCTATCTGGACAAACCAGGAAAACCTGTAACTTTAACATCATTTAAAACATTAATAAAGATGCAAGACTTAGACTAGGACCACCGATGAGCGTAGGACGCAAAAATCTTCTTTATAAAAGGAGCGTATGTAATATATATGATAAGATTTAAAAAAAAAAACACAAAGAAATATGTCGATTTATATATCTTTCTCTAGTAAATGTCATAGATTCTTTTGAAATCGTGTTGCACAAACACAAAGGTAAAATTAAAATTAAACCCTACGCACCACATTGTAAAAGAGATATAAAGAGAATAAACAACAATAATATTACAAAGCCAATCAATGTTTTAATGTGCGGCCCAGCGACATTGAGAGCATGTTTAACTACCAGCCTATACAATCGCTTCCTTTCTTTTTTTGCGTTTTATTCACCGATAAAATATCGACTATTACAATAAGCCTGTTTACATCAAAACCCTTTCTTGTCGGGTCTAACGCGCATAGTTTATAATATAAAATTTAATGTCCTTTTTACATCGAGTGTAAGTTTTATTTATTGATTATAATTTTATGTTAGTTTCATCCAAACAGGGAGGGGGGATTGGGATAGCGAGTGGGGTCGGGATAGAAAGGCGTTGGGATAGAAAGTGGGCTGGAACAAGGAGGGAGTTAGAATAGGGAGAAGTTAAGATAGAGATTTGTTTCGGATAGGAAGAAGTTAGTATAAGGAGTTGTTGGAATAGAGAGGGGTGCGTAAAAAATAACAATGCATATTATGTTGTTGAGAGTCTAAAAGATATTTGTCATACACTAGTGACTTTGAGCAATGAGTTTTCAACTGTTTTAGGTGCAGATGGTCGAACTAAAATGTCCGATTTACTCCTCCGTGAAATTTCGTACACATACATACATTTTTTTATAGGTAACGTCTGTCGTAGCGCCGTGTTGGAATGATCGTTTGGTAGCCGACCCTTTTTCTCGATTCAACATGGCGAATTCTTGATTAAACCGGATGAAACTATTGCAACAGCCATTATGCATCCACTTTAAGCCTTGGGTGACTGCCCAGGAGTACCGCAAGAGGAAAACTATCTGAATCGTAGACTTCACCGGGACTTTAAACCGACCGGGACCTTTAGTATGCCGCGGCTTGGCATTGTGCTGGCCCCGCATCCCCTAGTATGCCGTGGCCTCAGAAACTGGTGAACGCTGCTTCACCAGCCCTATTATCAGTTTGGTGCGACGGGTACTTTACTTACTTTCTTTAGTATGCCACATGTTAAAATTGTCATCAAACTGTGAACTTAGTGGAAAATCTTTAGTTGTTTTTTTACAAAATGGTCGCCCCTTTCAAAGGGAGACAATACACAGAAACACTGCATTTCATTTTTTTTTTACTTGTTTAAAAAAAAAAACATCCGGCTATTGAATCGATCTATGCCCCTGTGTGTGTGTGTGTGCGTGTGTTTATGTGAGTGAGTGTGTGTCAGTGTGTTTGAGTGTGTTAACCAGATTGACCTACATCCTTTATACTGAATTTCTGGCCAACAATTTTCACACTAACTGCCCAACACTTTAACTTCGCGGGAAAAGGGGTAGGGATCCTTTTTTATTTTTCAAATTTCAAGGCGAAGGAGGAAGGTGTTGCGTCAACAAATGCAGCCCCCCTTTTGCACCTGCGAATTCTAAGCCCAATTTCGACTTCTCTTGAAATGCGCATTCTTCAGTAGAACTTACAATCCTTCCCACACACGCACGAACACACTTATTATCAGTACGAACTCACAAACACACTTACACACACAAACACACTTACACACACAAACACATGTATCTGTACGAACTCACGAACACACAGACACGTTATCTGTACGAATTCACTCACACACAAACACACACGCGCGAAACACATGCACACGATTAAACACAAGTCCACATACATGGCTAAGCACACGTTCAAACATACACTCACTCACACACACACACACACCCTGCGTTTCTCCAATGCTCTCAGAAATCGATCAATATACTATAGTCTCCAAAAAAAAAAGGAGGGGGGGGGGGAGAATGTTTACTTTTCTGCACAGGGTGACGCCATTGCCCCTCTCCATCCATCCAGCCCTCCACTTCCCATTCACCTTTCTTTGTAATCCACAGGTGTTCCAAGATTTCATCCGGAGATTGTCAACAATACCGTAAAAACCTAGAGTCTCCCAAAGGGAGATAATCTCTTAAAGCTTCAGGGAAAGTTACTTCTAATGAATTAGAAAAGTCTGTTCAATTCAGTAAAAGTAGATTTTTAAAAATAAAAATAACAAAGATAATATATATTTCTGATATTTATATAATAATCATTCAGTAGTATTTATAAATAGTTTAGACACAGTTTTATTATGCAAAAAAATTATACTTTTTTAAAATACCATCTAAGGCAGTACAAATTCAATTTAACTCAAAATGTGATAAATTCTCCAAAAGAATTAATTCAAATGAGACATTAATTAATGACAAAACCTGTAACTGTATCGATAATATAAATTCTCTTTTGTTGATTTTTCGCTTGGTTTTTTTATTAATTTAAAATAGATTCTATAAGACTATGTACAAATAGCGATTTACTTTCAGCATTGCCAATTAGCCTTTATCCCACTTTATCGCATTTAATGTAAATGTAACACCGATTAATCCACTTGCACCAGCAAAAATACCAACAAAAGTATGTTTTTTAAATGATTTTGTTTCTTTTCTTTAATTAATCTTCATCAGGGGCATTGAAAACACCTGGAAGTACTGTCTCAATATTTATTAATCATAGAAAATATAGGTCTTTATATATCTCTAACTTTGCATTTGTTAATTTCTTTGTTGTTGTTTATAAATATTTTTTTATGTAGGTGTCGACGAGCTTTGATGGTCTTATCTCTCTCTATTTAAATATAAAGTTGAATGTTTGTGTCGATTCCGATACCCATTGGTCAATATCAAGACACGTGACCCCAAGGCCTACTTAGCTGTCGCGTTTTTTCATACTCCGTAGTATAGTGGTTAGAATCCAGGCCCTACAGCCCGGTTGGCCTGGGTTCGATTCTCCTTAAGCTATTTTGTTTGGTAATGAAAATCTAGACTAATTGTTACCCCTTGCAGCTCCGGGCAATTTTGCTAGTACATGACTAAAATGCACACTATGGAATTTAGCTAGTACATAACTAAAATGCACACTATGGAATTTAGCTAGTACATAACTAAAATGCACACTATGGAATGTAGCTAGTACATAACTAAAATGCACACTATGGAATTTAGCTAGTACATAACTAAAATGCACACTATGGAATTTAGCTAGTACATAACTAAAATGCACACTATGGAATTTAGCTAGTACATAACTAAAATGCACACTATGGAATGTAGCTAGTACATAACTAAAATGCACACTATGGAATTCAGCTAGTACATAACTAAAATGCACACTATGGAATTTAGCTAGTACATAACTAAAATGCAAACTATGGAATTTAGCTAGTACATAACTAAAATGCACACTATGGAATTTAGCTAGTACATAACTAAAATGCACACTATGGAATTTAGCTAGTACATAACTTAAATGCACACTATGGACTTTAGCTAGTACATAACTAAAATGCACACTATGGAATGTAGCTAGTACACAACTAAAATGCACACTATGGAATTTAGCTAGTACATAACTAAAATGCACACTATCGAATTTAGCTAGTACATAACTAAAATGCACACTATGGAATTTAGCTAGTACATAACTAAAATGCACACTATGGAATGTAGCTAGTACATAACTAAAATGCACACTATGGAATTTAGCTAGTACATAACTAAAATGCACACTATGGAATTTATTCAAAAATCTTTGTTTTCCTAGGGGTTGCTTCATTTTAAAAATATTTATTTAACAATTCAATATATCGTTACATGTTTGGGGGCTTGGCGCAAACAAGAATTGAATTATAAATTAAAACCCGCAAGCGCCGATACGATAAATAATTTTTTGCTATAATGCACCGCTTTACAAGTCCATATTATGCACATACTCCATAATGAAAAAACTTAATTTCAAGGGATGCAACTCTCTTGTTCAAAAATCAACTCACCAGCTGAGGGGCAAAAAAAACAAACATGGGGGCAAAAACTAGCTAGAAGTTGGTTTATTTTGCCCGCGCATTGTCGATAGTTTTCTTTAATGTGGGGGCCAATCTATACCAACAATAAAAACAGCTCAGATGCAACACAAGGAGTTTGATGATGAAAAATGGTGTAGTTTTCTTTTATATGTTATTTATTGATGTGAATCACATTAAATGTCAACATAGTGTAAAAGTAATTTATTTAATAAAGATAGACACCACGTGATAGCCAGGATTTCCAGTTCGATGTTTGCATTGTTGTTGTTTTTTTGTGTGTTTTTTTTGGGAAAACTTTTCTTATCTTATAATTACAGACGCTCCTTCTATAAAGAAGATTATTGCGTCCTACGCTCATCCGTGGTCCGAGTCTAGTCTTGCATCTTTATCAATGTTTTAAATGACGTTAGGTTACTGGTTTTCCTGGTTTGTTCAGATAACCCATTGCATGCCCAGATGCCACTTGGGAAGAAAGAGTACTTATATATTTTGGTCTCGCATAACCTAAAGCTTAAAAATCGTTTAAAGTAAAGTAAAGTCACTCCCGTCAAACCAATTCGTATTCAAGGCGTATTCTTATAAAAGCGCTCACAAGTTTCTGTGGCCATGACACACTAGGCAATTGTGTGTCTAGCGCAGTGCCCAGACGCCTTTACTTTTTCCCCAACAAATGTCAGCAACACATCAGAGCTTGGATAGACTCAGGGACAACGAATGCAGACCCGGAAAGAAATCCTAGCCTTCACTAAAATTCGAACCAAGGACCTTCGGTGCGCCAGCCGAACGCGGTACCGCTCGGCTACCGTGTCCCGTTTCCTCAAACCAAGGAAATGGGTAGGACGCAATGATTGTCTGTATAGCGTCTGGCACATATAACAAAAAGAAAAAAGCCATATTATTATAGCATTTTAAAAACGTCCATACCTAAAAGTCCTGAGACAAAAGAGTTTTTTAAGAAGAGTTTACAGTTTTTTCTCTTGAACTGGTGGATTCTTTTTAATGGCTTCCATACCCCAACATCTGTCAATGAAGTTTGTACAGATATAGCACAGAGCAAGCTAATTGCAATAGCATGAAGAGATGCATTATCTGTATTCTGTAACTGTCGTCGGCGCATAGAACTGTCACCAATGGGATATGCGCTACATAAGCACCATTATTATTATTATGATCATATGAATGGTCCTTATTATTATACATCATTATAAATATATAATTATAATACGCAACTAATATTTAGTTTTATGTCTATGGATGGATGGTACAGTGTATCTCTTATAGCTCATTCAGTTATATACGCTCCCTTCCCCAACCCCCAGCAACAATATTTTCTTAAAAAAAAGGACAGAACTCTTTCTGCCTTATGTTTATGCTGGTCCAGCGGTTAGTTCACCGGACTGTCAACCAAAAACCAACGGACAGGTCGCGGGTTCTATCCCTGCCACCGACGGATCCCTGTCGCCCTGCAGGAGTTTTGGGCCTAGTGGACGTAATAATCTTCTATCTAGAAGGAACGTCTGTAAAGTTATAAGACAATATCATAAAACTTTTAAAATAAATTAATTAATTACTTAGAATAATATTTTTACGTTCAGCACCAAACCCCAGATGCCCACGTAATCTTCTAATTAACATGACGTGTTAATGTTACTATATTTAGATTTATATTACCTACGACTGGAAACTAAAAAATATATGTGTCTATGTAATAATTAACCGAGAAAGAGATTTAAAACTTCAACAACAACAACAAAACAAAACTCTCTTTCTCTCCCTCTCTTTTTACCTCTCTCTCTCTCTCTCTTTACCCCCTCTCTCTCTCTCCCTCTCTCTCTCCACCTCTCTCTCCCCTCTCTCTCTCCCCTCTCTCTCTCTCCCTTCTCTCTCCACCTCTCTCTCTCCCCCTCTCTCTCTCCCCTCTCTCTCTCCCCTCTCTCTCTCCCCTCTCTCTCTCACCTCTCTCTCTCACTTCTCTCTCCACCTATCTCTCTCCCCCTCTCTCTCTCCCCTCTCTCTCTCCCTTCTCTCCACCTCTCTCTCTCCCCCTCTCTCTCTCTCCCCTCTCTCGTTCCCTCTCTCTCTCCCCTCTCTCTCTCTCCCTTCTCTATCCACCTCTATCTCCCCCCTCTCTCTCCCTTTCTCTCTCCATCTCTCTCTCCCCTCTCTCTCTCCCTTCTCTCTCCACCTCTCTCTCTCCCCCTCTTTCTCTCTCTCCCCCCTCTCTCCCCTCTCTCTCTCCCCTCTCTCTCCACCTCTCTCTCTCTCCCCCCTCTCTCTCTCCCCTGTCTCTCTCTCCCTCTCTCTCCCCCTCTCTCGCTCCCTCTCTCTCCCCTGTCTCTCTCTCCCTCTCTCTCCCCCTCTCCCTCTCTCTCTCCCCTCTCTCTCTCCCTCTCTCTCTTCTTTCTCTGTCTCTCCCTCCCTCTCTCTCCCCCTCTCTCTCTCCCACTCTATTTATCCCTATCTCTTATTACCCTCTCTCTCTCTCTCTCTCTCTCTCTCTTAAAATATTTATTAATCTATCTATATGTATAATGTATTACTGCATAGAGAAAATGAGGGTGAGAAACAGAGCGGCAGAGAGCGTAAGAGAGGGGAAAGAGTAATTAAATCTGCAGGTGTTGGCATCGAATCGGCACGTGTTCTCACGTGTCCTCCCTCTCCCCCCCCCCTATACACGCGCCCCTTCACCCCCCTTCCCCACATTAACCCCCCAGTTCCCAGATGCCAAATTGTGCCAGTCTAGCGTGTGCATCCTGTACGCTAAGGCTTACTTGGCATCTGATGAGAAAGAAAAAACATACAAAAGAAAGGTAAAAATGAAAGAAAGGTAAAAAGGAGGCAGGTGAGACCATAACCTGCCAAGATCTGGAACCAGTATTTTGCCCCCAACAGCTGTTGAATGATACAAAAAGCACTCTTCTACAGAAACCAGCAAAAAAAAAAAAGTCTATCAAAAAACATGCCTCATTTTCGCCCACATCTTGACCTAGAAAGAAGACAGCAACATGGCTGACTCTTACAGTGTTCAATGCTGCGGAAAATATATCAAAATTATATTCAAATGCAACAGCGCGATCACGTGGTGTAACGAAGGTTCTGGGTTTGAATCCTGGGGCAGGCTGGGATTTTTTTCCCGGATGTCCCTGAGTCTGCCCAGCTCTGATGGGTACCTGACTTTAGCTGGGGTAAAGTAAAGGCGGATGTTTATAGTGCTGGTAACACAATAACCTAGTATGCTTTGGCCAAAGAAACTGGTGAACGCCGCTTCACCGGTCCTATGGGCAAATTGGTCGGAAGGGTTCTTATTTTACTCTACTTACTGTCCAAATATAATTATACTACATTATATTATACAATTGTATATTTACACTGTATTATACCGTTTATTTACACTAGATCGCACTTTATAATACATTTACGCTAGCTAATACTATTGTTGACTGAACTATTGACAACAGCTCAAGATAGGCAAAAGTAAAGAAAGTTGACTGCAAGAGAGGTCCATCCGCTCTCCCCAACGACCACAACGGTCAATGGAGTGATGATGATGATGATACTATTGTATATTAACGCTAAACGGATTCATTTTATAATGACTTTTTTTGTACCATTGTATATTTAAGCATTATTATACCATTATAATTGTAAATTCATACTGAACATCACACTTGTATATTTTCATTAAATGATATCTCGCTACAGGCACACTAAATTTTACGATAATACATGTATATTAGATTACAGCATTGTATATTTACATTGGACTATACCATGTTAGAAATGTAAACTAGATTATGCTGTAACAACATACTGTTGAACTGTATACCAATGACATTATAGACAGATATAATATAATACAAGAAACGTAACTTTAGACATTCAATCATCCAAAAATAATATATTTAAAAAAAACGAACTGAAACTCCATGGGTCCATCTAAATAATTAAAAAGTTCTGCAGTAAAAGCCAGGTTGATTCAATCAATAGAGAAACACACAAACATATTTTTTTTAAAGCACAGACTGAAATACTTGCCAACTCCAAAACAAGGTTAAGATGTCTGTTGTTGTTTTATTATTTATTGGTCTGTTCAGGGATAGTGTTTAAAAAAAAAAGTGAGTCTCAGAGTTTTCTGTTGCAAGAGAGAGGTGTTGTTAATCCCCCATAGCCAAACACTATTCGCTGTAAGGTGTTACTCCTTTTTCACGGGAGACAACCCTGTGCGTGAAGTTGTTAATCCACACCATAGGGGGACACGACCAAGTTTATTATCCTCTTAATCCGTTTAATGGGCGGAAACAACTTTGCATGTGGCGTGGGCAATAAAAATCACGGGAAACAAGCAAGCGTATTATCCCGGAATCTCTTCCACGGGAAATAACTCTAAGTGTGATGTTAATCCATACCAAGGGGAAATAAGCAAGCGTATTATGATGTTAATCTCTTCAATGGGAAACAACTCTAAGTGTGATGCTGTTAATCCATACCAAGGGGAAACAACTAAACGTATTATGCGGTTTATCTCTTCTATGGAGAAACAACTCTGCGTGTGATTTTGTTAATTCATACCAAAGGGAAACAACTAAGCGTATTTTGATGCTGGTGTTTTCCACAGGAGGGAAAACAACTCTAAAAGGCTTTATTCTGTTAATCCCTTCAGTGGGATACATCTCCACGCGAGATGGTGTTAATCCTGCCGTCACAAAGCCCGCTACTCGAGATGATGCAAGTCTATATACCACGGGAAAACAACACTACGGGTGATGGTGTTTTAATCCACACAACGAGAAAAACAACCCCACACACTCGCCACGCTGTTTAAATCCCCTACCAATGGAAACAACTCTAAGCGAGATACATTTGCTCCTTAAAATGGGAAACAACTCTAAGCGAGATACATTTGCTCCTTAAAATGGGAAACAACTCTAAGCGAGATACATTTGCTCCTTAAAATGGGAAACAACTAAACTTAACAAGAGAGCAGCCCTTTATACTAAGATTGAAACTAGAATTAGAAATAGAAACATCATTCATCGCTAATTGATATATTTTTTTACTTACATAACTTAAATTGCTTAATAATAACCCACGCCATCAATAAAAGCTTTTAACCCTTCCCGTACCGACCTACTTCTATCTATGCTGCCTTCAGTTCCGCTATATACGCGCCCGGGACTGTAAGGGTTAATAAATAGTTCTAAGGAAGGCAAGCCTACCAGACTTGGGCAAGTAACAGACTTGCGAACATACACACAGACACATACAAACGCGACCTCCGAGTACAAAATCATTGGTCAATTTTCAACTCTCCGTTACTTTTTTTTTTTTTTTTAAGATTCTCGTGTTTTCCAGAGAATTTTTTTTTTTGGTGTTTCTTCTTTGATTGGTTAGATAAAAAATTATGTAATGTGTGTGTGTGGATGATTGAGTTCGCGCGAACGAATGACAGATAGAATGAAATATAGAGGGAGAGAAAGAGAGACAGAGCTAGCGTTAGGGTATATGCCAGTATTTTCTTTTTGTTGTGTCAACATACTCTCTGAACTAAGTAGTGTGAACGTTCATTAATGTCGTATAATGTGTTTTTTCCTTATAGTCGCATAGTAATTTGTTGTATTTTGTATATACTTTATATTAGTCTGCATATGGTATTAAATTCTGACTTAGAAATACAACACAATTATAATCTATTACAATGCTCATATAAACATAAAGAACAAAAACACTTTTCATGTCCCGTATGAAAAAACAAACGTTTATATATACTATTTTTCCCGATTGGCATCTGGGCATGGAGTGGGTTGCCTGAACAAACCAAGAAAACAAGTAATTTAACATCATTTAAAACATTAATAAAAATGCAAGACTAGAAAACGGTTGAGCGTAGGACACATTAATCTTCTTCGTGTAAGGAGCTGGGAGCGTCTTTAATATATTTATAATACAAGATTAGATACATTTATTTATATTAAGATCCACCAATTTACCAGCATACATGATTTATTACAACTAACTTGCCTGGCTACATTAAGGGGCTATTGTGCTTCACTTTTGCCTCAATCGGACTATAAGTCTGTGGCGAACAAACAGACATACTCATTCAATGACATACATGACGACACACGGTGTTCCACGCATCATCTACTCACAGCTAAAGTAAACAAGCGATACTAAAGATCGATCATAAAGTTGAATCGATTCTTCCTCTCGTCATATCGCCATCTTCTTTCTTTTCCCCCCATTGAATTCTTGCGTAACAAGCGCTATGAGTCACCCTCGAAGGTTCTCAACTTTTATTTCTTTATTAAGGGCCCAACATTTTTTAAAGAAGAAGGAAAAAAAGTGATCAGGGTCGTTAGTAAAAGTAAAGTGCCCGTCGGACAAATTGATCATAGGGCAGGTGAAGCAGCGTTCATTAGTTTTGGTGGCCACGGCATACTAGCGGAAGTGTGGCCAGCACAATGCCCGGTCGGATTTTCTTTAACCCAACTAATAACAGGTACCCATCAAAGCTGGGTAGACTAAGGGACAGCATCCAGTACCGAGAAAAAAATCCTAGCCTTCATTAAGATTCAAACCCAGGACCTTCCGTACGCCAGTCGAACGTGCTGCCTGCTTGTCCACCATGCTGGCCGATGATGAGCGTAACTATATTTTGTGCCCGGGGACAAACTATAAAATTGCCCCTCCCCCACTCCGTGTAATCACTTTTTCTTCTTCAAAATGGAACATTGCAAGCCCATTTTGGACGCTCCTTAACCTTAACGCCCAGGGACCCATGTACGACCCTATAACTACTCCCGGGGACCTATATACGACACTAAAGCTACGCCCGGGGACCTATATACGACACTATAGCTACGCCCGGGGACCTATATACGACACTATAGCTACGCCCGGGGACCTATATACGACACTATAGCTACGCCCGGGGACCTATATACGACACTATAGCTACACCCGGGGACCTATATACGACACTATAGCTACGCCCGGGGACCTATATACGACACTATAGCTACGCCCGGGGACCTATATACGACACTATAGCTACGCCCGGGGACTTATATACGACACTATAGCTACGCCCGGGGACCTATATACGACACTATAGCTACGCCCGGGGACCTTATATACGACACTATAGCTACGCCCGGGGACCTATATACGACACTATAGCTACGCCCGGGGACCTATATACGACACTATAGCTACGCCCGGGGACCTTATATACGACACTATAGCTACGCCCGGGGACCTATATACGACACTATAGCTACGCCCGGGGACCTATATACGACACTATAGCTACGCCCGGGGACCTATATACGACACTATAGCTACGCCCGGGGACCTATATACGACACTATAGCTACGCCCGGGGACCTATATACGACACTATAGCTACGCCCGGGGACCTATATACGACACTATAGCTACGCCCGGGGACCTATATACGACACTATAGCTACGCCCGGGGACCTATATACGACACTATAGCTACGCCCGGGGACCTATATACGATACTATAGCTACGCCCGGGGACCTATATACGACACTATAGCTACGCCCGGGGACCTATATACGACACTATAGCTACGCCCGGGGACCTATATACGACACTATAGCTACGCCCGGGGACCTATATACGACACTATAGCTACGCCCGGGGACCTATATACGACACTATAGCTACGCCCGGGGAACTATATACGACACTATAGCTACTCCCGGGGATCTATATACGACACTATAGCTACGCCCGGGGAACTATATACGACACTATAGCTACGCCCGGGGAACTATATACGACACTATAGCTACGCCCGGGGAACTATATACGACACTATAGCTACGCCCGGGGACCTATATACGACACTATAGCTACTCCCGGGGACCTTTATACGACACTATAGCTACGCCCGGGGATCTATATACGACACTATAGCTACGCCCGGGGACCTATATACGACACTATAGCTACGCCCGGGGACCTATATACGACACTATAGCTACGCCTTGGGACCTATATACGACACTATAGCTACGCCCGGGGACCTATATACGACACTATAGCTACGCCCGGGGACCTATATACGACACTATAGCTACGCCCGGGGACCTATATACGACACTATAGCTACGCCCGGGGACCTATATACGACACTATAGCTACGCCCGGGGACCTATATACGACACTATAGCTACGCCCGGGGACCTATATACGACACTATAGCTACGCCCGGGGACCTATATACGACACTATAACTACTCCCGGGGACCTATATACGACACTATAGCTACGCCCGGGGACCTATATACGACACTATAGCCACACCTCTGTGGGTGATTCTGAAATACTAGTCCCCTACTATGGAGCAATAGTCACTTTTATGATAAGATTGTTGACATTTCGTTTTTCAGTTCAATTGCGAAATGATTCCTGGGTTGTTGTTTTTTTCTGGAGCTTTTTTCATTTCTGTTGGCATTGTATTTTTATAGTGCAAACTATTTCCCCGCTTTCTGTTACTGTATCCTCCTTATTTATTTTTTTGCTTCCTATGAGTGCAACTATAGATCACAGCGACAGTTTTAACCCTTCCCGTACCGACCTACTTCTATCTATGCTGCCTTCAGTTCCCCTATATACGCGCCCGGGACTGTAAGGGTTACAAATTGTTCTTGTAAAGGGCAAGAGAATAAATCGTGGCGTTGAAATCCATTAGACGTGTCTGGCATTCTATAGTAGGCTGTTGTTGTTTGTTGTTTTTGGGGGGAGGGGGAGGTGGGGTTAGTATTTTTGGTTAGTCCTAAAGACTAAAATCTGACTACCTAGCCTTCTAGCAAAAGAGTCATAAACTTAAATGTCTGTTAGAGACCAAATAGATTACGGTATATGCTCCTATAGAAGGCATTTGTCTAAATTGTCTTTTAGCTTCAGTATCGGTACATTGGCAAGCGCGATCGGGCTGGCATACCGACAGTCTTGGGGGCAAGGATTTGTTTCAGGGTCCAGTTAGCGTCTGGTCTACCCAGCTCTGATGGTACAACGTAGAGGTGGCTGCGCGTCGTGCTGGCTACAAAATCTCATAGTAAACTTATAAACATTTGCTTCAACGGCCCTATGGATCAATTCGGTACCTCGGGATCACTTTTACCTTACTATGTCAGGAACCTGTCCTTGACAGAGGGTAATCGTCCAGAAAACCGAAAAAAAAAAACTCCTAGTCTTTATCAGGATTCGGATCGGGGACCTTCAGTACGACGAAACCAAGCACCACCAAGCCCCATATTGTATACCACTTGGAGAAAAAAATGTATAATTGCTTATTGCCTTAAACTCTCTGTTAACCAGCTGGACTCCAGCTTGGTGCAAGCTGCGAACATGACCAGCTACACAAGCAATGCGGCTCCGAGACCCATAATCTTGATTGTCTGACAATCCTTGAAGCAATCTTGAAGGAGTTCTCTCCTCCCTCGCTCTACAGCTCCAACTCTTTTTCTCTAGCACGGAGGGTGACGTCATCTCCGTGCGATCACAAGCCCTCATTACACAAACCAAAACGAAATTCGAGGGGCTTGTACGGTGACCTTGATTTCGACTCCACACCTATTTCCCCCAAAAAAGGACAAACAAACGTTCACTGTAGCGTGCGGCGTATCACCTGATCCGTTGTGGCAGGTGTCAATGTAATGACACCATGTCAGTGTAATGACACCATGTCAGTGTAATGACACCATGTAAGTGTAACGACACCTTGTCAGTGTAATGACACCATGTCAGTGTAATATCACCTTGTCAGTGTATTGACACCATGTCAGTGTAACGACACCAAGTCAGTGTAACGACACCATGTAAGTGTAGTGACACCATGTCAGTGTAAAAACACCATGTCAGTGTAATGACACCATGTCAGTGTACTGACACCATGTCAGTGTAACGACACCATGTCATTGTAATGACACCATATCAGTGTAATAACACCTGGGCAAAGAATGCAACATTGACATGACCCCCGAACCCCGAAGGGAATCAAAAACAACAACCCACAATCCACCTGGGCCCGTGAATAACATTTGACCTTGTGTCTAGCACATTCCTGGCGTCGGCTATTACCGATAATACGTTTCAAGGTCGATGCCGAGGGACATTTAAAGAATATTTCGAAGGCCATGATCATTATGTACGTCAATCTAGACCTCGCCGGTATTTTCAAGAGAAGGTGAACTATATGGAATAGTGTAGCCAGGTCAGCGCTGCCAATAGGTTTCCGTTAAGCATGGGAAATCAGAAAACAAACTAAATTACGAATCCCTACGTTTGAGCATAACCATGCTATTAAATCTGAAAACCCTGAAAACCTTTCTACGTCACATTTACAAATGGAGTCATTTTAACATGGCGGAAAAAAACTTAGCCCATTAACGAATTTCAAACATGCATTGAAATAGTGCAATTTGCCGACTCGATCGGCCTACGTTTGATTTTCAAAAAAGGAATTGAAATATTAGAAAGGTGCTGACTGGATCAGCCAACGTTTGATTTTCAAACATGCATTTAAATATTAAACCTTGTGCTAATAGGACAAGCCTACGTTTGATTTAAAATCTAATTATTTTTACAGCTCGCGTGGTAATAATTATGCAAACCGGAAATATCCGGTTTTTGGCATGCCCGTTATATTTTCTTTTTTTCCCACGCTCCTAAAAAAAACTCCAGGCATCTACTAGACTTCCACACTCCACCCTCCTCCTACCCACAGCCCAACGTCTGCTGCAACGTTGCCCACAACACACACACACAAAAAACGACAGTAAAAATAGGTCGACTTTGATGAAAATTTTGTGTGTGTTCTGCATCAAAGTAATGCGCGTCTAATTTAGGCGCTGTTAAATGTAATCTTTGGTGCATTCTTTTGATTTTGGGGCGCTTGCATAGAAATGCATAAGTTAGAATAAACAGTTAGAACATGGTACATAGAAACTATAGACTATAATATACATGGACCGCTTGCTTTAGTTTTTCTGCTATATGATGACTCGAAAGACTGCTTATTTCGGAATTCCCGATTCTAAATGAAGTAGGCTAATTGTAATACAAATTCCGTTTTATTGAATCGCACCTTTTTTTTAGAAATTGTGTGCGTCAATCTATGACTAAGATATGGACGCTATGGATGAGGAAGTTTTTGTTGATGAATTGAAAGGCATACTGGAGGTAAATGTTCAAATTAAATAATTACTTATTGAAGAAGTATGGAGTTTATCTGTTAGACTCATGTTCGGTGTATATTATAGTCTATGGTATTTCTGCTATATGATGACTTGAAACACTGATGATCGGAATTCCCGATTCTAAATAACGTAATTGCTATACCGGAAATAAAGTTATTGATATACAAGTTCCGTTTTATTTAATCGCTATGATTTTCTCAATGAAAAATTAAAATCGAAAGTAGTACAGAGTGGAAACATATTTATAGATCAGTTTGGTGTGCGCACGGAAAAAAAGAAAATAAGCTCTAAAAATAGAGCAGGCGGTCCATCTTATTATAGTCAATGATATATTAATAGGCCTACAAGTATTCATTTAAAGTCGAAAAAAAATGCGATTTAATAAAACGGAACTTGTATAATAACTACTTCATTTAGAATCGGGAATTGCAAAAAAAACAGAAGATAATAGCATAAAAAACTAAAGCAAACGGTCCATGTATATTATAGTCTATGATAGAAACAGAGGATTTTTTTAAATTTGTTTTTTTTTTGTTTGTTTTTCCTTATGTTTTGATGTTGATGTAAAATGAAATTCAATGCATACTACTTACTTACTAATCCCGACGAGTCATACTTACGGACATTAAAAAAACAAACATACACTTTTTTTTAAAAAAAAAGGCCATTTAATTTGCGCGGTGATAAAGGGTACAATTAAATATCAAAGTAGTAAATAATTCATAAAGTATTCAATTCTTACACAGATGCAAGTCAGTAATCTATTACAGTACTCAGATAGTCATGGATCTAGTGGGAAAAAAATTACACTTCTCTTATTCCATGTGCAAGAAATTATATATATATATATATATATATATATATATATAAGGCAATCATGCATGGAATGGGTTACCGCAACAAACAAGGAAAACCGAAAACTTAACATAATTTAAAACACTGATTCAATTGCAAGACTAGACTCAGACCATGGATGCGCGTAGGACGTAATAGTCTTTTGAATCGCAGAAGCGTTTTGTAAAAAAAAAAAATATTTACTTTTTTCAACTTATATGTTTTAAAGAACACTAGCGGCTTATAAGAGTTTAGTTATGTTGTGATGATGTCTTATAAGACTTTGTTATAATATTCGTGACTAGTCTTAACACAGGCACTGGCTCATTCTCAGACTACGTATATATGGTCTTAGGCCAAGGATCGGCAACCTTTTGGTGATGGTGTGCCAAACTAGGATTTCTAAATCATTCAGCGGACCAACAGCCTAAAATTGAACCTGCTCTACTTGTTTTTGTTTTTTCAATACGACAATTAATTTAATTTCGTAGCAAGACCAAGGCCAAAAGCAAAAAGAAAATTGTAAAGCGTTTCATATTTAATTTTTAAAAAAATAACGTGCTAGTGATTATCATCATTTTTATTAGCATTTATACCGAAAACAAAATTGTATTAATAAATTTTCACATTTAGGCTAACTATTTTGTTAACTTTATCATTTGGTTGTCAGGATAAGGATCTAGCAGCTGCTAATATCGAATACAATATTTTGTTCTCAGTTTAACTGAGTTTTTTTTTTATTAATGTGTTTAAGTTAGAGGACGAGGATTAGGAGCAGATTAGCAATAAACGGAAATAATATGTAGTAATCTTACAAACTGTGTAGCTAATTTAATGTTTAACAAATGTGCATATATTTTTTTTGTCTTATAATATTTATATAATTTTCAACTATTTTTTACAGTTTGGTCATTATAAAGTAAAACGTTGTAGACCATTTCATCTTTAATAAAAAGACAAATAAGAAACAAAATATTTTATAATAGAAATATAACCGCAAATAAAACGGGCTGATTACCTCCCTTTAATTAAAATTACGGTAAGTTTCTAAATTTGATTCAATAGTGATGCCAAAAAAGTTATGTTTTGTAATCTAACAAATATTACTGACTAACAATTATTTATTTATATTATGTAGTTATATAAAACAAGCATTATGGTATTCATTAAAATATTTAATTATTAGAGATATAAAATCAATTTATGTTAATCAGTTTTAAATAAAAATTTCCTGCATTAATTGTTTGTCCATCTAACCTTAAGGAGTTTATATTTTAAACATTAATAATTACAACAATTGCATAATACAATGTTTTTTAAAAAAGTCTCTTATATTTATTAAAATAATAAAAGCAAAATTTGTTGCAGAATTACTTAGGTTATATTTATGATTAATTATAGAAGATGCCCATAAAAACTCTTTTAAATATTATTAGTCTGTATCAATTAATGAGCGCCTTATCTTGAATTCTCTTCACTAATTTATAATGTTAGATACGTATTTAGTCATTTCTGATTAGTGAAGTTTAAGTTATACTTTAAATGCTTAACACAGCTTTCATGTGCAATAAATAATGTTCACAAGTGTAAGTTGAACCAAAAGCTGAAATTAGAGCGAACGCCTAGCAGTTGAGAATAGCAGCTGATTTGCATAAGTAGCTTCCATTCAGATTTTCCCGCAAATTAGCACATTTCGATGCCCATGTTTTTTTTAATGTTTAAAATTCAACTGGCTGCGTTTTAAAATCGGCAATATCCCTCCACTTAAAAAATCAACAACATCTACCATACATCTAAGATCTAGTAAGATCATGCCCGTTAGGCTTGATGTGGCATAAAAAAAATGAGTCCGTGAATTGGAAAGTCTTGCCTTTCTTTAAAAAACTCCGCTTTGAGTGATTCGATGTGCTTCCCCGTCTTTAGTAAATGCGTTCAACTCACTGACATGTGTCGCTCTGTCATTCAGAAACATCGGCTTTAACAGTCAGTTTTCCTCATTCAGAACCGGAAAATGATGTGTTATTTTTTTTCATCAATAAAAAAAAACACCTCTTGGAGGTGCCATAGAAAATCGCTCTGCGTGCCAAGTTTGACACGCGCGCCTTAGGTTGCCGACTTTTGGTCTAGGCTGTTGGCACGCTGAATGGATACCCACTAGGCACGCTGTTATCAAACGGTTGCCGATCCAAAGTCTTAGCCATTTCATGTTTTATATAGTGGATGTGTCCCAAAAAGAAGGATCTATATTCTATTATAGGACTATACAGTGTTTATTAAACAGTTTAGATTTAGATTTTGTAAAACTTGGTTTAAAAAAAAAATAACTTTTAGAAGATTATCTTTTATCATTTTGTTTTATTACAACATCAAAGACTGTTATAATTGTGTTGCCGTTTATACCTACCCAAACATGAAAGTTTGCACTTTAGTTTTAAAAGTTGTTTATAGTGTGACAAATTGTCTATGTTATGACAAATTGTCCGTGCTGTGACAGATTGTCTGTGGTGTGACAAATTGTCTATGGAGTGACAAATTGTCTGTGGTGTGACAAATTGTCTGTGGTGTGAAACATTTTCTGTGGTGTGACAAATCGTCTGAGGAGTGACAAATCGTCGGTGGTGTGACAAATTGTCTGTGGAGTGACAAATTGTCTGTGGAGTGACAAATTGTCTGTGGAGTGACAAATTGTCTGTGGAGTGACAAATTGTCTGTGGAGTGACAAATCGTCTGTGGAGTGACAAATCGTCTGTGGAGTGACAAATTGTCTGTGGAGTGACAAATCGTCTGTGGAGTGACAAATCGTCTGTGGAGTGACAAATTGTCTGTGGTGTGATTGAAAGTCAGTGTGGTGTGACAGACAGTATGCATTCGATACAAAGTCTGGGCTAACGTTGTCAAAAGCCATCTATGTCAAGGCCCTAAATTAACCTTTTGTTTCCCAATTCTCACACATGCACGTTAAAACACCAACCACCATTGGCCACCACTTTGACCACACACTGATATTAACTCTTAAGCACGTGGTCATTTAAACTAACCAATGGCTCTGTTGCTAAATTTCATTGGCCAACTAATCCGCTTTCGAAGTAACGAATTTGAAAAAAAAAAAATCAAGAGTGAACAGTTTATGACGTTTATTGGGATTGGGCGTGAGGAGGGTGTTTGGATGGAGGAATAGTGGAAAGGGGAGGGTTAGTTCCCTTAATTTTTAAATTTACTTGATAACCTTCCAGTTCGCCTTACACCGTTTGAGCCCCCCCCCCTTTTTCCCATTCCCCCAACTGCCCCCCGCCTGTTATGCAAGAAGAAGTAAATTTGATTGACAGCCCTCTGCTTGTCTGGTACAAAAAAAAACAAAAAAACAACCTGCAGACGACGTAGGTGTGTATATAAAACCCCGAGTGAAATCTATTTTTAGATGTGTTCCACTTCGATGATAGATCACTGCGCAGAGAGTACGACATTTGAAGGTTTGGGCGGTATTCCAAACAAGAGTTTTGTGTCGTATGTTGTTGTTTTGTTTTTGTTTTTTTTTAAATAGACGTCGCTTACCATTGAGACTTTAGACAGATTGATAAGTACAACTAGTCTATACGCACGCACACACACACAAAAAAACACACACACGCACAGGCGCACAATCAAACCAACTTTTTTATTAGTTACTTTTTGTTAAAATACCAAAAAAACGACAACCCTGCTTACAGTACTGCAGAGAAAGTGAAAAGTAACATTTGTTTTAAATTAATCAATTTATTGCAGAAATGGTTGAGTAACCTTTTTTTTAAAATGTTACATTAAATAATTTAACAACATTCCCATAATTGATTTGATTTTAACATGAATTATCACTTGTTTGGAAATAGTAGTGGCATTCGGGCATGGAATGGGCTGCCTAAACAAACCAGGAAAACCAGTAACTTAACATTATTTAAAACATTAATAAAAATGCAAGGCTAGACTCGGACTACGGATGAGCGTAGGACGCAATAATCATCTTTATAGAAGGAGCATCTGTAATATATAAGATAAGATATTAAATAAAACGTAGGCTATATATATATATATTCGGGTGGTTGTTTAACCCTATTGGCAATATGGAGGATTGCAAAATAGAGTTATACTTGGAGATTGTTTATTCCTATAGGCCAGGGGCCGGCTAAGAGATCGTCACCCTATTAATAATAGTACGCCGAAATAGTATTTCTAATTCATTCAGCGTGCCAACAACATAAAAGTTAAAAAAAAGACATACTGCTCTTTTCTAATTGAAGAGATTTGCATTGCCATTATTTGCGGAGACTTCCGCGTGCCATTGAAAATCACCCTGCGTGCCAAGTGTGAAAAGTGTGCCGTAAGTTGCCGACCCTCTGCTTTAGGTTATATATATATTTGTATTGAGAGTACATCGAGACACATTAACATACAGATTCTAACTACAGGATATACGCATGCCTGTGTTAATATGCGTTGTCTGTGTATTGTCTTTGTACTCAAGGATATTGTCCACAATGTTCGTCCATGTAGTTAATGTAAGTGATTACATGTGGTATTAAATTTTTAGAAGGTAAATAGACTGACTAACAAATGAACAAACAAAAAATCGAACATTAAAGTATATATGTTTTTTTTTGTTGTTGATGTTTTTAAATTAAGATGTTGATGAACTTATTTATATGTATCAAAATTCCTTATCCCTTAAGCATATAAGTACTCTTTCTTCCGGAGTGGCATCCTGGCATGGAATGGGTTGCCTGAACAAACCAGGACACCCAGTAATTTAACATCATCTAAAACACTCATAGAACTGCAAGACTAGACTCCAAATCCTCGAATGTGCAATAATCTTATTAATGGAAGGAGCGTCTGTAATGTATAAGATAAGAAAAATCTTTTTTTTTTTATTGTTATGTCTGTTATAAATTCAAATGTCATTAGAACATATTCATGTTTGTTTTTTCTATCTAGTGTATGCTGACATTTTCTCTATTTCTACTTTCTAATGTAATTCTATCTTCTTATATTCGTGTCCTAAGCCAATTCCTTTGTTATATAAAATTTATCAACTATGTTATTAACCAAGGTGGGCGTCCTCATGCATATTTTCCAGGAGGGGAGCTGTGATTTTATATTAAAAATATAAATTGTGGAGTAAATATATTAATTCCCTTGTGGTCTATGTCTATAGTGCTTATTTAGTTGGACAGCAAGAGTTTGACTTTGGCACATGCCTGCTTTGGTCGATTTCATTTCTATGACGCCAATGAACAGACGATATTTTAAATGAGCATAAATACCTTTTGTTCCTGGCGCGTAACTGTCGTCCAGAATCTAGTGCAAATATTCCCGCAGGTGATGATTCCCCCTTTGCTGATGCAGTGGGTGACGCCTCTGAAGCTGATAACATATCCGACTGGTCACAGTTAGAATTCTCTGTGCGGGAAGTGGTTTGCCCTGCCGTATCCTCCTCCTCTGCTGACTGAAGCAAGACGGCTGTCGATGAAGCGGATGCTGAGCTCAAATGCGGGGCCTTACGGGGCGTGCTTGGCTTTGGGGAGTAAAGGATGTTTGAGGGCGGATGCGGTGTGGTGTTTAGCCCCCCGTTGTGGAGACTCCCCGTAGACGTGAACAAGTGATGCACCTTTGTGGCGTTGCTTAATCCAACTCTAAAACCTCTGTTGTTATCCATTGTGCGTTGATTAGCGTATCCCTGCGAGGTGTGGAACGCTGAGGTTGGGGCGCCGAGATAGTGTGACGTGTTGAGATTTACTAACGATGTGCGCTGGGGCGTGGTTTGTTCCGAACGGTGACCTTCTTGAGCATTGTGAGCACTTGGTTTTGAAGAAATTACCAGTTCCGTCTCCGAGCTCTCTGAAGTGTCCATTAGATCAGCGGTGCTGACCGATGGGCTGAAAGACGTAGCTTGGACGATCCGAGACGAAGGCTGCGACTTAGACGAAGAAAATGAAATCGATTTCGATGATTTATCACTCACCTTGAATACATTGCCAGGGGTAAAACGATTACTTACTGTGGTGGCTTTCTTCTGGTTAGTTACGTTTAAATTATTTACATGTCGATTCTGGCTGCTACTTCTTATGCCATCTTGGCGTACACTGTCGTTGATATAGTTTGATACGATGAAAGACTGAGTGGGCAGTGCTGCTTCGGAAACCTTAAGGACAAGAGCATGTTTATAATTGTTGGCGACTGAACTGGCTGCTAGAGTGTGTGCCCTTGGGCAGTCATTTGTACCGGTATTGTCAACATCAATGTAAGTGGGAAGACTTATAGAATACGGCGGAGGCTGCGAGCGATTCTGTTGGTAGCTGTCGTTTTCTGAACTGACGCATTCATTTTCGGTTTGGGAAAAGATTTTTGAAGACATTCCCGGAATTTGGTGTGGCATGGTAAACGAAGTATTTATCCGCGGGGTACATTTTGTGTGTATATTGTCGTAATCTGACGCTGTGAACGTTGATGTGTTCAAGTTATTGTTTCTCATGTCGGATATTGAGGCGTTTCGAACATCTTCAGCAGTGGAAACAATTCTAGACATCTTCCTTTGTGGGCGTGTCATGTCGTCATCGGCATTGTCTTGAGAAGCAGGGGGACTAAACATGTGAGTGTTGACGTAAACTGAATCCCGGGCCGATGCACGCTGGGTAGCCGGTGCAGTCTGGGCAATCCTGTTTAACAGATGGGATCCATTGCGCGGATCCTCCGTTCGGCTTTGTGCCATTTTGTCATCAGCGTTCATGCCGACAATAGCGTCCGTTGCGGTCGCCGTTGCGGTCGTTGTTGCGGACGATTTGATAATGAGCGAGAAAAGATTTCCGGTTGCTCTGCTTTGGTTCAGGCTGTCCACACTGATCATGATAGATGGTGAACAGCCCTGTACAGAATTCAATGCTGTACAAATACTGTTCCTGTTTTGTACGTTAAACGTCTGGGAAACAGTAACTCTGTAAGTAATAATCAATGTTCAACTGCCGAAAAATAATTGCAAAATTTGGAGCTTGACTAAACGTCTCAATCCATCTCTGTTGATACGTAGGGCGCCTCCCCAGGGGCGTCTCTGTCTGTACAATTTCCCAATGTGTAAAACCTTTTCACACCTAGAAAAAGAAAAAAACATAAAAAATGAATTATTACAATCGTTCTTATTTTTTTAAGTCTTATGTTTTGTGTTTGTGGCGAACGGAAGTGATAAGAACTTTACAGTTTGTGGCGAACGGAAGTGATAAGAACTTTACAGTTTGTGGCGAACGGAAGTGATAAGAACTTTACAGTTTGTGGCGAACGGAGGCGATAAGAACTTTACAGTTTGTGGCGAACGGAAGTGATAAGAACTTTACAGTTTGAGGCGAACGGAAGTGATAAGAACTTTACAGTTTGTGGCGAACGGAGGCGATAAGAACTTTACAGTTTGTGGCGAACGGAAGTGATAAGAACTTTACAGTTTGTGGCGAACGGAGGCGATAAGAACTTTACAGTTTGTGGCGAACGGAGGCGATAAGAACTTTACAGTTTGTGGCGAACGGAAGTGATAAGAACTTTACAGTTTGTGGCGAACGGAGGCGATAAGAACTTTACAGTTTGTGGCGAACGGAAGTGATAAGAACTTTACAGTTTGTGGCAAACGGAAGTGATAAGAACTTTACAGTTTGTGGCGAACGGAGGCGATAAGAACTTTACAGTTTGTGGCGAACGGAAGTGATAAGAACTTTACAGTTTGTGGCGAACGGAAGTGATAAGAACTTTACAGTTTGTGGCGAACGGAGGCGATAAGAACTTTACAGTTTGTGGCGAACGGAAGTGATAAGAACTTTACAGTTTGTGGCGAACGGAAGTGATAAGAACTTTACAGTTTGTGGCGAACGGAAGTGATAAGAACTTTACAGTTTGTGGCGAACGGAGGCGATAAGAACTTTACAGTTTGTGGCGAACGGAAGTGATAAGAACTTTACAGTTTGTGGCAAACGGAAGTGATAAGAACTTTACAGTTTGATGCGAACGGAGGCGATAAGAACTTTACAGTTTGTGGCGAACGGAGAACTTTTTTTAAATATATTTACGAAAAATCGGATGTCATAAAACCAACTAGGTTGTGTATAAGTGTATAAGTATAAGATTTCGTTTTAACGTAAATTATGAAATAAAATGGGTGGTCGAGCGGCAGCGCATGTCGGCTGGCGTACAGAAAGGTCCCGGGTTCAAATCCTGGCGAAGGCTAAGATATCTTCACGGGTCTGCAGGGTTTCCGTGAGTCTACACAGCTCTAATGGGCACTTTGACATTATTTCTGGAGAAAGTAAAGGTCGGCTGAACATTGTGCTGGCCACACCATCCCATTTTATGGCATGGCTAAACAAACGTGAGATCGATGCCTCACTTGTCATGTGGATCAAATTGATCCGAGGAGGCTTCTATTATTAAAACCTTTTTAAAGAGTATCGAATACCCATTTCAAATTAAATATCGAGTATGCATGAAAAATAAAGTATCGAGTATGCATTAAAAATAATGTATCGACGGTATAATAAAGCAAAAACACAAAAAAAATCCTGCAACAGAAGACGACAGGAACTTTACCAGATGTGAGCAGATCACCATACTCAGACTCAACAGACTATTAGACCAACAGAACCGAATCGTCCAAGGTCACACCCCCAGAGCGCCCCTGTGGAAATGGACTCCGACATGCAGAGCGCATCCTACAATGGTGTCCACTCCTCGGTGAGGCCCGTAGCCAGTTCTGGCCTCAGGGAGCCACCATGGAGGAAAAGCTCTGGTGCTCAGAAGTCATTCTTACAATCAACAGCCCGGGTGGGAAACAAAAACATATATAAATACTTGTTTGTGACATAATGTTTGATGTAACTGTTTAACTAAATTTGGCTCTCACTGCCATTTTGGGGCAAAGTTAACCTCGGATCACTATCGCGGTGGCTCGCCCGTATACCTGCAACGTCGCCCGGTAGCGCAAATCGTATGGGCATCCAGGCGCCAGGGGCGGGATTTGTAGCGGGAACGCTGCGCTCACTGCTTCCTCCCCACTGAGCCTCAAGGGGGGGGGGGCTTTCGGCGGTACAATGAGTCCTAGACAAGCAGCATTGTCTGTCCCCAATGCGTTAGTCCATCGGTGTGCTCTTGATGGAAGTGTACTGGTGGCTTTCACACTTCGTCGCTTTGAGGCCGATTCTTTGTCTATCTTTCAGACTCGTTTCGCCCCATACCCCCCCCCCCCCCGGCAAATCACACTCTCTCATTCAAACTCAGACCTCTTTCTCTGTTACTGTATTAGCTTCTCATTATCTATTGTTCGCCTCTTCGTCTCTCTCTTTCTCTCTCTCTCTCTCTCTCTCTCGTAACATCTAAGTTAATTACGCTTATCAGCGAAAGTTCCAAAGTAACGCCACGTACCACCCGACATCTTTGTGAAATAACAGCCAAAATGTCACCAAAGTCATGATACTGCCACACCAAAGCCATCGAGAGGCGATGCCCCCGTGTGTGGCGTAAACCCGCCCCTCGAGGACACCGAGAAACTGTCACTCATCTGTTCCAGCAAGTAGAGCATTAACAAACCATCGTAAATCACGTCAGTACTTAGAGGGACCACGACGGAGACGGAGAAGACTCGTACACATGTAACCAGAGCCGGTTTTAAACCCTGAGAGGCCCAAAGAGCTAGAAAATTTTATATAGGCTACATAATTCAAAATATAAATAATAATAGGTAGGCCCCTAATTCAAATTAATAGCTGCTTCAGAAAAAAATCTCCAGATTTTCGCTCATCTTATACCATCAGCCATGCAAATTTAGGACCTTCAAGTTTCCTGTGCAAAATGACATCAGGAAAAGAAGATGGGGTTTGATAGGGCACACTCTTTGAAAAACTGCCATCCAACGTCACTAGGCAGGCTCAAAAGTGGAACCCACAAGAAAAACTGAAACATAGTAGAGAAATAATTGGACCCTGGATAGAAGACTCTGAAGATCTGTAGTTGGTGGCCCATGACCCATGATCTGTAGTTGGTGGCCCATGACCCATGATCTGTAGTTGGTGACCCATGACCCATGATCTGTAGTTGGTGGCCCATGAGTCTCCCATGATCTGTAGTTGGTGGCCCATGACCCATGATCTGTAGTTGGTGGCCCATGACCCATGATCTGTAGTTGGTGGCCCATGACCCATGATCTGTAGTTGGTGGCCCGTGACCCATGATCTGTAGTTGGTGGCCCGTGACCCATGATCTGTAGTTGGTGGCCCATGACCCATGATCTGTAGTTGGTGGCCCGTGACCCATGATCTGTAGTTGGTGGCCCGTGACCCATGATCTGTAGTTGGTGGCCCGTGACCCATGATCTGTAGTTGGTGGCCCATGACCCATGATCTGTAGTTGGTGGCCCATGACCCATGATCTGTAGTTGGTGGCCCATGACCCATGATCTGTAGTTGGTGGCCCATGACCCATGATCTGTAGTTGGTGGCCCGTGACCCATGATCTGTAGTTGGTGGCCCGTGACCCATGATCTGTAGTTGGTGGCCCGTGACCCATGATCTGTAGTTGGTGGCCCATGACCCATGATCTGTAGTTGGTGGCCCATGACCCATGATCTGTAGTTGGTGGCCCATGACCCATGATCTGTAGTTGGTGGCCCATGACCCATGATCTGTAGTTGGTGGCCCATGACCCATGATCTGTAGTTGGTGGCCCATGAGTCTCCCATGACCCATTAGAAGTGACGGATAGTAAAAAGAAAATAATAATCGGTGGTTTACACACTTCGCGAGCTTTGAGGCCTATTGGTACACAATGTGCGCAACAATCCGTCTCCCCAAGGCCGGTGCCTGGATGACCAGGGCCTATAGTCTGATCATATTTGTGCTACCGGGAGGCGATGCAGAGCAAGGACGCCACGTTAACGATCCAATTGGTAATTCCCCATTGGGTAAGATGTGTAGTACATGTGACTGCCGAGACCGTACACCTATATTATTCAGGCGGCATGTCTCAGACAGTAGCTTGTTCTTTTCCACCCTCCCCATGACCTAGAAACCGACCAAAGTTAGGCTTCGGTATCGGTTTCGGCGCCGAAACTAGGCCAATGCTCTCTTTCGGTGTAGTTTCGGTTTCGGTCGAACCCAGAAAGGTAGCTTTCGGTTTGGTTTCGGTTTCAGCCGAAACTGATTTTGACTTTCGGCCATCAATCGAATATCTATTTAAACGTTCAAATTTCAGACTTCGACGCAAGTGCTGCATCCATTACTCAGCTTATTGATAATTTTATATAGGCCAAGATAAAATGTTGCCAATTAATCTGTGTGAAGTAGAAAATTAAAGTTAATAATAAAGGGATTATTTAATGGCCACCAAAGAATGTTGAAAAATGAAATGTGGGATTACTGTGCTAGTCTTTAAAAAAAAAAAAATTGGGGGGAAATTTCGGTTTTTTTTTTGGTTTCGGTCAGAGTTTAAGTTAAATTATTGGTTTCGATTTTGGTCGAAAGTATATGTATAACTTTCGGTAGGCTTTCAATGTCCTGGCCACACATTCCCCACTAGTATGCCGTGGCCACAGAAACTGGTGAACGATGCATCACCGGTCCCATGGATCAAGTTGGTCCGAAGGAGGTTCTGATAAAATAAACATTTTTAAAGCAAAAGTGGTAACTACGGAAACAAAGTTAAGCCCATTTAATTAGAGCAGGGGTCGGTAACCTACGGAACGCGTGCCATACTTGGCACGCCGATGGACTTTCAATGGCACGCGGAAGAGGCCTTAAAAGTCAATTCAAGTTTCTTCTACGACAGATATAGTGCTACAGCGGGATGGCTTTTAGGCTGGTGGCACGCTGAGTGAATTAGAAGTCATACTTTGGCACACTGTTATCAAAAGGGTGCCGACCCCTAAATCATAGTATCTCTAATTACAACTTGAAACTAATGCCGTATTAGTGAAAACTAAATAAAGAATGAATAATTTATTTTAAATATTAGTAAACTTACACATACTAGATTAAACTTATTTAATATCATTAGACTAGTTTCCACTTGTAACGCTTATAGTTCAGAAGTTAATTTTTTTTTTTTAATTGTGGTTTTTATCTGTCAATATTTCTTAATTCTATTCTGCTTTACTGTTTTTAATAATGAAATTTCATAAAATTTTTGACTTTAAAAATTATCATAATTTTATAATTTAAAACAAAAATTTTTCATGTAAATTTTGAAACACCTGTTTAAATACACAGCTTGTTTTATTACTATGCACCTTTTCTCCCTTCTATAATTAATATTTGACTTGTTTTGATGGTTATGGCTGATCGCTTCTCGGCCTTTTGGCTAGGTTCGATCACTCTGGCTTCCTCACACAATGTGTAGATCTTCTCCGCCTTGTGCGATTAGATTTTTCACAACTGTGTAAGGGGCTGAGTTACCCCACCCCCCGAGCTACGGCTCTCATAACTATACGATGCCTAGTAGGCCCAAAGGAGGGGCAAGGAGCTCAAACTCCGCCGCGCCTCCTACCGGAAATAAAAAAAAGAAGTGGGAAAGTCGGAAACTCGGAAATTCCGAGTAGGAAGTTTTCCCATTTGCGAACTTGGTGCATTTTTGCATAATATTTTGTCACTTATCTATATAATATGTATAATGTGAATTAATTACATCTTCCTTGACGACGTTGAAAATTAACATAAGATATAGAAGAGTTACCGTTACTTTGGGGATGTCCATTAATTACGTTTTACAATTTTTAGTAGATTTTTACCTATGGTTCCTACCATCCTTCCCCCCCCCCCCAACTCGCCCCTCCCACATTTTTTTCAAATCCGAAGATTTTAACAATAGTTTTGTTCTTTCTGTTTACTATTGTTCTTTTCATAGAAATATTTCATCTTTTCCTATTTTACGTTTCACTAAATGAGCTTTTGGTAGCCTACAATGTTAATTGTTCAATAGACCTTTTCATCATCATTGATATGCCTTCTTCTACAGGCAATTTTTCCTTTGCTCTTTCTTCAAAATGATCGAACATATCCCGGGAACCTTTAACAAAATGCGAAAGTGAAGCATAGGCCTACAATTCCCTACAATATACATACAGACTAATTTGGGGGTCTTGGAGCGATTGACTAGTCTTGTGAAATTCATCCAGCAAGTAATTCTATTTTGCACTCATTTTATGGTGGTTGTGCACAATATTAGCCATATTTTCCCCTGTGTGGCTTATACCCATATCTAGGAAAGTTAGAAAACGTTCAATAGGGAGCCCATCATCTTGTGAAACATATAGGCTATATAGGCCTACCTCACAATAACAGTGAGCTGATCAATATGGGACCGGTCTGTAGTGGAATCTACAGATAAACTGAAGTACCCTGCAGTTCTTAAATCCTCCAAGATTGTGTATCTTACTTTAGTGTGACATAATTTTGATAAACTTTGTAGGCCTATATTTATGTAGGCTAGGCCTATATATGACAATTACTCACTCGTAAAATTTATTTTTGGGAACCCTAAGTTATTTCTTGTGTAGCTTATAAGTAAATACTGCACAAAAAGGACATGTCAAATCCATAATTGATATATTTGTATTAACGTAAAACCATGTTTTTACATGTTTGCTATGTCCTATGTATGCTACGTCGTGGCACAGGACACATGTAGAATTGTGTAATAAATTTGTATCATTTTTTAGGTAATAAAAAGTAACATTGTTGATGTCAAATTTTCTTGACCGCCCCTCTCCCCTATGTTGACAATTGTCAAACCTTTTCAAACCCCCCTCCCCCCTATTTAGTTGACGTAATTAATGGACGTCCACTTAGTTACGGATTTTCAGCTCATATAGATAAGTGATTTTATCTTAAACGTTATAAGCCGAAGAACTTATATTTCACAATAATATATAGATCAGTACTTATAATGCATACATATTTTTACTCTATATTGAAACATAATTTTATTTAAAATGGTATTTTTTTATTTAAAAGAGCAATGTACATAATATTTTTCTTTTTTTTATCATTTTAACAAATCTTGTAAAAAAAAATATAATTGCAAGGTTGCTAATGACGCATCGATAAAACCAACAGTTTTAAAATGCTCAGTGTCGGAACACGGACTCTGACTCCACAGCCCTGGTTTCAGGAAGCGTCTTTAACCAACCACACCAGCCCGCCATACCTTTTTTTTTTCCTTCGAAATTTTACTTCAATATTTGTAGTCTTGCTGGAAGGGGAACGGCAGGAATTTTAAAAAATTTATAAAAACTGTTAAAATGTTCTCAATATATACCCTTCATCAAACTGCATGCCTCAGTCAATTCAAACTTTTCTCCTATGTACAAACCCCCCCCCCCCCCCCAAAAAAAAATAATCTATGTAATTAGTCATCCCTAAAATATCACGCCAAACGCCCGTTAAAAGATTGTCATGAAAACTATTGTAAAATAACTTAAGCTTTTTATTAAATAAGTATAGTAATACTATATCTTTTTAAGTAGCGACTTTTGCAACCCTGGTAAGGGGACAACTGTGTATTTATTGTGGATATGTGGGGGCCCCTTTTCTGTGGGGGCCCCTGTTCCAATGTAACATGTGGAACATGCCTAAATACGCCACTGATGTCTATATCAATTTTCTTGCTATGTCTTCTATCCATCTGTTTTTGTAAAATCGAAATAATTGTCTTCTATCCTTTCTTAATAATGCTTATTAATTTAAATGTTGTACTTACTATAATATTTTAACTTCCTCATTATATTGATTATTCTACCCCGGGAAGGGGACAAATGTGAAACTACCATGTATAATAAAACTTTCTTGATATGTCTTATATCCCTTTATTTTTGTAAAATAAAAATAATTGTCTTGTATCCTTTCTTAGTAGCCTAATGGTTATTTTTTCAAATTTTGTATTACAATGGTATATACTTGCTATTGTCCATGCATATTGCAAATAAACTTCTTTAGAAAAAAAAAGATTGATTATAAGGGAAGATCAAGCAAATGGTCAGACCAAAAAATAAGGCTATACCAAGTATAAGGGTAGACCGACTACATTAAAGCGGGGCGGAGGCGATATCATTACAAAGAAGAAACGTCTCAATGCCGCCGGCGACTTAATAAAGGTTGCGAAAACAAATATCACACACACAATCATACACACACATATACAAACAACACACTAATGGACAAACGCACGCAAAACACACATTAACACTAACACCGGATTCTCAGTTGTAAGTAACTAGTAATCCCGTTTAACTAAATTGATCCATAAGGCCCGTATAGCAGCGTTCAATAGTTTCTGTGGCCAACGGCATACTAGGAAATTGTATGGTCAGTACAACGCCCAACCCGCCATAACTTTACCCGAACTTAAGTCAGGTACCCATCAGAGCTGGTTGGACTCAGGGACACCCTCCAGACCCGGGAAAAGATATTCCAAGCCTCCACCAGGGTTCGAACCCACGACCTTCCGTACGCCAGCCAAACACGCTGACGCTCCACCGTGCCCTCCCTTCTTAGCTGTAATAACATAAAAGCCCAGCTTTGTTTTGGATCATAGGGCGACTGTAATAGGTTTATCTATTGTATAATTGTATATAACGAACATTTGAAGTAGTTTTAGGTCACCCGGCCCGGTAATATAACGATCGTGTCCCGGGACCTGCTCGCGATCCGCCATAATGGAAACGTACCCGTATATACTCGTGTATAAGTCGCACTTTTTTTTACTGAAAATTTCGACAAAAAGTAGGGGTGCGACTTATACACCCGACACTTTTTTTGAAAAGTTCGAAAAACATCACTACTCTGTCATAAAGTTTTCTACATAACCCCTATAGTTGATTGGAGTTGTGTAGAATTATTAGGATATGCCTTTATTTCATTATGTTTGCCTTATGCACGATTAAAACAATTTTTTAAGGAAAGTTTCCAAATTAGGGTGAATATTTAGTAACTTTTATGTTTAAAAGGTATGCATTTTTGAGATATGAAAAGGCAGTGTAACCCGGGAAGTCGGGGTGCGACTTATGCGCGGGTCAATGACAACGTATAATGAAAAAAATCTTAAACTAGGGGTGCGACGTATACACCGGTGCGACTTATACGCGAGTATATACGGTAAGTCTAAAACTGTTGCTAGAACAAAAACAAAACAAAAACAAACAAACAAACAACATTGGCCAGAAAATTGCGCTGCAACATGAAAATGCTGAAACAGCGAATGCATGGAAAATAGTTTTTGTTTGTTAGTTTGAAAAGGTTAACCTTTAACCCCCGACCCGTGAACTCATGGCTCATCTGTGCTGAGGACAAAAAAAAGTTGAAGGTCAATGGAATGGAACAGGAAATGGAATGGATGCGGGGGGGGGGAGTGACGTAACACGTTGGTTACTGTTCTTTGTTCGTAGTGTTAGACATTATGCGTTGATATGAATGTAATCGAAAGAGAAGCTACAAATAAGTAATGATGTTTGAGAAAAACGGTTTTAAAAACGAACTCGTGGATTGTTTGTTGTTCTTTTTTTGAAACAAACAAAGAGAAAGAAGAAAAATAAAAAAGATGGAGTTGAGAGAAAACATTGAGTATCGAGCCAAGCCATTATATTCAACTGAATTTTAGGTAATCGATTCCAGCGTGAAGCTTCGATACTCATCTGCTTTACTATGAATTACTAGTATCGAATATGACCGGAATTTTTTTTGTTTTTCGTCGTGGAACTTTGAATGGATGGTATCGATTCTAGCTTGGGCGAACCAGTAGTACTATGAGTAAGGTCCGAGTCTGGTTCAGGAAAAGACACGTTTGGTTGGCGTTGGTAGGATATCGATACTTCCTAAGGGTCTCCTTATGACAATAGTGTCTGGGGTTGTCTTTGCCTTGGCAGACTCAATTTACACCGTTGGTAGTGGGGGGAGCTGAAGGGAGCTGTGTGGAGTGAGGGGACAAGGGCGTCAAGAGTCAAAGGTGGATGATGGCGCCCCTAAGGAATGACTCTAGGTAACCTTGGAAGTTCATGAATTACGTTATGTTGCTAGATAGTAGGCCTAAAGTACCCATCGGACCAAACTGATCATAGGGCTGGTGAAGCAGCGTTAGACAGTTTCTTTGGCCACTGTATACAAGGGGAATGTGTGCCCAGCACAATTCCCAGCCGCCTTTTCTTTACTCCAACTAATGTCAGGTAGAGCTGGGTAGACTCAGGGTCACCCTCAAATCCTGGGAAAAAAATCATAGCCTCCACCAGGATTCGAACCCAGGAAATTCGGATCGCCAGTCGTACGCGCTGCCGCTCGGCTGCCGTGCCCCATATTTTCTTAAACGTAGGAACCAGCATCCACCGGCACGCCTGCAAAGTTTGGCACGCAGATCAGTTTTCTATGTCCAACCGTGAAATGGTAAAAGTAAACAAATGAATGGCTTCCTTAGCAACAACTTACACTACTCTGAAACAGATTTTTTTGTATATTTCGGCCAAGACTATTTCTGACTTCGGTACCACCTTACCGTTGATAGGCTGCGGTGGTCGTTTTGGCAAGGCGTTGGATTCTTTATTCAGGGGTATTTGGATCCGGTAAAACACGAATTTCTAAATAGGTCACTGGGACACTCGAGGCGCTCACGAACCTACACACCTCCGATTAGTGCTCGCCCAGAACCCTTCTGGTAAGAGTGGTTAGGAGGTGCACGTAAAGAGAGGAATCACTTAAAAAAATACAACAGTGGATATTTAAAGTTTGCCAAATTTCGCCGTTGCCAAAATTACCGTTGCCGAATTTACATTTGCCAAAATTGGCGTTGCGGAAAATACCGTCGCCGAATTTACCCTTGCCGAATTTACCGATCACCAAAGGCAGCTGTGGCATTGTGCTGGCCACGCAGTATCTTTGTATGGCGCGATAATTGAAAGAGGCGAAAACAACTGCTTGGTGGGTCTATAATCTACTATTGGTGTCTATAATGAATAATAAGGGAATGGGTTTGAGGCCGACCCCCCCCACCCCTACTCCCCATCTGTGTTAAGGACTAGGCTTTTATTAGTCATTAGGCAAAGTTTATATAGCTCACAGGAAGCTATATCTTGATAAGTGTTAATAGAAAGATAACAAAGATACAAGAGATTTTAGCACGTTCTGTTTAGTAGCGTTTAAGCTAAATACGGCATCCATATAATATGGGTCCATATTGCATATCACTACAGTAACTACACTACACAAAAATGTCATACATACAAATACATACGGGTTAAATACATTACGCTTTTCACACCACGGTAAATACGTATAAATGATAACCCACTGTGTCATCAGTATCGTGAAGAATATGCAACGTAAAGTACAAAATGTCAAATAGATAAAGTAAAATACACTAGATCTATGTCAAACCAAAGACTATAATAAGATGGACCGCTTGCTCTATTTTTAAAGCCTAGTTATAATGTCCTTTTTCTGTGTGCATCCAGTAACCCTGTCTTAATTGACTTCTACACTTCTACGTTTGCCTAAATATTTCCGCTGTACGCAACTGTAGATTTTAATTTTAATTTTTCATTGAGAAAATTACAGAAATTAAATAAAACGGAAGTGTACAGTGCAAAAGGGAGTCGGGAATTCCGAAAAAAAAGTCATCAAATAGCAGAAATATTAAAGCGAGCTGTCCAAGGGTCCTGGGTTCGAATCCTGGTGCAGGCTAGACTTTTTTCCCAGGATTTAAGGGTATCCCTGAGTCTACCCAGCTCTGATGGGTACCTGACCGTAGTTATGGTAAAGTAAAGGCGGCTGTACATAGTGCTGGCCACACAATCACCTAGTACGCCGTGGCCACGGAAACTGATGAACGCTGCTTCACCGGCCATATGGATCAATTTGGTCTGACGGGATACTTTTTTTTACTTTACGGTCCATCTTATCATAGTCTTTGGTCTAACACATAAAGTAAAATACACTATGTCTAATACATAAAGTAAAATACACTATATCTAATACATAAAGTAAAATACACTATGTCTAACACATAAAGTAAAATACACTATGTCTAACACATAAAGTAAAATACACTATGTCTAATACATAAAGTAAAATACACTATATCTAATACATAAAGTAAAATACACTATGTCTAACACATAAAGTAAAATACACTATGTCTAATACATAAAGTAAAATACACTATGTCTAATACATAAAGTAAAATACACTATATCTAATACATAAAGTAAAATACACTATGTCTAACACATAAAGTAAAATACACTATGTCTAATACATAAAGTAAAATACACTATGTCTAATACATAAAGTAAAATACACTATGTCTAATACATAAAGTAAAATGCAAAAAAAACAAACATCCATTCCAAGCTGCACAATCAAAGTCCATCTCAATATAGACATCTAAATCTAAATTATAATTCTATGTAAAGTTTGTAAGCCCCCCCCCCCCCCCCAAAAAAAAAAAAAGTACTTTGTTTGAAATTACTGACTTCCGACTTTTACTTTTTGGTCCATCTCTAAATCAACGAGTATTTCCCCCCTTTTATCGATTCTGTGAGAATTTCGACAAAAATACAGAAAAAAAAACATTCATCTTTCCCGCTGAGATAGATAGAGCCGCCGCGAAGAAGAAAAAACAAGGGCATTAACTCAGTGGCCATGTAGAAATAAGTAAATTTGGCAGACGAGTTTGTACTCTCCACATGTTGATAGGAGGGGGAAGGGGAGGTAATTGATAGCCGACGGTGTTTAAGACGTCGTAGCTTTTTTTTGTTTTAAACTTGTATGAATTGAATTTTTCCCTTTGTTCTGTGTGATGAGCGTTGTAGAGTACAGCGGTTCCCAAACTCGAGTTGCTGTGAGGGGCACTAAGGACTGCACTCTATTTGGTGTATTTCTTTCTTTAAATGTGTGATCCTTCTACATTATATGTTTTTCCTTCTACAAGTTGTGACATTTTATATGTATGGCCATCAACATGTGTGACTTTCTACATGTGTGACCTTCTACATGTGTGATCTTCTACATTTGTGATCTTCTATGAGTGTGACCTTCTACATGTGTGACATTCTATGTGTGTGGTCTTCTATATGTGTGATCTTCTATGTGTGTGACCTTTTACATGTGTGATCTTCTACATGTGTGATCTTGTATGTGTGTGACCTTCTACACGTGTGACATTCTTCATGTGTGATCTTCTACATGTGTGATCTTCTATGTGTGTAACCTTCTACATGTGTGATCTTCTACATGTGTGACCTTCTACATGTGTGACATTCTACATGTATGATCTTTTACATGTGTGATCTTCTACATGTGTGATCTTCTACCTGTGTGACATTCGTCATGTGTGATCTTCTATGTGTGTGACCTTTTACGTGGCTGACATTCTTCATGTGTGATCTTCTACATGTGTGATCTTTTATGTGTGTGACCTTCTACATGTGTGACATTCTTCATGTGTGATCTTCTACATGTGTGATTTTCTATGTGTGTAATCTTCTACATGTGTGATCTTCTACATGTGTGATCTTCAATGTGTGTGACCTTCTACATGTGTGATATTCTAAATATGTGACCTTCTACATGTGTGACCTTCTAAATATTTTAACTTCTAAATGTGTTACCTTCTATATGTGTGAACTTCTAAATGTGTGACCTTATACATGTTTGAACTTCTAAATGTGTGAACTTCTAAATGTGTGAACTTCTAAATGTGTGTTCTTCTACATGTTTTAACTTCTAAATATTTTAACTTTCAAATGTGTGACCTTCTACATGTGTGACCTTCTAAATGTGTGACCTTCTAAATGTGTGACCTTCTAAATGTGTGACCTTCTAAATGTGTGACCTTCTACATGTGTGACCTTCTACACTTACGACGTTCTACACTTGTTGCCTTCTATATGTATTGACTTATGCGACCTCCGAACCATTTTACTGGTCCAACAACATGTGTTAAAGGTAAACACCGTGGCGCATCGTAGAATCAACTCATTCCCACGATCCTCCTCGCCAACCGGGCCAGCCCCCCAATCTCGAAATCCACGTCTTAGAGGCACCATCGTACTTTCTTGTACCCTGTGGACTTTTAAGATGGCAATGAGTAGACATGTGAAAAGTAAAGGAGGAAAAAAAATGCTATGGGTGAGTCATCAACGGACTAATATGCAAGTCTGGATGGGGGGCAATGGGGACAGTAAACCCCCCTCCCGCCTCCCCTCGTGGCGTAGCGCCAAAGCGGTGATAATTTCCCTCTTTAACAAATGCATATTATTACAATGTTGTTTCGCTTAGCCAATTACAGTGCGCTCGACTAAAGGCTGGTAGGAATATGGCAATTAATATATACGCCTTAATATACATGTATATATATATATATTTATTATATTATCGGCTTGGCGGATGAGCCCGTGGATGGCGTCCACGACACATAATATTCGCATGGCGCTAAGCGGATCGCCCGTACCGGAACACGAGACCGCTTCAAGTCTTTTTTTTTTTTACTGAGACTAATAACCCTTTCTCTTTGCTGAAATATGGCCTTCACCAAATTTTGACTCGCGCCACTGAAGATTCTTTTTTTAAAAAGGCAACAACGAAAAATGAAAACGTGTCTTTAAATTAGCATTAATAAACGGAATCCTTAGTTAAGAAATTTCTTCAGAAAAGTGGTTGCCATTTTAAATGTTCATTAACTCTTGACATTAATCTAGTCTTTTATATTAATTTCATGAGCAAAATATACAATTATTAGTAGTAGTATTAAATACTCTACTTGTTTCGTTATCTTCTTCTTCTTCTTTATGTGCCAGGTCTGGAACAGACATCGGCGGTCATGACTCTCCATTCTTTCCTGGTGTTAGCTTTTTGCAGAAAGTTATTATTACTTATGTTGTTGTTCGTGGCCCATTCGTTCAGGCTTTCTACATATGTTAGCCTTTGTCTTCCTCTGTCTCTCTTACCAGATATTTTCCCACACAAAGCCAGTCTTTCTATAGCCTACCATTTTTCCTATAGATGTGTCCTAGAAATTTTTCGTTATAAAGATGTTTTTAGTAATTATTTTATAGAACGAATTGTTTGGATTTACATTGATTCATGAATTATATTTAGAAGATTAGTGGAAGGGAAGGGCTTCCTTGCACCTTGACCTCTACCCTTCTCCACGCTCAGCTAATCAACACCCCTCTTCCGCCAATTCATCCTTCAGCGTTTTCTTTGCGTCCAAGAACAAAAGAACAACCATAAGGATAAATATTATTTCCTTATCCCTTATGCGAGAACAAATAAATGCATATAAGTACTCTTTCTTCCAGAGTGGCATCCGGAGAACCAACCAGGAAAACCAGTAACTTAAAATCATTTAAAAACACTAACAGAAATGCAGGAGTAGACTCGGGCCACGGATGTGCGTAGGACGCAACAATTCTCTATATAGAATGAGCGTCTGTAATGTCTGTAAAGAAAAACTATCTTAAGATTAAGAACTGCTACGCGAGTTATGCTTCCAGCACACCCTTGCCCCTCTCCCCCCCCCCCTTTGCCCCGCTACCCCCATCCTTCCCCCCAAAAATATCTTCCCAAAGTAAAATCTACTTCTACCCCAATATTTGTCTTAACAAATTTGTGCGAAGCGCTTAAGAGCGACAACACCTCCTTCTGAGCCGACTTCAAAAAGAAGAATCTTTTTTTTTCTTTTCTCTTCCAGGATTGACTTATACAAACAACGAAGCCACCCAAACCTAGCACCCTACTTAGCATTAGCATTTCTTCCCCCCCCCCCCCCCCCCGTAAAAACTGACACTTACAACAACCCCCAAGGTCCTAGACATCTCAAATTCGTAAAGAAATGTATTTTTCCTTACATAGATCTCAGATTCCTCCAGAACTCTCAGTGAGTCCGTATTCTCAGGATCATTATGTGCAGTGAGTAGTGGAGATACAACTTGGGAAGGGGGGTGCGCATTTCTTCGAGATAATGCCCCTCTAATTTATATCTAAAACCATGACTATTACCGGAGTGTTGTTCGCATCCTGGTGAAGGGTCGGATTTGTTCCCGGGTCTGGATGCGTGTTCCATCAGAGGGCCACCCAGCTCTGACTGCTACCTGACATTAGATGGAGAGTAAAGTAAAGGCGGCTGGGCATTGGGCTGGCCACACACACACACTCCCCTAGCTGCACACCGGCCCCTTGGATCAATTCGGTCCGAAGGCTAATTTTACTCTACTGACATAGTCAGAAATTAAGCAACTAGCAACTAGCAACTAGCAACTAGCTTAACAATAGCTACAAGAAGTCATAGAGAAATCCTATTAAAATAAAATTTGAAAAGCCAATCATGTCATAACCCCCCCCCTCCTTTTGACCTCCCCCCTTCAACTCCCCCCCCCCACTCCCCACTCCAGATTTTCACATGTGACCTAGAAACGTCAAACAAAATTTTTTAGTTTTATTCTAGAGTTAATTTCCGGCCCATCGGGTCAAGGTCGCAAAAAAGATTCCACTATTTGACGAGGTGAGATCGGGAGCCCCAGAATTCCTCCAGTTTCACAGTTGTTCGAAATGTCACTTCCGGGTGACTGTGTCAAACATACCGCTGTTGTCTCGAGAGATCCCGTAAAATAATTTCCTCGTTTCCTTTTTCTTTAATCACAATTTTTTTTTTTCTTGTTTTCTTCGTTTGTGTGATTCTTGTTTTTTCGTTCTTCTTCTTGTTCCTTATGTAATTCAGGGGCGGTAATGAAGAAAGAAAATTTGTTTTAAATAAAAAAAGCGAAGCAGACGATACCAATAGGTTATGGAATCACCAGAGTCGAAACGATATAAATATGAAAATAAACATTTATATAAATTAATCAATTCAATGTACGAAAGCTTGCTAGTAGGCCTACGTGTGAATCTTCCTTAACTATAGGGCCTATAATATGCTAGAATTATTTCCCCTAAATACTGTTTAGCATACAAAGGCACTGACCTATAAATATGAATTGGCTAGCAAGTTGCGTTTCCTCACTTTTTTCTTCTCTGCCAATTTCAAAATAAAGAAATTGAAGAAATAATTTTAAAAGCTCATTATTTTAATTGAGCCACAGAAAGAAAAAAAAATTGTTGAGTCGTGTTGTGGCCCGCGGGCTGCCTGTTGCACGCCCTTTCTTTAAGCTCATTAATTTTTTTTATCAGTTCATCAATTTTATTTTTGGACTTATGTTGGGCTGGGCCACACAATCCCCTCTTGGCCTCGGTTACTTGCTGATGAGCAGCGGATGCACCCTTTGTCACGCTACAACATAGGTCTAATATTTCACATTGAGATGAATTAGATACACACAGAAAGCAATACAACTTGATTTTAAAATGTTAACAAAATGAAGTAAGTAGAGTAAAGTAACCGTCGGACCCAATTGGGCCGGTGAAACAGCGTTCACCAGTTTCTGTGGCAACGGCATATTAGGTGGGATTGTGTGGCCAGCACTATGCACAACCGCCTTTACTTTCCCCCCACTAATGTCGGTACCAACTAAGGCCAGGTGCCAGGTACTCATCAGAGCTGGGTAGACTCAGAGATACCCTCCAGAGCCGGGACGAAAAATCCTAGCCTGCACCAGGATTCTAGCCAAGGACCTTCGGTTGCCAGTCGAACGCGCTGCCGCTCAGCCACCGATTCCCAGTATCATTTAAATAAAAATATGCACGTTTTAATTGTTTGGGACATTGATGTTTTTTTAATTTATTCATGTGTTTACTCCATCAACCATAGGGGCCATTAAAAGCCGACCGAAATACGGTTTTGGTTTCAGTTTCGGTGCCGAAAGTAGGCAAGTGACCTCTTTCGGTGTAGTTTCGGTTTCGGTCGTCGTAGTTGCCGTTTTGGCCGAAACCGAAAAGTTACCTTCAAGTTTGGTTTTCGTTTCGTACGCAATTAATATTGAATTTCGTTCACCAGCCGGACATCTATTTTAACTTTTAAAATTCAGACTGCAACGCTAGTGCTTCATCTATTACTCTGCTTATTGATAAAATTGATACATTATAACCTTACATGTATATTACATGTTCTATGGTTTACTTACATAGAGTAGGCCTACCCATAAACTAGTTAATATTACACACAAATGTGCAGTCTTTTCATATCTTTTGTTTGGCAATTTCGGTTTATCTTTCAGTTTCGGTTTCGATTTCGGCTGAAAATGAATTTATAACTTTCGTTATGTCTTCGTTTTGGGCCGAAACCGAAATTTTTGTTTTCGGACGGCCTCTACATACCATAGTGGTAGTGGTCGGAGATAGATCAAGACGGCTGGCATTGTGCTGGGCACCACAATCCCCATTGTAAGCCGTGGCCACAGAAACAACATGCCATATTATTATAATATAACACTTTCGACGACAACGCAAAACAGCTTAATTGGAGAGGAGCATCAATCTACTTGTCAAGCTTTGGATGCGGGAGAGCAAACATCTCTGGCGACCTGGTGTCAAAAGAAGACATGAAGAAATATGTCTTGTGTTTGGTGTCTGGTGTTTGGGTGTTATAGAATTTGAACTAGATTATGGTTGGCTTCTTTGATTTAAAAAAAAACTGGATTACTCTCAGTTATAATGAGATATAGGGCTTAGGCCTACCTCTAAAATAAAATAGTTCGAATCCTAGTGCAGGCTAGGATTCTTTTTTTCCCTGGACTTGAGTGTGCCTCTGAGTCTATCCAGCTCTGATGGGTACCTGACACTAGTTGGGGTAAAGTAAAGGTGGCTGGGCATTGTGCTGGTCACACATCCCCTCGTATGCTGTGGCCATAGAAACTGGTGAACGCTGCTTCACCAGCCTTATGATAAGTTTGGTCCGAAGGATACTTTACTTACCTCTGAAATAACAACAAAAAACGTATGGTATTTATCTTTTAGTGGATTTGAACCCTGGCACTGTGTATGGTTGTCTATCGCTCTACCACGCACTTGTGGTTATGTTATTTAAAACTATGGCGTGCAAAGCTAGAAAGGAAAGATTTTTTAAAATAAAGTGTAAATTTTGTTTGTGACATCTGTGTTGGCCTGGCCACGTAATCCCTGTTTAGCATTAGTCAGACCTGTACTAAACTATGCCTCTCCTGTGGGGGACCCACCAACCAAAGAACTCATTAAAATAAACTAAAACGAATTCAGCAAAGAGTTACAAGGTTCATTACTAGTGAATATTCACAACTGACAAGTGTAACACCAATAGTTAAATCACTAAACCTAGAAACGCTAGAGGACAGAGAAGTAAAGATTAAATTAGTAATAATACATAGCATTAAATTCTAACTAAAAATATGTTGTTTTTTTCAACTAGATGGTTTGACATTTGTGTTGGCCACACAAGCCCTTATCACCACTTGCCGCAATTAACTAATTACCTCTGATTCACTTCTTTGTATTTGAACTATCAGGAAATCGAATGTACTTAACTAACATACAAGTATAATTATTTTGACGCAAATGAACTTTTAAAGTATAAAAGAAATATTTTTGTAGAAAAGAAGGAAGGCAAAACTATAAAACTAAGCTAAAATTAAAACCTACTTTTGAGGTCACCCAGTACAATTCTGACACCACAAGCCAATTACACTCTCTGCCTGGTGGTTGACTCAATCGACCCCGTTGAGCGGACCGAGTGACACCAACAGTTACGACCCCTCCCTTTGTACACGAGTCACACCCCCGCCCATTACCCTCTCCCCCTTTCGGTAAACTACACGTACCGCCACTGGCCTATATATTGAAATTATTTTTTATGACTTTCAAAACTTTCAACCAGCGAGCTTTCAAAAAAAAAAAAAAAGTTTATCGGATATCTAATACTTAACCTAAGAGTTAACTCCCCCTCCCCCCCCCCCCCGCCATCCCTTCATCCTTTTACCATATCGTCTGAAACAACTCATTTAACCCCTTCCCATTCTACTCCTTTCCAACACACACACAGAAACACTAAAACATAAGTGAAAGCTGAGACATAAAAAAATGTGTAAAAAATGCCCGATTTGTAAAACAGCACAACTATCAATACACATCGTTTTCAAATCTTCTCGCCCTCCCCCCTTTTCACGCCCCCCCCCCCCTTCCTACGCCCCCATTCCCTTCCACCGAATAAAAAAAAATACATTTGTATCTCAATGGCCTCAGCGCAACGGGCTTCGCGTCACACATAATATGACCTGGAGATGAAAAGAAATCTGGCCACTGATCTTTAATGAGATCGTAAAGAAACAAACCAAAAAAAAACACACCCACACAAGGGGCCAGATAGTTTACGTGACTGCCAGAACAAATTTATTTTAGATCGTAACAAAAAGGAGGGAAATAATTCGGGTGTTGTTTTTTTTTAAAATTTGGTTTGCCTCGGTCCCCGGTTTGGATTCAATTTTTTTTTGTTTCTTTTTTTTTTTTAGAAGTTACAAGCTAGAACGAAAAAAAAAAAATTAAATTTCGTAGTACGGTTTAAATGAAAGTATATTTTAAAAAAGGCAAACTAAATTCCGGAAATGGAAGGTCAACCATTTATTGGAAATGTGTTTTGTATACTGTTTTTGAGTATTGTGGCAGAGGGAGTGGGCTAACTATGGTATTGCGTGGCCCAGCAGAGCTAATGTAACATTTTTTTAAATTGTTTTTTTAGGTAAGGGCAACAAAGAAAAGAATATACGGACGAAAAAAGAAACAACAGTCAATAGTTTGTGTGACCATGATATACTAGGAGGATCTTATCTTACTTGTTACTGACGCTCCTTCCATAAAGAAAATTTTTGCGCCCAATAACCGTTTATAGGGGACACGGTGGCCGTTCGAAGACGCGTTTCGGCTGCCGTACTGAAGGTCCTGGGTTCGAATCCTGCTGAAGGCTAGGATTTGTTCTCGGGTCTGGGAGGCTGTCCCTGCTGAGTCTACCCAGCTCCAATTGGTACCTAACTTTAGTTGGGGGGGGGGTAAAGTAAAAGCAGCTGGGCGTTGCCCTGGCCACACAATCACCTAGTATGCCGTCACCACAGAAACTAGTGGACGCTGCTTCGCCGACCCTATGGATCAATTTGGTTCCACGGGATACTTTACTTTACTTTTTTTTAAATATACCTAAGGTCCGGGTTTCGATTCCTTGTTGATGCCATGTGTTAGGTTTAGGGTCCTGTGGGGGGGGGGCTTCTTTTATTCAGATGAGATTGGCATTATTAGTGGAGAAAATATACATAAACGTCATCTTGGCATTTGTACTGGCCAAACAGTCTCCCGGGTATGCTGTGGCCACGGAATATCACGAACGCTGCTTTTGCTTTCCTAATGGATCAACATGAATCTTGGAGGGATACTTTTCATATTGCTGTGTTTTCTCGGTGCCTTCTTTAGGAGAAGAAACAAAACATACTTAGTCGCATACAAAACGCTGAAAGAGGAAATGGCGGAAGGGAGCTTAAAAAAGCTGGGCGTGAAAGAGCGGGGGGAGAAGGTGACAAGAAGACATTTGATATCTCCCCCCCCCCCCCCACTATTCTTTAAAATATAATACTTAATTTTATTTTTAAACTGAGTTTCTAATCCGCTTCATTGCTATAGCCCACCTGAGGGTGGAGATATTTTAAGGAGATGTTATTATGGGATGTGTGTGTGGAGGAGGGAGGGGATTTGAGACATGTTTCAAGGTCGCCAATAAAAAAGGAGATGCTGTAAAAATTATAATTTATTTACTTTTTTAAACATGAAATGCCAAGTTTAAATATAAAACTGGTATTCAAATTAAATTCTAATTTAGAAATACTATACAACCCAATAACAACCTGTTGCAATGCTCCGATAAACATTAAAGTATTTAAAGACAGAAACTTTTTCCTGCATATAAGTACTCTTTCTTCCCGAGTGGCATTCGGGCATGGAATGGGTTGCCTGAACAAACCAGGAAAACCAGAAACTTAACATCATTTAAAACATTAATAAAAATGCAAGACTAGACTCGGACCACGGATAGGCGTAGGACGCAATAATCTTCTTTATAGAAGGAGCGTCTGTAATGTAAACGAAGAAGAAGAAATTGAATGCATGCGTCGCACTTTGTCTTGTCACTCTGTCATTCTCAGACTTGCCCTAGATGGGTGCCTAAGAAACAATGTTTCTTTTCATTTATTTTGTAAGCTAACGTACGGAAAAAGAAAGTGCCTATCCGAGCTATGGTGCTCTCCAGATATGCTTCTGGTCGTATATTTTATCTGTTATAATATGTCACATAATATAGGCTTGCATGTGCTATAACAATGCTTGTAGAAGTGAAGTATCCCGTCTGATCAAATTGATCCATGGGGCGGAGAAGTGAAGCAGCGTTCACCAGTTTTAGAGGCCGCGGCATGCTAGGGGGATTGTGTGACCAGGACAATGCCAGGCAGCCTTTTCTTTTTTTGAAAACCCCAACTACAGGCAGGTACCCATCAGGGCTGGGCAGACTCTGAGACACCTTTTAGACCCGAGAACATATTCCGGCCTTCACCAGGATTAGAATCCAGGATTCGAACCCAGGACCTTCAGTTGCGTCAGCCGAACGCATTGCTTTCGGATCAAGAACAGAGGCGAAGCCACAGGGGGGGGGGGGGGGAGGGCAGGCCCCCACTGGAATTTTTGAAAAATTGTTTTTTCAACAGTTTTCTTTTTAAATATGTAGGCTACTAAATTCGCTAAAAAAAATTGGTATATATTTGTCACATGAAAGTTCGCCCCCCCCCCCCCCCCTGGAAAAAATGTCTGGCTCCGCTTCTGATCATGAAGTTGTATAAAACAAACGGGGGTGGGGGAGTGGGGGGAAGGAAAGTTTGGAAATCGCTAGTCTATGGGTTAAATTGAATCCTGGAGAATAACTCTGAATTCTGGGCTCTGGAGCGTACGAGGGGGAATTCTTGGTTTGGACATCAGAAGAAAAGGTAGGCCTGCATCTCAACTGTTTATTTAGGATGGCCACACAATCTCCCGTCCAATACCCCCCCCCCACCTTGTGTCCTGAAGCAACTGCAACAAAAGTTCTCCTTTACTATTAACTAACCACCACCTGGACCGTAGAAAATGAAACAATCGGGTGTAAAAGGGCGTTTTCAGTATTTTGTTTAACTTACCGCGGTACCCCCCACGCCTCCCTTAACAACACCCCCTGTGACCTAGACCTGTAAGCCATCGTTTTAGCTAACACACAAGGGCCCGGTATTTAAGAACACAAATTGTACAAACGGATTTTTTAAAAAAGAAGAAAGTTAAATAAGGATTATAATAAAGGTTAAAGGTCAGCATCACTCCGGCGGTATTGCTTCATCAGCGAAAATAGAAATCAACAAGGTCAAGGCTGTCAAGTAGCTCAAACTGTAATATACACGAGGCGATAGGAATGGGGAGTGAAAGAGAGAGAGAGAGAGAGAGAGAGAGAGAGAGAGACAGAGAGACAGAAAAAAGAGAGACAGACAGAAAGAGAGACAAGTACGTGACATGGAAAGTGCGATACCAGCGCCATGCATATAAAACGACCAGCGATTACGATCCTCGTTGACACAAACGGGGATATCCCGTCCCCCCCCCCTTTCTCTCTCTCTCTCTCTCTCCTCTCTCTCTCTCTTCCACTCTTTAGTGTTGTTTTTTTAATTCGATTCCTCTTTTGGATAGAAGGAAAAAAACACTAGACTTGTATTTTTTAAATTGCTGGCAAACACTAAATTTTAGATTGAAAATGTTCTTTTTTTTTTTTTTTTTTTTTCTTTTAGGAGTCTGTGCGTGATCCTTTCAATAATTCATTTCCATCCCCAAATCTACGGTTCACAGAACAAGATAATACCGGAGTGATGCAATTTAAAAACAAAACCACCGAAACAATAAACCTGTCTCTCGTCCTCGGCTTGACGAGAAAAATTTAAAGTACAAAGTAACCTTTCCCCCCTCCTCCCCCCTTCTCTCTCTCTCTCTCTCTTTACGCCATTTATATCACGAGGCTGGCTACCGTGTTGTAGATATATTGAGTAGCTTACCCGTGGACACTTTCCGTCCATAAATAAACACATGTACATTTAAAGAAAAACAAGGGCTAACAACTGTGACGTAACAAAAAAAGAACAAATAACATGTATGTGTTGCAGTACAGTACATAACAACACTATCAAAAGGAAAAGTTACGCAAAAAATCGGGTAAACCCGCAAGCCCGTTAAACTTTTAGAATTTTAGACTGAAATATTTAAGTAAGGGCGATAATTTAAAGTTACGTTTGAAAAAAACGATGCATTGCTTGAAGTTTCATTGCAGTGTGCGCGTAGGTGCATATGTTTATTTAGATAAAATTAATTTATTAAACAGCAGATGCGATATGATAAAACAAATATCTTTTTTTTTACGGGATGTTTTGAGTCAAATGTTTACTTAACATTAGTCCCGATCGGTCAAAGCTCGTATGTGAATAGCGAACAAATAAACAAACTGAAATAAAAATGTGTTCAATGGACTGTCTGTATTATAACTATGTATTATGTCACTAAATCAATAGCGTTCATTTGGAAACTAATATATGTAGGCTATATTGTGAGGGTAAGGTGGGTTCGTGTCATTGGATTATGGATTATGGATTATGGATTATGGATTACCTTCTGTATGTCGGAGAAAAAAGAGAGAGATAAAATGAGAGAGACAGCGAGAGAGAAAGAGAGAGAGAGAGAAAGACAGAGAGAGAGAATGATGGAGAGAGAAAGAAGAGACAGAGAAAGACTAAGAGACGGAGAGATTGAGAGAGAGTGAAATAGAGATAGAGAGAGAAAGAGACAAAGAGAGAGAGAGTGAAATAGAGACAGAGAGAAAGAGAGAGAGACAGCAATAAACACATACATTATATTAGTTTTGCTAAATGCACACTTTTCCCAAGATACTGAATCATCCACATTAAAAGATATTATGTTCTATCGATCGGTCATAATTATTATTATAAAACGTTTAAAACCAAGAAACATGGCATTCATGTTAATAGATTCTTATTGTATATGTTACAGAAAGGATTCTCTCTCGATATTGATTTTGAAAACTTTTCTTTATATTAAGAATGACTTTTTTTTAAATACCTTTAATTACTGATGCAAAATCAAAATAAATAAATGGCCAACTCCAAATGAAACAATATAATCTATTTAAAATGCATACATTACAAACAGATGTAGCCTACGGTAATTTATATGTGAAAAATTGCTCACTTTGGTACAGTGAAAGTGATTTTCATTTTCATGCATACCTTTAATAAAGATTTCAAATTACATTTTCACGGGCGTTTTCTTATTACTTAACGCTTTCAAGTAAAATGATGAAATTATATATAGATATATACACAGAGAGAGAGATAGACGGAGAGAGAGACACACAGAGAGAGAGTGTATCAACTGCCACCAACATAAGGAAGTACTTCAATTGAAGTTGACACGTTGAGAGATGGAAAGAGTGTTTCTTGAACAGCAATAGCCAGACTGCAGGGTAGGGTGGGGTAGAGTGGTTTTGATGGAGATAGAAACGGTAAACCTTTTGGGTTCGATAGATTGAACAGATGCAAAGTGGATAGAGAGACGAGCAGACAAATATGCAAAGAGTTTCAAATGTAAGCACGGAAGAGTAGGTGCGTTGGTGGGTGTCTAAAATATTGCACTCTGCGATCCTAATGGTTGCAAGCTGAATTGTGTCCAATGGATTGCACGTTGCGGCCCAAGTTGAAAAGTGCCGAATAGATTGCACTGTTCGACCAAATGGTGCAAGCTGATTTGTGTCAAATAGATTGCACATTGCGACCATATGATGCAAGCTGAATTGTGTCGTATAGATTGCACAATGCCACCGAATGGTGCAAGCTGAACTGTGTCCAATAGATTGCACTCAACGACCATACGGTGCATGCTAAACTGTATCCAATAGATTGCACATTTCAACCGAACGGTGCAAGTTGAACTGTGTCCAATAGATTGCACATTGCGACCGAATGGAGCAAGTTGAATTATGTACAATAAATTGCGCATTGCGACCGAGTGGAGCAAGCTGAATTGTGTCCAATATAATGCACTTTGCGAACATATGGTGCAGGTTGAATTGTGTCCAATAGATTGCACATTGCGACAGAATGGAGCAAGCTGAATTGTGTCCGATAGATTGAACACTGCCACCATATAGTGCAAGTTGAACTGTGTCCAATAGATTGCACTCTCGACCAATTGGTGCGAGATGGGGTCTAGAGATTGCAATGTGCAACTGTGGGTGCAAGCTGAATTGTATCCTAGAGTTTGTCCGGTGTGACCTGTTTGCAAGCTGAATTTTCTTCCATATATATATATATATATATATATAATATATATATACTGCACTGTAGCGACCAGTGTTTGCAAGCTGTTGATCAACCAAAAGTGCAAGCGAAATTTTGGCCTTCATACGCCTCCACTGTTTCGACTTTCGACAATGAATTCTTTGTTGAAGAGGATACAGCACTGGGCGACCCTGTGCGTCCCGCCCCCCCCCCCCTCCACCTTCCCCCTTCCTGCTGAGCGTAGCAAATTGAACGCACTCTGCGACCTTTGGGCGTTGACTGCATTATATTATAAGCCTCCATTAATCACCCGAGGTATTTGTTATTGTCACGGAGGAAACGTAACACCGTGGACTATATTATACACATCTATAACATCTATAACATCTATAACATCTATAACATCTATAACATCTATAACATCTATAACATCTATAACATCTATAACATCTATAACTCGCTGTAGGCCTACGTACTGTGAGTTGCAACTACAATGGTAGTCGCCAGGCAGTAATCGCCCACTACTTTTAGCATTGTCTCGCGCTAAAGTAATCGAACATGGCACGTTTATAAAACATAACGAAAAAAATCACAATTTAAAAATTAAATTCGCTGAATAAGCGATCGGTGTACTTTTGTTATTTCAGCATTTATCTGTATTTACGTTTAAATAATTCATGTTTGAAAACGCAGTTTGAAAAACAAAAAAACAACAGCAAAGTTTGTTTCAATCTCCGGATTTTACACACACACACACACACACACACACACAAACACACACACACCTTTTCAAAACACCAAACAAACGCTGACAATTTTTTGTTTTACAGAGTATCGATTCCTCAAATATCGTGATCAGCGAATTCGTTTTGGCTTCGGCTGGGACTTAGCGCCACGAGCTGCTTTATTTAAGGACAGCAAAAAATAAAAAAATAAATAAGGGGGGGGGGGGAAGAGGGGGGGGGGGAGGAATAGCGACAGTAACCTCCTCGCGTGCGTCAGTTACGTCACGGGGTGTGTTTATTTTTTGTTTGTTATTTTTAAAGGCATATCTCACCAGGACTGTAAATAATTTGTGTTTTTTTTTTCAACATAGATCTGGGTTTGTTATTTGTTATTAATTTCAATGTTTATCCTTTTTTAAATTCGATTTTGTCGTCTCTTTTTTTTCTTCTAATTTATTTCTAATTCATTTTTAAATGACATTTTTATATGTATTTATATGTATATGAATGTATATATATTTTTATGTCGTTGCTTTTTAAACTGTATTTTTTTTTATTAGTTTATTGTTATGGGAAAATATTTCTAATGAAAGCTCTAGGGCCTAGACTAGTTTAGCCCGATTCATATCATTTAATTAATTAATGAGGTCTCAGTCCAATCAGTGAAATTGAAACTGTAACAAAAATCAAGCGAAATGTTATGATAAACTTGTATTTTCCTAAAGATATAAAGAAAGCAATGTCAATCAGAGCCTTTACAAGCTTATGTAGCGCCCCAGGGCAAAAGTTTCAGTGCCGCCCCTTGCATACTGTAACTGCTTGTTAAGTGCTATATTTGCTATGTTTAGACTACATTTGCCGCCCCCCTGGAAGTGCCGCCCCAGGGCATATGCCCCCCTCTGCCCTCCCCTATGTGAGGGCACTGATGTCAATAAGCAGAAAACAATTTAAACAAACTGACAGAAAAACAAAAAAATATAGTCGGGGATCTATGTTTTTTCTGTGTTTTTTTAAATCTGACAATCTGAGTGGAAGCTAACTTACAGCGCGGGCCTGCCCGGTCTGTATCCTTCTTGCAAGCTATTGACCCAAAGTTCTTGAGTGAGTCATCGGCTTTGAGTCGATCGCGCCAAGGTCGCTTGATTTTGATGACTCGATGATACAAGCTACTTGCTGGTATTGGGGGTGGGGAGGGGGTGAGGGTGAGAAGGGAGGGAAGGGAAAAGGGAGAGTGATTAGCGCAAAGGTACAACTAATGGCGATAGGGCGAAGGTATTTTTAGACTAGGAGTGGGGGGAATGGGCGCCGATTGATAACATATTGGGTGTAATTAATATAGCATGAAACAGAAGGACAATCTAGTAAGAATACTTTTTATTACAACATTGTTCAGGTTTTGGTAACGGATGTGGAAATTTCACAAATTTCACAAAGCATCTAGCCAGTTTATAATTATATCTATATATACTGCCTATTTAGCTATGGCGATTTGTTCGTTCCCTCACAATGTAGGGCCTACTCCGTAGTATAGTGGTTAGAATGCACAGCCTGTCACCCGGCTGGCCTAGGTTCGATCCCCTTTAGGGTATTTATTTTTTTTTGGTATTCCGGGCGACGCCGGGAAATTTATATAAATTATATATATATGTAATTAACAAAGGAACGATATAGAACACAGAACAATAAAGTACCGTACAGAGTTGAATTCTAAACTCCCCCCCTTTTTTTCCCCTCTACACCTTAAGAGAACACACGATTTGCAAGAAACGTCACATCTTGTGCTAGGTGACAAAGGCCTCTCTCTGTCACGCGCGTGACAGATCATGTGTCATAAATGACAAATTATTAACGTCAAGATACGGTGGTTGTTGGCTAAACAAAAAGCATTGAAATAGGAGAATTGAAAGTAAACAAACCAATCAAATGAAGACATTCAGCAGGTTCCCGTCAGAGCTGGCTAGACTCATGGACAACCCTCCAAACCCAGGAGAAAATCCTAGTCTTGACCAGGATTCGAACCCAGCACCTTCGAACGCGCTGCCGCTCGGCAAATGAAAAAGTAAATAATTTACTGTATTTTATGTTATGATATTTGCAAGTATAACATATAAGATCTTTGCGATTAAAGAAAATGATCTTTATTTTGAGATCTAATGATTTTTGCTATATGTTAAAAATGTTTTTAATATCAGGTTGAGAGCAAGTTATCGGAAACACGAAGAGAAAAAATAATTGTATGCTCAATATATTAATTTTGTTTATTAATTCTGAAAATGATCCTTGTGGATACAATTATGTAATGTTATACTTGCTGATTAATCATAATAGTGTGCGTGTGTGTGTGTGAGTGTGTGTGTTTATCCGTTAAAGCGTGTCGGTGTGTGCGCACGCACTTTGATCGCACTCTTGAAAGAGCCTCGCTTACACGTGTGTTACATCCGGTAAGAGACACGGCCCAAGGGGGAACAACTCCAAAATTTATGACAACAACAAAAAGACCAAAAAAAAAGAAAAACGTAAATAAACAAGGGGACGTTACTGGAGCTTTAATGAACGTTCGGCTCGGCACGCGGTGTGATGTCAGCGCTAAAAATAGAAAACGCTGAGGAGAGCAGTTATACAGGCAGTTTGCACTCTTCTCTCTCTCTCTCTCTCCCTCTCTCTCTCTCTCTCTCGCTCTCTCTCTCTCTCTCTCTCTCTCTTTCTTCAAGGGAGGACTGGTTTCAAGGCTAAATGAAAGAGTGGACTTGACGTCTGGGCGAACACACATGAAACGGATGTAAATTTCGTCTTTTGAATCATTTTACCGCCAATCGATACACAAAAGAAAGGCACGGTGGCCTAACCGGCAGAGCGTTCGACTGGCAATCCGAAGCTCTGGGCTCGAATCCTGGTGGAGGCTAGGTATATTTTTTCCCCGGGACTTGAGGGTTGTCCCTGAGTCTACCCAGCTCTGATGGGTACCTGACATTACGTCAGGTGAGAATAACAAGGTTCTAACTGCGATTTTGGGAAAAAATAACTTATGGGCCCTGTGATAATTTTAAATGACCTTTCTATAATCTGACAAAAGTTGGAATCATTTAGTTCTTTCCTCTTCTCACAAAGTCCAATGTAACATAGTTCTAACTTTATATTGGCTTAAAGATTTCAAAATTTAAAACTCAAATATCTCCGTTTCACCAAAATGCTTGTTAGAACCTTGTTATTCTCACCTGACGAGTAAAGTAAAGGCGGCTGAGCATTGTGCTGGCCGCACATCTCCTAGTATGCCGTGGCCACAGAAACTGATGAACGCTGCTTCACCAGCCTTATGATCAATTTTATCCGAAGGGTACTTTACTTACAATTAAAAGATGCAAAAAATAATACTTTGGATTAAGAAGTTAAACTATTCGAACTAATTGCAAAACTATAATCAGTGTTTAAGAATAAATTATATGGATAATATGGGGACTATTTTAAAAGAGACTAGCTAATGTGGGGACACATTTGTAATAGACAAACAATATTGGGACAATGTTTAATATCGGCAAACCGGGAAGTAATATACTTTTATAGGAGCAACTAACAGGAGTAACACCAATAGTTGTATCGCTAAACCAAGAAACACTAGAGAACAGAAGTGTAAAGTGTAATACTTGAAGCATTAAGTTTTAATTTAGAAATACAACACAGTGATTGATAATCTGTCACAATGCTCAGATTAAACATAAGGACTAAAACACTTTCCTTATCACTTATGCGAGAAGAAATGCATATAAATACTCTTTCTTCCCGAGTCGCATCCGGGCATGGAATGGGTTGCCTGAACAAACCAGGAAAAAAGAGTAACTTAAATCCATTTAAAACACTAAAAGAAATGCAGGATTAGACTCAAACCACGGATGTGCGTAGGAAGCAATATTTTTCTTTATAGAATGAGCGTCTGCAATGTATTACAAAAAAAAAAACCACTTACATAAAGACAGTTTTATTATTTTAAACAAGGTGTAACGTCAACGAATTAGTTATAAACACACAGACTGTGACCTTTTCTATGTTTATGGTTGGTCTCGACCGATTGTCTGGCACAAATGTCACAAAACCAACGGTCACTAACATTTTGTAAATGGTCATTTTTGTGACACAAGAAAAAAACACATCCAAAGATTTGCTACGGACGTTACAAGGATAGTTCACCAGATTAGTAAAAATGATGTTAATTTGTTTTTGTTTCATTCATACATAGGCTCGACCTAATTCAATTAAAAAAACATGTCTGTATTTTACAGTATTTTGAATTACACAAATAAGATTGGGACATGCACCAAAATCTTGAATATCTTAGAGCCTCTTAGGGTGTTTAGCCGGCCCTTGACATAATGTAAACTAATCCAGATGTATTCCCACGTATGAACAACTCACACTTTGAGTAAGTAAGTAAAATAGCATCATCATATTATAGCCGATGAAGTTTCTGTGGCGACGGCATATACGGGGATTGTGGGGCCAGCACAATGCACAACCGCCTTTACTTTATCCCAACTAAGGTCAGAGCTGGGTAGACTGAGGGACACTCTCCAGACCCGGGAAAAAAATCCTGGTCTTCACCAGGATTCGAACCCGGGACCTTCGGTAAGCCTACGGAAGTCGAACGCACTGTCGCTCGACCACAGTGTCCTCTACACCTTGAGTGCTCTTCTTAGAACACATAAGCCAAGCGTCCAAATCGAAGACTACACCAGGGGTAGGAAACCTTTTGCTAATGGTGTGCCAAACTAGGATTACTAAATCCTCCAGAGTGCCAACAGCCTAAATGTCAACCTGCTCTATTATACTTGTTTCATTACTTTGTATAAGACAATTAATTAAACTCCGTAGCAAGACCAACGCCAAAAGCAAAGAAAATTTCGTAAACAATTATCGTCTTAGTGATTATCATAATTTGCATTAGTACCAAATACAGTATTTTATCACTAAACTATCACTTTTATGGTAATTATTATGTAAACAAATTATCATTTGGCTGTCAAGATGAAGATCTAGCAACTGTTAATATTGATTATATTTTATTATCAGTTAAAACTGAGATGTTCTTTAAATTGTACAATCTGGCAACTGATGTGTAAGTTATCGCCGATTAGCAGAATTGGAACGTAGTAATCATACAAACTGGGTAGCTAAGTAAATGTTTAAAAAATATGCATATAATGTTTTAGTCACATAATATTAATTATATAATTCTCATCTACTTTTTACAGTTTGTTCATTATAAAGTTAAAAGTTGTAGGCCATAAAGTCAATTATAAAAGAAAAAAAAGAAACATAATATTACAAATATTCGCGCAAATAAAACGATTAATTATCTCCCTTTAATTGAAACAAAGTTTCTAAATTTGATTTTATAGTGATGCCAAACAAGTTATGTTGTGTAATATAACAAATATTACTGACTATTAATGACTAATTATTATTGCTTATATAATTCCAGTATTATGGTATTCGTTACAAGATTTAATTTGAGAGATACAATTAATTTAAGTTAAACATTTGTAAATAAACATTACCTACATTAATTGTTTGTCCTTTTAACCTTAAGGAGTTTATCTTTTTAACATTAGCCTAATCATTACAACAAGTGCATAATATAATGCTATTAAAAAGTCTCTTATATTTATTAAATTTATAAAAAACAATTTTGTTTAGAATAACTTATATTTATACTTAATTATGGAAGATGATCATAAAAACTATTTTATATGTAATTAGTCTGTGTCAATTAATGAGCGCCTTGACGCGAATTTATAATGGCAGATAGATATTTAGTCATTTCTGACTAGTGAATTGTAAGTAACCTCTTTGAATGCTTAACACAGCTTTCATGCGCAATAAGTATTGTTCACACGTGTAAGTTGAATATAAAGCTGAAAGTAGAGCGAATGAATGCCTGGCAGTTGAGAATAGCAGATGACTTTCTTAAGCAGCTTCCTTCTAGATTTTCCCGCAAATTGGCATTTCAATGCCCATTGTTTTTGAATGTTTAAAATTCAACTGGCGGCGTCTTAAAATCGTCAATATCCCTCCACTTAAAATACATCTAAGAAGTTTGTATTAAGATCAAGCCAGTTCTTCATCAGGTGTGAAAAAATGAGTCCATGAATTTGAAAGTTTAGCCTTTGTTTAAAAAAACTCAGCTTTGAGTGCTTCGAACTATATACTAAAAAAGCCCAGCTATATATCTTAGTATATGTCTTAATAAAGGGAAGTATATAGTTAAATGTAGTTAAGCATATAGTTAAATGTAGTTAAGTATATAGTTAAATGTAGTTAAGTATATAGTTAAATGTAGTTAAGTATATAGTTAAATGTAGTTAAGTATATAGTTAAATGTAGTTAAGTATATAGTTAAATGTAGTTAAGCATATAGTTAAATGTAGTTAAGTATATAGTTAAATGTAGTTAAGCATATAGTTAAATGTAGTTAAGCATATAGTTAAATGTAGTTAAGCATATAGTTAAATGTTTAAAATTGATATCACTCAAGATAAAAGGAAATCCATTCCAGTGATCTAACAGTTCAAGTGCTGTTTGATCCTGTCCTTGTAAATGCGTTCAACTTACTGAAATGTGTCGCTAAGTCATTCAGAAACATCGGCTTCAACAGTTAGTTTTCCTCATTCAGAACCGGAAAAAAACAACAAGTCTTGGCGGTCTCTCGCGTGCCATTGTATTCTGTAACTGTCGTCTGCGCATAGAACTGTCACCAACGGGATATGCGCTATATAAGCACTGTTATTATTATTATTATTATTGAAAATTGCTCTGTGTGCCAAGTTTGGCACGCGTGCCTTAGGTTGCCGACCCCTGGACTACACCACTGTTTGTTGATGTACGTAAATTCACTTTCTTGTCATTTCTTTTCATCCACCAGGCGTATGACACTCACGTCTCAACGACGTGTTTTGGGGGATGCAACTTTAAAAAAAAAGAGAAAGAAAATTAAAGGAGGGGGGGGGAATTGGGGAAGGAGAGGGTGCAGGGGAGCTGGTGGGGGTAGCGAATAACTCAGGTGAGATCAAGGGAAAAGATATCTGTCTGAACTACCTGTACCCGATAAGCCGATCAGTTCAAATAAACACAACGAGAGGGGAGGGGGAAAAGATAAGGATGGTCCTGATGCTCGTTCTTTTCTTTTGGCGCTCGTGTAAGTACATGGGAAAGCCGGATGTTATGGATGGGAGGAGCCGGGGGGTGGGAGATGGCTGCTTGCTGTGAATCTGAAGTAGTGTTTTCTGGTTAAAGGTTTGCGCGTGTGTGTTTGTATGAGTGCACGTGTTGGTGAGTAGAGTTTGATCACGTTTAAGAAATGTGGGTGATGACGCTCTTGGTGAAGAAGAAGAAGAAGAAAAGGTTTTCAGGAAAGTGGCAAAGATTTTCCAGGAAATGTACAAATATTTTGTTTTATGTGAGCGTGTGCGTGTGTAAGCGAGTGTGGGTTTGTGTGATTTAGCAACGTGATCGCTGCTTCACCAGCCTTATGATCAGTTTGGTCTGTAGGGTATTCAACTAATGAATTCATAGCAACCTGTTAAAAAGAAAACAGATTTGAATTAGATGAACATAATGTTCTCTAAACGTGTAAAACATATTTTGTGGGTGGGCGAGTGTGGGGGAGGGGGCTGTAAGGAGCAATGATCAACGTCAACACATGATAATATAAATATAGCCCTGCGGGGCGAAGAAGATAGGCCATATGTTTTACTAGCCGTAAGGTGCGCGCGCACCTGCACGGCACGTGACAATTCAGTTGTTGTTGTGGGTTTTTTTTCCCCTGGCAAATATCCCACAGTGAAATGTTGATAAATTTTGTCGTAGCGTTAATTTGAGGTTTTATCTCCTTCCTTGACAAGATATTGTTTATAAATTTATAAATACAGCCCATCGGAGGCAGAGTACGATCGGTAGCAGTCGGGTGTTCTCGGAAGCAGTCGGAAGTATTCGGTGGCAGTCGGAAAAATCCGACACATTTTTTATGGCAAGTCCTTTAGCGATTTCTCATATACATTGTTGTTATGTTTTTTTTTGTTTATGTTTTTTTTTTTGTAAAGTTGAATCTGGTCGGCACTGTCTCATTTGGGAATACCTCCACTCTGATTTCGTAAGTTCTTTGAGTTATTGATAATATGGAGTTTCCTTGCTATGAGTTGGTATTCTGCCCCCCCCCCCCCCTCCCTCCCCGACTCCGTTTACTCAAGACGTTAATCAGGAATTAAAAACACACTCTTTACTGAGGTAGAGAACAGCAAGCTCGTTGGAGAAGACCTTTGAACTTTGAACCTACACAGAGAAGGGAAGCTATGGGGGAAAGGGGAAAAACAGGAGAGGGGGCGGGAGGTGTCGAATTAAACGTCTCACTGTCAAGTAGTTATGAGGCGCACTAAGTGTCCCCGTGTCACTTTTGTCATAAACGCATATTCTATAATATTTCATATCTACATTACACACAATATTGAATATTATATTGTGTCATGTTTTAAAATGAAATTGGTGTTCTTTACAATAAATATATGTATAGACTAAATATATAAATGAATGTAGGCCTATTTGTATTGTAATTAACTTTGGATTCATGATAATATAAGCATTGTATGTACTTTTAATGATTTATTTATATCATTTATATATATTTATTTACGCTGTTACGAAGTATACACATTTATATGCATTCATTTCTTACTGATATTTGTAGGCTACTTATTTTGAGTCTGCATTCCCGATCAGCAATAAATCTATCTAATCAGCTATTTATGGGGCACGTATATGTTTATATAGGCTGTAGGCCTATATATATATAAAACTATTGACTATGTATGTGTGTGTATTTTCCCACATATCTTCTCCCTGTCACTCTATTTACCTATCTGAATATCAATGTAACTAACATACTCACTAGCTATATCGAACTAACTGTCATTACGTCTATCTATTTAACTATCTAGCCTTTGTTATCTCATTCTCTATCGATCGATCTATCCATCCATCTATGCATCAACTCTTCCATTTATCCACCCCTCAATCCCCCTCCCCCCCCCCCCCCACCCTTCCATTTATGCATCCATCCATCAATAAATTCATCCATTCACGTATCCACCAATCCACCAAAACATCCAAAATATCATCCATTATACAATTTTGTCATTGTAAAGTAAGACTTAAAAATGCGTGACATGTGTTTTCGTACATGACGTAATATATAGATCGGTGATGACCTAGACATTTGTAGAAATTAGAATCTGACTCCCGATATGTGCAGGACAAGCAGGAAATCTTCTCAAAATGGACTTTTTTTTTTAGGTCAGTGTAAAAAAACAACAACATTTCATGCCAAATGCAGACGTGACAACCAGAGTTAAGACGTTATTCTGAACACGATAAACCATTGCTAAATGTATTTCATGCACGGTCTAATGTATTCTACACATTTAGGTTTTATAAACAAGCAACATCTCAGACGTTTTGATATAATGTAAATTACGATAGATAGATAGATAGATAGATAGATGGATAGATAGATAGATGGATAGATAGATAGATAGATAAATAGATAGATGGATAGATAGATAGATAGATAGATAGATAGATAGATAGATAGATAGATGGATAGATAGATAGATAGGTAGATAGGCAACTAAAGTATTTTTTATAAAACAGATACTTTATATCACGGATTATTTATATAACAGATAGTTTATATAATATATACTTTATATAACATATACTTTATAGAACATATACTTTATATAACAGATACTTTATATAACATATATTTTATAGAACATATACTTTATATAAGAGATACTTTGTATAACATATACTTTATATTACAGATACTTTATATTACACATACTTTATATAACATATATTTTATCTAAAGGATTATTTTTATAACATATACGTTATATAACAGATACTTTATATAAAATATACTTTATATAACAGATGTCACACTGTATATTATGTATACATCTGTTGAAGTTTGTAGATCACTTTAATAGAGACGTAGTTTAGATTTCAAAAGATATTTCATGTTGTCGTCTAGATTTTAAATAATCGAATCAGTGAAACGTTGTCTTTTCCTCTCCTGCAGCATGGCGGAGCCCGGGCAGGATCGATACCCGGTATCGACTACTCCACAAGGTCAAATTGAGACTGGCTCGCCGGTAGAAGAATTCCATTCACAGGGTAGCAGTGTCTTGTGGTCTGACGTCACGTGTGTGAGTGAGAGAGAGAGAATGTGAGTGAGAGAGAGAAAGTCTGTGTGAGTGAGAGTGTGCTCGGCTGTCAGTTAGTTGTTCATTGATTAATAGTTAGAAGTATCGTACCTGTCCGTCTCCCTCAAAACTTTTGTGCCCTCGCTGTGTCCAGGGATGACGAAGTTAATTTTTTTTTGGGGGGGTCGTCTGTCCGATCACGCGGAAAGGCGATTTACTTATTAGTAATCTTGGATGTATGTGAGAGAAAGAGAGAGAGAGAGAGAGAGAGAGAGAGAGAGAGAGAGAGAGACGAAGAGCGAGAAAGATACAAGCGAGAGATAGAGATTTTAACGAGTGGATGGATGTTAATAAAGAGATATATATATAGAGAGAGGAGATTATAATATATTAGGCGAGAGTTTCGAATACGACACGTTTCGGTGAAACAAAAAAAAAGAGATTTAATTAGCAGATAGGTAGGCTAACATTAGTTGGGTGGATAGTTTAGAACAGGGGTTCTCAATCTCGGATGAAGGCATGGGCCACTTTATCACTATACCAATTTACAATTTACTATTATTATTTTTACTATCATAGTTACAAACAAAATGTCTACTAGCTGTCTGAATTTTACGAATAGTAAATTTTTTTTGTAAGCTTACTGGCGGGACACAAAAATCCACTTGGTGGGCCGGATGCGGCCCCCGGGCCACGTGTTTGAGACTCCTGGTCTAGTGGTAGGAAAGTGAGGTAGGGAGGTATAAGGAGTGGAGGGTAATTCAATATATGCATAGAGGAATGGATGGAGGCATGGATATGGATGTATGGATGCAAGGATGGATAGATGAATGAATGGATGGATCGCACCCATGCATGCCAACACCAACCCAATGCCAAAATGTTAAATTAATGTTAACACCTTTACAGAAAACCCTGACAAGCTCCAGGAGAACCGGATTGGAAACTATTTCCGGTTTTGGCGGCGTCGGGGAATTTATGAACAATAGGGAGGAACAACAGTCAACACAGGAAAAAAAAACTTTAGGAGAATGTTAAATGAATTGTTATTGTCTCTTATCATGCGACCTTGGGCGGCTCGCAAAACACACGAACACACACACACACACACACACACACATGGGCGCACGCCTAACATCAACAAAGCGAGATGATAACTGAGATTAAAAACAAACCAGTCGACCCGCGGGCATGATGTGTCCATACAAATAGTTGCAAAATACGAAACAGAAAAACAAATATATCGAGATAAAGATCCTAGTAATACCGGACGTTGATTTATGTAACCATTTGACTTATCTTATACATTACAGACGCTCCTTCTATAAAGAAGACTATTGCGTCCTACGTACATCCGTGGTTTGAGTCTAGTAGGCCTACTGCATTTCTATTTTAAATTATGTTTAGTTACGTATTCTTCCTGGTTTGTTCAGGCAACCCATTTCATGCTCAGATGCCACTCGGGAAGAAAAAGTACTTGTTCTCGCACAAGGAATTAGAATTTAATGCCTTATGTATTATTACTACTTTATTCTTTGCCCTTCTGTATAGTGTTTCTAGGTTTTGTGATTTAACTATTGGTTAACTATTTAGGCTACACATATTATTATGTAGGCCTATAGCTAACTAATAATGAATAGCTCCTATAGATTCGCCCATTTAGTATCGCAAATTGAGGAGCAGTCATTCAGAATCGCTCAATTAGAATTGCCCATATAGAATCACTCAATTAGAATCGGCCATCAAAAATCGCTCAATTAGAATTGCTCATCTAGAAACGCTCATCTAGAATCGCTCATCTAGAATCGCTCATCTAGAAACGCTAATATAGAAATACTTACATAGAAACGCTAATCTAACATCAGTCAGCTAGAAACGCTCATCTAGAAACTAGAAATGTTTATCTAGGAACTAGAAACGCTCATTTGGAATTGCTCATCTAAAAACGCTAATCTAAAAACGCTAATCTAAAAACGGTCAGCTAGAAACGCTAATCTAGATACTAGAAACGCTCATCTAGAATCCCTCATCTCGAATCGCTAATGTAGAATCGAACGCTGCCGATAAATCAGTACCAACGATCCAGCTCTCGGCCTTGTGAAGAATCGAGCTACCAACTAACGCGTCCTAGAAGTGAGCCATTCGCCATTGAATAACTCACCGAGATGTACTTTCGTTATGATCGCCCTCTGGCACATCTTGCCTAAGAACTGCTTTAGTCAGCAATATTTCACCCTTTTTTTTTGCGTTGACCACTAGGAGGGGGTCGGGTGATGGGTGGGACGGGTGAAGGGAGCTTATTGCAACGCAGATGAAAAAATAAAACTTGTCTAGAGCAAAGAGGAGATAATAATACAAAAAATAAAATAGGAGGAGACAATCAATACTAAAGGGTATCTGAAATAAAGAGAAAAGGGAAATAACTTTACATTTAGGATAGTTAAAGAAAGGTTATAGGGGGTCAAGGAAGGAATCCATAATCCGTAGTAAAAGTTTGTGTCCGTGATGTCATTTAGTGGATGTAAGGGAGAGCGGGGAGAGGTGGGACGTGGGAGAAGTGGGACACCTCAAAATTTGTGGTTAGGAGTGGACCCTAATTAACATTTTCTAATGTAAACAAAAAACATTTCTAATCTTCTTTTTGGTAGACTTTGTTTTGCTTCTTTGTGCATTTAAGTTATCATTTGTATCAGCTGGTGTTTAGATTATCATTTGTATCAGCTGGTGTTTAAATTATCACTTGTATCAGTTGGTGTTTAGATTATCATTTGTATCAGCTGGTGTTTAAATTATCACTTGTATCAGTTGGTGTTTAGATTATCATTTGTATCAGCTGGTGTTTAGATTATCATTTGTATGAATATTATAATTTGAATAAGTTAGCGTTATGTTGTTATTGTTGTTTTTTTGTTGTTGTTGTTTTCACAATGCTACTAAAGCTTTTACGCTTGTTTAATTATGGATAAATCAAGTGTTTCATTAATCATCAAAGAGATGGATTCCGTTTTTGGATAATCCGTTACCACGTGTACCACGTTTCGCTGAAAAATTTTAATATTTACACAGAGACACGGTAAGTTGACTTGTCACATCGTGTCCATTGAAGCGTAACGTGAATAGATTATCACTGCTCACTTAGCATTTGATGACACATTTGATGCCACATGCGTGTAGCATGCGGGTAAATCGATAGAAGACTGCGCACGCACACAGAGTAACATGGCACTTCTGTACCCATGGATGTCAAAGCTGTTGACGTTTGTTAACCACCGATACTATCCCATTAATAGTGCACCGATGGGCTAACGCTTGTGGAAGGTAGGGAAAAGTAAGGAATGAAAAAAATAGGATTTAAAATAAAAAATGAAAAGTATGAACTGAAAAGTAAGGAAAGAAAAGTAAGGAAAGAAAAGTAAGTAAAGAAAAGTAAGGACTGAAAAGTAAGGAAAGAAAAGTAAGGAAAGAAAAGTTTGGACTGAAAAGTAAGGATAGAAAAGTAAGGAATGAAAAGTATGGACTGAAAAGTAAGGAAAGAAAAGTAAGGAAAGAAAAGTAAGGAAAGAAAAGTAAGGAAAGAAAAGTAAGGAAAGAAAAGTAAGGACTAAAAAGTAAGGAAAGAAAAGTAAGGACTGAAAAGTAAGGAAAGAAAAGTAAGGACTAAAAAGTAAGGAAAGAAAAGTAAGGACTGAAAAGTAAGGAAAGAAAAGTAAGGAAAGATAAGTAAGGACTGAAAAGTAAGGACTGAAAAGTAAGGAAAGAAAAGTAAGGACTGAAAAGTAAGGACTAAAAAGTAAGCAAAGAAAAGTAAGGACTAAAAAGTAAGGAAAGAAAAGTAAGGAATGGAAAGTAAGAAAGAGAAAGAAAGTAAGGAAAAAAGTTAGGAATCTTAAGAAAAACGATTTTCGATTTAAATTGAAAAGTAAGGGATAAAAAGTAAGAAATTTTAAGTAAGGAAAGAAAAATAAGGGATGAAAAGTAAAGGATTTAGAGTAAAAAATAATTAAAAGAAAGGAATAAAAGGTTGAGTTTTAAAGGTAAAAAATAAAAAAAAACAAGGAAAGAAAAGTAAGGAATGAAAAAGGAAAGAAAATTCAGAAATTCAGAAATAAAAAGTAAGAAACCAAAAGTCAGTTATCATGTAAAAAATGTCTTTATTTGTCTCATTACAAGTTTTAAAAAAGCCCCTTTAGTCCATGCTAGGTTTCTGATGGACACTAATGACCCATCATTTATAATAGGATGGAAAGAGAGAGGGAGAGAGGGTGGGAGACGGTTAATACACAAGTTATGACTTCGAGTGACCAGGCGTGGCCAGACATAATGGTTGGTTATCAGCCGCTCGGTAGGGAAAAAGATGGGATCTCCCCCCACCCCACCCCACCCACCCCCAGATAATGGTTTGCTGGAGAAGAGTAAATGGGCAATATTTTTTGACTGGATGACCTTTTTCTTTTACTTATTTAAATTTTAAAGTTCGTTGTATTTTGAAATGCCACCCTTTTATACTTCTTAATTTCGCCCTTACGTTCATTCAATCTACGTTGTTGTTGTGTTTTTTTTTCTCTCTTTCTTTGTCTGTTTGTATCTTTTTTCTTTTTCTCTTCTCTTTTCTTTTTTTTTTTGTGGGTCTGTTTCATTTGCCAAATTCTCTTTTTGTCTCTCAGTGTGTATGTCCGTCTTTTGATCTTTTGTGTTATTATTGTTGTTGTTGTTGACTATATATCTATTTCCGCCTTTCTCTCTCTCTCTATCTTAAACCAGTATGCCATGTTCCTACTTTATCAGTCTATACCCGTTCTCTAGCTGTTATTGTTTGGTATATTATATTTGTTTTGTTGTTGTTGTTTTTATGGTGTCAGTCTGTCTGGTGGTATTTCTCTCTCTCCATCTCTCTCAATCATTCTGTGATCATTTCAATCCCATGCCAATGTAGGTACAATATATTGATAGATAGATCAAATGGAGAGAGAGAGAGAGATAGATAAAGAAATAAATAGAAAGATAGATAAATAAATTGATAAATATAGAAATAGATACAAAGAGATTTATATATATATATATTAGCAGGTATGTGCCGGCTAAAATACAACTACAAAGTTTATATTTCGAATACGGCACTAATTTAAACGTTATATATATACATATATATATATATATATATATATATATATACAGAGAGAGAGAGGGAGAGGGAGAGAGATTCGGGTAGACATACAGACAGCCAGATAGATTGATTGATAAACTGATTAATAGACTTAAAAAAAAGAGACAGACCAGTGATCGGTAGATTCGAAAGTCTTGTAAATATCCATGCCTGATAACATTAACCCATCGTGTAAAACTCATTTCTACCTCCACCCCCCTCGCCCTTTCGCTATAAATCTATAGGACTACCAATTAAAACACAGGTTAGAAATAATAACTACAGCCTCCCCCCCCCCCCCACACACACATACACTCTTTATATTGATGTAGACTTCACCAGGATTGCGACGCCTGCCTAATGCGCTGCTGGTCGACCACCGTGTCCAATTATGCATCTATATGTTTGTATTATTAATACAGAACTCTCTATCAAATTGGTTAATTTCCTTCGCTCCATTCACCCAACCATCCGTGCATCTAGGTTTATCCGTCCGTCTGACCCGTGTGTGTCTGTTACTAAGTACCTATCTACCTGTATATTCAGGTGTACCTCCTAGCTACACGAGTTCCTCCTCACTGTGTCAACCGCCACGTGTCCGCAACATGCCCCCCATTTTGTTTCGCCATATTTGTTAGCACAATTGCTTTCAACATTTCCCGTGTATATAGGCCTAAGTGTGCATGTGGGTCTATGTGTATGTTGGTGTGTAGATATTTGTGTTTGTGCGTGAATGTGTCTGTTTGTCTATGACTTTATTTGTGAGTTCACGCTGTATAAGACACATGCCGCACACGTGGCCCACGCTAATAAACGCCCGCCGAGTGATGTACCGGCTCGAGAAAGACAAATGGTGGCAGCGGTTCTTTCGCACCGTAGTTTTTCCCCCGAAAATGCTGGGCCGCGACCTGGATACCGGGCCACGTAAGCATTATTTAACCGGTCGCAATAGATGAACCAAATATTTTTTTTAAATGTAAGTTTAGCGTAATGTACTAGCGACAGGCTTTATTTGTCTCCAAGATAACTGTGTGTGATATTTGAAGCCCACTGTATGTAGTTATTCATAAATACGTTATGGATAGACAGACAAACACATAGAAAGACCGATATATATATATATATATATATAGTTAGAAAGATAGATCAAAAGACAGACAAATCTGTCTGGGCAGATAGACATACATACGAACGAACAGACTGACAGAATGACTGAAAGAACACAGTCAACCAGAAAGATATATATATAAATAGACAGATAGCTAGATAAAAAGACAGATAGATAGATAGGGCCTACATTATCATAATCTACGTACATTTCATTGACATTTCTATCAGTTGTATGTTACATCTAGGATTGAACAGGGGGACACAAATGTGAATACTCAACAGAATAGCTCTATTTAGCACGGAATGTGTCAAGCTATTTTCAGCGTGTAGGTTTATACAGCGTGGTGCGTACGTGCGCGCGTGTCAATAAAAGTATCTTTAATTATCTGCTGTACAACCAGAAACAAATTATTCCCTGCCCCCCCTCCCCCCCCCCCCCCCGAAACATTGCGTGGATTTCAAAAGACCCAGCAATGCGAGAACCGCCGAGTTGACAATTAAAATTCGCCTACATCAGCAGATTTTAAGTGTCATCCCCCCCCCCCCCCAGCCCTCATTTCCCCCCGGCAGGAAACGATATAGACTCAATTTTTATTAAGTCCATTTATTTCAGGGGGAAAAAATTCAGAAAGAACAAAAGAAAGTGTGTATGTGGTGGGGAGGGGGAATGGTGGAGAGAAGAGGAGGGGGGGGCAGTCTGGGAAACACACAAAACATGCTCACGTGACCTGGGCCGGCGTTAGAAAATGTTTGGGGGGCGGGGGGTATGCCGGTTAGGGTTTAGGAAGCATGTTGTGATTGTCATTAGTGTAATGTTGTTGTAAGGTAATACGTTTTTCTCCTAAAATTATCTAGTTGTAATGACATGTAGAATCCGGACCGGAAGCAATGAATACAAACAAGAGGTTTTTACCTAGCGCAGCGTTTTCCCCCAAATAAAATTGCCCGGTCTCATCCCGATACCGGGACCTATAAAAGTATATATATATAATAGCCTAATAATTCCGGTTAGTAAAAAAAATTAATAAATTCCATATCGTATGTCAGATTATAACGAAGCAGGCATCTTAGAATTTTATTTTTAAAATCCTTTCTAGCAAAGTCACAAGATAAGAAGCAGGAGATCAAAAGTCCCGGATCTCCCCCCCCCCCCCACCCCCACAAACCTACTCCCTCGGAATCATGCTTCAATTTTACATGGATGAAGGCATATTTATAAAAAAAATAATTAAAATTCCTTATATAAAAACAACAACTACAAAGAAATGGACAGGAACAAAACCATGGCAGCTTTTTCTTTGAGCTTTAAAAAAAAAAAAAAGTAAAGCCATAAAGTATGTGTGTTTATTTTTTCTTATATTATTGGTAAGTCGGAGTGAGGAGGTGGGAAGGGGGGAGTAAAAAACCCCGGCTTACGTAAACGCCCCTAATATTGTAAGCTCTGAACTCTTAAACAGCATGGTGGTCGTGCTGCAGCGCGTTCCGATGGCGTATCGAAGGGTCCTGGGTTCGAATCCTGATGCAGACCAGGGTTTTTTTTTGTCCCCAGGGTCTAGAGGGTGTCCCCTGAGTCTACCCTGCTCTGACGGAAACCTGACCCTTATTTAGGGTAAAATAAAAACATGCTGTGTATGGTGCTGACCACACAGTCCCCCAGTAAGACGTGGCCACAGAACGCTGGTGAACTCTGCTTCTCTTATACTCTAATTCTTAACAATACCTCCACATTCTGCTTACCATCTCCCTTTCCAGGCCACCATTTCCAAAATTTGAAAAATTACAATAATAAGTTAAAGTAAAAAAACAACAAAAAAAACAACAACAACGCATTAACGGCAATTACAGCGTCCACCGGTAACACCCCTCATACACGTCTCTGCAATTTTCCCACTCTTTCACTTCTTTTTTAAGCCCACCTGCGTAGCTTTCCATCCCTCCCCTCCCCCCACCGCCACCCCCTCCTTCCCACCGCCAAAGCTCAAGGTTTTGTAAATATCAAATGTGAGTAAGTATCTCCCTCAACCGACGAAGCGACTACCTTTCTCCCTCGCCAACTCCACCGCCCCTCCACATAAAGCCCTAACGTTTGCTTTGGGACAACACCATCAATCGACCCCCCCCCCTACTGTTCCCCACCCCCCCCCACCCCTAAATATCTTAAAAGTGCACGACGTTACGTAATCGATTCCATGGAACGGATTGACGTCGCTCCCCTCTCCCCGCCTCTCCCCAAACTCCCCCGATGAAGAATTAGATTCCTGGACCGCCGCCGTATGTGAGCACAGACACGTGCGTATTAGCTGTAAGGCGAGAAATTGGTAGCCAGCCCCTTTTTTTTTTCAACGTTTCATTCCTCCTTCCCGCACCTGCCCCGCTCCATCCGCCCTACCCTCACGCCCCAAGCCCTCAAAAAGTTTAACATATTAACCAACTATGGGCATTCTGAGAAAATGTCAGTTTCTTTCTCCACACACACACACCTCCACACAACCACAGCCACACACAGCTCCACACAACCACACACAGCTCCACACAACCACAACCACACACAGCTTCACACAACCACACACAGCTCCACACAACCACACAAAGCTCCACACAACCACACACAGCTCCACACAACCACAACCACACACAGCTCCACACAACCACACACAGCTCCACACAACCACACACAGCTCCACACAACCACAACCACACACAGCTCCACACAACCACAGCCACACACAGCTCCACATAACCACACACAGCTCCACACAACCACACACAGCTCCACACAACCACAGCCACACACAGCTCCACACAGCCACACACAGCTCCACACAACCACACAAAGCTCCACACAACCACACACAGCTCCACACAACCACAACCACACACAGCTCCACACAACCACAGCCACACACAGCTCCACACAACTACACACAGCTCCACACAACCATACACAGCTCCACACAACCACAACCACACACAGCTCCACACAACCACACACAGCTCCACACAACCACACACAGCTCCACACAACCACACACAGCTCCACACAACCACAACCACACACAGCTCCACACAACCACAGCCACACACAGCTCCACATAACCACACACAGCTCCACACAACCACACACAGCTCCACACAACCACAGCCACACACAGCTTTACACAACCACACAGCTCCACACAACCACACAGCTCCACACAACGACACACAGCTCCACACAACCACACACAGCTCCACACAACCACACACAGCTCCAAACAACCACAACCACACACAGCTCCACACAACCACAGCCACACACAGCTCCACACAACCACACAACCACAGCCACACACAGCTCCACACAACCACACACAGCTCCACACAACCACACACAGCTCCACACAACCACACACAGCTCCACACAACCACAACCATACACAGCTCCACACAACCACACACAGCTCCACACAACCACACACAGCTCCACACAACCACAACCATACACAGCTCCACACAACCACACACAGCTCCACACATCACACACAGCTCCACACAACCACACACAGCTCCACACACAGCTCCACACAACCACACACAGCTCCACACAACCACACACAGCTCCACACAACCACAGCCAAACACAGCTCCACACAACCACACACAGCTCCACACAACCACACACAGCTCCACACAACCACACACAGCTCCACACAACCACACACAGCTCCACACAACCACAGCCACACACAGCTCTACACAACCACACACAGCTCCACACAACCACACACAGCTCCACACAACCACAGCCAAACACAGCTCCACACAACCAAGGCCACATACACCTACACACAACCACAGCCACACACACCTCTACACAACCACACCTCCACACAACCACAGCCACACACACCTCCACACAACCACAGCCACAAACACCTCCACACAACCAAAACCACACACACCTCCACACAACCACAGCCACAAACACTTTTACACAACCACAGCCACACACACCTCCACACAACCACAGCCACACACAAACCCCACACATACACACAGCCACACAGACAGCCACACACACAGCCACAAACACACAACCACACACAAACACAACAACACACACAACCACAAACACACAGCCACACAAACACACACACAACCACATACACAATCACACTACCACACATACAGCCATACATTACAGCCATACACACATATATACATATCCACGCAACCCACACGTACAGCAACACACACACCCACCCACACTCACCAACACACACATCTACGCACACAACCACACACACATATACACAGCCACACAACCACACACATACCCACACATCCACGCAACCCACAAATACAGCTACACACACAACCACTCACACACCCACACACAAGAACACACAAACCACAAACACACCCCACACACACACCCACAATGAATGACACGAACAAAGGCACAATTAAGTTATCTTGACAAATTCTTATGTTTGAAAAAAACATGACCTAAAAATAGTAATAGTGCAAAATGTTGTTGGAACAAGACGGTAACCAGTCAGTAGACGATGGATGGAAAAATGTTTCCAATTGGCTTCTTAAAGATTGTACAGCCAGCAGAATTCTAAGTGGGCCATTAAAAAATCTTGATTATAACCAAGGTGATAATATAGCCGACACCAGGGGTCGGTAACCGTTTGATAATATCGTGCCAAAGTAGGATTTGTAACTTATGCAGAGTGCCAACAGTTTAAAAGTCTAGCACTCAATTTCTTGTAGAAGTGCCTTGTATTACATTGCGTATTTGGAGATTTTTAGCGTGCCATGGAAAAACGTTCGGCGCGCGTGCCGTAGGTTGCCGTCCCCTGGCCTACATCATAACTCGTTTAGTAGCAAACCAAACTATTTTCTTTACACAACGCGGTAGTCATAAGTCAGGAGTTAAAGTACCGGTAGTCCATTTCTAGACCACGTGAGTCTATACGGGCCTCAGTTTTTCCGTGGCAAAAAAAGAAAGTGAATGCAAGTGAGATTGTGTGGTCAGTACAATGCCGAAATCGCCTTTTACTTCCTTTTTTTTTTTTAATCTTCCCTCCCATTTAACGCCAGGTAGACTCAATAAAGTTTGCTTTGAGAAGTAAAAAGTGTCTACAAGTATAGATAGAGACATTAGAGAGACAGAGAGAGGGAGAGAGAGAGAGAGACAAAGAGAGATAGAGAAACAGTGAAAGAGAGACAGATAGCCAGATGAAACATTACGGACACTTAAAAGTACAATATTGTAATGTGTAGGCCTACTCTTTTGTTTCTTTCTGAAATGGGGATCGAGTTGGAATGTATTGGGTTTAGCGTTGTGTTTTGGGGGTTAAGAATTTTACGATGGACTAAGGTTTTTGTAATGTATAAGGGCGACTCCCTCCCCCCCCCCCTCACAAACCCATCCCTCCCCCCACAACAGAAAAATAGAAGCTGCGGGTCTAATCTATAACCTATTGCAATACACAACGAAGTATACATGGATAAATAACTGTAGGCCTACAGTTAAACATTCAAAGGGACATGCGCATTTACAAAAGAATCAGACAGACAAACGTACACGCGTCTAAGCGTACAGTTGGGGGTTGGGGGGAGGACAAAATAGTACAAACAATGACACAAACAACAAACATTACAAACTAACAGCAGGCGTAAAAAAAAACATACAATAAAACAATAACACCCAACACACAGACACACAGACGCACAAACACAGAAACACAGACGTGAAAATACGATTATAAACAAACAAACAATAGAATATCTAGTTCATACAAACACGCAAACATTCTAATAAATAAATGAACAAACAAACGTTTTCAAAACAAACATAGATACATGTGTGCACACAAACATATTCTACAGACATAACAAAATGCCTACATATTATATAAATAAACAAAGCTTACGCTGGTAAGTCTACAAACCGAACTGAAAATAGGCTACATAACAACATAATTTACACACAAAAAAAAAAACACAAATTAAAAAACAAAAAACATTCTAAAAGTCATAACCAAACATACATACATATAAAAGATCAAAGAAACTTCTCAAACATACAAAACATATTGAAAAAAGAAAGTAACAACAACCACAAAAGAAAAAGACATAGAGTCTAACTTACCAATTAAGTATGAAGTAAACAATCCGGTCCTAGAAACTATTGAAAACGCATAAAGTATATATTTAGACTATAATACATAATAACACATATTATTTTTTTTTCTCTACTAAAATACAAAATCCATGTACTTGATTACAAGCCGGGGCTCCGGCTGTGGTAGAGGAACAACACACTTCCAAACAGCTGATCAGCGCACATGGCTTCTCCCCCCCCCTCACACTCGTCGGTTCTAAATTTAGAGGATGAATCAGTTGGGGGAGGGCGTGGCCTAAAATAAGCCAGCAGCCAATCGGAATCGGCTGAGCTCTTGTCGCGGTTGAATGTCGTTTTTTTTATCGTAGGTATGGGAAAAGAGAGGGAGAGAGAGAGAGAGAGAGAGAGAGAGAGAGAGAGAGAGAGAGAGAGGGAGAGAGAGAGAGAGAGAGAGAGAGAGGTGTATGTATATGTGAATGATTGTGTGTGTGTTTACACTAAACATGCACTTTATTATTATGACATTTTTTTAACCATGTCAAATGCGTTTTTACGTTTAAGCTTTACAATGCGTTCATAACACTTCTGGTGAAAAAAAACAACACAAATTATTAAATAAACCACAGACAGAGGAACATTGAGCGACTAAAAGTAGATGCGTTTATACTTTGCCGGAACAGCGATGTACAAGGGGGGTTCTGTGGCCAGCACCAGAGCCCTCGAGAGAAAAAAAAACATGCCGGTACGAGATCTTTTCTGGGCCCCCCCCCTCCCCCGCCCCAATATTTTTTTACATCTTCTTGGAGAGAATCATGTCGGATGCACTAGAGGATCACGAAGCGGAGTAAATGGCAGAAGGACCACCAACCTTCGATTTGCAGATAATCTAGATGGACTCGCCGGGAGTGAGGAAGAACAAAACTTCCTCATCATATGGTAGGTAAATCAGTGCCAAAAAAATAAAATAAAATAAATGACACCAACGGCATCACCACGCAGATCAAGATTGGTGGGCAGAGTTTGGAAACAGTAAGAAGTTTCAAATACCTAGGAGCTATTGTATCCCTCTCCCCCCCCCGGGCCTTTCCCCTCCGGAGACCCTTCCCCTTCCCTTTCCCTCCCGGGACCCTACCCCTTCCCTTCCGGGACCCTTCCCACCCGGAAGCCTTCCCACCCCAAGACCCTGACCTTCACCCCATCTCTTTACCTTTACTGTCCTATCACAGATACTGCACCAGTAATTGTACGTCTCGGTAGCACCTCATTGACTATGGTATATACTTCTGCAGTACTAACCACGTCTCGGTAAAGCCTCATTGACTACGGTTTATACTTCAGCAGTACTACCCATGTCTCGGTAGGCCCTCATTAACTATGGCATCGACACTGCGCTTAGTTACGTACACTAGATCATAAACAAGTGGTTAAAAAGACAAAGAAATTCTTTTATAGTTTTTTAATTCTAAAATAATATTGACTGGTTCTTTCTAAAACAATTCTATTAAACTCCGTTCTATAATTCCTCCAAACAATTTCAAATAGGCCCATAAACTGGAAACAAATAATTAAAAGGAAGAAAAACATCATTTTTGGCACATATTTTTGAATATTCTTCCTTGTCTTGAAGTAACAGGATTTGTTGAAGTAAAAATAGTAGGCCTAAAGGGCTATAATCGGGCTATTTTGTATTAGTCGTGAAATTGTTAAGAAAAGGTCTTCGTACAGACTCAACAATATGTGGAAAAGTTCGTTATTAACAGAATGAAGAATTTATAGAAATTTAGAATGTAACTCGTTGACAATAATTTAGATTCGATTATCTTTGAACAGTTACAGTCAAATGAACATTGACCATTGTGAGATAATAGAATCATTACAAAAGTTACCAAGAAATAATTATGCTATAAAAACCCTACAATGTTATCTCCTGAAAAGTATAGTGGTCAGTTATCACGCCTGTCACGCGGGAAACCGGGGTTCGAATCCCCGCTGGGGATAATTTTTTTTTCAATATTGCTTTTCAACGTGAAATACATGTTAAATAAGCTTACTATTCTTACGAAAGCTACATAAGCTTAGTGTGGCACTTAACAATAAAAACCAGCAAAAATTACTACGGTTCTCATGGTATACTTTTTTTTTTCATTTCCAAAAGTAAATATATCGTGACCAATAACCTATAAAATCAAGGTCTATACAAAGATGCCTTCAGAGACGTGGAGAAGCTAAGATTAAAATATAGTATCTGTACTTTGACCGGATGCGATACCGTTACCTCATGGTATCTTATTATATTCTGACGAACAGAGAGACAAAAAGTTACATGTAGTTGACTAAGTTACAGGTAGTTGACTAAGTCACATGTAGTTGACTAAGTTACAGGTAGTTGACTAAGTCACAGGTAGTTGACTAAGTCACATGTAGTTGACTAAGTTACATGTAGTTGACTAAGTTACAGGTAGTTGACTAAGTCACATGTAGTTGACTAAGTTACAGGTAGTTGACTAAGTCACATGTAGTTGACTAAGTTACAGGTAGTTGACTAAGTTACATGTAGTTGACTAAGTTACAGGTAGTTGACTAAGTTACAGGTAGTTGACTAAGTTACATGTAGTTGACTAAGTTCCAGGTAGTTTACAAAGTTCCAGGTAGTTTACTAAAGTACAAACATTTTATAATAACAATAATAATTGGTCACTTATATATGTTAATGAAATATGGGATGGTAATGAAAAGGGTCGAGTTAGGAACTATTCCATGATAAAATATTGATCATCAAAATGTTTTAAAAGTACCATACAATAGACATGGGCGTATTTTAGGTTTCACTACAATAACTACCGGTAGGTTTCTTTTAAATATCTTTAGCTTTGGTTCGATGCCCCACTAAAATATAGGGAAATAAAAAAAAAGGTAAGCTTTTTCTAGAAATCTCCTTCCCCAAAAACAGATCTGCTCATACACACGTATACACACACACACTTCATTCACCGCCGAACGACTTGTTTAACACCCCCTGGTGGTCTATTGTTTATTTGCATATAGACTGGGGGGTCCATTCTGGCTCGGAAGAAATTAATACAATAAAAACAAGAACATAAGACTTGCTTACCGGTAAAAACACACAGAGAGAGAGAGAGAGAGAGAGAGAGAGAGAGAGAGAGAGAGAGAGAGAGAGAGAGAGAGAGAAGAGAGAGAGAGAGGGAGAGAGAGAGAGAGAGAATTTATAGATCTATTTATAGTATAAAGAAAGGAGAGGGAGCTATAACGATATATATAGATAAAATAAAAAGAGACAGAAAGAGATATAGAAAAAAAATACGAGTGGATTACTTCAAACTTTACGGAACTCTATCACAGAACACTGCAATACAGTAAACATCAAGTAGCCTACATTCAACAATTCTGTAACATAAAAATACAAAGCAAGTAAAAAGATCCCTAGTATCTAGTTAAAGATAGTAATTAATTGTTTAAAGAAATAAAACCCAGATTTAGTTTTAAAAAACACCCAAATTAAACATGTACTCAATACTATTTCATAGAGTGCAATTGAATGCAGTTTAAAAAAAACAACAACACACAGTTAATCAACTATGTTGACAAGGAGCAGCGTGGAAGAACAGGTTCTAGTCGGGCTTTCAATTTTCTCAAATTTCAATCTCAAACAAAAAAAAACTCAATTTAGAGGCCGACCGAACACCGGTTTCGGTTTTTGCGCAGAGAAGAGGTAAATGGCATCTTTCGGCGCAGCCAAAAAAGTTAGCTTTCGGTTTTGACCGAAACTGCGATTGACTTTCGGTCATCAGCCGAATATCTTTTTTAATTTTTAAAATTCTAAACTGCAACTCGAGGGCTGCATCTATTACTCTGGTTATTGATACTTTCATTTAGTTAGACTGTTAGACTGTTGCGAATTAATCTATGAAGTATGTTACATGTTCTATGGTTTACTTTAAATAGAGTAGGCCTACCCATAAACTAGTTAATATTACACAAAAATGTGCAGTCTTTTTATTTCGCAATATCGGTTTATCTTTCGCTTTCGGTCGAAGGTGTAGTTAAACTTTTGGTTTCAGTTTCGGCCGAAAGTCAATTTATAACATTCGGTATGGGTTTGTTTTTGGACCGAAACAAAAAATTTGGTTTCGGTCGGCATCTAACTCAATTTATTCAAGCCATTCGTTGATTATAATAGGCCTATATTACTGAAGTTTTCTGGACACTTAACCTCCAAACAATATGTTAACCCTTCCCGTACCGACCTACTTCTATCTATGCTGCCTTCAGTTCCGCTATATACGCGCCCGGGACAGTAAGGGTTAATAATGTTTCTTGTTGTTTTTTTTGCAACACATCACTTCTTTACATTTAAAACAGACATACCATACATACATACTAAATAACTGTCATATTTTCAATGCACAGACTTACGAATCCAGATGTCTAGGTGTTTAAAAACCCAGCCTTTTGTAACCGGGCTAATCTTTTTTTTTTTACATTTAATTTATGCTTGTCAAATTTCTTATTATGCTAACGGTTAAGATAAATTCTCGAAGAGATTTAGAATTTAGACCTCGCTTTAGACCTGCGGGCGGTCTAGTTGTATGGTTGTGTTGGACAAAGGCAGGTCTTTGTAATGCAATGCATTTATATGTGGCCGCCGGGGGCCAGGGTTGAAAGATGTCATAGACAGGAATGCTATTTATAAATTACAGCAAGGTTCTTGATGGAAGAGTGTTGTATTGCTATTTCTAGGAGATGGGGGGGGGGGGGGGGGGGGACAGTGTTGTTTTTTCTAACGCGGGTTAGAAGGAGACTCCATGGTGGCGGTAGAGCCTAAACGTGTGTGGGAATGTGCTGGCCACACTATTCCCATTGCATGTATTGTCCACAGACACTGGTCATCACGTATTATGGTCTGCAAAGCCGTATGTCTTTTAGAGATTGTAATGTAATTTTGTATTTTTCTTTACTGCCCTTCTCCCACTCTCTCTTTCTCTTTCGTTGCTTTCTTTCTCTCTCTCTCGTTCTCTCTACCTCTCTCTCTCTCGTTCTCTCTACCTCTCTCTCACTCTCTCTCTCTCTCTCGTTCTCTCTACCTCTCTCTCACTTTCACTCTCTCCATTTGTCTCACTCTTTCAAGCTCTCTCATTCTCTCACAGACTCTCCAGTTTCCAATCTGTCTCTCTCTCATTTTCTCTCTCTCTCTCTATCTGATTCTTACTCACTCTCTTTAACCTTCTCTTTCTCTCTCGCTCTCTGTCACTCTCTGATCCTGTCTCTATCCCTTGTCCCCTACTTTCTCTTCTCCACTTCCACACTTTCTATTTTTAATCTCCTACCTTTTTATTTGGGGTGCACAGAGGCCGTGCGAAGGCCCGAGTTCGAATCCTGGAGCAGGTTAGGTTTTTTTTTTCCCCGGGGCTGGAGGGTGTCCCTGAGTCCACCCAGCTCTGATGGGTACCTGACCGTAGTTGGGGGTAAAGTAAAGGCGGCTGTGCATAGTGCTGGCCACACAATCCCCCTAATAGGCCGTGGCCACAGAAACTGGTTAACGCTGCTTCACCAGCCCTATGAATCATTTTGGTCCGTCGGGTACTTTACTTAACTACTTAACTACTTAAGGGTACTTACCCTTTAAATTAGATCCCTATCTCTCAATTTCAAAATTCAAACACTTTATATCTTTATTAACATCTCTCTCCATTGTTTTCATTTTTTCCTTCTGACCCCTTCTACCTCTCTCTCTTTCATTTTACATTTGACCATCTCTCTCTCTCTGTCTCTCGTTTCAAAATACACATCATCTCTTTTCACAACCTATCTCTCCCTCCCCCCCTCCCTCTCTTTCTCTCTCCTCCACACTCCCCCGTCCGTTCACCCTATTTCGCACCCCCTAGCTCACTCAATTAACCCACTCTCACACTCAGTGAGTCACTCACTCATTCATTAATTCACCCACTCACTCACTTAGTTATTTACTTAATCACTTAGTGAATTACTCACTAGCTCACTCAGCCATCCGCTGACTCTCTCATTCGCTCAATCTCTCTGATTACACAAACACACACACACATAGACACACATAGACACACACACACATAGACACATATAGACACACACACTCATAGACAAACATAGACACACACACATAGAAACACATAGACACACACACTCACACTCATAAAAACACATAGACACACACACTCACATAGACACACACACACATAGACACACACACATAGAAACACATAGACACACACACACACTCATAAAAACACATAGACACACACACTCACATAGACACACACACACATTTACACACACACATAGAAACACATAGACACACACAAACACACATAAAGTATTAAAAACAAATACAGTAATAACAACACTCACTTGTCAATCCAGAATCACCTCCTAAATAGAACCAAAAAAAAACAACAACTGCAAAAACGATCATTCTACACTTCAAATACATATTTATTGACTAACACAAACACACATAAAAAATAACAACATACATACCCGGTACGCATAAACAGGTACGAACTCACTCACTCACACACACATACATACGCACACACATAAAGACATTTCTGGTGCATCTGAACCGAAACACCTGATAGCGATGTAAGTTTCATCTTCCTGTTTGTGTCCCGCTTAAAGAAGTAAAACATACGATTATCTGCCCCTGCTTCTATACATCTTAGCTGTTTGCATGAATGTGTGTGTATGTATGAATGTATTTTTTAGAATGATTTTGGCATTCATGGGATTGTGTGGCCAGCAGAGAGCGAATATAATTGAATGCTTCTAAAATAAAATTGCCACCGGCTTTTGTCACATTTTGCTGAGTTTTATTAGAATGTATAATGGTCTATCCAACGATGCGCATGTGGAAATAAATAATTAAGGGAGTAATTGACATAGCATAGAACTGGAGAGTAAAAGCCGGCAGTGCGGAACGGAAGCGCATAGAACAAATTACATGTTATTGAAATACCCGAAAAAGTTATCAATCATGATATTAAATTATGGGGGCACGTTGGCCGAGCGGCAGTGCGTTCGACTGGCGATCCGAAGGTTCTGGGTTCGAGTCCTGGTTCTGGCTAGGATTTTTTTCCCGCACGTGTCTGAGTCTACCCAGCTCTGGCGGGTACCTGACTTTTAGTTGGGGGTAAAGTAAAGGGGGTTGGGCATTGTGCTGGCCACATATCCCCTAGTAAGCCGTGGCCACAGAAACTGATGAGAGCTGCTTCACCAGAGCCATATGATCAGTTTGCTCCCAAGGGTGGGCCTACTTTACTTTTCACAATTAGTATAGTGGGCCTATTTCTTAAAAATGAAATTGATGGAGTTGATAAAAATATGTTGTATCTATTATAAAGTATAATATAACAGCCCTATTTCAATACAACAGCCCTATTATGACGTTTCAGACCAAATTACACATTTTGGATTTTGTTTTTACGAATTAAAAAAAATAATTTAATAATTAACCCTTCTAGTACCGACCTACTTCTATCTATGCTGCCTTCAGTTCCGCTATATACGTGCCCGGGACTGTAAGGGTTAAGAAAGCTGTCCTGGGGCGCGTGACTATTATTCAAAGCAACTACATTTGGTTTTCTTTTATATAACACTTATGTTATATATGGAATGGGTTGCCTGAACAAACCATTAACAGCAGTAACTTAACATCATTTAAAACATTAATAAAATGCAAGACTAGACTCGGACCAATGGGTAGGACGCAATAATCTTCTTTATAGAAGGAGAGTCTGTAATATATAAGATGAACATAAATATACTCTTTGTTAGTCTCATAGGCCTAGACCCTTTGTTACACAAACTTATAACCTTTGTTACTCGTACATCTAGCCTAATTATAGGCTACATACATATACCCTTTGTTATACACACAAATAGCCTTTATTATACACTCATAATATAGGCATACCTTTTGTAATATGAACAGCGTAAGCTGAAACCCATTCAAGTAATTATTTTCTACGGTGCTCCGTTTTGTCATATTTCTTTTTTTTTATGTTAACACAGCATGACAAAAAAGGAAAGGATGCAGACGACAGAATTAGTTGGTTTGACTAAATTAACGTGTTATAAAACATTAAATTCAACTTTGTAGCGGGCAATGTTTGCGAATGAACTTTGTGAATTTAAATTAGTGTCGTATACATCTTATAAACTTTGTAGCGGGCAATGTTTAAATTGCCGTATATGTTAACGTTGCTGCGGGCAATTTCATTAAAACTGCATTTTATATTTAAACATTAATTTATGCTGGTTTGGAGAACCGAGCCAGTAAAGCATAAAACGTATTTATTTATTTCATCAATTATTAACCAAGGAACGTATGCGGCGTAGATCTAGCTTAACTAATGTATAAGATGTAATGTATAAGATAAGATAACTATTACTTTACAACTAAAATGTCATATTAGTTTCCGCATTTATGAAACATACAATGATTTCTGGTTAACATTTGTTTACACTTATACTTCAACTGCACCATTTATTTTCTATGTAAACCCAATGGAAAATTACCATTTTCTTGGTGGCTCGATAGCAAAGTCGATAGTGAGTCGCCTCACAAGCTTGACATCCTGGGTTCGACTTCTGGTTACAAGACAATAACAGTTGGGTGCCTCTACAAGCCCACAGAAAGGACTAATGGACACACAACAGCCTGGCGGACACACCAGGTGTATCGACGTGGAAAAAACGTAGTTTCACGTGTTTTCGTGGTTTCCGCGTATTTACACATCGATACGACGTGGTGTGCCGTTCTCTGGCAGATAGATATAGCCATGCCGGGTCGGTCTAAGCCCGGGTTAACAATGACCGCGCACCCCACTGGAGGTTACCAGGGTGCAGACGATAAGTATGCTACAATGCTACAGGAACCAGCCCGATGCCAGTCAACCCAACCAACCCAGCCATCAAGCTTCCCAAAGAAAGGACAACTCTAGGCACCTGGAACGATTGAACTCTGAACCCTGTATCTAGGAGCCAACCTATTGGTAGACGGAAACTGTGAGGCATAACTTCGAGCCGCGGTTGGGTCAGCATTGGCGGCAATGGCTACACTAAACAGAATCTGGTCCAGCAAAAGCATTAGTCTTCCAACAAAGCACAGACTTTATAGAGTCCTTGTGAAAACCTTTGCTCTGTACGGATGCTAGCAGCCAATGAAAACAAGGTGCAGGCAATTCGAAAATAAATGCATGAGAAAAATCCTTCGAATATGTCCTAACTAGAATATTGAGAATGTCTCAGACAAAATATCCTCAATTGCGGGACATCAAGAATATAGTGTCACTCTACAAATTATACAAGTACGAAAAAGGACACCACTCCCCTCCACAGTAGACTATAAATTTATAGCGAACTTGTTCACACCGAAAGCATAAAAATATACTGAACCTAAAAGAATCTAGGGCTGTGTAGAAAAACATAGACGCAACAGCCCGGTTTTTTATTTGACGTCAACAAGTTCAAATATTAAATTCAAAGTACAGCTAATTAATTCCCTTTTTAAAAAAAAAGGGAAGATAAACAAAATTTGGCGTGTGCTATGTTAGTGTGTAATGACAGAAGCAGCTACTGAACACATGATTATTTTTGGCATGGACGAGTTCAAAGGTCAAACACTAGGGGGAAATAGTGCAATGATGTAAAATGAGTAAATCTCAAAGAAGGCTTTTGTGTGTGTGTTTGTGCGTGAGTGGGTTTGTGTGAGTTTTATTTCTTCAAACGGAACATTTTATGACTCAGAATTAGCTAACTTCAAACGAAAAAACCCCTCATAAGTATAGTTTATACCCTCAGCAGATGCTGCTTCAATAAAAACATAAAAGAAATACCGGTAAAGAGTTTTCACCAAATCTACTAGATCTATAGCGGTCAACGAAAGGTAGCATGCAATATAAGATGAAATGTGAGTTGCAAAAAGAATTGCAGTGTAAAGAAAAGGCAACCGGGCGACCTTTTTTGTCATGTAATGTTTTAAAACTTTTTTTTAGACTTAGGCCTTCTGAAGGGGCCTAACTCTTACACAATGGTGGTAGTGGAGGCCTCATTCTTAGATCTGTCACTGCTGCGAACGCACTTCAATATTTGGCGCGGAAAAAAAAAATATCAAAGAACAAGAACGTTTGAAACATTCCTTAAAGCACTGCACAACTTTCTGAACGCGCCGTAAGAAATGCACACAGCTCATGATCGCGCGCACAGACGAACACACACACATGCAGTATAACAGCTTGCATAAGTAGTACATACGATGACCTAGTTATAGGAATTCCCGCCCTTTTGTGACATGCTCGCTGGGCTCTGTGCAGCAGTTATAGTCGTAAATCATAAATTTGATGCAGGGCAGAGAGAGAGAGAGAGAGAGAGAGAGAGAGAGGGATAGAGAGAGGGAGAGAGAGAGAGAGAAAGAGAGAGAGAGAGAGAGAGATATTATTATGCTTGTTTGTAGTTTATTTTGTGCCAGGTGGCTGATTTTCAGCTGATTGTTTTGTTTTTCTTATTTGGCATGTAGGCCTATTGGTTAATTTCTCATTAAATGAAAAACAACAACAAAGAAACATGGCTGATTTCAAAGAGCTTTATTATCGTATGCTTATTCATAAGAGCACTTTTGCAAAATGATCTAGCCAGATCTATCCTCTAGCGAGCTTGTGTGTGTGTTGTATTTTAAGATCGGTTAAATTTCATACTCCGGTGGTGTGTCGACTTTGAACTTAATGCGTGTAGTTTTTATGTGTGTAGTGTGTTGTTGTGTAGCCCATGCATGTACATGTAGAACTTATAAACATCTTCTGTTTCTAGATTTCATTAAAAGTTGTGCATGTGTTACATGTCAGATTCAATACACGATACTACTGTTTCAAATGTTACACATGTGTTGTTGTTGAGATAGATTTGTTGCACCGTTGGACCTTAGTCATACAGTAGATGGTTGTGTATATGTGATTGTGTGTCTGTATGTGGTTGTAGGTATGTGATTGTAGGTATGTGGTAGGCCTAGTGGGTATGTGGTTGTAGATATGTGGTTGTGGATATGTGTTTGTATGTATGTGGTTGTGTGTATGTGGTTGTGTATGTGCTTGTGTCGTGTGTATGTGGTTGTGTGTATATGGTTGTGTGTATGTGGTTGCATATATGTTATTATGTGTATAAGAATGTGTGTATGTGGTTGTATCTATGTGGTTGTCTGTATATGATTGTCTATTTATGGTTGTGTTTATGTGGTTGTGTATGTGGTTGTGTGTGTGTGTGGTTGTGTGTATGTGGTTGTGTATGTGCTTGTGTCGTGTGTATGTGGTTGTGTGTATATGGTTGTGTGTATGTGGTTGCATATATGTTATTATGTGTATAAGAATGTGTGTATGTGGTTGTATCTATGTGGTTGTCTGTATATGATTGTCTATTTATGTTGTGTTTATGTGGTTGTGTATGTGGTTGTGTGTGTGTGTGGTTGTGTGTATGTGGTTGTGTTATTGTGATTGTATGTAGGTGATTGTGTGTAGGCCTATGTGATAACATAATTGTATGTATTAAGTTTGTGACTTTGTGTATACATCTGTCTTTTTGTGATTTTGCTAATAAAGTTCAGGGTGAGCACTCTAAAACCGGCTCTCACTGAAGCATCTAACACCCATTGGAGTCAAATTAACCTGTTAGACACATCATGTAAGGCTGCTATGGTCGGCAACATTTTGAAAATTGTGTGCCTAAAGTCGAATTTGAAATCTATATTCAGCATGCCCACATGCCCACATGCCCACAGCCTTAAATTCATCCTGCTCTAGCACCCAATTTCGTGTAGAGAGGAGACTTGATTATACTTTTTAGAGTTCTTCCGCGCGCCATGAAAATCGCTCTGCGTGCCAAGTCTGGTAAGCGTTCCGTGTGTTGCCCAACCCTTATGTAAAGGGACCCAGCATCGAAGCTCTCCGCAAAGGGTGTGCACAATAACATTTGTTACACCACTTTTGTACCTATAACTGGTTCTTTATTGACGTGTGGTTGTCGTTGACTTGTTATGTGTAGGCCTAAATGTTGCCCCAAATATCATAGCATGATCAGAAGCTCCCCTAGCGTTAAATAATTGCTTTGCAGTCACCCAGCTGTTGTTGAAGAGCCGTACACACTAGACTCTCTCATGCATACAACCTTACAGTAAATACCCCTGTACCTTTTATATATTATATAGATCTATACCCCAAACCTGCTTTGTTTGTCACATCAGCAAACACGGACAACAAACCTAGCATTTCTCTCTGCGTGTGTTTGTACGAGGTTGTGTGTAATGTGATTGTGTTTGTGGTTGTGTGTATGTGGTTTTATTTATACCGTCAAAGCTCCAAACACGTCATCTCTCCCTCCTTACTCCTGCCCCCCAGTCCCTCCACCAAACTGTAAGTCTAAAAGTGCACCAAGTGTCGTTGACCTGGTTGCAAAAATACTTGCAGACGATATTTTCGTAAACAAGGCGCGCGCTCTGTACTTACCTATGCATTGTGGGATCGTTTGGTTAGTTTTGTTTATGTGTGCGTTTTGTTTATTTGTATGTATTGTTTGTTAGTGCTTTATGTTTGCATGTTTGTTAGTGCTCTATGTTTGTATGTTTGTTTGTTAGTGCTTTATGTTTGTATGTTTGTTTGTTAGTGCTTTATGTTTGTATGTTTTTTTGGTAGTGCTTTATGTTTGTATGTTTGTTTGTTAGTGCTCTATGTTTGTATGTTTGTTTGTTAGTGCTTTATGTTTGTATGTTTGTTTGTTGGTGCTTTATGTTTGTATGTTTGTTTGTTAGTGCTCTATGTTTGTATGTTTGTTTGTTAGTGCTTTATGTTTGTATGTTTGTTTCTTAGTGCTTTATGTTTGTATGTTTGTTTGTTAGTGCTCTATGTTTGTATGTTTGTTTGTTAGTGCTTTATGTTTGTATGTGTGTTTGTTAGTGCTTTATGTTTCATTGTATGTAAGCCTATGGTTTGTTAGTGCCATAAGTTTGTAATTTTTGTTTGTTCATTAGTTGTTGTTGATTTTGGTAGGCCTTCTGGTTTGTTTAACAGTATTGTTGTTGTTGTTTCTTTTGGCGTCAGTGGGGTGTGGTAGTGGCAAACGTGGCAGTGGTTGAACGTGGAGAAAGAAGACAAATTAAACGCTGAAATCCTTTTATCCTCATGCTGAACGGTGCTCAGTGATGGGTGTAAGAATGTTAAACCACTGGAGCGGGTTGTTTTTCTTCTTATCATACATTACAGGCGCTCCTTCTATAAAGAAGATTATTGCGTCCTACGCGCAACAGTGCCCCATAGTAGGCAGCAGGTGAGACGTGAACACAGAGAGGACCAGAACATAGATAAAACACAATAATTTATGTATATAATGTTATGTTGTGGCCATATATTGAGTTATATCCCCTGTATTGTGAAATGACACTTTCAGAATGTTCAAATGTTAACACGGTGGAGAAATAAAAAAAAAAAAGATGTGTATGTGGGTGAGCAAGTTTTTTTGTTCGTAGAAGACGTCACATACTAAGCATTCTGGTAGTGTAGTAAGTAAGACGTCACATACTAAGCATTCTGGTAGTGTAGTAAGTAAGACGTCACATACTAAGCATTCTGGTAGTGTAGTAAGTAAGACGTCACATACTAAGCAATCTGGTCGTGTAGTAAGTAAGACGTCACATACTAAGCATTATGGTAGTGTAGTAAGTAAGACGTCACATACTAAGCATTCTGGTAGTGTAGTATGTAAGATGTCACATACTAAGCATTCTGGTAGTGTAGTAAGTAAGACGTCACATACTAAGCATTCTGGTAGTGTAGTAAGTAAGACGTCACATACTAAGCATTCTGGTCGTGTAGTAAGTAAGACGGCACATACTAAGCATTCTGGTAGTGTAGTAAGTAAGACGTCACATACTAAGCATTCTGGTAGTGTAGTAAGTAAGACGTCACATACTAAGCATTCTGGTAGTGTAGTAAGTAAGACGTCACATACTAAGCAATCTGGTCGTGTAGTAAGTAAGACGTCACATACTAAGCATTATGGTAGTGTAGTAAGTAAGACGTCACATACTAAGCATTCTGGTAGTGTAGTAAGTAAGATGTCACATACTAAGCATTCTGGTAGTGTAGTAAGTAAGACGTCACATACTAAGCAATCTGGTCGTGTAGTAAGTAAGACGTCACATACTAAGCAATCTGGTAGTGTAGTAAGTAAGACGTCACATACTAAGCATTCTGGTCGTGTAGTAAGTAAGACGTCACATACTAAGCAATCTGGTCGTGTAGTAAGTAAGACGTCACATACTAAGCAATCTGGTCGTGTAGTAAGTAAGACGTCACATACTAAGCAATCTGGTAGTGTAGTAAGTAAGACGTCACATACTAAGCATTCTGGTAGTGTAGTAAGTAAGACGTCACATACTAAGCATTCTGGTAGTGTAGTAAGTAAGACGTCACATACTAAGCATTCTGGTAGTGTAGTAAGTAAGATGTCACATACTAAGCATTCTGGTAGTGTAGTAAGTAAGACGTCACATACTAAGCATTCTGGTAGTGTAGTATGTAAGATGTCACATACTAAGCATTCTGGTAGTGTAGTAAGTAAGACGTCACATACTAAGCATTCTGGTAGTGTAGTAAGTAAGACGTCACATACTAAGCATTCTGGTAGTGTAGTAAGTAAGACGTCACATACTAAGCAATCTTGTAGTGTAGTAAGTAAGACGTCACATACTAAGCATTCTGGTAGTGTAGTAAGTAAGACGTCACATACTAAGCATTCTGGTAGTGTAGTAAGTAAGATGTCACATACTAAGCAATCTGGTAGTGTAGTAAGTAAGACGTCACATACTAAGCATTCTGGTAGTGTAGTAAGTAAGACGTCACATACTAAGCAATCTGGTCGTGTAGTAAGTAAGACGTCACATACTAAGCAATCTGGTCGTGTAGTAAGTAAGACGTCACATACTAAGCAATCTGGTCGTGTAGTAAGTAAGACGTCACATACTAAGCATTCTGGTCGTGTAGTAAGTAAGACGTCAAATTCTAAGCAATCTGGTCGTGTTGTTAGTAAGACGTCACATACTAAGCAATCTGGTCGTGTAGTAAGTAAGACGTCACATACTAAGCAATCTGGTAGTGTAGTAAGTAAGACGTCACATACTAAGCAATCTGGTCGTGTAGTAAGTAAGACGTCACATACTAAGCAATCTGGTCGTGTAGTAAGTAAGACGTCACATACTAAGCAATCTGGTCGTGTAGTAAGTAAGACGTCACATACTAAGCATTCTGGTCGTGTAGTAAGTAAGACGTCAAATTCTAAGCAATCTGGTCGTGTTGTTAGTAAGACGTCACATACTAAGCAATCTGGTCGTGTAGTAAGTAAGACGTCACATACTAAGCAATCTGGTCGTGTAGTAAGTAAGACGTCACATACTAAGCATTCTGGTCGTGTAGTAAGTAAGACGTCAAATTCTAAGCAATCTGGTCGTGTAGTAAGTAAGACGTCAAATTCTAAGCAATCTGGTCGTGTAGTAAGTAAGACGTCACATACTAAGCATTCTGGTCGTGTAGTAAGTAAGACGTCAAATTCTAAGCAATCTGGTCGTGTAGTAAGTAAGACGTCAAATTCTAAGCAATCTGGTCGTGTAGTAAGTAAGACGTCACATACTAAGCATTCTGGTCGTGTAGTAAGTAAGACGTCAAATTCTAAGCAATCTGGTCGTGTAGTAAGTAAGACGTCACATACTAAGCATTCTGGTCGTGTAGTAAGTAAGACGTCAAATTCTAAGCAATCTGGTCGTGTTGTTAGTAAGACGTCACATACTAAGCAATCTGGTCGTGTAGTAAGTAAGACGTCACATACTAAGCATTCTGGTAGTGTAGTATGTAAGACGTCACATACTAAGCATTCTGGTAGTGTAGTAAGTAAGACGTCACATACTAAGCATTCTAGTAGTGTAGTAAGTAAGACGTCACATACTAAGCATTCTAGTAGTGTAGTAAGTAAAGTAACCTTCGGACCAAATTGATCCATAGGGCTGGTGAAGCGGTGTTCACCAGTTTCTGTGGTCACGGCATACTAGAAATGTGTGGCCAGCACAATGCCCAGTAGCTTTTACTTCACAACTGATTTTAGGTACCCATCAGAGCTGGTTAGACTCCAAGACACACTCAAGTCCCGTGAAAATCCTAGCACTCACATTGATTCGAACCCAGAACCTTGGGATCGCCGGTGGAACGCGCTGCCGTTCGACCACTGTGCCACACATTCTGTTAAATTCTGATAAATAGAAAATTGAGGAAATCCAATTGTAGGTATATAGTTGAAGGACCTTGTATTCTGTGTGGTTCTAAACTTCTAAATTGTAGGTATATAGTTGAAGGACCTTGTATTCTGTGTGGTTCTAAACTTCTAAATTGTAGGTATATAGTTGAAGGACCTTGTATTCTGTGTGGTTCTAAACTTCTAAATTGTAGGTATATAGTTGAAGGACCTTGTATTCTGTGTGGTTCTAAACTTCTAAATTGTAGGTATATAGTTGAAGGAACTTGTATTCTGTGTGGTTCTAAACTTCTAAATTGTAGGTATATAGTTGAAGGAACTTGTATTCTGTGTGGTTCTAAACTTCTAAATTGTAGGTATATAGTTGAAGGACCTTGTATTCTGTGTGGTTCTAAACTTCTAAATTGTAGGTATATAGTTGAAGGACCTTGTATTCTGTGTGGTTCTAAACTTCTAAATTGTAGGTATATAGTTGAAGGACCTTGTATTCTGTGTGGTTCTAAACTTCTAAATTGTAGGTATATAGTTGAAGGAACTTGTATTCTGTGTGGTTCTAAACTTCTAAATTGTAGGTATATAGTTGAAGGACCTTGTATTCTGTGTGGTTCTAAACTTCTAAATTGTAGGTATATAGTTGAAGGACCTTGTATTCTGTGTGGTACTACATGCACTAATTTTATTCATACAGAGATAATCCCACTGTCCCACTGAGCTATCCATTCATATACCGGGAATTCTAATTGTGTACCTACGATTTTTATATTATAAGGCAGCGGTTCTCAGCTTGCGGATTACGACCTGCTGTGGGGGTCGAACAATCATTTCAAGGGGGTCGCCTAAGACCATCAGCAAAAAAAATATTATATTTTCTAGGTACTGCTCATCTAGCCGCACAATTGAAAAACATGGCCATTTACGAATACCCGGCGTGATGACCTGGGCCGTATTTAGGATTGTGGGGGCCCTGTTCCCAAAATGTATGTGGGGTGGGGGGCCTCGTGTTCACGCCCTGCCTTTCACATACCCCAGAAAAATACAGTTAATTCATGTTACATTCTGTAAAATCATAAATTGTATGTTGCGCTTAGCTTGGTTGGACTGGAGCGCTTAAAATTGTTGGGGAATAAATGCATTTTATTTTACATTTTAAACGAAAGAAAGGGGCAGTCACTAAAAAAAATATTTTTGTGATGTTTGGGGCCCCTTTAACTTTGGGGCCCTTGTTCCAATGGAACATGCCTAAATACGCCAATGGTGATGACATCATCGCGCCAACGCCATCATATGCTCCCCGTACATATACAGGTATATGTGACAGGGATGGCGCCATAATGTATGTATACGGACCAGTCACACATGTGTAAAAAGTTGCTGTATGAAAAAAAATCTTCTGTTAAAAGCAGCTTGCCTACTGAGTTTCCATTGGGGCACGGAGGCCGTGTGACAGCGCGTTCGCCTGGCATACCGAAGGTCCTGGGTTCAAATCCTGATGCAGGCTAGGATTTTTTTGCCAGATCTGGAGGGTGTCCCCGAGACTACTCAGCTCTTATAAGTAGAGTAAGTCTTAGTCGGAGTAAAATAAGGCGGTTGTGCATAGTGCTGGCTACACAATCACCTAGTATGTCGTGGCCACAGAAACTGGCGAACGCTGCTTCACCGACCCTATGGATCAATTTGTTCCGACGGGATACCTTACTACTTAATTACTTTGTTTAGAGCAGCTGTTATCGTCATCATCATCTTTGACGCTACAGCCCATGGATGACTCGGGCCTGCCTCACCACCTTCTTCCAATCGACCCATCCATTGTCTTCTTATTCCTGGCCTGTACCCCGATCTGTCGCAGATCCATCTCGACATCGTCCAACCATCTCAGTCTGGGTCTGCCTTTAAAAAATCAAAATTCATTGATTCAGCAAAAATATACAAAGTATGTAAGTATGCAAAATTAACTGTCTGCCTCTCCCCCCCCCCCCCCACATACACCCTTTCTCTCTCTTGCAGACAAGATAAACAGACTGTATCAAGGGTGCATGTGGCGCCCCAAAGGTCCAAATAAGTAAACATATAATAATATATTTAACATTCTCTCATTTCATTCTTTCATCTACTCACTTTCTCTGAACTTCCATAACTCTCCAGTTCTCCACCCCCCCTCGCTCTTTCTCTCTATCTTGTAAATTTACTCTCTTAATTAGCTTAAAATTACTTCCTAATTTGATCTTCTAAAATGTGCAGTTTATAATCATGTTTTACATTAAAAAAAATAATAATAAAAATCCTTATGTTTGATATCAAAGAAGTGAAGGGAATTTTTAAAACTGCCTGAAGAAATAACAAGAATAGCTAAAGTTTTATAGATGAAACCAATAGTCTGAATTATTTTAATGTAGCTATTTATAAATAGTGCATTTTATGTCTGTCTATCTATTTATCTACCTATCTATCTATCTACTTGTCTGTCTGTCTATTTATATATCTGTCTGTCTGTCTGTCTTTCTACCTACCTACACCTACCTGTCTGTCTGTCTATCAATCTATCTATCGATCGATCTATCTGTAGTCTATTTATGTATCTGTCTATCTGTCTGTCTATCTATCTGTATATGTATATATTTTATACTAACTTAGTGACGGTTACTTAGGTAAAATGAAAAAAAAAATTGAAAGTGTGTCTTATTGACCTAATGCCTTACCCAATCGTTGTAGGAGGGGGGAGAGGGCAAGGTCCTGGGTTCGAATCCTGGTGAAGGCTCGGTATTCCCCCCCTGGTCTAGAGGGTGTCCCTGAGTCTACCCAGCTCTGATGGGTACCCGACTTTCGTTGTGCTGGCCACACAATCCCCTAGTATGCAGTCGCCACAGAAAACTGGTGAACGCTGATGCATTGGCCCTATGGATCGATTTGGTCCGACGGTATACGGGATACCTTCCCCATCACTATTAGCCTTTTCTGAGTTTGACTTGACAGACAAATTTTTTTAAACACTGTAAAAATACAAAATGTATTGTTCTGACAAGAACTATGAAGCCTTATAATATTGTGTTTCTTTTAACTTAAGACTTAATGATTTAGCTAGTTATACATAGATGTAATGTTTAGAGGCCGACCGAAATTCGGTTTTGGTTTCGGTTTCGGCACCAAAAGTAGGCATACAGCCTCTTTCGGTGTATTTTCAGTTTCGGACAAAGCCAAAAAGTTATCTTTCCGTTACCTTTCGGTTTCGGCCGAAACGGATATTTACTTTCGGTCATCAACCGAATATCTATTTTAACTTTTAAAATTCAGACTGCAACTGCAACGCTAGTCCTCCATCTATTACTCTGCTTATTGATAATTTCATTTAGTTAAGCCTTTGAAAATTAATCTGCATGAAGTAGAAAATTGAGGTTAATAATAAACGGATTATTTAATCACCCCAAAGAATGTCGAAAAAATGGAATGTGGGATTATTGTACAGTCTTATAAAATCTTTCGTTTGGCGATTTCAGTTTCTCTTTTGGTTTGGCCGAAGGTGAAGTTAAACTTTCGGTTTCGACTAAAATTCAATTTATAACTTTCGGTATGGTTTCGGTCGTTCGGTCGGCCACTAGTGTTGTTTTTATTATTATTATGTCCCGGGAGCTCTTGCATTCTGTCCGCTGTCTTCTGTCCAAGGGTTTGGTTCACTTAACTCTGTCCGCTGTCTTCTGTCCAAGGGTTTGGTTCACTTAACTCTGTCCGCTGTCTTCTGTCCAAGGGTTTGGTTCACTTAACTCTGTCCGCTGTCTTCTGTCCAAGGGTTTGGTTCACTTAACTCTGTCCGCTGTCTTCTGTCCAAGGGTTTGGTTCGCTTAGAAATAATACACTCAAGCCGTTCAATGGACGTGTAAAGAAGTATTAAATACTTGAACATTAACTACAGTGAATACAATGACGAAGAAGGACTGTACATTAAACTGTTTGATTATGAATGATTTCTTTAAAAAAACAAATGCATAAAACAGCAACAACATTAACCTAATTACAGCGCTGCGTGCGTTGTTTAGATTTTAATGCAGAAAGAGCTATAATGGATTTTGTCCCAAACGATCTCTCAAGGCAAAATAAAATAAAGCTTTGTTTAACACAAATAATCTCAAGGTTATTAACTTTTCTGCAATTTTTGATGTGGATGGGTCGGAAATACAACAATACATTACAATTGAATCTCAAAGTTTTAATTCAATATAAATAAATAAAAACTAAACTTTGAATGAAACATGTCTAAATATACACAAAAATATTAATAAGATGGACCGCTTGCTCTATTTTTAGAGCTTATATGTTCTGTTTTTTTTTCAATGCGCAACCAATAACGCTGTCTTAAATGACTTTCTACGCTCCTACGTTTGCCAAAATGTTTCCGCTGTATACAACTTACGATTATATTTTTTTCATTGAAAAAATCATAGCGATTAAATAAAACGGAAGTGTACAGTACAAAAGGGAATCGGGAATTCCAAAAAGACGTCATTCGAGTCATCAAACAGCAGACATATTAAAGCAATGGTCCGTCTTTTTATAGTCTTTGATATTATAAAGGTTTTAAACAAAAGAGAAATTAATAATATTAAGGAATTTTAAAAGAAAGTGAATGAATTGAAACAAGTAATAATGGAGAAAAAACAACAACGCCCTAATTCTATATATAACATTTCAAGCGTTCTTTTTTTTTTTGTTATTGTTATTTATTGCCATCAGATTTCTAGAACTCTCTACAATACAATAACACATGTGAAAAGATTACCATTATAGATACCGGAGTTATAATTTGAGTTTGATAGGAAACGCCATTTGCTCAGATGGATACTGGGAATTATTCCATTATTTCAAGTCAAATCGCATCTTAATTGATCTAAATTTAATTTAAAACAAAAGAATTTATTTTAAATTTTAAAATAAAATATATTTTTTGACGATAGCAAAGAATGAGTGCATATCATTAGTTGTTTTTTTTTATATCCGACTTAGTGAGTTTCACACATGTCTAGCTCTAAGAATGGAACTTTATGACCTCGTGGAAGGGCGGTAGAGAAAATCATTAAAGCTTTTCATATTTCATAACAAATAAAATTGTTTGTTATTAGCATCTTTTAAAAAAAAAAAAACATTCATAGCTAAGACACAATTTCATTTATCAAGTTACACATTAATGTTTAAATGATAGACCATAATAAGATGGACCGCTTGCTCTATTTTTAGAGCTTATATGTACTTTTTCTTCCGTGCGCAACCAATAAGGCTGTCTTAAATTACTTCTACACTCCTCGTTGTTTCTTAAATTTTTCTGCTGTATAGACCTTTCGATTTTAATTTTAATTTATCATTGAGAAAATCCAAGCGATTCAATAAAACGGAAGTGCAAAGTATTATACGAATCGGGAATTCCGAAAAGCAGTCTTTCGAGTCATCATATAGCAGAAATACTAAAGCAAGCGGTCCATGTGTATTATAGTCTATGGTTAGATCTAAATGTATCAACATTTGAGTTTAGTTGTCAAGATATACTACTCTTTTTTTTTTTTTATTTCCTTTAGGAGGCGCGGCGGAGTTTGATCTCCTTGCCCCTCCTTTGGGCCTGCTAGGCATCGTATAGTTATGAGAGCCGTAGCTCGGGGGTGGGGTAACTCAGACCTCCTACACAGTTGTGAAAAATCTAATCGCACAAGGCGGAGAAGATCTACACATTGTGTGAGGAAGCCAGAGTGATCGATCTTAGCCAAAAGGCCGCGAACTGAGATTTCAGCTTTTATATTTGGATTAGAGTGACATCCGAGCACTGTAACAGAATAGATACGCAATGATCATACAAACTGGGTAGTTAATGTAATGTTTAGAATCGTACATATACATTCTTTAGTTATATAATATTTATTTATTTTCAACTATCTTTTGTAATTTGATAATTTTAAAGTTATAAATTGTAAGCCATGTATTTTTTCAAAAGGAAACAAAAAAGAAACAAATTAGAAATATTAACGCAAAGAAAACCGATTCATTATGTCTCTTTCATTAAATTCTCCAAATTTGAAGCTTAAAAACGAGTTAATTTTGTAAAATATAACTTATCTATTGTTTCTTTAAAATACTTATTTCTTTATACAAATTCAGCTTTATGCTTTTTTATCATGGTGTAATTAGATGTATATAATTAATTTACGTTGTAAATAAACATTTTTTTACATTATCAAAGTCAATTAAAGGAGTTTTTTAAACATTATTAATTACAATAATTACATTATATACAAGCCTGTTATATTTATTACAATATTAAAACAAACAAATTTGTTTTAGAAATAATTATATTTATGTCTAATTAAGACAAATGAGCATACAAACTCATTTGAATGTAATTAGCTCTTCGCTAATTGTTCAATGTACATATTTAGTCACTTCTGAGTGGTCAAGTTTAAGTGAACTCTTGTTATGCTTAAAAAAGGTTTCAATTGCGATAAAATATGCTCACTAGTGTAAATCGAACCAAAAGCTGAAAGTAGAGCGAATGCCTTGCAGTTGACAACAGATGACTTTCCTAAGTAACTATTCCTTTCAGATTTTCCGAAAATTGTCACATTTCGATGCCCATTTTTCGGATGTTTAAAATATATAAAAAAATGCCAATTTCCCTCCACTATAAAAAGATCCAGATCTAAGTAGTTTTTAGTAAGATCAAGCCAGTAAGGCTTATTGTGGAGGAGTTCATGAATTTGAAAGTTTTGCCTTTGTTTAGAAAACTCCGCATTGAGTGCTTCAATGTACTTCTGAGAAAGCTCATCTATTTTAAATTTCCTTAAATTAGGGAAAGAGATCTAAATGTTTTGAAATTGATTTCACAGCAAGATATGTCCAGTTTCAATGCAAATCCATTCCAGTAGTCCAACACTTCAAATGCTTTTCGACCCCATCCTTGTGAATGCAAGTTCAACTCACTGAAATGTGTCGCCATGTCATTCAGAAACATCGACTTCAACAGTCAGTTCTCCATATTCAATATCGGTGCATCAGCGTTCACCAGTTTCTATGGCCACACAATACTAGGGGATTGTGGCCACTACAATGCCCAGTTGCCTTTACTTTACCCAACTTAACAGGTACTCATCAAAAACAGTTTAATTTTTTACTGACTAGCCTTTAAGAATGTAAACAAACCAAAAACCAAAATGGAGCTCAAAATATCTGTTCCAAAAGTTTTAATTATGTAAAAAGATGAACCTTTTTTCTTTGTTTTTTAAAGCTTTTCTCCATATTATTTTACTTCAAGTTCAAGCATGGAAGTTTGATTCTTTACCTTTTGTGCGCACGTTAAAAAAAAACTAGATTGGATGTTTACAAACTTTTCCATCACAGTCTCTGATTAAATTCCCAGAATTTCAAAGACGCCTTTTCTCATTGATGTTGGCATTTTTACAAACGTGTATGTGTGTTCTTGTTGTTTTTTTACATTTTTTTTTCGTAGTCTAATGCAGAGATCGGCAATTTTTGGAAAAGTGTGTGCCAAAGTAAGAATTCTAAATCATTTAGCGTGCCAACGGTCTAAAAGCCAACCTGCCATGGCACTAAGTTTGTTGTAAAAGTAACTTGAATTCCCATTCGTATGCTACTAGGAATCGCTCTGCGTGCCAAGTTTGGCAAGCGTTCCATAAGTTGCCGAACCCCTGGTCTAATTTCAGCCATATATATAAAGCGAGTATTCAATTACTTTAATTTATATAATACAATATTTACTCAGATAATAATAATATATTCAGCGCATTCTATCTAGAAAAATCAACAGCCATTTTGTAGAGTACATTTCTATAGCCGTATTTCTGGAAAGTCTATGTCTGGCATTTTACGTCTCGCGAGGCGATCATTTTCCTTTGCAGGCACTCGTGTGGCTGAAGAGATTAATCCTGGAACCAAAGACACGGTCACAATGGGTGCAGGGGAAAACAGCGGAGGGGGATCACATTTTCCTCCATCTTCCTTCTCTTGTGCCTTGCACAATCCTCTCCTGCAAGGCGGGAACCTTCTTTGATTCCTGCCCTCCAGGTAGGCCTATCCTGCCCTACGTCCTCCCAACTGTTGGGGTCAATATGAAGGTGTTTCATGTCTCTTTTGCAGACATCGGCATATCTCAGTTTTCGACGTCCAGCAGGTCTGTGTCCTTTAATCTTGTGGGAGTCGACCCTGTGGCATTCGGTATACTTGACCTAGTCTTCGGTTGCTGAGAGTAATGCGGATGTCTTAACCCTTACAGTCCCGGGCGCGTATATAGCGTAACTGAAGGCAGCATAGATAGAAGTAGGTCGGTACGGGAAGGGTTAACACCCTGCTCTTTCTTTACAAAAATATATTAAAAATATTTAATTTTATGTATGTCAATGTCTAAAATCGTCCGGAAACATGCGCACCACTTGTCTATAAAGTGTCTTAAAGTTTCTTAAAGTCTGCATTTACCCGACATGTGTATGCATCATTCTTAATTGATGGAGCAATCCATGTAGACCTGTGGTTCCCAACCTTTTTAATGCCGCGACCCTTTTATACAGCTTTTCACGTTATGGCGACCCCCAACCATAAACTTTTATTTTGTCGCTACCTTATAACTGTAATGTGCTACTGTTATAAAATGTAATATTAATATCTCATATAACTGTAATGTGCTACTGTTATAAAATGTAATATTAATATCTCATATAACTGTAATGTGCTACTGTTATAAAATGTAATGTAAGTATCTCATATAACTGTAATGTGCTACTGTTATAAAATGTAATGTAAATATCTCATATAACTGTAATGTGCTACTGTTATAATATGTAATGTAAATATCTCATATAACTGTAATAATGTGCTACTGTTATAAAATGTAATGTAAATATCTCATAGAACTGTAATGTGCTACTGTTATAAAATGTAATGTAAATATCTCATATATCTGTAATGTGCTACTGTTATAAAATGTAATGTTAATATCTCATATAACTGTAATGTGCTACTGTTATAAAATGTAATGTTAATATCTCATATGACTGTAATGTGCTACTGTTATAAAATGTAATATTAATATCTCATATAACTGTAATGTGCTACTGTTATAAAATGTAATGTTAATATCTCATTTAACTGTAATGTGCTACTGTTATAAAATGTAATGTTAATATCTCATATAACTGTAATGTGCTACTGTTATAAAATGTAATGTTAATATCTCATATAACTGTAATGTGCTACTGTTATAAAATGTAATGTAAATATCTCATGTAACTGTAATGTTCTACTGTTATATAATGTAATGTAAATATCTCATATAACTGTAATGTTCTACTGTTATAAAATGTAATGTAAATATCTCATATAACTGTAAAGTTCTACTGTTATAAAATGTAATGTAAATATCTCATATAACTGTAATGTGCTACTGTTATACACTGTAATGTTAATATCTCATATAACTGTAATGTGCTACTGTTATAAAATGTAATGTTAATATCTCATTTAACTGTAATGTGCTACTGTTATAAAATGTAATGTTAATATCTCATATAACTGTAATGTGCTACTGTTATAAATGTAATGTAAATATCTCATGTAACTGTAATGTTCTACTGTTATATAATGTAATGTAAATATCTCATATAACTGTAATGTGCTACTGTTATAAAATGTAATGTTAATATCTCATATGACTGTAATGTGCTACTGTTATAAAATGTAATATTAATATCTCATATAACTGTAATGTGCTACTGTTATAAAATGTAATGTAAATATCTCATATAACTGTAATGTGCTACTGTTATAAAATGTAATGTAAATATCTCATATAACTGTAATGTGCTACTGTTATAAAATTTAATATTAATATCTCATATAACTGTAATGTACTACTGTTATAAAATGTAATGTTAATATCTCATTTAACTGTAATGTGCTACTGTTATAAAATGTAATGTTAATATCTCATATAACTGTAATGTGCTACTGTTATAAAATGTAATGTAAATATCTCATGTAACTGTAATGTTCTACTGTTATATAATGTAATGTAAATATCTCATATAACTGTAATGTTCTACTGTTATAAAATGTAATGTAAATATCTCATATAACTGTAAAGTTCTACTGTTATAAAATGTAATGTAAATATCTCATTTAACTGTAATGTGCTACTGTTATAAAATGTAATGTAAATATCTCATAGAACTGTAATGTGCTACTGTTATAAAATGTAATGTTAATATCTCATATAACTGTAATGTGCTACTGTTATACAATGTAATGTTAATATGTCATATAACTGTAATGTGCTACTGTTATAAAATGTAATGTAAATATCTCATATAACTGTAATGTGCTACTGTTATAAAATGTAATGTAAATATCTCATATAACTGTAATGTGCTACTGTTATAAAATTTAATATTAATATCTCATATAACTGTAATGTACTACTGTTATAAAATGTAATGTTAATATCTCATTTAACTGTAATGTGCTACTGTTATAAAATGTAATGTTAATATCTCATATAACTGTAATGTGCTACTGTTATAAAATGTAATGTAAATATCTCATGTAACTGTAATGTTCTACTGTTATATAATGTAATGTAAATATCTCATATAACTGTAATGTTCTACTGTTATAAAATGTAATGTAAATATCTCATATAACTGTAAAGTTCTACTGTTATAAAATGTAATGTAAATATCTCATATAACTGTAATGTGCTACTGTTATAAAATGTAATGTAAATATCTCATAGAACTGTAATGTGCTACTGTTATAAAATGTAATGTTAATATCTCATATAACTGTAATGTGCTACTGTTATACAATGTAATGTTAATATGTCATATAACTGTAATGTGCTACTGTTATAAAATGTAATGTTTATATCTCATTTAACTGTAATGTGCTACTGTTATAAAATGTAATGTAAATATATCATATGCAAGATGTATTTTCAGTGTTACACATTGAACATAATTAAAGCACGGGGATTAAACACAAAAATCCATTTGCAATTATATATTGTGAAACATTTATTTCTAATTACAACACAACGTCAGTGCTAAGATTGAGATTGCGTCTTTCTCACAACGAAGATCATCTTTCACAACAAGTCTACTTTTGTATTTAGATTTAGTAATCACCAAACTCGAAAGCCCTTTCACAAAGATAAGTTGTTGGAGATGGAAGAAGATTAAGATTTAACAAATAATGTTGGTATATTATTAACCGTATTCTTTTAATGTCTTAAAAAAAAATTCAAAGTGAGCGAACTCGATATAAAAAAAATTAAACAAATTCTAACTAAATCTAATCAAGGGAGATAAAAGTCCTAGTTTTAAGTCTCTGGGGCAATGATTTTATTAAACTTTTTTTTACTAAGCCATTTGCCTTTAAGAATAAAAAAAAATATTGTATATGCAGATACCAGTACTGTTACTCAAATTGATAAAAATATGTAAAATAAACAATTAATTAATTTATATTTTGAAATTATAAATTTAATTTTTAGACACTTTTCTATCTATTAACTTGTTTTCAATAGTAACCATTTACTTCTTTAATAGTGAGACTTTAGACACTGTCTTTACTAATTTTTTGGAAAGCCTTATATTTAAGGTTAGAAGAATGAAAAGAAAAGAGGAATCTTCTCGGCCAGGGATCGGCAACCTACGGCAAGCGTGCTAGACTTGTTACGCAAAGCAATTTTCAATGGCACACAGAAAACTCCAAAAAAAACAACAACGATTAAAGTATCTTCTATAAGAAATAGAGTGCTAAAGCAGGGTGACATTTAGGCTGTTGGCACGCTGAATGAATTAGAAATCCCACTTTGGCACACTATTATCAAAAGTTCAAAAGGTTGACATTGACAAGACTTAATGAGACGTGAATTTTTCAAATGGAAGAGATCATGAACTTCCGGTGACATTCCCCGCCATATTCGTAAACAGAAAAACATGCATGTGCTGGAGTTTGACAATTGATTTCAACCTTGACGGCCAGTTTTGTTTTTTTAGAAATATACAAAGGTTACAAGATTAGTTATGAGGAATCCGTTTTTAACATCAAAATGAGAAGGCGATAATTAATACTTAAAGTGTTAGTCGCGTTAGGTTAAATTTAGCTTTGTTTATAAAATAAATTAATCAATAGTTGCGTTTTTTGGTTATTAAAAAAATACTATTCATAAAAAGAAATAAAAAAATTCTTTTGCATCAAAGCAATAAGTTTAAGATTATAAATAGGTGATTCTTCACGTCTGACTTTTACAATACATCGTTTTCTTTTAGAAACATCTATTGGAAATAAAATAAAATTTAATTCTATAAAAAATTTCGTACAACCAGTAACACAGACATGTTTCGAAGCAAATGATCGAATGGGACAGGAAAAGTTTTTCTCTTCGACCTTTTATGAATGCATAATCGTTAAGACTTGTCAATTCGCTGGTGTAGACCAAGGAGTGTTTGTGCCAGGACACAACCCTGTTTGATCCCACTACACACCTGGGAGGATTGTGAGGTGGCGCCATCGAAGAGTACTGTGCTGTAGGTGTTGTTCTGGAAAGCCTCAATAAGTCCATAAAAAATAAGTGTTTTTGGGTGGTCCTTGGCGAACTCCTTAAAATGGTCGTTTGACTCCCACAGTGGTCGCGACCCACAGATTGGGAACCGCTGATGTAGACTATATATGTAGCTCAGTGATTTCAACGTAGGCTAATGTAGGCTTACGTGTGTGAGTATAATGTGATACTTTACTTATGCCCGTCAACCCCTGTAGGAGTATGGGCCACCAACAACAGTTCTCCAGATTCTCCTATCCTGGGCCATCCTCTCTAACTGGTTCCAGCTGAAACCCCATCCTTGGTGATTTCGGCTTTCAGGTCACGCCTCCATGTATTTCTTGGACGGCCCCTCTTCCTTTTTCCTTGGGGATTCCATCGCAATGCCTGTCTTGTAAATGTTATTTGCTGGTTTACGTCTGTGTATGATATGATGTGTTATAATGAATGGTAATGTGGTCTGATATGATCTAATGTGGTCTGATATGATCTAATGTGATCTGAGATGCTCTAATACGCTGGCATGTTGTTTACATTTTATAGTTATAGAAAATTCTTTAGACTCTCACTGCATTACCAAAAGCATTAAATCCCACAAAAAAAAAAAAAAAAACTAAATTTTTGAAGATGTTTGACATTTATGTATCTCTCTGTATTCACATGTGCATATTTAAAAAAAAGACAAACGAAAAAAAAATGCATTTCTTTTATTGTCGAGATGTTTGTGCACTCGAAATGTTCCTCAGTGCGAGAAGTTCAGTTTTGTATTCACTGCAACATGTTTTTAAACAGTTAAATGAGTGAGTGAAGTTTTTGCCTAAATAAATAAACAGTCTTGACGTGTGCAAACTAAATAAGCAAGAAAAGCATGATTTTGTATGGGTGAACAAGAGTTGACAAGGGAGAGAATAGTAGAGTGTTGGATTTTTTAGATGAAAAGTTGATTTTTTCCTAATAAGTTCTACTGAACTAAATGTGTTAAACTTAAGTTTATTATACAAGTTTGGACTTTGAATAGTAATTAAAGAGATCAAATATATTATAAGGAGCTAGATATAGTGCTCGAGTGATGAGGAATATATGTAGATACTTTTGAAGCTATCTCTCAATGAAGACTTTATATTACCATTGACAATTTGTGTATTAGTATAATAATTGTAAACCCTGTGCTTCGTACACTGATGATTTTATATGTAATAAACTTTCGTTTGAATTATCCAATGTGTGCTCAAGTTCTTATGTTAACAGTTCACAATATTACACGCCTCAGAAGTAATAATAATCATATCAAATAATACTGTAACACTCTGTGCTAGAAGTTCAAGGCACACTTATTCCTTCACGAGAGTGTTAATGTGTGTGTGTGTGCGTGAGAGAGGGAGAGAGAGAGAGAGAGAGAGAAAGAGAGAGAGGGAGAGAAAGAGAGAGAGGGAGAGAGAGAGAAAGATTGCCAGTGTGATAGCCACACATCAAAAATATGTAATATAAAGAGATAAGATCAGCAATGCCCAGGGTCATTAAAAGAAACACTTAATAAAATAAACATGAACAAAAGCTCTAACCTTTACGTAACAGAAACATATTACATAATCGATCTAACTCCATAGTTGGATACAAATTAGGTAAGCCGTAAGACCAAATTACGAGCTAATCAATCACGCTTAAATCATTGAAAGGCTTTAGGAAGAGATTTTTCTTTGACTTTAAGATTATACCCTCGTTGAACTGGTTCATTTTAAAGTTAACAAAAGTTAATAAAAGACAAAAACAAATAGGTCTAGGCTTATACCTAATTTTTTTTCTTTTCTCCGGCTCTCTCTCTCTCTCTCTCTCTTTCTCTCTTTCTCGCTCAGTCAGTCACTCTTTATTTTTCTTTCATTTCTCTTTATTTGTGTGTTTTTATGTTTTAATTGCTAATTGCCTCTCCTTTTCAATAGGTCAGGGTATATCGTGTTCAATCGAACTTCCGGTTAATTTCCGGCAATACTCATTCAAAGATATTTTAGCCTTTTGCTGGTTTTTGACAATTTATTTTAAACTCGTCGTCCAGTTCTGGTCTTTTACAAATATACAAATGCTACAATATTAGTTATGAGGAATCCGTTTTTAACATCAAAAGTAAGTATTCATCAAAAGTAAGTATTCGATAATTAATAGTCGACGTGTTAGTCGCGTTAAGTTACATTTAGCTTCGTTTATAAAATAAAGTACTCAAGTTCATGGCTATAAAAAACAACAACATCACATCGAGATACACAAAGACATAAAAAAAAAAATGTTTTGCATTAATCAATGCGTTTGGGAATAAAAATAAGTGATTCTTCACAACTGACGTTCACAATCCACAGTTTTCTTTCGCCAACATCTTTTGGAAATGAAATAAAATTTAATCCTCTACATCTTTTCTTACTCGCAGTACAACCAGTAACGCAGCACACAGACATGTTTTGATAGTAAATGAACGAATAGGGCCGGAAATGTTGGTACATTATAAACTTTTAGTTTAACTAGTTTAACTATGCATGCATAATCATTAAAACTTGTCAGTATCAGTTCCTTCCTTTAAAAAAGAAAAATGTTAATTTTACAAATAGATAGATACAAAACAGCAACGTTGGTTTATGGTACGCATTATGGAACATCGGCGCCCTTTCTCCAAGTTCTCCTCAGCACCACCTCCCATGAGCGAGAAGCGGGGGGGGGGGGCGAGATTATACCCCCTTTAAGAACAGTGGCTAGCCATTTTCCAATAGATGGGGTATTTTAAAGAATAAACATTTTTGTTTTTCCAATGACAGAAAGTTGTACCTTTTTCATTTTTAGAATAAAACAGTAAATTTTCAAGAAGAGAGGGACCTTTTCGGGAACAAACACGTAGGTCTTTTTAATAAATAAAACGTTTGACCTATTTAGGAATTTTAAAAAGTGCGATATTTTAAATGCTAAGAAGTGTGACCTTTTTAAGACTGAAAAGGGAGATCCTTTTCAGAAAACAGTGAGGTCCTTTCGAGAAAAACAACAAAGGGAAGTGAGTAACGGTGATGTGCAAAGGCAGTGATCGCCTCATCTGCATTCATGGATACTAAAGAAATCTGGCCTTTCATACCTAAATGTTTCTGAATGGGTAGTTTCACATATATGAACTTTATTCGGGGTTATGGTCTCCCTGTTTCTTATCTTATATATTACAGACACTCCTTCTTTAAAGAAGAGTATTGCGTCCTACGCTCATCCGTGGTCTAGTCCTGCATTTTTATTAATGGTATGAATGATATTAGGTTACTGGTTTTCCTGGTTTGTTCAGGAAATCCATTCCATGCCCTGATGCCACTCGAGAAGAAAGAATACTGATAATATGCATTTGTTCTCGCATAAGGAAAGTGTTTTTGTAATTATGTTTATCGGATCATTGCAACAGGTTGATATTGTGATGTAAATTAGAAAATCGTTAAGCTTTTTATATTTAATTAAATAAATTAACAAGGTTGTGATTATCATCTTTCGTTATTTTTCATTTATTACAAAATATTTATAAATACAAATATTACAAATGAAAAATTTCATTCATGAACTTTCACACTAATTGTTAATGTTCTAAAAATGTATTAACGCTGCCAAGATAAAGTTTCTAGAAACTGCTAAAAATTCCATTAATTTTTATCTCAGCTTATTGACCATAAATAGACTATCTAAAATTATATTACAAGCCATTCAACATTAAATAACAAACTACATGGCAAACTGAAAATGAAATATTACAATTTAAAATGAACATTTTTCTAAGTTATTTTTAGACTGTGTGCCTTTGTAGGTGGATTTGCGGTATCCATTTGTCAGCTGAACTGTAATTGACGATGTTTTCACCGGTCATGTTTTGAATGGTGTAAAAGAAATTTGAGAAATAGTCATTAATAACTTGTCGAGATGCAGGAGCTTTTTTTTTAAGTGTTCGGCAATATTCTCTTTCTGATTTCGTCCTTGTGGCGATAAAGAAAAAAGTCCAACCAGCCATAACCAGGCCAGTTGTTTTTTGAACATATAAATAGACCTCCCTTGTTTGTCAAAGTATGTCTTGACCAATTTTCTTATGTCTGAGTCATCATTAGTATGTCTTCGTTAAAGGAGCCAAACTTTCTTGCCCCTGGTTTTGGTTTGTAAGTGCGGGGCATTTTTATTCTGAAAAGATAGGGTCAAAATAAAGATATACAGATAGCCTTTTGTTATTAAATGGATAAAATCTTATAGCATATTAAGATATTTTTAATAATTTATTTTACATATATTGTCATTTAATAATAAAAATTAAAAAAATGTAAATTCACATTATCGAATGTCATTTTTTCATTTTTTTGGGTTCATACTTAATGACTCATAGTTACCCCGAAATAGGGGAGAATTTCGGAAATAGGGGAGAATTTCGGGTAACTTTGGCCACCCCCCCCTATTTTCCTTCTTAGGTTAAATAAAAACTTAAAGACTTTACATAAAGTCTAATTATTCCATTTCTTAATTAAAAATATTGACATACTCCTTATTTGACGTATACAAATTTGAACATAGTGGTCATCTTGAAAAGATTTGCATTTAGCATATATTATATAATAGTCTTGAGTTACCCCATTTGACGGGTAATCATACATTGTAAGTAGTTAATGTAATGTTTAAATATGTACATATTAATTTTCCAGTCATATAATATTTATATAACTTTCAACTATATTCTATATTTAAATTTTATTGATATAATTCTTAAGATTTTTTATATTTTTTTTATAAAGAAAAAAAAAGAAACATTTAGAAATATTAACGCAAATAAAAAACGGGTTAATTATCTCCTTTTAATTAAATGAAAGTTTCCAAATTTGATTCTATATTAATGCCAGAAAAGTTATGTGTGTATTATAAATATTATTAATTATTCATTTATGCTTCCATATTCAAATCTAGCCTCGAGTTATTTATTTCAACTATATAGTAATTAGAGTTGTACCATTAATTTACGTTAAACAGTTGTAAATAAACGTTTCCTGCATAATTGTTTAAGTCGATTTAAGTATTTTAAAAACATTAATTATTACAATAACAAAAATTACATAATATATTGCTAGTATAAATGCCTCTTATATTTATTACAATAATAAAACAAATCTTTTAGAATTCATAAGGCAATATTTATGCTTAATCAAAGAAGAGGAGCATTGGGCTAAAACTATTTTAAATGTAATTCGTCTGTATTAATTGATGAACGCTTTGTCATTGAGTGCTCTTTGCCAACAATTGTAAGTTGAACCAAAAGCTGAAAGCAGAGTGAATGCCCAGCAGTTGTGTAAGTTGAACCAAAAGCTGAAAGTAGAGTGAATGCCCAGCAGTTGTGTAAATTAAACCAAAAGCTGAAAGTAGAGTGAATGCCCAGCAGTTGTGTAAGTTGAACCAAAAGCTGAAAGTAGAGTGAATGCCCAGCAGTTGTGTAAGTTGAACCAAAAGCTGAAAGTAGAGTGAATGCCCAGCAGTTGTGTAAGTTGAACCAAAAGCTGAAAGTAGAGTGAAGGCCCAGCAGTTGTGTAAGTTGAACCAAAAGCTGAAAGTAGAGTGAAGGCCCAGCAGTTGTGTAAGTTGAACCAAAAGCTGAAAGTAGAGTGAATGCCCAGCAGTTGTGTAAGTTGAACCAAAAGCTGAAAGTAGAGTGAATGCCCAGCAGTTGTGTAAGTTGAACCAAAAGCTGAAAGTAGAGTGAATGCCCAGCAGTTGTGTAAGTTGAACCAAAAGCTGAAAGTAGAGTGAAGGCCCAGCAGTTGTGTAAGTTGAACCAAAAGCTGAAAGTAGAGTGAATGCCCAGCAGTTGTGTAAGTTGAACCAAAAGCTGAAAGTAGAGTGAAGGCCCAGCAGTTGTGTAAGTTGAACCAAAAGCTGAAAGCAGAGTGAATGCCCAGCAGTTGTGTAAGTTGAACCAAAAGCTGAAAGCAGAGTGAATGCCCAGCAGTTGTGTAAGTTGAACCAAAAGCTGAAAGTAGAGTGAAGGCCCAGCAGTTGTGTAAGTTGAACCAAAAGCTGAAAGCAGAGTGAATGCCCAGCAGTTGTGTAAGTTGAACCAAAAGCTGAAAGCAGAGTGAATGCCCAGCAGTTGTGTAAGTTGAACCAAAAGCTGAAAGCAGAGTGAATGCCCAGCAGTTGTGTAAGTTGAACCAAAAGCTGAAAGCAGAGTGAATGCCCAGCAGTTGTGTAAGTTGAACCAAAAGCTGAAAGTAGAGTGAAGGCCCAGCAGTTGTGTAAGTTGAACCAAAAGCTGAAAGCAGAGTGAATGCCCAGCAGTTGTGTAAGTTGAACCAAAAGCTGAAAGCAGAGTGAATGCCCAGCAGTTGTGTAAGTTGAACCAAAAGCGGAAAGTAGAGTGAATGCCCAGCAGTTGTGTAAGTTGAACCAAAAGCTGAAAGTAGAGTGAATGCCCACCAGTTGAGAAAAGCACCCGACCTGCAGATTTTAGATTTAAAAATCTCCTTCTTGGAGATATTATTATCTCGCGTGGCCCTGGAAATCGCTCTGCGTGCCAACGTAACCACCCCCGCTCTAGAGTTTCTAGGCTTAGAGATTTAACTATTGGTGCTACTTTTGCCAGTTGTAAATATTAGCTAGTAATGAACCTTGCAGCTCTTTTCTGAATTTTTTCTAACTTTTTTTAAAATAATATATTAATAAAGTATTAATCAATGTCAATTTTGCAGAATTTTCCGCCACTAATAGTTGCTCGGAAAAGAATCGTCAAAAGTTAAACAAAAACTGCAGTAAGACACATCGTGTGTATCATACCCCGAGACAAATGGTACTCTTAAAAGGCTTGATACGTACAAATGTTTAGTTATTCTGTTAATCTAGACAAAGTGCTTAAAGCGGGCGCCTTTTTCATAAAGTTCGCTCCTCACTAGCACCAAGAACTTAGCTACGCCACTGTTTAGAAACCTCTGTTCTAGAAATTTGACCCTAAGCAGCTTTGCCTATAATTAAAGGAGACACACACTCTCTCGCTGTCATATGCTCTTTAATTGTCTCTCTCTTTCTCTCTCTTATTTTCTATTTCTTTCTTTTATTTTTACTCCTTCTCTCACTCTCTCTCTCTCACTCTCTTACGACTTAAAAAGACAGATACATATTTAAAGATAGATAGATATACAGACAAACAGATAACTAGATAGATAGACAGACAGACAGATAGAAAGATAGATAAATATATTGATAGATTGCTTGATTGATAGAAAGATGGTTAAATAGATTGATAGATGGGTGGATAGATAAATAGATAGATAGATAGATAGATAAATAGACAGATAGATAGATAGATAGATAAATAGACAGATAGATAGATAGATAGATAGATAGATAGATAGATAAATAGACAGATAGATAGATAGATAGATAAACAGACAGATAGATAGATAGATAGATAGATAGATAGATAAATTTATAGATGGATAGATGGATAGATAGATGGACAGATGGACAGATGGACATATGGATAGATGGATAGATAGAAAGATAGATAAATAGATGGATAGATAGAAAAAAAAAGATAGATTGACATGCATAGGGGACATCAACCAAACAGACTGTCGAACTCCTGCTAATGAAAAATTAAAAGGTTAATAAAAGATTGTAAAAAATTCGCTGATTTTCAAAATTTCTTTGTCGAAAGAAACAAAAACTTTTTCTATTTTTAGGACTGATGTCACTATGAGCTCATTCCTATTAATTCTTCTTTTTTTTTGTCTATCATCGACGCATGAGTCACAGGGTCATACTGACCTAAAACAATTTTTTTTCTGCTTTTTTTTTCCCCTCTCATATATTATTTGATTATGGGCCAGACAGGAGTCGTTTTAAAGTGGATATTTTATATCATGATTGGAGATATATTCTATCTGCCGATACACAGATCTATCTTGATGTGTGAAGACAATGCTATTCATACACCATTGTGGGAAAAAATGTGTGTGTAACAATGGCGGCAAAAAGGAGTTGCTAGCGTACGAGGACAATTATAGCTTCAATCACTTGGCGATGAGGAGGTGGACCATAGGGGCGTAAAATGAGGGTGATACTCGGTTATACGGGCATTTGGGACACTACGGTCATACATGGCAATTTGAGCACTATGGTTATACAGGGCACTTAGAACACAACGGTTATACAGGGCACTTAGAACACAACGGTTACACAGGGCACTTGGGGCACTACAGTTATACAGGGCATTTTGGGCACTACGGTTATACGGGCACTTGGGGAACTACGTAATACTATAATACTATTGGTACTTTACGATGCTACGATAGAACGAAGACGTTTGCCCCGTGGCTCCCAACAGTTTACTCTATCATGCAACACAAACGACAATACTGCTCCCAGCAGACGACAATATTGCTCGGAAAAAGCAGAAAGATGATGAAGAAGAAAGCGGAAACCAGGAGCATAACGGTAGATGGACGCCATTTTAATTCTTTTATTCTACAGGCCATACAATCTCTTTGAATAACATGGCTTCTGTATACATTATATGGTTTTTGCACACAATCAGCACTATGTTACCAGTACAATGTGGTACATTTAGCGCTATGTTACACACTCTTTTATGATGTTAAAAACGGATTCCTAATAACAAAAACTGCAGCCTTAGTACTAACTTAGTAGGCCTGTATATTTATATAAGACCAGATCTGGACGACAAGATTGAAATAAATTGTCAAACACCAGCACACGGGAAAAGATCATTTAACGAGTAGTGTCGGAAATAGACCGGAAGGTCGAGAGCACGATAAACCCTGATCTATTGAAAAGGTCTTGTCAACAGGCAGAACAAGTAGAACAAAGTGTTTTTATAAATTGAAGCATTAACTTTTCATTTTTGAATACACCACAGTAATCTAATGATAAACACAATAAACACAATAATAGGCTATACTTTTACTTGTTCTCAGTGCAGTCACGGATACCTATATTCTCTTTCGTCCTGAATGACATTAAAACAGGGAATGGGTTGCCTAAACTTTGTTTTAAAAAAAAACGAACTACCAGGCTTACTTGATGCCTATAACTCATGTTTCAAGAAAGAGAAACCGTAGGCACGTGTACTACTTTCCTTAAGCTCATGTACTACTTTCCATAGGCACATGCACTACTTTCCGTAGGCACATGTACTACTTTCCGTAAGCTCAGGTACTACTTTCCGTAGACTCATGTACTACTTTCCATAAGCTCACGTACTACATTCCGTAGGCACATGCACTACTTTCCGTAGGCACATGTACTACATTCCGTAGGCACATGTACTACTTTCCGTAAGCTCACGTACTACTTTCCGTGGGCACATGTACTACTTTCCGTAAGCTCACGTAACAGCTTCCCGTAGGCACATGTACTACTTTCCGTAAGCTTACGTACTACTTTCCGTAGGCACATGCACTACTTTCCGTAGGTACATGCACTATTTTCCGTAGGCACACGTACTACTTTCCGTAATCTCACATACTACTTTCCGTAGGCACATGCATTACTTACCGTAAGCCCACTACTACTTTCCGTAGGCGCCTCTCAACAACCTCTCTACAAGTATAGTGAATCTGTTTTTGTTGTTAAAAAATTCTGCTACAAACTTTCATCTTCAAAAGGCCAAGCAGTTATCGTACGGAGAAGTGATCACATGCAGGAGTCAATCTTAGCATAATAATTGGTTCACTGAAACATTTTCAAATCGAAATCTATAAAACACAGCTTATCACTTAGTCTATGTTTCAAAGAATCAAGTTCAACATTATTAAAAGTATCGTCTTTTCTCATTCTCTCTCATTCTCTCTTTCTTTCCCTCTTTTTCATTCCCCATCTCTCACTTTCTGTCTCTCCCTCTCTCTCTGTCTTTCTCTCACTCAATCAAAATAGTAATTTTTTGTCGTTGGCCATATTTATTTTTTGTGTATGCGAAAGACCGTACTATGATGGCCCCATAAGCCTACGAATACGGAAAAATATGCTGAGGTATCCAGGTATTACATATTTTGGCATACAGGTGACACACAGGTGTTAGCTCAGTAGATTTTAAATTCTGATCAGTTACTGTTAAAAATACATTTGGTCCGTTTGACGCCCTATTTCAATTAACCAATTGCAGTTAGAATTACTGTCGATATATTCTAATCTTTAGTGAACAAGAGTTCATCTAGGTGTACACATTTGTTTGCCTTGGATGTGTGTAAATTGGTGTGTTGTAAGTTTCGACAATATACTTTGTGGATATTTTGTGTTGTTTCTTTCACTTACTTGCTTGAATAATCGATAAATTAGGTTGGTCTATACAATAATTGAATAGATTAAATTTTAAACACTGCCGATTTCAAGAAGACCTATTAACATTTATCAGAACAATTTGAGCCAAAATTGAAAACTTCCGGTAGATCATCTGTTTACACTCTACTTAATGACATTATTCAGTTCATGAATGTTTCCTGTATGATTGCAAGTCCTGGACATGTCCCCACACAATAAGGGCCCCCACACATCCCAAAAATATTTTGTTTTAGTGACATGCCCATTCTGTCTTTTAAAATGTTAAATAAAATTCATTTATTCCACCAAAGTTTTAAGCGCTCCAGTCCAACCAAGCTAAGCGCAACATAAAAAGTATGTATGATTTTACAGAATGTAACATGAATTAACGGAATTTTTCTGAGGTAGGCCTATGTGGAAGGCAGGGCGAGGCCATTAGGGGCCCCCCACATAAATTTGGGAACATGGCCCCCACAATCCGAAATACGGCCCTGCAAGTAGTAATAAACTACAAGTGACATTATTATACAGCTAGAAATTTTATAGTTACTAATTGTATACTGTACTGCTAGTAATAGTCTAGAGCTATTAATAATTTACAGATTTACAGCAAATAATATTATACAACTTTACATATACACATAGCCAACTTGGACCCCTGGTTTTACATGTTAGCAATATTCAGTAGTTAGTATAATTCTAATTCTACAGCTAATTATAGGCTCTAGTCATCACCTGATGACAATAGTTTTGAGTAATAGTAGGCTAAACTACAATTAGCATTAATTTCAAGCTAGTGATATTTTTTAACTAGTACTATTGTATAGCTGGTAATCTTTTTTTTAATAGTAATATTAAGCAGCTAGAAATATTTAACAGCACTAGTAATATTATGTAGTTTTAGATAAGTCACATAATTTGACAACAAATAGTGCAAGGTGGGGAAGTAGCGTGCAGGGAAGACGACTAATATAATGTGTCGCCCGATAAAGGGGGGTGGGGGGTGGGGGTAGGGGAGGGGGGACAATAATACAAGTGAAGGACGGTGGAAATAGAAGGCTAATAATAACAGGAGCAAAAAAAAAATGTGGGGAGTGGGGGGAGCTGGGAGACGTGTAACAAGGTACCGCCATACACATCACCGCCCCTCGTCTTCATACATCCCAACCCCTTGTGGCTACTCCTGTGAGAGTTATAGTGAATTTAAATTTTATTGAGCAAGTTATATATTAAAAAATTATTATTACATTAAAAATGTATCATAGACTTTTCAATCATTATATTTTAAACACAAGAGTTAGCGTTGAAATTTATAATGCGAGAACAATTGCTTATGAGTACAATTTCTTCCCGTGTGGCATCCGGGCATGGAATAGGTTGCCTGAGAAAACCAGAATAACCAGTAACGTTAACATCATATAAAACCATGGGCGCCCGCAGGGGGGGGCAAGGGGGGGCACTTGCCCCCCCCTGGAAAAGTGCCCCCCCCCCTAAATTGATAGATAAAAAAAATTTTTTGACTAAAATAGACAAAAATAATAATAATTTAAACATTTATAATTAATTGTAACAACTGTGACTCCTTCCATTGTCATATCGATCTCATTACCGTTAGGGATTAATCAGTTATACCACATTGACAATTTTGATAGTGAAGCCTGGAGTTGGTTTGATTTTTGAAAAACCCGAGGATACAAAAGTAGCCAAGATTTCATCGACTTGTTACCTTTTACAAAGTTTTATCCGGCTGTCAGGTATGCCTTACTAGTATTGCTAACATTACCAGCAACAATATGTACGGTGGAGCGATCGTTCAGCACATTCGTCGGCATTTTACGTCTCGAGAGACGATCCATTTCCCTTGCAGGCCCTCATGTGGCTAAAGAGGCCAATCCTGGACGTACAGGCACGGTCACACTTGCTGCAGTTGAATGTAGCGGAGGGGGACCACATTTTTCTCCATCGTCTTTTTCCTGGCGCGCTCCTCTCTCGCAAGCCTGGAACCTTCTTTGATTCCTGCCCTCCAGGTGGGCCTATCCTGCGCCATGATCACCCCACTGTTTGGGTCAATCTGGAGGTGTTTCATGTCTCTTTTGCAGACATCCGCAAATCTCAGTTTTGGACGTCCAGCAGGTATCTGTCCCAAAGCTAACGTTCCATATAGAATGTCCTGTGGAAGTCGACCCTGTGGCTTTCGGCGTACATGACCTAGCCAGCTGAGACGTCTGTTACTGAGAATGATACGGATGTCTTGACACTCTGCTCTTCGTAGGACCTGTGTATTTGAAACCATGTCCTGCCATCTTATATCTAAAATGCGTCTGAGACACCTGAGGTGGAAGGTGTTCAATTTTTTCTCCAGCCAGGAATATGTGCTCCATGTTTCACTGCCGTACAGCAGGGTACTCAGAACGCATGTTCGATAAACTAGTGACTTAGTGGAGCGTGTTCATCCAGACTTTTAAATCTTGACATAGTGCCCATGGCTTTAGCTATTCTACTATTTATCTCGCCATCTAGGAGCACACTGCTTGAGATTTTGGCTTTGAGCCTGTTTAGATTGAAGAGCTTTCCAGATCTCCTTGTGTGAAGGTAGACACCCTCGTTGCAGTCTCCATAAGCATAGTGCAGTAGACATGAGAAGAATATTCCAAACAATGTGGGTGCAAGTACGCATTCTTGTTTAACACCGCTGCGGACTTCAAAGGGATCTGATTAAACTTCACTGTGCACCTGGTTTTCTAAAAAAAAAAAAAAAGGCAATGAAAGAGAGCAGTTTTGGAGGAAATCCTATTTTTGACAGGAGTTTGAGGAGTCCACTTCTGCTGACCATATCAACGAAAGCAATGTATAATGGCTTATTCATCTCGCGGAACCTCTATTGTAGCAGTCGAAGGGAGGAGATCATGTCATGTCTATAGTGGATCTGCCGCTTCTGAAACCGCACCGAGACTCTGGATAGACTCTAGATGCCAGCACCTGCAGCCTTGATAGTGCAAAGATCTTACCAACTATGCTCAAGATGGAGATTCCTCTGTCTTTTTGAACTCGCTGCAGTCCCCTTTGTTCTTATATAATGTAACGAAATCTGCCAAATGGCTGTGTGACGAACTATGCTAGCAGTCACCGCTGACTGGCAGTGTAACTGTACAAGGTGTGCAATTAGTAAATCTCTCTTGCTAGTATATAGCCTTTCCACAACAAGTCCTATGCAGTACCTCCTCGTGGTGGCGGATATACACTGGAGATGCGAGGCTCCAGGCTGAACTGCAAGGATCTCGGGGAGGTTTGGCCCCTAGATGTGAGGCAGGTCTGGTAGCACATTACGTCGTGTAAAAACATGGCTTAGATCATAGGTTTTTCCACGGGGTTATTCAACTAATAAGGAATAGGAAGCGCAATTACCTTTAGATAAAGTAGGGGTCAGTTTTTGGTAAATATGGTGTGCGGCCGGCTGGTCCTATTGCTGGTTCACCGGTTCACTGGTTCCACCCTGCTGACCGTTAATTGTCGCCTTAACACGTTAATATTAATATTTTGATCTCAGTTTTACAGAGATGTTTGAAGTCTTTAAAATTAATGTCAAAGCTATCGATAAATGGTATCGACACATAGTAATTATACAAACTGAGTAGTTATTGTAATGCTTAAAAATATACATATAAATTCTTTAGTCATATAATATTTATATAATTTTCAAAATTTTTGTACAGTTTATCATTTTAAAGTTATAAATGTAAAGGATAAAAAAAATTTTTAAACAAAAATATACAGAAAAAATATACAGAAATATTAGCTCAAATGAAACGAATTAATTATCTCCCTTTAATTAACAAATGTTTCCACGTTGATTCAATAGTGATGCCGAACAAGTTCTGTTTTGTGATATAACCAATTTTACTGATTATTATTTTTTCTTTATATTCATTCAACATTGTGGTATTCATAACAAGATTTAATTATTAGAGGATTAAAATAATTTACGTTAAACAGTTGTAGATAAACATTCCTGCATTATTTGTCTTGTACATTTAAGGAGTTTATATTTAAAACATTAATAATTACAGAAATTACATGATATAGTGCTATTAAATAAGTCTCTTATATTTCTAAATTAATAATACAAATAGATTTGTTTTAGAATTAATTATAGGCCTATATATGTTTAGTTAAAATTAAATTGGGGGGGGGGCGGTAAGCGGAAAAATTGTAAAAGGGGGCGGTGAGCCGAAAAAGGTTCAAAGCCTATGGCTTACAATGTCAGATGAACGTCTGTCAAGATTGTGCATGTTGTGAGTACACAGAGACAAAGTGAACTTCAACAAAAAAGAGTTTATGGACAAAATTGTAGATATGTTTGGTAGCGATAACAGACGACTCCAGTTCTTGTTTAAATAATACATTTATTTTAAATTTACCTTCTAATATTGTTTGTTTAAAGTAAGGTTTGTTGTATGGTTTACGTCTATTATATAGGCCTACATATATTGTGCTAATAAAAGATTTGTTGCTACAGTATACCCTTCATTATTACAGTGTACTACAATTACTACAGTGTTCTGTCCATTCACCATACAAATACGCTCAGTACATTAAAACTACATTAAAACATTACTAAAAATATTTTGCCCCCCCCTAGAAAATTTTCTGCGGGCGCCCATGTATAAAACACTAGTATAGATAGATTCGGTCCAGGTGTAATATTACTATTCTAATAATAATGTTGTGCCTTGTGATTATTGAGCGCTTTTAAGTTTTTTATATTGTGACTTCTAGTCTAATGAAAATATTTTATCTTCTCCAAACCGCAAACCAATATAATAGGCCTAAATGACACATGTAATAAAAAGCGTTACAGCCAGGACCGGCTCTAGGGTTTTTGACGCCCTAGGCGAAAACAAATTATGCGCCCTTATTAAAGTGCCTATGGCGGGGAGAAACTGAGTAGTGTTAGGGCACACTTTCCTATTTCCCATGACCACTTAATTAAAATACCCATCGCCTTTCATTACTTAGTAATTCGTCTGCCCTATGCTAGTAGCGCGCAGAAGTAGCCTACTAAACTTTAATTTAGTATATATTTTTTTTAATCCCCAATTTTGAAAAAAAAAAAAAATCATTTATGCGCCCCCAAAAATTTTGCGCCCTAGGCAGCTGCCTAGGTTGCCTATATGGAGGAGCCGGCCCTGATATGATGTACTGTGGAGATTTACCATGACGGCTTTATAGAGTATAGTCAGAACTTTGAATTGTATCCTAAATTGTATAGGTAGCTAGTGCAATTTCTTTACACAAGTTGTAGAGTTTCCTTCATTCGTAAGTTAATATGAAGTGTGTTTTTTTCTATCAAAACTAATAGCGCCAAATATTACGCACCTATCAATAATAATCTAGTATCACCACTGTCATTTAATTATTACTGTTTATCACAGATACCAGTGGCGTAGCTAGGGGAGGGGGAGGGGGGGTCCAAATTCGAAATTCCCCCCGGGCCCCTACTTGAGGGGGGCCCCCATAGGAGTGTCCAAATGGTTTTTTCTCATGACATAATGTCCTATGTCAAAATGCAGGGGCCCCTAAAGAGGCCCAGTCCCCCGGGCCCCCAAATCCCTAGCAACGGCGCTGACAGATACTATTACTTTAAAATACAATCATTTGGTACCCGGTACTAATTAAATATTTATATTACAATGTCGTTTAACAAAAACAAAAAAAAACTGTTTATAAATTATAAATAGTCATATACAATGCATAAACATTTAAAACATAGGCCAGTTCTTACTATTGTTTAAAATAAACTTTAATTATAATCAACGCCTTGAAAAAAAAAAATCAAAAAATTTATAAACAGTTAAAAAAAACTACATATATGAAAATGTCTTCTGCAGCAGTAAACTTCAAGTCATTAACACACTGACACATGCATTTAAACACCCAAATATGTGCCCTATACCAGGGGTAGGCAACCTTTTGCTAACAGTGTGCCAAACTAGGATTTCTAAATCATTCAGCGTGCCAATAACAGCCTGAAAGTCAATCTGCTCTGTTATACTTGTTTTTATAAATTATTTTTATAGGATATTAACTCCGAAGCAAGACCAATATTTTATTACTAAACTTTCACATTTAAGGTACATGTAATTATTGTCTAAGGCAGTCGAAGCATTAGATCTCTCATTTGTTTGCCTATCTGAAGATCTAACACCTTGCTAATGTTAATTATACGTATTTCCATCTGTTTAACTGAGAAGTCTTTTAATGTGTTTTACACTAACAGAGATGGTTTGAATCATTCTTCAAGCGGAATTGCAACGTAGTAATCGTGCAAACTGTGTAGCTAATGTAATGCTTAGAAATATACATATAAATTCTTTAGTCATAAAATAATTAGATAATTTTCAAATACTCTTTACAGTTTTATCATTTCAAATTTATAAATTGGAATCCATTTATTCTTTTATAAAAGAAAAAAAAAACAAATTATAAAAATTAACTCAAATAAAACTGGTAAATTATCTCCCTTTTATTAAAAAAAAAGGTTACCACATTTGATTCAATATTATTGATGCCAAACAAGTTATGTTTTGTATAACAAATATTACTGAATAATTATTATTTCTTTATATCAATAAAAAAAACATCTTGGAGGTCTCTCGCGTGGCATTGAAAAAGGCTCTGCGTGTCTTAGGTTAATAGGTTGTCGATCCCTGGCCTATACATATACTTATGCATTCATGCTCTCGGTAATTTACATACTCACCTATTTACACGATCACTCATTTACACACTCACTCATTTACACACTCACTCATATACACAATCACTCATTTACACACTCACTCATTTACACGCTCACTCATTTACACACTCATTTACACAGAAACAATACGTTCACTACTTAAACGTACTCGCCCAAACTCTATTGCCCGCATTCAAACACACATGCACGCATATTATGTCCCACCACCACCCGCGCCCCCACCCTCCTACCTCTACAATTAGCTCAAAAGGTAACCTTCAACAGGCCTCTGAGCTAAACTTTTATGCAACAGCTGATTCCATTCCCCCCGTCCCCCCCCCACACACCCCCACACACACACTTCTGATGATGATGAAGGCCACGCCCAACAGTTAACTGACATAAGACAGCATGGGGTAAATTAGCCACGCCTTGAGAAATCACGTGTTACTTATTTCTCAGTTTTTCGTTTTGTTTTCTGGGAGATTGTTTTTAAGTGGAAGGGGAATTTGTATTCTTTGCTTTTATTTACTCAAATTTGAAAGGTAAAATGTTCTTTATGCAAAGTGTTCAAAAACTTTGTTACATTATTTAGATTTGTTGTAGGTAAATATTGTTGTTGTTCTCAACTTTCCTGGAAGATATGTTGTCCCGTTTGGGTCGCGGTGACCGAGCGGCTGCGCGTTCGACTGGCGTACCGAAGGTCCTGGGTTCGAATCCTGGTGAAGGCTAGGATTTGTTTCCGGGTCTGGAGGTTGTCTCTGAGTCTACCCAACTCTGATGGGTACCTGACCTTAGTTGGGGTAAAGTAAATGCGGTTGTGCAATATGCTGGCCAAACAATACCCTAGTATGCCGTGGACACATAAACTGGTGAACGCTGCTTTATCGGCCCTATGATCCATGTTGTCCGAAGGGTGCTTTACTTGTACGTGTTATCCCATACTATGATAAAAACAAAACACTAACAAACAACAAATTCAAAATCATTTGAGTAATCACACCATCACCACTATTCACCACACACCCCCTACCAAAAAAATAGAAACCATCAAGGCGCTGAAGATGCTCAACGCTCGAAGAAGAATCTGGGCCTAGTGGAATTCCAGCAGAAACCTTTAAAACAGACACAGACAATGCCACTCTTTCAGAGAATGTGTACAGAAAGACAAGTATATTCAGATTGGAAGAAAGTAAAGGCCGATCGAATTAAATTCGGTCTCGGTTTCGGTTTCGGCACCGAAAGTAAGCAAATGGTCTCTTTCGGTCGGTCCGTAGATGAAAGGCCACCGCGTCAAAATCCCCAAAAGGAAGGAGAAAAGGGACTAGTTCCGCTATAATGCTTCTATCTGTTACCAACAAAGTACTGAGCCGCATCAAACTAGAGAGACTGAGAAATGCCATCGGTGATAATCTCCGACTTGAACAAGCTAATTTTCTGAAAGACATTTTATTTAATACAAGCTTAATAAGTTTTGGAAATATTCGTTTCTTGTCTGGAAGCAATTAAGGTGTTTCTTCATAAAAAAACAACAACATTTCCTATATTGAATTAGGAGAACTGACTGTTGATGCCGATGTTTCTGAATGACAAAGCGACACATTACAGTGAGTTGAACTTGCATTTACAAAGAAGACCACTTGAATGGATTTGCATTGAAACTGGATAGATCTAGTCTTGCCGTGAAATCAATTTGAAAACATTTAACTATTTCGTTTTTTTTTTAAGGCAAATTAAGATAATCTAAATAGATAGGCTTTTTCAGATGCACTTTGAAGTACTCAATACAAAGTTTTCAAAACAAAGGCAAGACTTTAAATACATGGACTCGTGATTTCGTAACTCATTAAGCCTGACTGGTTAAATCTAGATATCACCTACTCAGATTTGGATCTTTTTTTTTTAATCGAGGGATGTTTGCAATTTTAAAATGAAGCAAATTAAATTTTAAACATTAACAAAAGGATATCGAAATGCCCCATTTTGCGGGAAAGTCTGGAAGGAAGCTGCTTAGGAAAGTCGTCTGCTATTCTCAATTTTTTTAGCTTTTGGTTCAACTCACACTTGTGAACAAATTTTATTGCACATGAAAGCTGTTTCAAGCTTACAAAGAGGTCACATACACATGACCACTCAGAATGACTAAATATGAACATGACATTGAACAATTATAGAAGAGCATTCAAAAACAAGTAGTTCATTAATTGCTACAGACTAATTACATTGAAAAGAGTTTTTTATGCTCATCTTCTTTGATTAAGTATACACATAATTTATGATAATTATTATTTCTTTAAATGTTAAGCGGCTTATAAACTAGCATTATGAAGCATGGTGGCCGGGCGACAGTGCGTTAGGATGGTGTACCGTAGGTCCAGGGTTGGAATCCTGGTGGAGGCTAGGATTTGTTCCCGGGTATGGAGGTGATAGTGAGTCTACCCAGCTCTGATTGATACTTTTAGTGGTGGTAGTGTAGTTGGCCTTTGTCCTGGCCACACAATCCTATAGTATGCTGTGGCCCATACAACACTGATGAACGCTGCTTTACCAGCCCTATGGATTAATTTGGTCCAACGGGATACTTTACTTTACTATACTAGCATTATATTATGCAATTGATGTAATTATTAATGTTTAAAAAATAAACTTCTTAAATGGACAGGCAATGTTTATTTACCACGTTTAACGTAAATTAATGTTATACCCCTAATTACTGGATAATGCTTGATTTGTATTTTAAAAGTATAACTAAAAAGAAATATTTGTTAATTACAAAACATGACTTTTTTTTGTCATCACTACAATCAAAATTAATTTGGGAATTTAATTTAAAGGGAGATAATTAATCCATTTTTGTTAAAATGTTTTAACTGTGTTTCTAATTTTTCTTTATAAAAAAATATAATGGTTTACAATATATAATTTTGAAATTATCAAACTATAAGATAGTTGAAAATTATAAAAATATTATATGACTAAATAACTTATAAGCTTATTTACATTTTTAAACACGACATTAACTACTCAGTTTGTGTGATTACTACTTATCAATTCCACACAAGTTAAGTGTGTTAGCTTAGACTTCAGCATCAAAATAATAAATCTAGAGCAAATCTGAGTAAGCTGATATCAAAATGTAAAGAGCTAATAGCAGATGATAAAGTTATAATTAATTTTTAAAACGATATTAAATTATTATACATTAGAGCTAACCATTAATGTAAAATTTGTATAATAAATTTTCTTTTATTTTTACTAAAATAAATAAATAAATAAATAAATATGAGACTTATATAGCGCATATCCCGTTCCTGTTGGGAACAGTTCTATGCGCTGCTGTAAACATAGTGCTGCCTGCTGGCGCAAATACGTTTACAGGCCCAAAACTCCTGCAGGGTGACAGGGATCCGCCGGTGGCAGGGATAGAACCCGCGACCTGTCCGATGGTTTTTGGTTGACAGTCCGGTGTGCTAACCACTAGACCAGCCGGCTATAGACTAATGCAAAGATAAAAAAAGATGAATATCACCTTTCGCTACCAGAAGCGTAGCCAGGGGGGGGGGGGGGAGCAGGGGGAGCGGTTGCCCCCCCCCCCCCTACGACCATTTTCGAAAAAAAAAGGCCTTTTCGGGAAAAAACATTATTTAATAATTTTAACAAGCCACGAAGCACAATGTATGATGTTACTAATTTTTTTCTTTAAATTGCATTTGAACAATTTAATTTATTACAATCATTTTGAATCATTCAGCATGCCAACAGCGTGAAAGTCAAACTGATCAACTATGTTATTTTTATAAGACAATTTATTTAGTGCCGTAGTAAGACCAAGAACAAAAGAAAAGGAGCGTAATAGAGAAAATCATTAAAGCGTTTTATGTTTAATAAAAAATTAAGATGTTTGTTATTATCAGCTTTAAAAAAAAATCCGTTCATAGCTAATACAGAATTTCATTACTCAACTTACACATTAATAGTTACAAACATTTAAATTAGTTGTCAAGAAATAATTATAGTATAATAGATATAAAGTCTTCAAATATTTTTACACGAAGGGCACATATTTAAATGATAAAATTATCAAGTGTTACTTAATAATCATACAAACTGGGTACTTATTTTAGTGTTTAAAAATGTACATATACATTTTTTAGTCATACAATATTTATATAATTTTAAACGATCTTGTGTAATTTGATCATTTTAGAGTTATACATTGCATGCCATTAATTTTTTTTTAAGAAACAAAAAATAAACATATTAGAAATATTGATGTAATGAAAACGGGTTAATTATCTCCCTTCACTTAAATTAAGTCTTTCATGTTTCATCTCTGGATAACTGATATTAACATATTATTTTAACTAGGGATGTTAAACGAAAACCGGAATACCGGATTCCGGTTTTGAATCTCAAAACCGGTTTAGATTTTTAAAACCGGATTTCGGTTTGTTGGTTGAAAGGTTGTCAAGTAGCACACCCTTTATATTTTATTTTTTATTGGTTCTGATGGAAATATTAAAAAAAAATAATGTTGGATTCACGCAAAACGATTCTTGAAATGCCTTGCTAACACTATTTAGTCTTAGAATTGTGTTTCTTATTTTTTCTCCAAATACCAACTATGGCTTGCGATAAAAACAACATCAAACCAAATGTCGGCTCATCTTTTAGATGTGCGCTACTCTTTGATGTGCCTCAAGTGCGGCAGGGATTACCCCTCCCGGGTTGGCCTACACAGCCATTCTCGGCGGTACAGTTTGATACCTCACCCATGAAGCTACACCATCGTCTCTCGAGACGGACGGATGCCGACGACGACTCTTTGATGTACGCAATGGAGATTGGAAAGACGCAAACTAGTTTTGTCCTGTGGCCTTGAACGATTCGGCTAGACACCGCGTCTGTGCTTCATTATTAACGACAGCATTAAATACACATTCTTTTGACTTTTGATTGGTGCTACGTGATCCTATTCAATTCATTATTTTACAAGTCTAAGTCCACGGTGCACAAATTATCACTATTGAAAGCTATTATCGGTTTTAATCAATTTGCCCATATTTTTTTTTTAGTTCTAAAGAATGTTATGGTAAATTGTACAAAATCATAATGTATTCACACAAATCAACCTCTTGAATGCTCTGCGAACACTTAATAAATTTTAACTATTTTTCAAATACACCTACAAAACTACGCACATTTGTCTTTTTTGGCCTGTGACTTGTGACATTGCGGGAGTGGGGGTTTGGGAAATCGAAATCCGGTTTTAAACCGGTTTTATAGAACCGAATACCGGTTTTGAAAGCAAACCGGTTTTAACATCCCTAATTTTAACCCAAAGTGCAAACGTAATTAATAATGCAATTGCAACTAAGAGGAAGAAATACTTGATAATTACACAATCTGGGTAGTTGTATTAATGTTCAAAAATGTACATCTACATTCTTTAGTCATTAAATATTTATATAATTTTCAACTATCTTGTGTAAGTTGATCATTTTTTTTTAAATACAATTATAAATTAAAAACTACAAATTTTTTTTAAAAGAAAAAAAAGAAACATTTTAGAAATATTAATGTAAAGAAATCGGGCTAATTATCTCCCTTCAATTAAATTCTCCAAATTTGATGCTAGTGATACCAAACGAGTTAATTGTTTTAAAATAACTAGTGTACTTCTGAAAATGCTCATCTATCTTAATTTGCCTTAAATTAGAGAAATAGTTAAATGTTCTAAAATTGATTTCACGGAAAGATATGCCCACTATCAATGCAAATCCATTCCAGTTGCACAACATTTCAAGTGCTTGTGGACCCAGTCTTGTAAATGGAACGTGTCGCCAAGTCATTCAGAAACATTGGCTTCAACAGTCAGTTCTCCTCATTCAATAACGGATTTTTTAATATATTTTTTTACTCCCTTTCTATTAACTTCTATTTTCTGTCTGTCTGTCTGTCTGCTTGCTTGCTTGATAGCAAAACTTTGCATCGATTTTTCGACCACTTCCCGTCGTCCAATCGAGCCGAAACTTGGCCAGCAGACTTGTCCCGACTAACAATACATTCTATCAAATTTTCAGCATCGTAGCCTTTGGAATAGTCACGAATACCTTCCACCAATTTGCGAATCGAGGAACATATTATACGAAGAAACATGGCTGCCTTTGACGGAAGTAACTAAAGTTTTCGGATATGTTCGTTTTTACGAAAAAATATGAATGAAAACGAAACAATGTATTTGTGACACAATGTAGCTGAAACAAAGCGAGTTATCTTTTTATGGTTTTTGCGGGCCAAAGCTATAAAAAAAAGGATGCGCAAAAGCAAATTAAAAAAAAAAAATGCGCAATTGTTATAATTAGATATGTGTTTGCCGACATTACCGATTCGAAATTTTAGTTTTGTAGTGAAGTGGAAATGGTAAACTTAGTTTACAAAGAAAGGGAGTATAATACAAACTGTGTTTTTATGGTTTTCTTGTTTGTCATTAAGATACATCTTAATTACTTCCAGACAAGAAAAAAAATCTAATAATATCCAAGATTTTACCTATACACCGTATACTTTCTTCTAGAAGAGACTTGAGAAACTACACAATTGACTATCTTAAGAATAGATTCAATCACAGATTGCAAGTGCAAAGCATGGGAGCTTTGCATACAAACATTCCTGAACTAAAGCAGTCGACGTCCAGTGTGATTCCCATGTAGTTCGCCATGCAGCACCCACTAATTATGCTGACAAACGTTGTTTTCACTTGCATTAAAAAATATTATTGGAGGTCTTTCGCGTGCCACTGAAAATCGTTCTGCATGCTAAGTCTGGCACTCGTGCCTTAGGTTGCCGACCCCTACTATAGAGCATTCGCGTTGATTCTATAAATACTTTCGATACTAGATGTTCATCCCGAAAATGAGCAGTTGATGCAATCAATTTTGCAGAAATTCCCATCACTATTAGCTTCCAGAAAAAGAATCGTGAATGGTGAAAAAAAAAACTGCACAATTATACAGTGTGTGTATCCTGAGGCACAGGATTTTCTTATAACACTTGATACGTACGAATTCTTAGTTATTCTATTAATCTGGAAAATTGCTAAAAGTGGGGCCTTTTTCCTAAAATTTCGCTCCCCCTAGCGTCTAAACCTGACTACGCCACTGATTCACTACACGTTAATTGTTAATTAAATATAGAACGCTTTAACGATTTTCTCTATGAAACTCCATTTCTTTTGGCATTGGTCTTGCTACGACGCTAACAAAATTGTCGTATAAATATAATAAAGTAGAGCAGGTTAAGCTATTAGCACGCTGAATGATTTATAAATCCTAGTATGGCACGCTATTAACAAAAGGTTGCCAACCCCTGCTCTAGTGTTTCTAGGTTTAGTGATTTGACTATTGGTGTTAGTGATTTGACTATTGGTGTTACTCTTGTCAGTTGTGAATATTCGCTAGTAATGAATCTTGCAAAATAATGGCTGCAAAATAAAAAAAAATAACAAACTACACATCTGTGTGCCTTTTATAGACAAGTGACGCAGTAAGTGCTAGAATGGACGGAAAAGATATATATTAGAAATATTATTATGTAGAGACAATGAGAACAAATTATGTTAAAGACCAAGTGAAGAGGTTTTTCTCAAAGGAACGAGATTTGGAATAGCCTCATATGGCAGTGACGTATCACAAGGGAAATAAATAAATAAAAATAGACGCTATAAATCTATATTTAACCATTTTGTTAAAAATAAGAACCGGGAAAAGATTCAAAACATGTGGCAATAGATTCAAAACACATGACAATATTCATTTTTCCTAGTCGGAATCCTTTATGTTACGTCACTTTCCTATATTGCCGGAAATAAAAACATCTCAAATGGCTACGAGATTTGGAGTAATCATCCGAAAAACACACACATTTAAGTGCAAATATTGAACTAATTACTTAAAATGTATCTTTGATATTTTGTATAAATGTTTTTTTTTAACATTCAGATACTGAATACACTATTTACTATCAAAATCAAATGTTAACTCAATTTTGATAAAAAGCTCTTCACTTGGTCTTTAAAGTACACAAATAGGATAATCTCAAACCCATAACATCATAATCAATCCCTTTACCATTGTGTTCGTTGTAAGGGGGGGGGGGGTAGCGAATGGACACCTCAGCAGTCAACTTTCTCCACTTTTGCCAATCTTGAGCGGTTGTTAATAGTTGAGTCAACTGCAGCCCTGTCCAATCTTTTTGTATTGTCGAACCAGCATCTCCAATGACGGCCTCCCAGACGCCCACCTTCTACCGTTCCTTGGAGGATTGTTTTTGGCAGGTTTTTATGCCGCAACACATGACCGAACAATGTCAGCTTGCAGTGTGATTGTTGTTAATATAGGCCAGGGATCGGGAACCATTTTGTCTAAGAGGGCCATGGACATCACATATTTTGAAAAGTAATTCTGTGAGACCCATACATTATGTTTAAAACTAAAAATTCAAGTAAATGTGTGCATTTTGTGTAATTTCAACACTAAAAGTACAATAATTATGTTTCTAAATTCTTCTGATGCAGTAGACTTTAGCTCATTTGTAGAATAAAATATTGATATGCAAATAATATGTAGATCAAGGAGTCTAAAGAATTTTTTTTTATATAATGGAACATTTGTCTGCGAGCCAGATGCAGCCATCAAAAGAGACACATCTGGCTCGCGGGCCATAGGTTCACGACCCCTGATATAGACGTATACCAAGAATAACCATGGAAAAAAAAGTAAGATGGGTATAGTATTTTGAAAATACAAGTATTCGAATCTCGAATACTCAACAAATATTTTCTCCCCATGGAAGATGCAACGAGTCGTGGAATGGGTTAGCCGAAGTAGTAAATGATAACCGCAAAAACCTTAAATATTATTTAGTATAAAACATCATCGAAAGACTAGAACCAAACATATTATTATTTCGTAATTATCTTCTCATCTGTAATGTGGCGACCCGTAACTTTTTTTTACCAAGAGGATACACCGATGACTGTAGGCACTAAATATATATCGATAGTATTTAAAATGAGGCATTTGAGCTAGTGATGGCAAGCTATAAGCCTTAAACTAACAGTACATTTTTTTCGAAAAACTAGATCTAATAGGTTGTATCTAACATGATGAAATCATTAATTTTTTTTTAAATATTTCAACTAAGCCATTCCCTTAAAATTGATTTCTAACATGTACAAAACAACAACATATCGCGTGTTGTAGGCGGGAGGGGGAGGGGGGTAGTTCCGAATCCCTACGTCACTATCTCGTACGTGAGCAGCAAAAGCCTTTGTAATATGTGTGTGTGAGACTGTATGTGAGTGTGTCAATATGTGCGTGTAAGTACGCATGTAGGTGTGTATGTAAGTGTGTATGTATGTATGTATGTATGTATGTATGTATGTATGTGTGTGTGTGTAAGTATGCCAGCTTGTCGTTGAAAATAAATAAAGAAATCTGGCACTCAGTTAGTTCCGGGTCAATCGGTGTATGACGTTGGTCTATTCTTAGCACGGGATCCCGGAAAATGAAAACGTTGCTGATCTTGATTCCACGGAAAAATAATAGATGCCTTATTATGATGGCACGGCGCATAAAGTAATCTCACAATAGTTCGTCCTCAATTCAAGGAAATTACATATTAAATGGTTTGATTCTAGAATGAATTATAAAAGAGCAAAGGCTGTCAGTGATTAGGTGGGCCTCGCTACCCAAGTGGCGCTAGTCCACATTTTGGTGCCCCCCCCCACCACCTACCCAACTGGGGTTAATCTACATTTGTTGGTCCCCACCTACCCAAGTGGAGCTAATCAATATTTGGTGGGCCTCCCTATCCAACGGGTGCTAATCCACATTTTGGTGGGCCTTCCTGTTACCCAACTGCTGGGCTAATCCACATTTGGTGGGCCTTGCCACCCAACTGTCAGTGATTAGGTGGGCCTCCCTACCCAAGTGGCGCTAATCCACATTTTGGTGCCCCTCCCCACCTACTCAACTGGGGTTAATCTACATTTGGTGGTCCCCACTTACCCAAGTGGGGCTAATCAATATTTGGTGGGCCTCTCTATCCAACTGGTGCTAATCCACATTTGGTGGGCCTTCCTGTTACCCAACTGCTGGGCTAATCCACATTTGGTGGGCCTTCCCACCCAACTGGGGCTAATCCACATTTAGTGGTCCCCAACTACCCAAGCGGGCCTAATCAACATATGCCGGTCACTATGAAACTTGTCGGCAGTGTTCTCTGGGGTTTCTTGCTTGATTAAGATGCCAATATTAAAACAATAACTATTTCGGTCTCTCCATTAAAAGCCTGAAACTTAGGAGAACCCCCTAGTCATACCCGTCTCTACGTGTATAGCCTATGTAAGATATACAATATTGTTTTATTTACTACATTAGACCAAAATTTGACCAATATTTAAAAAGTTTGCAGAAGTGTTACATTAAATCGCAATTTGACCAATATTTTAATTTTGCTGAAGTTTTACATTACATTAGACCACAATTTTACCAATATTAAAATTTTGTTGAACTTTTAGATTAGACCGAAATTTGACCAATATTTAAATTTTGCTGAAGGTTTACATCAGACCAAAATTTGACCAATAGGTACATTTTGTTCCCGCAGCATGAAACTACATTGGACCAATTTTCGACCGAGATTTATGTATTGGTACTTTTGTTTTATGGAGCCAAATGAGCAAACTGCCAGAAAATCCATCCGCGCTGAAATCACAGTATTCGTTTCCCCCGTTCTCATTATCTCTGTTTTCCTCTTCCACTCAGTCGCTCATTGAATCGTTCACTCCCACGTACTCATTCCACCCACCCTCCGCCACCCACCCCCTCCCGCACTCAGTGGTCTACGCATAAAGAGTACATCTGGTGTAAACAAAAAAGCAGTTGGAAAACCCATCGACAAGCTGTAACCTTGGGGGGAGGGGGAGCCAAAACGTGTGTCCCAGATAAACACCAACATGGCAAACCTGCTTCTCTCCCTTTCCCGTACTGCATCTTCTATAGCGTTATCTATCTAGCAATCTTTCTTTTTATCCATAAATCTTTCCTTCTATCCATCTTTCATTCTATCAATCTATCTTTTGATCTATCTATAAATATTCGGTCTATCTATCCATCTCTATTTTATCTATAATTTATTAAGTCTGTCTATCTATCTATTTATCTATCTATTGTTGTATCTGATGTCTCTCTACCTAATATTTATATATAATTATCTATTTTTTTATAATATATCTAACTTACTATTTATCGATTTGTATATCAACCTATTTATCTATCTGATCTTTTCTCTGGTTATCATTATACCTATGCATCTACCAATCTATATATATATGTCTATCTATCTATCTATCTGTCTGTGTATATTTCTATACATTTCTTTTTATGTCTATCTATCTATCAGTGAGACTCTTTCAAAAGAACCATCTTTCAGCCAGGAAATACGATGGCTCAATAGCTGACTCCTAAATAATAGGCCTACTTTTTTTCTTGTATGATAAATGGTATGATAGTATGCGTGAATGTCTATTGTGTTTGAGTATAAATGGTTCTTTATTTTTGTTTTAGGTATGCTGAAAGACGGAATTTATGTAATCAAGTCAATTTTCCATTCATTTGGATCAATAAAGCAATCTTATCTTATCTTATATGTCTGTGTATATTTCTATACATTTCTTTTTATGTCTATCTATCTACGCTTCTATCTACCTGCCTATCAATCGATCCAGTTAATCCATACTGTACAGTAAACATCTTTTAAAAAATAGAACAATCTGTCGTGCAACCTCCCATCCCTTCCTTCATCCCATGCGGTCTCCCAACCAATTCTCTATGGATTATCTTTACCCCCCCCCCCCCCCCCCCCACCACCACCACAAACTACAGTCGGTGATTTTTTGTCCCCATTTATTTTTCTGGTGCCTATGACTATGACCACTGTTATCTTCGTGTACTCCCCATCTCTCACACACTGTTATCTTCGTGTACTCCCCATCTCTCACACACTGTTATCTTCGTGTACTCCCCATCTCTCACACACGCACCCCCCCCCCCAAACAAGTCCGCCTAAAGGGCGCCACTCCACAAGTCTACTCATAGATCTAGTTGAGCTTACATTAAAGATGAATAAACATTCACTTACAAGAGAGAGAGAGAGAGAGAGAGGGGGAGAGAGAGAGAGAGAGGGAGAGAGAGAGAGAGAGAGAGAGAGAGAGAGAGAAGAAGAAGAAGAAGAAGAAGAAAGAAAGAATGAATAAAAAAAATGAAAGAGATAGAAACGAGAGAGATATAAAGGATTCAAAAGAGAGAGAGAGAGAGAGAGTGATGGACTAATAGAGAGAAAGACTAATGAAAAAAGGGAGAGGCGAATAGAGATAGAGCGTGATAAAGAAATACAGTGAGGGAGACAGAGAGGTAGTGAGACTATCAGAGAGAGAGAGAGAGAGGGGAAAAAGGATAAAAAGTGAGTAAGAGTGAGAAAGAAAGAGTGATGGAGAAAGAGAATGACGGACGAAGAGATAAAGAAGAAAAATAAACAGAAAACCAAATAGAATAATAGAAAGACAGAGAAGGGAGAGAAAGGAGAGACATAGTAAAAGAAAAAGAGAGAGAGACTGAAAGAAAGTGTGGGGGAATAAGAGAGAGAGAGAGAGACACACAGAAACAGGATTATAGTCAGGGATGAAATGTGAGGGAGAGAGAGAGAAAGATGTAGATAAAGGTAAATGGAGAGACACAAGCTGTTCTCTACTGGCTCATATGTCACTGTGTACATCACATTGTACAGATCTATATTATGCTTACATTGTACATTTAGCCTGTGTTGGTGTATTTTATCGAGATCATACATATATCTGCCAATATCGCACAAAGCATTAAACGTGAGGGCTTTAACCACTACAGATCCTACTTAAACGAAACCATTAAGACCCGGCGTGAGACGGCCCTGTACTCTAGAAGTAGGACAACCTTGGCCAGGATGTGTTTTACTTTTTGGACATAACAAAGAGATTTTTTTTTTTTTTGTTGACTATGTATTGGAGGAGGGTGGGAAGGGGGGGGGGGGAATTACCACCGCCTGACCTTTCCAGAGTTCACTCGGCGTGGTCACCATGACCTAACTCTAATAAGCTCAGTTAGGATGTAGGCCTAGGTGGAATATATCGGGAGAGGGGTCGTGGGGGTGGGGTGAGTTGGAAGATGTGGGGGGCGGGGTGCTCAAGGGGGAGGAGGAGCTAGGTTGTGTGATTGAATGCTGTGACAGGAAAATGAGTTTTGACGCGTAATGCAACAAGCTGTAAATAATTTTTTTGCAACAGAATGAAACTGACGACAGGAAAATCAGCTTAGTTAGGGACATGATGGAACAACATGGAAATTACTTTTGTGACAGAATGCAATGATATGAAAATGAGTTTAGTGACAGAGTGTAACAAGAGGGAAATACTTTTCGTGACATAGTGCAATAACAGGAAATAAGTTTTATGACAGACTGCAAACGACAGGAAAATACGTTTTATAACATAATGCAAAGACAGGAAAATTAGTTTTATGACAGAATGCAAAAGACAGGAAAAAGAATTTTGTAACATATTGCAAAGACAGGAAAAAGAATTTTGTAACATATTGCAAAGACAGGAAAAAGAATTTTGTAACATATTGCAAAGACAGGAAAAAGAATTTTGTAACATATTGCAAAGACAGGAAAAAGAATTTTGTAACATATTGCAAAAACAGGAAAAAGAATTTTGTAACATATTGCAAAGACAGGAAAATGAATTTTGTAACAATAATGCAAATTCAGGAAAATTACTTTTGTAACATAATGCAAAGAAAGAAAAATGAGTTTTGTAACATAATGCAAAGACAGGAAAATTACTTTTGTAACATAATGCAAAAACAGGAAAATGAGTTTTGTAACATAATGCAAAAACAGGAAAATGAGTTTTGTAGCATAACGAAATGACACAATTGTCCAGCACCCCTCTGCAATTTAGACTTGTTGCATACTCCAGGACTATGTCCAGGGGTGTGTGTGTGACCATTCAGGTTTTATCAATGTGTGTCAGATGTCAAACTTTGGAATCAGTACTATGATTGTGTAGAATAATAATACAGAAAGGGAAATCCCACAGCAGGAAAGCAATAATTTAAAAACAAATACATTCATAACACTCAAATCCATGAAATGGACAACTTTACATTAAACAAACTGTAAAAAAATCAATGTAAACACCTATACATTAAACACAAGAATGAATCATTAAAACACATATACATTAAACACACTGAAATAAATATCTAAACACATATAAACATTAAACACGTGGAAATGAATCATCTGAACACCATCTGCAATTAATCAACTAAAACTACAAATAATAAACTTGAAACATTAAAATCCAAAGTCTGACAAAGTTACAATGGTTTATTTCAAGAGTTAATTTCACAGATACAGCCTTAGTTCAATAGAGTGTAAAACATTGTTTTATTCATACACATAAAAAAATGAAACCCCCTAAAATATGAGCAATGACAACAATAATTAACCTTTCACCCCAAAACCATCCCTCAAACCCAGTACGGTAGCCCTCAAGTATCTACTTGTAAGTATGACCTCAATCTAAAGTAAGCTTCAATAGAAGTTGTATTAGCACATTACCCTAAAATAATACTCCATAATGAGTCATACTCTCACACATCATAAAAAAAGAAAGCACAATTATAATTGAGCTTTACTAATTCTAGTATTAGTCCACAGCCCAACTTTACAACAAAGAATATACAAAGTTCTATAACTCCAAAATAAATCTTGAGGTAGAATTAGTAAATTTAGAAATACTTGAATTATTTCCCCTTAACAATGATTTAAATTTGACAGAATGTGATGAAATTAAAAAATTGTTTTAAAAAAAATGACAAATGCCTCACAAATGTGAAGAGTCCGTAAAAAAGTTATAAAGTAAGATTAAACCATTTATTATGCATATTGTAATTTTGTGGTGCAAGGTTTTTTTTTTTTATAGAGATGAGATTACGATTCAATAATCTTCTTTATAGAGGGAGCATCTGTTGTAATGTATAAGTAGATTATAAAATACTTTCTTTCACTTCTGTTTTTTGTGCGTTAAATTTAAGTGCTGAATACAGTCCCAGCATAAACGCTTTCAAACTGAGAAACAAATTAACAGTAAAAAAAATATAAACAAATAAAAGAGTTATTATTCAGTATCAACTGAATGTTTTTATATTTTGGTCAGAATTTAGTAACTAAATTACATTAGATGGAGTTTATGTAATGAAGTCAAATTTCCATTTATTTGGATCAATAAAGTAATCTAATCTTATAGTAAAAAAAACAAATGAACAAAAAATAAGCAAAAAACAAAAAGACAATAACCTTAAGTAAAAGTAAATTAGCCCGTCTGAACAAATTGATCATGTGTGGTGTGGCCAGCACAATGCCCTGCCACCTTAACTTTACCCCAATATATGTCAGGTACCCGTCAGAGATGGGTAGACTCAGGGGCACTTTCCATTCCCGGCAACAAATCCTAGCCTTCACCAGGTTTTAAACCCAGGACCTTTGATACGACAGTATAATGCAGTTCAGCTCGGCCACCATGCCCCAGTTGGATAAAAAACCAAATAAAAATTTTAACCTTACATGAAAGAAAAAGGAAATTAAAATAACAAACAAACAACATAAAATTGAAAGCTGAATGAATAAATAAATTTTATTTTTTATATATTTTTTTTAAATAAAGGAAATTGATGAAGACAAAAAAAAACAGCTGTTGAAACATTTAGATATCAATGAAAATAAAAACATTTGTAAAGCTATCGACGTAATTTCATTTGTGAGTAACAGTCTTAATTTGAATATACCCATAGTTCAGGTAAAAAGGAAGTGGGAACGACAAGCGGAGGGGAGCTATCGTAGCTCTTGGCCACCCTAATTATACACCCCTTGCCTCCAAATGAAAATGAAAACAATACCAAAAATGAAATAATAGGGCTGTGTGTTCAGTGTCTGAACTATACATGGCTTTCTAAACTGATCCCGACCCACAACCCCACATATTTAACAACTGGAGAATTAAGCTATCCGTAGCAGACAAAGACATTGTATATAATAACATTAGGGTCTTGTTACTGGGAGGGGGGAAAGGCAATGTGGTTGAGCAGGCAGCCCGTTTGACTGGCAAACCAATGGTCCTGCGTTTGAATCCTGGCGAAGGCTAGGGGATTGTTCACAGGGTCTGGAGGGTGTCTCTGAATCTACCCAGCTCTGATGGGTACCACCTGACATTCGTTTGGGGAAAAGTAAAGGCGGCTGAGCATTGTGCTGGCCACACAATCTAGTATTGATCAAATCGGTCCGAATGGATTCTTTACTTTTTTTTTTACCAAAATGGAGAGATAGTAAAATGATGACTGGTGAGACCCCCTCCCCCCATTGGTAACTCTCAAGACGCTGAGTTCTGACTTTAAGGATTCCTTCAAGTCCCCCAGAGTGCAGAGAGAGAGAGATTACTCTCCCTTTGATGTATGACAAGTGCGCATAACCTTGATCAAGATTGGATGTTGGCCTCATAGTCTTGCGGGCACTATTGGAACCAGAATAACTCCAGCCTGGCCCCCATCATATAACTCTTTTGTGATGCAAGACACAGAAATGTAATCAACGGGTGTAAAATAAGAAATACAAGTATTCAGTTGCAGATGTTATACATTGGTAGAGGGAAATAAATACATTTCTAAGAAATGAATAATTGGGTAACAAGTTGTGCAACATTACAAAGAGCAAGAAAATGGCAGTCAATTCTTCATACCAACTCATGAGTAAACACTGAACAGATCAGTACATATTATCAGTGTTATCAGATTGCAATGAAATGCACCAACATTCAGTCAATACACAATTTGTTAAAATTTTAAAATATATACCTGTACATGAAAAATGTTTTGCCTTAATAATAATTAATCAGCACTTTACTTTTTTTTTTACTAAGCTGCTGCTTAAAAGACTTTTAAAAGAATTTTCTACATTTAATTGGCTAATTTCATATATTTTAATTATATATATTAATTAAAACATTCAACTTCAATCAAAGGACTCATATTTTGACATTACTTTGCTCTCTAGTAGGAAATCAGCTTTGCTGAATTTTGTATCATTTCGTATCATTTTGTATCATTTTGTATCATTTCATTTGGCAGCACAACAGGTAACACTAGTATCCAGAAAAATACAGAACTTCTTAACCATTCTGATGTTATTGTTACAAAACATTTAAAAAAAATGGTGGAAAATATTTTAGTACATTTTTTATACTCCATTAAAAGTTACAAAAGCTCAATTTTTTTTAAAAACAAACATGCAAGGCATTGTAGTCGTGTTGATGAAAAGGGTGAACTGTCATTGACTTAGTTTTTTTTTAATTGATCAACTTATCAAATACCAGACCTTTGGCACTATTGGATTATGAAGAATTTTGTTTTCCTCACAGATGCAGCGTAGATTATAAAACAGTGGACACAAAAGAAATGAATAAAGCAGCATTTCGATGTCCGCAGAGGTTAAGAAAACGTCATGAATCACCAAACTTGTTCTCTTTTCATTGTTCAGTGTCCTTAAATTTATTTGCTTTACTGTTTCAATTTAAAAATTCAAAATATTTTTATATGAATTATGGAAAAAGCTTAAGTTGAAAAACATGAACAGAGTTTCCTCACTGTACTGGAAGGGAAAATGGATCAACGAGACCCCAATTAGGGATGAGCTGGTTAATGAAAAGCCATATTAGGTCTGAGGAATTAAGTAAGTTCCAGAGGCCATTATAAAAAAACAAAACAAGGTGTTTGTATCACATTCACGGTGAGATGGTATTCCATACACAAGAGAAAAAAAAGGGATTTGGAGGGGGGGGGGGGGTAATTTAACCAGTCATAACCCTTAAGCCTACTATGAATGTTTCAGTTATACTCCAAGGTAACATTTAATATAAATGCTTTTTCCATAAGTAAAAAAAAATGTACATAAAAATAGATTTGAAAAAACGACCTCACATCTTTTAGATAAAAATATTGGTTTACTTTGCATATTCCCCCCCCCCCCCCCCACCATTTCTTTACATTTAATTGCATCATATCTTCGGAAGTCAAGTGTTTTAGAGACATGATGTCAATGTGCCGTCGGAGTTAGCCACAGGTTTAAAAGAAGACTAAAAATATAACACTTATCTTAACACCAGCATATACAGTAATTGAATAACAAAAAATGGTCTTGATGTGATAACGAATTACTTAAAAACTAGGTGGATTTTCATAATAAAAACTTGATATTCAGTAATAAATTGTTCTCCTTACAAAAACAATAATTGTGTGTAACTAAAGGGAGGGAAGGCGTAAAAAAAATTCTGGCTAACACAAATGACATGGGAGATAATAGCTGACTATGCACAGCTTTACAAATCATTCCCAAAGTAACAGACACGACTGAAGGGATTCTGTGCTTTATGGAGATTAAAGTACTAAAGAAATCATAATTCTTTCAACAAATGTGAATGAGCCCAATGATATCACAAGCACACCGTCTGAGCTGACACAAGCGGAACAGGAAGTAAAGGAGAAGAAGAAAAAAACAAAATGGTCGGCTGAAAACCCAGCCGCATCGGAATCTTTTTTTAATTTAATGAAACGCAAAAAAAACAAAATCAGCTTTGAAAAACATCCACCATCTCTAAACACCCTTGTCTCTGAGCAGCTCAGAGTAAGAGGTGAGAACAAAAAACAACACCAGCAATGAATAAATTCATAAAATACTGAAAAAAAAACATTCAAACATATACGGCCAATTGAGTTTTATGACATTTATGTACAAAAAAAAAAAAAACACCCCCCACCCAAAAATAAACCCTAAAACTTCACAAAGCGTTCATCAAAATCCCTGCAGGCCATTATACACATGCTGTTTGCTGTCTTGTTTTAAAATCTTTTTTATTCCTGTAAAGAAAAAAAAAAAGAAAGCGGTTGTTTTTTTTACTTGACTTGAAGATTCTATAACTGTGTAGTAAATGTATTCTCTGACGGTCCATTTGTCTGTCCATTGATCCACCCACTCGGAATCATTTACCAGAGAACCCACTACCCGGATTATTTTAATTATGAGATTCAAATTTTTTCAATTTACTTTTTTTCAACACATAAATAGAAAGATGATATTTCATCCATAAATTACACTTTGATATAATTTTAAAAAAAAACACATTAGATGATTCCCATGAAACTTTGAAGTTTAGTTATACAATTTTGAATTTGGATGCAAAAAAGAAAGAACAGATAAAAATAAGGCAAACATGTTAACCAGGTAATATTTTTAATGTTTTATTTTCTTGATTTTTCTATTTCTTTTTTACGCCTAGAAAAAAAAAATCAAGCTAATTGATCAAAAGGTAAATTCTGGCTTGACTGTCAGAATTAAAAACCCATTACACTTTTTATACTTCATCAAGCAGTAAACATGATAAAAGGTAAAAGTTGGCACAGTTGTGATTTTTTCAAACGTACTTTAAGAACACGAAAATGAAAAAAGTCATCTAAGGCTATTTAAAAACATTTCACTATGTTATATTTTACTTGTTTTTTTTCCATACCATATTTTGTTTCCTTTAAAATGTCACAATATTCTCAGAACCAGAGCTGGGTATCTGATTGCGAAAAGAACCAGTGCAGAAAATCTGGTGACATAGAGCTTAACTTAAGAAGACAATGGGCCAACCTAAGCAAATTTGACAGGACTGAAGTCTGAAGACCTGGGCCATTCAAGTGCAAGTAAACAAACAAAAACTAAACACACTACAAGTGGTGAGCAGTTACCTTCTTTATCCTCCTCGGAGAAAACACCTTTAGGGAAGTCGATGTCAAACGTGACGTACAAGGAGCCTTTCACGTTGTTGTTCTCGTAGTTGGGCATGCCCTCGTTGGGCTTCCTCATCCTGGCACCTGGCCAGGTAATTTTATCCCTCACTACATGCACCTGCAAAAACAAAACATGAAACTCTTTCAGAATGGCTTTAAATGGAAGATGAACAAAATGAAGACCTTTAGATTTGGCTTTTAATGAAAGAAAATCAGAATGTTATTAAGCTGTAAGTGTGTGGATATGACATCATACTAATCATAGGCTGAGCAGTAGGTTGAAGGTATGGTGTGATTTTTTTTTAGACAAAAACATTAAATAATGTCACACACAAAATCCAAGGTGGTACTCTATAATTCCCAAACTTAACAAAAAATCCATAAACCAATTCAAACCAGTAAGTGAGAAATGTTTTAATGTTAATTGGTACAGTATATAGCTAAGTGTAAATAAAATATTTGGGGGTGTGTTTTTTTGTTAGTTCAATCACTCAGAAAAAAAAACACCATCATGGGACTCCATAACTTAACTTTGTTTTTCACTTTTCTAAATTTGAAAAATGAATATTTTTTCCACATAGTTTTGTTCATTTTAGAAACTTCAATAACAAACTTTAAAAATGAAGTTGTTTTTCCCAAACTGTATGAACCCTTTATGAAATAAAAATGCATTTCAGTTAGTCCTTTCTCTTCTTATGCTAGTCCAAATCATTTGCAAAGGTCATTTCACAATCGCATATGGGGTATAAGTCATTTTTTCATGTTTTGAGAACTCTAAAAAAAACTTAATAATGTCTGTATCACTTCTATTATATCACATATTGTAAAAAAAAAAACACAACTGTTTTTCTGATTGGTTTAAGATATAGGCAATTGGCCATGTAATAGAAGACTGTGTAAACTATACATTTCAAATCTGAACTCAAAACCCCCCAAAAATGACTTAGGCGATTGTGAAATGACCGTGACGATATATATTTCCGATAAAGTTACTTTCCTATCTATTTAAAAAGTTTGGTTTTTCTCCTGTTGATGTCAAATTGTCAATGCCCTAAATAAGCAAAATCTTTTTTTTTCAATGATGGTTATTTTTCACAAAGTAAATTAGAATGAGTAAGAAGGAGACACAAGAGAAGCAGTAGTCAAAGGCAGGCTCAGTCAAAGTTTGAAACTTCACCTTGTGCCCGTCTAGATGCTTGATGTCCATTTCAAACCCTGTCAGAGCGTCAGCTAAAGACACAGTGACGTTGGTGTACAAGTCATCCCCTCTTCTCTCAAACCTGGCGTGCCTGTGAGCGGGAAATGTAAAAGTATGCGCAAACTTTTCATGAGTTAAATATAGATCAGGGCTGCCAAGTCAAGTTTATGCTCGTACATAATAGACAATGTAGCCCTGCTTATTTTAAAAATGTGTTATAACATGAAAAATGTTCTAAATTTGGGCCAAAAATTTGTTATCATAAATAAAAAAAATAAATAGAACTGCCATAATACTTTATATAGTTACCAAACATTTGCTAAAAAAATTAGGACTACTCTATGAATCTCTTAGGCCTTTATTAACTTTACACTAAATGTTGTATATTTTTAAAATGAAGGCCTAGGCCTAAATTTACATTATTTTGTCGCAATGTGTTTTTAGTTTCGCTGACTTTTACATGTATAAATTTGGAATATTTCTCATACACAATTTATTCATGAGTATCACTTTGGCAAGCCTATACAGTTGTGGGATGTTGTTTTCTTTTTCTCTGATCCATTATCCGAATTCTAAATGTGCATTGATGATGCAAGCTTTTCAGTTGCATCTTTTACAATTTTAGTGTAAAGAAATGAATTTTACTTACAGTTCCAAGTTGTAATTTAAAATTAATATTTTATAAATGCAACAAAATGGAGTTTAGTAGCAAATGCAAAAAACTTTTTGGGTAATATCTTTTTTTTGTGTGACTATATTTCATATCTTTTCCCTCAAATTAATAATTTTGTATTTGGGTCACAAATAAGTTGAAATTAATCCTAGGTAACATAAAATTTTATTTCATTAAACCAGGTCACGTCTGCAACTGACACACTGGACTTACTTGACTTGATGTATCCTAAACCTCAAGTCACCTGGCTCTCCATCAGAGTGTGGCTCACCTGGCAAGACAAGGCCATTGAAAAAGGTAATAAATAAAAACAAATTGGTAAATACAATAATTTCGCACTGAATCAATGAATATCTTTGGATAAAAAAAAGAAAACACATTCATTTCCAACATTATCCACCCAAAAGCAACATTACTGGCATTTCTAATTCATTCCAAAAAAAACAACACTTTTTGACGGGTTTGAGAAATAATTTGGGGGCACGTTTGGCTGGTTAGGATTTGTTCCCGAGTCTGTAGTCTGAGTCTATCCAGCTCTGATGGGTACCTGACTTAAGTTGGAGCAAAGTAAAGGCGGCTGGGCAGATTATTATCCACACAATCCCCTAGTATGCCATGGCCACAGAAACTGGTGAACGCTGCTTCACCGACCCTATGGATTTATTCCGTCCAACGGGTTTACTTTAAGAAATTATTCGACCTTTGAAAATTTAATCAGTAAGTCAAGCCTGCTCCGGTCAGATGTTAATAATTTTTTTTTAATTCCCACATTAAAAAGTTTTATTGAAACAACTAAATAATTATATGAGTTACAAATACATAGTGGAATTACGTTTTATTTGACATACAGGCTAATTTCTTGCTCTTGACCGGCATTTCCTGGAACACCCTGCATGTGAACCTAGAACGTGTGATCTATAAACAACCTATATAACTGGCAGGTATAAATTAAACACAAATTAAATGGGACTGACAGCATGTAGTCTATACACAACTTAAGTCGCTGGCAGGCATAAATTGAATGTGATTTCAAATGGGGCATAAACACACACACACAAAAAGTAAAGCCAACTGCATCAAGCCTTGGTGGAACACTCTTCAGACAGAAACAAAAATGACATTGGTCTAGGGGTGAAACAGTAAGAAAGAAAAAAAACTTTAAACAGAAGGAAATGAACCGTGTCTCAAGATGATTTCAGTCCATGCATTAAGATACACACACATACACCAAGGTGAAGGCTTTTCTTTTGTTTAAAGTGTCACTGTGAAAAAATACCAGGAAGACAATTGATGCTCTGTCTGTCGAGGGAGACAGAAAGGAAGGGGGGGAGGGGCAGAAACATGTCAATAAATATTTGTCACGTTTCTTCTAGCAGGAAGTGAATTCATCCAATCGTCTCCTGGAACATAAACGGTTTTCTTAAAAATAGAAAATAAACAGCTAACCTTCAGCCACAAATGGATATTCTTGTCCATCTCTCATGCCTGGTTCAATTTCTATTTCCAACAGTTTCTCTTCAGGGACGAATCTAGTGCAAACACACAAAATTATTTATTGTTTTTGCTGACTGTACCAAATGAAAGTGTTATTTAAATTGGCCGACCCAAAATAATGTTTTGTATGCAAACTGTTAAAAAAACAACAGAGTTTTTTATGCTGACTGTTTAAAAATAAACATTTTTTTATGCTGACTGTTCTAAAATAGTGCATTTATGCTAACACATTTTTTTTTCGATAATGTTTATTGTCAATCAATACTAGTAAATTGTAAGTCAAAAATAATCAAATAAACACAGGAAGTAATTTAAGGGCATATCTCGGTTTATGCAGATCAGACTTGTAGCCAATCATAAGGAGAAAGCAAAAGTTGACACAGAGCAACTCATTTGTTCTTTCACTTGACCAAGAGTTCAAGGTTGGTCACCCATGTAAGGGCATGCTCAGCTTTGCCCAGCATGAACATAAACGGTTGCAGAACAAAAAATGTTAACTTATCATCTCGTTAGAAATGTACAATCTTAAATTAACAAGCCAACGAAAGAATTAAAATTTAGAAATATTACAGTACAATTTTAAAATGTGGTTTACTTAATGTATAGACAAACAAATGGGGGAGACTACCCTGGACAAACAAGAAAGAGTGTCAAACAATAGAGTTGAGGTGATGGAGGTGAAATATATCACTAGACCAAAACTATACCGAGGACTGGGATTTTTCATCCATCATGGCCCCCAGACAATAACCCAGAATTAGCTGGTTTCAGAAACTTTCTGAAGAGATTACCACCAAAACCTCAGTCAGTGCTAAAGCTGGTAGGCCTGAGCACCCCCAGCCCCTGTAGCACCACAACAATAAACAGATATAGCTGAAACTAAATTGAAAGCATAGATAGAATTTACAAGGCATAAAAAAACAAAACAATGGAGGACAAGACAGGGCTCAGATCCGAGGGGAGAGCCCGACTGCTGCACGGCGGAGCAACTCACTTGATGTTCGGACAGTCGTCACAGACTTGCTGCTGGGTCATGGAGAACCTGCCTGGTCCAAGCTGCTGGGTGACCATCTCCATGCGGCAGTTGCACTTCCTTTTGCCTTTAGCTGGCTTGGCCACGGGCTTGTAACGCAGGACCTGGAAAGACAAGTGTTATTATTTAGTACAAGTTCTTTTAATAAACACAGAAAAAGCCCACCAAAACCATACATTTTCTTTGCTAGGACTGACTGTACCAGGGAAAAAAAAATTAAAATCCCAGTTAAAGCAGAGATTCAAACATACAATGGCATGTGAGATTAAGCTGCCAACTACAACAAATTTTATATAACTGCTTCATAAGAATATTTAAATAAATTAAGTAATTGCAGTATCCATACTTTACCAATCCAAATACTAATGTTTAAAGGCAAAATTGTAAAAAAAATAATAATTTATGCGGCAACAAGGAAAACGTAAGCTGAAACACTTTTTAAAAAAATGGACGTACTTCAACTAAATGCCAAGAAGCTATAACTAGTATAAACAAAACTCTTTTCACACTTATATGAGCCCATACAAATAAATTATCAGAATTACACAAATCAATTAGCTCTCTATGTCGATAAATGTTTAAACTGCCAAAAATAGAATAAACACTTAAACAATCTACTCAAAGTATGCAGATATAGACAATAATAAGTTCCCTTATATAGTTTTAATACTAGAAACTTATTTTTCCTTGCCAAAAACTAACACTAATATATATGTGTATTAACTGTCAAATGTATAAATTTATTCATATTTTTACATAGTGTAGAGCAGGGATCTGTAACACGCCTACCCAACCTGGCATGCAAAAGGCTACACAAAAAAGGCTATTCAAGTTTTTTCTAGAAGAAAAAAGCAGGTCGACTTTATTACTGTTGGCACGCTGAAAGAACTAGAAATTCTACTTTGGCACACTGTTATCAAAAGGTTGCCTACCCCAGGCGCAGAGCTTTAATAATTTTTCTAGATGTACAGTTGGCTGGTCTGTACAAAACAATAACAGATCAAGTAAACCCTTCAGAGAAATGACATTCGAGGTCTCACCTCCACAAAGTTGCCGTTGTACAATTCTTCTAGAGTTACGTCCAAGTCAAGTATGACATCTCCACCCCTTGGTATTTCCTTGTCCTGCTCACGGACGCCACCAAAACCGAACCCAAAGTCTCCAAAGAAACTGAAATTGGGGGACAAACACAACAAATAATGAAATAAAAACTTGACATCGAAACCCATGTCAAGTGAATGAAAGTGCATCGACTGAAACTATAATTAATGTATAATAATATGTATAGTGTTTGTATTACATAATAAATATAACATACATATTTCTGCTCATATATTTATTACAAAGAATCTAGTAAAAATTCAGTTTTGCCAACTTCTGTACTGGTTCAATGGGTAGCATTACATACTGTCATTGTTAATGCAATGTTTAAAAAAAAATCATGGCTCCATTTGATAACATAACCATTTCTATAAACCAGCAAGCACAACTTCTCAAGAACAAGGAAATTGCATACATATGTGTGTATAAATAGTTATCAACCATTTCGCAACTACAGTTGCAGCACGTAGCCAATTTGGGGTTGTTTCATTTCTGATTGCCATGCGAGTTTTTAAATGCCTCTATAAACCTCTTTAAACTCTGACTTAAGAGAGCGATAGTAATGCTATTTTCACACGTTAATTTAATTTATTTTTTTTGAATTTTTGAATAACTTTGTTTGTCTGATTTTTGTTCAATAAACAGAGTTCTGCAACTTGGCTTAGGGATAGGGGAGTTTTAGGCTGGGAACTGCCTAGGGCTGAAATAGTTCAGCTTGCTGTTAATAAAATTACCTCCCTTAAAAATGTTTTTCTCTTTTACTTATGTCACATTGAAGTAATGTAAACACTATACATTGCCTGCTTACTTTAAACCAATATATATGTTTGATGATTTAAGATTGCAACAAAAACTACCAACCTTGAAAACGGGTCTCCCCTCATATCACCTTGCTTCAATCCTTCTTCCCCGTGTTGGTCATAGATTTTCTTCTTTTCAGCGTCTGACAAAACCTAACCAAAAGAAAAGGACAATAAAGGCGTTTATATTATATTTGTTTTGCTGACAATGAAAACTGGATGTCTGTCTACGTAACGAGTAAGACAAAGAGAAATTAAAAGAATTTGCTTAAATCAATTTGTCTAGTTGGTTCATAACTAGCATTCCAATTCAGATTCCCTGAGTCATTAAAGGGTTCATGTCTCCTGGCTTAATTCAATATCTAAAGATTTTAAATTTGTGAAGTATAAAATGTAGAAAGAAAAAATAAACTATATTATGATTGCTTTGTCTAGCTACAGTATACTAGATGCTAATTATCCTTTTCTGAATGCGATCAATAGTGTTGAGATTGATTATCAATATTGTTAGAATGCAATCCTTAAATCTAGGAAGCCCACAATTTCCTAGGAAAGATGCAAATACAATTGAGACTTAGAGTAATTGTTTGCTTTACAATCCCTGCTTATCATTTTTAATATAGTATAAACATCATTTTGGCTTTCCAGGCCTGTTGGGAAAATAAGGAGAAAAAGAACACTTCCATTGCACATACATTTGTTTCTTTATACATTTCATAAATAAATCACATTTACAATAACTTTGTATTAATTGAATTTTTCAATATTAGGTGAAAATTTATTTCAGCACTATATATATATATATTTATGTATATATTTATGTATGTGAGATTGTGAACCCATCCACATATGCATGCTCAAAATCAAATCTAAAATAAATTCATGTCACTTGCTGAGAGGTACTAACCTCGTAAGCTGCACCAAGGGTCGCGAACCTCTCCTGGGCCTCAGGGTCATCTTTGTTCTTGTCCGGGTGCAGCTCCTTGGCCAGCTGACGGTAAGCCCTTTTAATCTGATATGTGTCGGCCGACCTGGACACACCGAGTATTTTGTAGAAATCTCGACTGTGGAAATAACAGGAAACATGAGTTCTCTTAACGAGTTGATTTAGGCAAAAGAACATTTTAATGGTCTCATTCCTGCCTTAAGTTACAGCCGGAGAGAAGCTAAAGTGAATAAATGTATAATATAAGCTTTTGTCAAGTAACACTTTCTCTCACTGTGTGACTATGCAACTAAAACCATTTAGTCCCCATTTTTGTATTTGTATATGAACTTTTAATTTCCACGGACAACATTTTCATTAATTTCTCTCCCCTCTACCCCTTTCACAATCTATATCCTAGCTTAGCCCTTCAGTAAATATTTCAAATAATGGCTAATATTCATTTGATAATTATTGAAACCCTTTGGGATAAAAATTTGATTGTTTCTTTATTAGTTTAAGCAGGCCATTTTTTTAAAAACATTTTTGAATGTAACTAAAGAGTTTAAATTCGTTTTCACAATAACAAAAACTAAAACATTTAATGAAACAGAAAAAAAAACTGTTTTTAAAAAGATAATAGGATGTTTGCAGGAATACTAACTACTGTATACGGCTGTTTTGAAAACTAACTTCATTTTTTTCAGAGATTTTTGACATTGAAAAAAAGAAGAAAATATGGGACCATAAAATAGTACATTATATTTTAGACCTACCTACCGCAACAGGCCATTTTGGGTATCAAAATCGTAACATAACATTACGGTCATTAGAGTAAAAGTAGGCAGCCCTGTCATCCATTCTTGTTTGGGTTGTTTTATTAGAATTACAGGTTACAGGTCATGAATAAATGAGCTAGTAGTATGTTTTTGTTTCCTTAAATCTTAGTTCTATTGATAACCATCTTTTTAAAAAATAATGTTACAGGCCAACTGACAACAAAAGCAGATATGCCAGATAGGAGCAAAGCTGATTAAGTCCAGATTATGTCATAAAAATTTGACATTTATTGATACAGGAATATAGGGGCCTATTCAATTGTTTAATTTTGTAACTGGTTGTGTGCGATTCATTTGGCAGAGGTCATTGTCCTTAGGAATCTCACTCTATACTTTCTTGTCTTGTGTCTTTCCAAGGCTTTCTTTAACTCATTCCGTGCGGGGGGGGGGGGGGGGGGGGGGGGGGTTTACCGCGTTTGTGCCAGGCCATTTTTAGGCCGCTAGATTTTTTTTAAGGTGCCCTTATTTATTCATAAATTTCTAAAGGTATTCGTTTAGCAAGATACCTGTATTTCATATCAAATTAAAGGTAATTAAACAGGGAATAATAATAAGTAGAAGTTAAAACAATATTATAATAATAGTTACATCTTTATTAGTAATTTTTAGAGATCAAATTTTTTTATAAAAAAAAGGAGCAAATAAAAATCGATAATTAACATATTTTTATATGGTATGCGTAGCAGATATCCTATTCGGCTTAAAACCACTAAAAGTATATATATTCCTGATCAGAATGCATTTTGAATTTTGAAAATATCCCATATAGTTACTGAGTTAAACGCATTTTTGTAATATTAGTATCAGCCAGCAAACGCAGATCCTGTATATTTCTATATAGTTTACATAGGGCTAGGCCTAACCACGAATGTCGGAATCTTTAATTAGTAAATAAACCGAACGTCTTCAAAACCAGATTTAAATTATTTAAAGTTATTGACTGATGAATAGAATTTAATAGTTAGCCATAAAAGTTATTTTACTAGCAAATTTGACAAGTTCCAAGGCCTAGAAACATTTCGAGTAGGCGTGGCTATACTTTGGGCAGGTTTCACAAAATGGCCACCAAATGATGGAGATTTATTGTTTATTTAAAAAATAAAAATTGTTGATACAAAATGCTGTTTTTTTTACTTGTATGTGTTTATATGTCCATAAAGTATCAGCTGCATCAGTATTGTATGTTTAATTATATTTTTGTGTTGTTTATATTAATTTAAACACCCTCCAACGTTACATAATCCACCGATCCCATTTCCCGATTTTTTGTATACATTTGAAAATCACTTACCAGGAATAAATAAAGCCGAAATATAACGCTTTTTTAATGTTCAACATTCATAAACATGTTAATTTTCCCTAGGCCACCATTAGAAGCACAAAAAAATGTTTATCTTTTGAAAAAAACGTGTTTTAAAAAGCCCTAATTTTTACGGCCTATCGGTGAATTTTTTCCGCCGCCGAGACTAAGTCTAAAACTAGATCTAAAATAAGATTTATCTATGTAATTTCGTAAAACTCTTTTCATTTTAACCAGAAATTTAATTCTTTTCATAAAAACAAAGTTTGTTTTAAATATTTAGCCGAAGAATTCATTTTATTAGTAAATAAATGAAAATCGTTTGGTACAAAAAAGGCTTCGGACTAGCAAAGATAACGTTCGCTGTCAAAACAAGATTTGAGATTACGGTCAACTTAAATGCACACGTGCGAATTTTATAACGTAAATCCGATCGGATAGCTTAAAAATTCCATTTGATGCACTTTTTGAGTTCGTAAAAAGAGGATTTTTATTTTTTTTTATTTTTTTAACTCCTATCGGTGGGTAACGCGTGCTTTTTGGAACGTTCGATCGATGTCGAAAAAGTATTTTCTAAAACACTATTTACACATTTATTTTCCGATTTCCGACTATTTGTGTACTATCTACGGCAACAAAATACTATTATTTATAGTTTTAAACTAAATTTACGCAAACTATTGTGGTTTAAACGTTAAAAATCCTTTTTTCGCTTTTAACACACACGCTTTTTTTACGTTCAATAAAGCCAAGTTTTTTTCAAAATGGCGGCGACTTCGGTAGTTCTAGACTTTATGATACCCGAGTGCGAAATCACGTTTTATTGTAAAAATAATAATAAAACACAACACAAACACTGATATATTTACGTTTTGTGAGTTTATTTGTCATAAAAGTATAAATTTCAACAATATTGTGTGTTTTAATGCTAGTTTGATGATGTTTAGTCTAACTCATTTTGTAGCCCCAGGAACTTTTTGATAGAGGGAATTTCCCGATTTTTAAATGATTAATTATAAAATATTGAAATATCAGCTGACTTTATAAGTGTCATATTTGGATTTCTGGGGTTTTAGGCTTTAAAATGACATATAATACTATACTATAGCTTAACATTATTTTTTGAAAAAAAAAAACGTAAAAAATGGGAACTCCTGAAATTTTTATTGTGAAACCTGCCTTTGTTTACAAACGTTTACACAGAAATCAATTAAAAATCATCATCATTATTTAATAGCCGAAAGTAAACCAAGCAGAAAGGAAGCATAAAGAGTTGTCATTTGTTTGAGAATTAATAGGCTATAGCTATAGCAACGAAATAAGCTATGAAAACCAAATCGACCATATATGGTTGATTGACACGGAAGCGCCGAGTCTAATCGACCATATATGGTGAATTGGCACGGAATGAGTTAAAACCCAACTTTAAATTTCTTTATATTGTTTAGGCTACTTGTTGATTTCCCACTTATAATCACCCCTTGAAATTACATAATTAAATTAATTAGGCCAACTTAAAATTACTCATGTATAGGTACGCAATAACCTAACATCATTTAAAACATTAATAAAAATGCAAGACTAGACTCGGACCACGGATGAGCGTAGGACGCAATAATCTTCTTTATAGAAGGAGCGTCTGTAATGTATAAGATAAGATAAGCAAGTTATGTAAAGGCAAGAATAGACCTGCTTTAAATTAAGTTGACAAGAATTATTGGGACTTTTAGGCTTAGACTTTAGACTAATTATTTTAATTTATATTAAATGATATATATACATTTAGTTGGTCAAGTCTAAGTCCACTCAAGTAGGCTTACTCAAGGCAAAATAGCAAATTCTTTATTCGGTTGAGTAAGATTTTAATTTTAAACAAGAAGATTAGTTAGGATGATTAGGCCTAGAAACCAGCTAAACTTTTAAAATGAACTATTTTGAGAAAAATTACATCTTTAGTCAATAGGCCTAAATAAAAAGAAACTGAATTATTTTTTTTACATTAAGTCTTTAGATAATTTTATTTCATTGTATTTAACAAAATATATTTTTTTTAAAGACAGTATTATTGAAATAAAGAAAATATCTCGATCAGCCAATCGCAGCGGACCACGCATTTGCAATGTCAACAGTGTGTAAAGGCCCACTTTCGTTTTAATCTAATACATTTTTATAGATTATAAGATCAATTATTAGGCCCCTGAAAATTATATTGTAAATATGTATGAAATTTCAATTTCTAATTTAAATAGATCTATGAATTACCCTGCGAGAACTTGAAGAATAAAAGCTAGAAAGACAGCAGCCAGATATAAACAAGTTACCGGTGACGCCATTTTCATTTTAAACTTCCGGAAGATTACGATATAGAAAACATAATATTCTAGAAAGGAGATCTCTTTTTAAGGGGACACTATACCCTGTTACTCTGACTCTGATCTATATAAAAGGCTTAGAGGTACAGAGTAGGCCTATCCGGCGACCGGACAAAATATTGCGGGAGATATTCTTCCGGCGATCACGTCACGTGACCGCCGGACACATTCGGAATTTGGAAGATATTATTCCGGCGGGCTTGTTATTTGACCACCCAACTACAAGTACAAACGAGAGACGTAGAGCGTATTGATATTAACATATTTATAAAGAAACGGGCATTATGCCTAATAGTCTAATTATTAGTTGAATACTTTGAATGGATACATTGAATGAGATTGTTATGTCCATCCACATTCATAGTAGGCTAAATGAATGGCTTATCGTAATTGAAATTGTAGCGCAAGTCAAGATGTTTACTAATGACTTTATTAAACTATTTTATAAATTGTTTGGTAATGACATTTAACACTTTTTTTTTCTCAAGAAATTGGCTAGACATTAGGCCTAACAGTCGAATTTTTTTATTTCTTTGATACTTTAAATGAAATTATTTCCACCCACATGAATAAATGAAGGGTATTCTCGTATGGAACTAAAAATATATCTCGTTGCACTGTATTTGAATTTAAAACAACAAAAAAAAAGATGGAGATAGCTGGATTCGAAACTGCGAGACTCCGGTTGCCAGAACACACCACTGACCGTTAGGCCACGATACCTTCATTATATTATACAATAAATAGTAATTAAGCAACTCCAACAAGAATAAACGATTATGCGCATGCGCCAGTAGCCGTGTGCTATTTTTTAAATTTGGTCAGTCACGTGACTTGGGTCGCCGGACGTATTTCTCCCGCGCTATACGTCCGGTCGCCGGACGCGCAGACACTCCGTATCTTATAAGCTTACATTACAGACGCTCCTTCTATAAATAAGATTATTACGTCCAATAGGCCCTCGTGATTCATTTCTTTTTAAAATGTCTTGATTATTTAAAAATAATTATTTATTTCCTTCGCGAAACTTTATATAAGTAAAAATATCTAGTAAAAAAGACAACACATATAAATGTGCACATAACTTTCATATAGGAGCCTAAGCTTAGGCCCTATTATGATAATTCAAGAGTTTACTCTGACAAAAAATGGAAATATATATAGGCCTATCAAACTTACAAATTGATTTTCCAAGTGAGATTTAATGGGTTACCTTAATTATATTTCATTATTTCTTTCTTTTTTAAAAAAAGGTTCTAAATATCAATTATAATCTATATATATAAAACAAGCTACATTGCCCGGCGTTGCCCGGGTGAAAAAAAAAAGGACTGTCTGGGGTGCAGATAACAAATTTATAAACTACACTTACTGAATACTTTTAGGAAAGTAAATAAATATTGTAATAGGGTAACAAAAATAGTCCAATATTTTTATTTAACAAAATCTATATTGCCTATAGATTTACAATGTCTTTTGTTTGAAAAATTAATTGTCGGAAAAAAAAAAGTATAGTCTAACTGGAGAATCTAGCATGCTAATAATAGTAAAGAAATAAACCTATAGTAAAATGCTCGCATTGGGAAAAAAAAATGGGGGAGCTACGCCTATGACAGTTAATTAATTATAGACCTTTCAGACTAATTTTAAATATAAAAACCAGCTTATTTTGATAGTTGAATGGCGTTGAATGAATGTGGAGGGGGCCTAAATGTTTGAATGTTTGACGTAATTTTATAGGTGGGATTTTAAAATACGCAATAAAAACGGCAATTTAAAACAGTTTTAGGGGTCGTCCATTAATTTAATTACGTCAACAAAATAGTGGGAAGGGGGGGGGGGGAGTTGAAAAGTATGACAAAGGGGTTAGTGCAAGTGGGGGGGGGGGAAGGGGGGCGATTGAGGGTGCAACAACTAACATTGTATCAAAAAAACAATAATGAAACATTAAATTAGATTAATTATTGATTTCTATAAAAATAAGAAAAAGAAATATTGTTAAAATCCTCGACTTAAAGGCACATTGTTACACTCTCCTCCCCCCCCTCCCCCATGGCTACGACTTTGAGAGCTATAGGCAATTTCAAATCTGGTAAACAAGTTTAAAAAAATGATGAATTATATACTTTTCAATCTCAATTCTATTTTAAACATAGAAGCCAGTGTGTAAAATAATATTGTGTTAGTTACCATAATATGGGAGGGGGGGTACACAATTGTTGACACAATTGTATTGAGGGGGAGGGGGGCTCCTCTGAAAGTTTGACAATTGTTGATAAGGGGAAGGGGAGGTAAACATTGTATAAAAATTGTTGACGTAATACATGGACGTCCCCTTTAGGCCTACATCATTCACTTTGTCTTCTACTCAAAGGCTACACAGCTGGGATTTGATATATATTATTCATTAATTCATTTAGGCCTAACTGTGGTTTCTGAAAGGGTTAAAAGAAACACACAGTATTGAAAGCAAGCTCACGACGCCAGCACCCACATACACACTGATTTTTATTTTAAATGTAAAGTAATGTGTTGTATCAGATGTATTGTTTACGCCTGTTAGCCAATCAGCACATTGCATCTGTCTATGCTTAAAGTGAACTCAACTCACCTATTCTACTACACATTTTGCTTGATAACACGTGAATCTCATTTTCACTCGACCCGTCAAGAGAAAAGTAGGTGTACTTTTTCATTATTGTTATAGATTTAGATATTAATAAATTGCGTTCCTTATTAATAAAAAAACAACAACACAATAACTTGTCAACAAAATATGTTTATTCGCCCATTTGTAGAACCATTGTCTTAAAAGGTCATATGTTCCTGAATATCAATATATTATTGCATGTATAATCAATATTTAAAAGAATATGATTTCATATTATAGACGTTAGCCATTCATTTGATATAGATTAATAGCAAAATTACTTTTTATCAATAGACCTTATATTGAGTACACGTAGGCCTATATTATTTTTCTTTTTGTGACTTTGTTTTCTTTTTATTATTATTAAAGAACAATTAGACCAATAGACACGACCACTTTTCACACCAGGCCAGAGCAAGTTTTATTTTCCATACAAAATTTAAAAAAATGGTTTACAAACTATAGTCTGCAGTCTCCTATAGGTAAAGGCTACCTTCTTTTACAGTCTGGCCTTCTTTTTCGCCCACCCCTCTTTTTCGCCCCCCCCCCCCCACCAATGTCCCAAAAAAATTGTGTGCAAAGACTTTATATTTGTTGGAATTTGTTTTCTGACAAGTTGGTTCGCTTCGCCAAATGACTTCTAATTTCACGCCCACATTTTCCTGATAATTTATATTTAGGCCCACAATAATTTTAATAAACATTTACTCGCTTATCGTCACCCTCATACAGCGCTAGCTAAAATACCACGACTTATGAACTCTTTAGTGTAAGTAATTAGATATATATAAACACCTGTTTATGTATGTTGATGGTTTTTACTCTTTCACAAACTATAAAAATAACTTTTTCTTTTCTCTTTTTTGGTTTGTCACGCATAACAGTTGAAATTGTTTTTAATTTTAATACCATTGCTTTCCACTTCTCCATTTTTGTATTTTATTTTATTTGTTATTAAGAACAATATTTTAAATGTACGCTTTTTGATTTTCCACTTATGATAAACTGTAAATTTCTTACACTGTAACCTTTCCCATTATAACCATACTATCACTGTACTATTTACCAAAGTCCCCGTTTAACTAAGGGACACAATTAAAAAAAAACTCTGTTGTTTTATTTTCACAGGCGATAGCCGCCCTTTTCTCATCACCCCCCTTTCCACCGTTTTTCTCACCCCGCGTCTTTGTTAGGGTTCAACGGACCGTAACAGTTACGAACGCCCACCTTTCCCCTCCATACTCTGCTGTTTTCCTAACGCTCAAACTGTAAGGGGAACAGAAGGAGCTGCTATATTTTATTTTCTATTGTTTCTTTTTCATTAGAACACACTGATTCCCATTTTATGTCACCCCACGACCCCAACAAAGATTTGTATAACCTTCATGTTTTCTTCCTTTTACACTTTCATAAATTGCAAAATATTTTTATAACATCACCATGTTTAAAATTTCTACTCGTTGTTAAATACAATATTGTGTTTAGTATTATATAAATATATTTCTTTGATAATAAAAAAGTACCAGGTGACCGATCATTCGATCGGTAATAAAGAGCAGGGGCTTGTACCTTAACATCATGTGAATGTAAAACAACAGTGCATAAATTTTAAAAATACGACTTTACCAGACTTATAAATTATATTTGTCTTTTTCCTTTTCTATTATGAATAACATGGGCTTTAAATTCGAACAGTCGAAGCAGATTTTTATTTGTGCAGTCTAATATCTAGATTTTGCCTGTTAACCCCCCCCCCCCCCCCCCCGGAAAAAAAAAAAAATAAAAAAAAAATAAAAATAAAAATAAAAATTAAACAGCTTAATCTCATTTCAAACCCTAAAAAAACCATGTCGTCTAGAGTTGTCAGTTTTAAATCCAACAGAAATATATCTTATTTATGTCATTATGTTATGTATTTAAAAGACTGAAAATGAAAAGTTTAAATTTAATATATCGTGAATTACGTTACAATTTTTAGTTCTTCTACCCTTTCCCCTACTTTAACAACTAACTGTAAAACTTTCTAGTGACCCCTCCCTCCCTCACCCCATTCAAGCTAACAATGAGTTACGGCCGACAAGTTAATTTGATATAAATTGAAAAGGTGTACGAATAAATGTAATATATTTTTTCTAGTTTACCAGATTCCATATTGAATTCGTTACATAGTCTAATAGTAATTTCTTACTTGGGCACATATATAAATCTAAAGTAAAGTTTGTAAATCACTTGTAAAAAATATCTTATACAAAAAGTATTTATTTATTATTTTCAATGTTTTCAATGTATTATTCCAAACATTGTTTGACGAAAAAGTAAAAATATATAGTTTAGTGTAAACCTTCTACCATGTGTGTTACTATTTAAATAAACTATCGCGGCAAAATATAATGTCGATTAATTAAAACAATAGTATAATAAACATTTTAAAAAATTGTTTAAATTTTGAGCATTACACTAGTTAAATACTAAATAATTACAGTTGAAATTATGTTATTCATTGAAAAGACTGCAAATGAAGAGATTATAATATAGGCTACGTTAGATGATTAGCTTAATCCCCCCCCCCCTTGCACCCCCACCCCCTCAATAAAACTAACAGTATATTACACTTCTGACTATTGTTATGAGGAAATTACGAATAAATTGAATACATCTTTTCTAGTTACCAGATTTCGAATCGACAATGTTAACATATTCTAATATATCTGAATTTGTTTGACCTATAAAAGCAAATCATACATATTTTAATGAAACATTCGTAAACATTTGTATTGAATAAAAAAAACTGGATACTAATACAGTGTATACTATTTATAGTGTACAGTATACTACTACATTGTATACTACAAACGGTGAAGTGTATACTGCTACAGTGCACACTATATACGGTGAAGTGTATACTGCTACAGTGTACACTATATACGGTGTAGTGTATACTGCTTCAGTGTACACTATATACATTGTAGTGTATACAGCTTCAGTGTACACTATATACGGTGTAGTGTATACTGCTTCAGTGTACACTATATACGGTGAAGTGTATACTGCTTCAGTGTACTCTATATACATTGTAGTGTATACAGCTTCAGTGTACACTATATACGGTGTAGTGTATAGTGCTACAGTGTACACTATATACGGTGTAGTGTATACTGCTACAGTGTACACTATATACATTGTAGTGTATACTGCTTCAGTGTACACTATATACGGTGTAGTGTATACTGCTTCAATGTACACTATATACGGTGTAGTGTATACTGCTTCAGTGTACACTATATACGGTGTAGTGTATACTGCTTCAGTGTACACTATATACGGTGTAGTGTATACTGCTTCAGTGTACACTATATACGGTGTAGTGTATACTGCTTCAGTGTACATTATATACGGTGCAGTGTATACTGCTTCAGTGTACACTATATACGGTGTAGTGTATACTGCTTCAGTGTACACTATATACGGTGTAGTGTATACTGCTACAGTGTACACTATATACGGTGTAGTGTATACTCCTACAGTGTATACTATATACGGTGTAGTGTATACTCCTACAGTGTATACTAGACTATATACAGTTATACAGTTTTTGTACCAAAAAAAAAAGATTTCGACGTGTTTTTTTCCAAACAATGTTAGATGAAAGAAAGTTAAAAATAGACCTTTAGTTTGGTGAAACTTCATCTAATCTTGTTATTATTTAAACGGCAAACTATTATCTCAATATTAATGAAAATGTAAATATTTTATTTGTTTTAGTCTAAAATATATTGAAGTTTAATCTAAAATACATTGAAAACATTATAATCTAAAAAAGCCTCGAGGGCCGCCTGCTATTATTTGTCACCCACTGGCTGTAGTTTGCACACCCCTGCATTACATAAATTACACTTGGTCTTGCTTTAAATTATATCTGTTATCGGTGCCGGTGCGCAACAGTAGTGTAAACAATAAATTAAACCTCTTTCTGTTGCTGTACGGGTATTTCCGAAACGTCACATCTGCGACGCAACAAAACACCGCTCTTGAAAGCCGCACTACACGTGGGTCGAGAAATGGCATGTTTTCACGGCCAAAATCAATTATCTACGATAAATCTAATGGGAATTTTTGTCTAACGTTCGTTTCCGATTTTTAATTGTGGGGCCGAAAAGCTGTAGATTTTTTTTTAGGTGAAACAAGTCGTGCATTAAAACATGATGATAATCGTTAGAGCGCTTTTGAAGAAAATTTCCAGACTTACATACATACATACATACATACATATATAGTACCATGTGACCGATCATTCGATCGGTAATAAAGAGCAGGCGCTTGTACCTTAACATAATGTGTATGTAAAACAACAGGGCATAAATTTTAAAAATACGTCTTTACCAGACCAATAAATTGTATTTGTCTTTTTTTTTCCACTATAAATAACATGGGCTTTAAATTCTAACATTCGAAGCAGATTTTTATTTGTGCAGTCTAATATATAGATTTTGCCCGATAATCCCCCCCCCCCCCCCAAAAAAAAAAATAAACAACCCAAAAAAAAACAAAAAAAAAACAAAAAAAAAATACAGCTTAATCTCATTTTAAACCCGAAAAAAAAATGTAGGCTAGAGTTGTCACTTTTAAACAGAAATATATGTCATTTATGTCATTATGTTATGTATTTAAAAAACTGAAAAGTTTAAATTTAAAATATCGTGAAATACGTTACAATAAAATTGTTAGTTCTTCTACCCCTTCCCCTATTGGTTTACGCTCGTTTGAATCTGTGGCGCCTTCACTGTGGAACGGCTTACCTGAGACACTGAAAAACTCTGTCTAAAAAAAGGCATTCAAGAAGAATTTGAAGACTTTTCTTTTCAACTAAGTTGATCAAGTACACATCCATCAGCAAAAAACGTGTTTAAAACTATTTTAAAATGTTATTGTCGTTTCGTGCCTCCATCGGCCAAAACCTTGTTTAAAACTATTTTAGAGTGTTATTGTCGTTTCGTTTTTGTGAGCGCGCTGAGCATGCTTTTATTAGCATGGAGTGAGGCGCTATATAAATGACCAATTAATTAATTAATTAATTAACTTTAACAACTGTCAAACTTTCCTATAAAATTATGTCAATTTTTTAAACTCCCTCCCTCAACCCATTCAAGCTAACAATGAGTTACGGCCGGCAAATATGTTTGATATGAAAAAAAGATCTACGAATAAATGTAAATCGGGTAAAAAAAATAGGCATAGTCTAACTGGAAAATCGAACCCGGGTCGCCCGCACAGCAGTCCTCTACGTTAACAACTTAGCTAGAGATGGCACATGTCAGATGTGAAAAGCTATTAGACAGTATATAGGACTAGGCCTAAATAAGTCAGTGACACAAACTCACAAATCGACCAATGGGGATCCGTGGGGACACAAACACGATCTTTTTATATATATAGATTGTCAATGTTTTCAATGTATTATTCCAAACATTGTTTAACAAAAAAAGTTAAAAAATATAGTTTGGTGTTAACATTATCTAATATCCTCCATTTGTGTTACTATATATAATAAACTATCGCGGCAAAATATAATATTGATTAATTAAAACAATGGTATGATAAACATTTTTTTTTTTAAATTTTGAGCATTAAACTTAAATACTAAATAATTAAAGGTGAAATTATGTTATTCATTGAAAAGACTGCAAATGAAAAGATTATAATATATATAGGCTTCGTTAGATGATGTGTTTAATTTCTCTCCCCCCCCCCCCACCCCTCAATAAAACTAACAGTATATTACACTTCTGACTATTGTTATAAGGAAAATACGAATATACTGAATTTACATCTTTTCTAGTTTACCAGATTTCGAATTGACAATGTTAACATATTCTAATATATCTTACTTTGGTAGACCTTTATAAGCAAATCATACATATTTTTAATGAAACATTCATTGAATTTTTAAAAAAAGTGGATACTAATACAGTGTTTATTATTTACAGTGTAGAGTATACTGCTACATTGTATGCTATATACAGCGTAGTGTATACTGCTACAGTGAACACTATATACAGTGCAGTGTAATCTGCTACAGTGTACACTATATACAGCTATTCATTGTTTAAACACAAAAAAAGTTTTAGAGGTGTTTTTTTTTCAAAAAATGTTAGATAAAAGAAAGTTAAAAATAGACCTTTAGTTTGGTGAAACTTCATCTAATTCTGTTATTATTTAAACGGCAAACTATTATCTGACTATTAGATAATTCGTAAATATGTATTTGTTTTTCTTTTTTTTTAAATTTAATCTAAAATATATTGAAGTTTAATCTAAAATATATTGAAGACGTTCTAATCTAAATAAGCCGCGAGGGCCGCATATTATCATTTGTCCGCCCGCGCGTTACCCACTGGCTGTAGTTTGGACACCCCTGTATTACATACATTACACTTGGTCTTGCTTTAAATTATTTCTATCATCGGTGCGCAACAGTAGTTTAAACAAGAAATTAAACTTCTTTCTACTGTAGTAAGCCTACGGGTATTCCCGAAACGTCATAACTGCAACGCAACAAAACACCGCTCTTGAAAGCCGCACTACATGTGGGTCGAGCAATGGCATGTTTTCACGGCCAAAATCAATATCTACGATAAATCTAAAGCGTATTTTTGTCTAACGTTCATTTCCGATTTTTATTTGTGTGGCCGAAAAGGTGTAGATTTTTTTTTAGGGGAAACAAGTCGTAAATTAAAACATGAAGATAATCGTTAGAGCGCTTTTGAAGAAAATTTCCAGATATATATATATATATATATATAGTACCAGGTGACCGATCATTCGATCGGTAATAAAGAGCAGGCGCTTGTACCTTAACATCATGTGTATGTAAAACAACAGTGCATACATTTTAAAAATACTTCTTTACCAGACCAATAAATTGTATTTGTCTTTTTTCTTTTTTCTACTATGAATAACATGGGCTTTAAATTCTAACAGTCGAAGCAGATTTTTATTTGTGCAGTCTAATATCTAGATTTTGACCGATAACCCCCCCCCCCCCCAAAAAAAAAACAAAAAAAAAACAACAACAACAACAGCTTAATCTCATTTTAAACCAAAAAAAAACATGAAGGCTAGAGTTGTCAGTTTTAAATCCAACAGAAATATATGTCATTTATGTCATTAAATCGCCAGGCTACAACGAATACATAAAAGTACTGCGCGTTTGTTTATGTGCAAGTCTAAAAGAGACTCGGGAACTGCCCTTCTAAGCTCGCTCCAGAATTGAGTATAAAGTGGCGCTACTTTGCCATCAGTGCATTTTTAAATACGAGTTTCCGTCCTATCTCAAGGCACTAATCAGACCTTATGTCCCGCAAAAAACACTTTGTTCTACAAACTCATCGCTTCTGGAAGAGCCCCGTTTCTCTCTGACGACCGTTGGCCTTAGAGCCTTCTCAGTATCCGGTCCGAAAGTGTGGAATCAACTTCCCATTCAACTGAGGCGAACAAGCTCTACTGTTACTTTCAAAAAGAACTTAAAAACTCATTATTTCAATATTTACCTTCGATAACATTTAACATGCTTTAGAAACTTACTGTCTTATTTATGGGTTAAGTCGGTTAATGCTACATTTATTTGTTTTGTCTTGTTTTTTATCATCAATTTAGCTCTGTCACCTGGCCTAGTGTAATATCCGTATTCTTAGTTGTATGTTAAACGCGCTCTGAGCTTACATTATGTTTGTTGGCAGCGCTTTACAAATATTATTATTATTATTATTTAAAAGACTGAAAATGAAAAGTTTAAATTTAAAATATCGTGAATTACGTTACAATTTTTAGTTCTTCTACCCCTTCCCCTATTGGTGTACGCTCGTTTGAATCTGTGGCGCCTTCACTGTGGAACGGCTTACCTGAGACACTGAAAAACTCTGTGTCAAAAAAGGCATTCAAGAAGAATTTGAAGACTTTTCTTTTCAACTAAATTGATCAAATACACATCCATTAGCAAAAAACTTGTTTGAAACTATTTTAAAATGTTATTGTCGTTTCGTGCCTCCATCGGCCGAAACCTTGTTTAAAACTATTTTAGAGCGTTATTGTCGTTTCGATTTTGTGAGCGCGCCGAGCATGCTTTTATTAGTATGGAGTGAGGCGCTATATAAATAACCAATCAATTAATTAATTATTTAACTTAAACAACTGTCAAACTTTCCTATAAAATTATGTCAATTTTTTCAACTCCCTCCCTCAACCAATTCAAGCTAACAATGAGTTACGGCCGGCAAATATGTTTGATAGGAATTAAAAAGGTCTACGAATAAATGTAAATCGGGTAAAAAAAATAGGCATAGTCTAACTGGAGAATCGAACCCGCTCGCACGCACAGCAGTCCTCTACGTTAACAACTTAGCTAGAGAAGGCACATGTCAGATGTGAAAAGCTATTAGACAGTATATAGGACTAGGCCTAAAAAAGTCAGTGACACAATAGGGATCCGTGGGGACACAAACACGATCTTTTTATATATAGAGATTTTCAATGTTTTCAATGTATTATTCCAAACATTGTTTTACGAAAAAAGTAAAAAAATATAGTTTGGTGTTAACATTATTTAATATCCTCCATTTGTGTTACTATTTATAATAAACTATCGCGGTAAAATATAATATTGATTAATTAAAACAATGGTATGATAAACATTTTTTTTTTAATTTTGAGCATTAAACTTAAATACTAAATAATTAAAGGTAAAATTATGTTATTCATTGAAAAGACTGCAAATGAAAAGATCATAATATATGTAGGCTTCGTTAGATAATGTGTTTAATTTCTCTCCCCCCCCCCCCCGCCCCTCAATAAAACTAACAGTATATTACACTTCTGACTATTGTTATAAGGAAAATACGAATATACTGAATTTACATCTTTTCTAGTTTACCAGATTTCAAATTGACAATGTTAACATATTCTAATATATCTTACTTTGGTAGGCCTTTTTAAGCAAATCATACACATTTTTAATGAAACATTAATTGAATTTTTAAAAAAGTGAATACTAAAACAGTGTTTATTATTTACAGTGTAGAGTATACTGCTACGTTGTATGCTATATACAGCGTAGTGTATACTGCTACAGTGAACACTATATACAGTGCAGTGTAATCTGCTACAGTGTACACTATATACAGCTATTCATTGTTTAAACACAAAAAAAGTTTTAGAGGTTGTTTTTTTTCAAAAAATGTCAGATAAAAGAAAGTTACAAATAGACCTTTAGTTTGGTGAAAGTTCTTCTAATTCTGTTATTATTTAAACGGCAAACTATTATCTCACTATTAGATAATTCGTAAATATGTATTTGTTTTCTTTTTTTTAAAATTTAATCTAAAATATATTGAAGTTTAATCTAAAATATATTGGTAGACGTTCAAATCTAAATAAGCCGCGAGGGCCGCATACTATCATTTGTCCGCCCGCGCGTTACCCACTGGCTGTAGTTTGGACACCCCTGCATTACATAAATTACACTTGGTCTTGCTTTAAATTATTTCTATCATCGGTGCGCAACAGTAGTTTAAACAAGAAATTAAACTTCTTTCTGCTGTAGTAAGCCTACGGGTATTCCCGAAACGTCATAACTGCGACGCAACAAAACACCGCTCTTGAAAGCCGCACTACATGTGGGTCGAGCAAGGGCATGTTTTCACGGCCAAAATCAATATCTACGATAAATCTAATGTGTATTTTTGTTTAACGTCCATTTCCGATTTTTATTTGTGGGGCCGAAAAGCTGTAGATTTTTTTTTAGGTGAAACAAGTAGTGCATTAAAACATGAAGATAATCGTTAGAGCGCTTTTGAAGAAAATTTCCAGACATATATACACATATATATATAGTACCAGGTGACCGATCATTCGATCGGTAATAAAGAGCAGGCGCTTGTACCTTAACATCATGTGTATGTAAAACAACAGTGCATACATTTTAAAAATACTTCTTTACCAGACCAATAAATTGTATTTGTCTTTTTTCTTTTTTCTACTATGAATAACATGGGCTTTAAATTCTAACAGTCGAAGCAGATTTTTATTTGTGCAGTCTAATATCTAGATTTTGACCGATAACCCCCCCCCCCCCCCCCAAAAAAAAAAAAAAAAAAAAAAAACAACAACAGCTTAATCTCATTTTAAACCAAAAAAAAACATGAAGGCTAGAGTTGTCAGTTTTAAATCCAACAGAAATATATGTCATTTATGTCATTAAATCGCCAGGCTACAACGAATACATAAAAGTACTGCGCGTTTGTTTATGTGCAAGTCTAAAAGAGACTCGGGAACTGCCCTTCTAAGCTCGCTCCAGAATTGAGTATAAAGTGGCGCTACTTTGCCATCAGTGCATTTTTAAATACGAGTTTCCGTCCTATCTCAAGGCACTAATCAGACCTTATGTCCCGCAAAGAACACTTTGTTCTACAAACTCATCGCTTCTGGAAGAGCCCCGTTTCTCTCTGACGACCGTTGGCCTTAGAGCCTTCTCAGTATCCGGTCCGAAAGTGTGGAATCAACTTCCCATTCAACTGAGGCGAACAAGCTCTACTGTTACTTTCAAAAAGAACTTAAAAACTCATTATTTCAATATTTACCTTCGATAACATTTAACATGCTTTAGAAACTTACTGTCTTATTTATGGGTTAAGTCGGTTAATGCTACATTTATTTGTTTTGTCTTGTTTTTTATCATCAATTTAGCTCTGTCACCTGGCCTAGTGTAATATCCGTATTCTTAGTTGTATGTTAAACGCGCTCTGAGCTTACATTATGTTTGTTGGCAGCGCTTTACAAATATTATTATTATTATTATTTAAAAGACTGAAAATGAAAAGTTTAAATTTAAAATATCGTGAATTACGTTACAATTTTTAGTTCTTCTACCCCTTCCCCTATTGGTGTACGCTCGTTTGAATCTGTGGCGCCTTCACTGTGGAACGGCTTACCTGAGACACTGAAAAACTCTATGTCAAAAAAGGCTTTCAAGAAGAATTTGAAGACTTTTCTTTTCAACTAAATTGATCAAATACACATCCATCAGCAAAAAACTTGTTTGAAACTATTTTAAAATGTTATTGTCGTTTCGTGCCTCCATCGGCCGAAACCTTGTTTAAAACTATTTTAGAGCGTTATTGTCGTTTCGATTTTGTGAGCGCGCCGAGCATGCTTTTATTAGTATGGAGTGAGGCGCTATATAAATAACCAATTAATTAATTAATTATTTAACTTAAACAACTGTCAAACTTTCCTATAAAATTATGTCAATTTTTTCAACTCCCTCCCTCAACCCATTCAAGCTAACAATGAGTTACGGCCGGCAAATATGTTTGATAGGAATTAAAAAGGTCTACGAATAAATGTAAATCGGGTAAAAAAAAATAGGCATAGTCTAACTGGAGAATCGAACCCGCTCGCACGCACAGCAGTCCTCTACGTTAACAACTTAGCTAGAGAAGGCACATGTCAGATGTGAAAAGCTATTAGACAGTATATAGGACTAGGCCTAAAAAAGTCAGTGACACAATAGGGATCCGTGGGGACACAAACACGATCTTTTTATATATAGAGATTTTCAATGTTTTCAATGTATTATTCCAAACATTGTTTTACGAAAAAAGTAAAAAAATATAGTTTGGTGTTAACATTATTTAATATCCTCCATTTGTGTTACTATTTATAATAAACTATCGCGGTAAAATATAATATTGATTAATTAAAACAATGGTATGATAAACATTTTTTTTTTAATTTTGAGCATTAAACTTAAATACTAAATAATTAAAGGTAAAATTATGTTATTCATTGAAAAGACTGCAAATGAAAAGATCATAATATATGTAGGCTTCGTTAGATAATGTGTTTAATTTCTCTCCCCCCCCCCGCCCCTCAATAAAACTAACAGTATATTACACTTCTGACTATTGTTATAAGGAAAATACGAATATACTGAATTTACATCTTTTCTAGTTTACCAGATTTCAAATTGACAATGTTAACATATTCTAATATATCTTACTTTGGTAGGCCTTTTTAAGCAAATCATACACATTTTTAATGAAACATTAATTGAATTTTTAAAAAAGTGAATACTAAAACAGTGTTTATTATTTACAGTGTAGAGTATACTGCTACGTTGTATGCTATATACAGCGTAGTGTATACTGCTACAGTGAACACTATATACAGTGCAGTGTAATCTGCTACAGTGTACACTATATACAGCTATTCATTGTTTAAACACAAAAAAAGTTTTAGAGGTTGTTTTTTTTCAAAAAATGTCAGATAAAAGAAAGTTACAAATAGACCTTTAGTTTGGTGAAAGTTCTTCTAATTCTGTTATTATTTAAACGGCAAACTATTATCTCACTATTAGATAATTCGTAAATATGTATTTGTTTTCTTTTTTTTAAAATTTAATCTAAAATATATTGAAGTTTAATCTAAAATATATTGGTAGACGTTCAAATCTAAATAAGCCGCGAGGGCCGCATACTATCATTTGTCCGCCCGCGCGTTACCCACTTGGTGTAGTTTGGACACCCCTGCATTACATAAATTACACTTGGTCTTGCTTTAAATTATTTCTATCATCGGTGCGCAACAGTAGTTTAAACAAGAAATTAAACTTCTTTCTGCTGTAGTAAGCCTACGGGTATTCCCGAAACGTCATAACTGCGACGCAACAAAACACCGCTCTTGAAAGCCGCACTACATGTGGGTCGAGCAAGGGCATGTTTTCACGGCCAAAATCAATATCTACGATAAATCTAATGTGTATTTTTGTTTAACGTCCATTTCCGATTTTTATTTGTGGGGCCGAAAAGCTGTAGATTTTTTTTTAGGTGAAACAAGTAGTGCATTAAAACATGAAGATAATCGTTAGAGCGCTTTTGAAGAAAATTTCCAGACATATATACACATATATATATAGTACCAGGTGACCGATCATTCGATCGGTAATAAAGAGCAGGCGCTTGTACCTTAACATCATGTGTATGTAAAACAACAGTGCATACATTTTAAAAATACTTCTTTACCAGACCAATAAATTGTATTTGTCTTTTTTCTTTTTTCTACTATGAATAACATGGGCTTTAAATTCTAACAGTCGAAGCAGATTTTTATTTGTGCAGTCTAATATCTAGATTTTGACCGATAACCCCCCCCCCCCCCCCCCCCCCAAAAAAAAAAAAAAAAAAAAAAAAAACAACAACAGCTTAATCTCATTTTAAACCAAAAAAAAACATGAAGGCTAGAGTTGTCAGTTTTAAATCCAACAGAAATATATGTCATTTATGTCATTAAATCGCCAGGCTACAACGAATACATAAAAGTACTGCGCGTTTGTTTATGTGCAAGTCTAAAAGAGACTCGGGAACTGCCCTTCTAAGCTCGCTCCAGAATTGAGTATAAAGTGGCGCTACTTTGCCATCAGTGCATTTTTAAATACGAGTTTCCGTCCTATCTCAAGGCACTAATCAGACCTTATGTCCCGCAAAGAACACTTTGTTCTACAAACTCATCGCTTCTGGAAGAGCCCCGTTTCTCTCTGACGACCGTTGGCCTTAGAGCCTTCTCAGTATCCGGTCCGAAAGTGTGGAATCAACTTCCCATTCAACTGAGGCGAACAAGCTCTACTGTTACTTTCAAAAAGAACTTAAAAACTCATTATTTCAATATTTACCTTCGATAACATTTAACATGCTTTAGAAACTTACTGTCTTATTTATGGGTTAAGTCGGTTAATGCTACATTTATTTGTTTTGTCTTGTTTTTTATCATCAATTTAGCTCTGTCACCTGGCCTAGTGTAATATCCGTATTCTTAGTTGTATGTTAAACGCGCTCTGAGCTTACATTATGTTTGTTGGCAGCGCTTTACAAATATTATTATTATTATTATTTAAAAGACTGAAAATGAAAAGTTTAAATTTAAAATATCGTGAATTACGTTACAATTTTTAGTTCTTCTACCCCTTCCCCTATTGGTGTACGCTCGTTTGAATCTGTGGCGCCTTCACTGTGGAACGGCTTACCTGAGACACTGAAAAACTCTATGTCAAAAAAGGCTTTCAAGAAGAATTTGAAGACTTTTCTTTTCAACTAAATTGATCAAATACACATCCATCAGCAAAAAACTTGTTTGAAACTATTTTAAAATGTTATTGTCGTTTCGTGCCTCCATCGGCCGAAACCTTGTTTAAAACTATTTTAGAGCGTTATTGTCGTTTCGATTTTGTGAGCGCGCCGAGCATGCTTTTATTAGTATGGAGTGAGGCGCTATATAAATAACCAATTAATTAATTAATTATTTAACTTAAACAACTGTCAAACTTTCCTATAAAATTATGTCAATTTTTTCAACTCCCTCCCTCAACCCATTCAAGCTAACAATGAGTTACGGCCGGCAAATATGTTTGATAGGAATTAAAAAGGTCTACGAATAAATGTAAATCGGGTAAAAAAAAATAGGCATAGTCTAACTGGAGAATCGAACCCGCTCGCACGCACAGCAGTCCTCTACGTTAACAACTTAGCTAGAGAAGGCACATGTCAGATGTGAAAAGCTATTAGACAGTATATAGGACTAGGCCTAAAAAAGTCAGTGACACAATAGGGATCCGTGGGGACACAAACACGATCTTTTTATATATAGAGATTTTCAATGTTTTCAATGTATTATTCCAAACATTGTTTTACGAAAAAAGTAAAAAAATATAGTTTGGTGTTAACATTATTTAATATCCTCCATTTGTGTTACTATTTATAATAAACTATCGCGGTAAAATATAATATTGATTAATTAAAACAATGGTATGATAAACATTTTTTTTTTAATTTTGAGCATTAAACTTAAATACTAAATAATTAAAGGTAAAATTATGTTATTCATTGAAAAGACTGCAAATGAAAAGATCATAATATATGTAGGCTTCGTTAGATAATGTGTTTAATTTCTCTCCCCCCCCCGCCCCTCAATAAAACTAACAGTATATTACACTTCTGACTATTGTTATAAGGAAAATACGAATATACTGAATTTACATCTTTTCTAGTTTACCAGATTTCAAATTGACAATGTTAACATATTCTAATATATCTTACTTTGGTAGGCCTTTTTAAGCAAATCATACACATTTTTAATGAAACATTAATTGAATTTTTAAAAAAGTGAATACTAAAACAGTGTTTATTATTTACAGTGTAGAGTATACTGCTACGTTGTATGCTATATACAGCGTAGTGTATACTGCTACAGTGAACACTATATACAGTGCAGTGTAATCTGCTACAGTGTACACTATATACAGCTATTCATTGTTTAAACACAAAAAAAGTTTTAGAGGTTGTTTTTTTTCAAAAAATGTCAGATAAAAGAAAGTTACAAATAGACCTTTAGTTTGGTGAAAGTTCTTCTAATTCTGTTATTATTTAAACGGCAAACTATTATCTCACTATTAGATAATTCGTAAATATGTATTTGTTTTCTTTTTTTTAAAATTTAATCTAAAATATATTGAAGTTTAATCTAAAATATATTGGTAGACGTTCAAATCTAAATAAGCCGCGAGGGCCGCATACTATCATTTGTCCGCCCGCGCGTTACCCACTGGCTGTAGTTTGGACACCCCTGCATTACATAAATTACACTTGGTCTTGCTTTAAATTATTTCTATCATCGGTGCGCAACAGTAGTTTAAACAAGAAATTAAACTTCTTTCTGCTGTAGTAAGCCTACGGGTATTCCCGAAACGTCATAACTGCGACGCAACAAAACACCGCTCTTGAAAGCCGCACTACATGTGGGTCGAGCAAGGGCATGTTTTCACGGCCAAAATCAATATCTACGATAAATCTAATGTGTATTTTTGTTTAACGTCCATTTCCGATTTTTATTTGTGGGGCCGAAAAGCTGTAGATTTTTTTTTAGGTGAAACAAGTAGTGCATTAAAACATGAAGATAATCGTTAGAGCGCTTTTGAAGAAAATTTCCAGACATATATATATATATATACATACAATTTTAACTCGTATTATAGTATAGGATATACATACAATTTTAACTCGTATTATAGTATAGGATATACATACAATTTTAACTCGTATTATAGTATAGGATACATACAATTTTAACTCGTATTATAGTATAGGATATATACATACAATTTTAACTCGTATTATAGTATAGGATATAGTACCAGGTGACCGATCATTTGATCGGTAATAAAGAGCAGGCGCTTGTACCATAACATAATGTGTATGTAAAACAACAGTGCATAAATTTTAAAAATACGACTTTACCAGACCTATAAATTATATTTTTCTTTTTCCTTTTTCTAATATGAATAACATGGGCTTTAAATTGGAACAGTCGAAGCAGATTTTTATTTGTGCAGTCTAATATCTAGATTTTGCCTGTTAAACCCCCCCCCCCCCCCCCAAAAAAAAAAAAAAAAAAAAAAAAAAAAAAAACAGTTTAATCTCATTTCAAACCCTAAAAAAACCAAGTCTTCTAGAGTTGTCAGTTTTAAATCTAATAGAAATATATCTCATTTATGTCATTATGTTATGTATTTAAAAGACTGAAAATGAAAAGTTTAAATTTAATATATCGTGAATTACGTTACAATTTTTAGTTCTTCTACCCTTTCCCCTACTTTAACAACTAACTGTAAAACTTTCTAGTGACCCCTCCCTCCCTCACCCCATTCAAGCTAACAATGAGTTACGGCCGACAAGTTAATTTGATATAAATTGAAAAGGTGTACGAATAAATGTAATATATTTTTTCTAGTTTACCAGATTCCATATTGAATTCGTTACATAGTCTAATAGTAATTTCTTACTTGGGCACATATATAAATCTAAAGTAAAGTTTGTAAATCACTTGTAAAAAATATCTTATACAAAAAGTATTTATTTATTATTTTCAATGTTTTCAATGTATTATTCCAAACATTGTTTGACGAAAAAGTAAAAATATATAGTTTAGTGTAAACCTTCTACCATGTGTGTTACTATTTAAATAAACTATCGCGGCAAAATATAATGTCGATTAATTAAAACAATGGTATAATAAACATTTTAAAAAATTGTTTAAATTTTGAGCATTACACTAGTTAAATACTAAATAATTACAGTTGAAATTATGTTATTTATTGAAAAGACTGCAAATGAAAAGATTATAATATAGGCTACGTTAGATGATTAGCTTAATCCCCCCCCCCTGCACCCCCACCCCCTCAATAATACTACAAACGGTGAAGTGTATACTGCTACAGTGCACACTATATACGGTGAAGTGTATACTGCTACAGTGTACACTATATACGGTGTAGTGTATACTGCTTCAGTGTACACTATATACATTGGGGACGTCCATTAATTACGTCAACAAAATAGGGGGGAGGGGGGTCTGAAAAAGTTTGACAATTGTTGACAAGGGGGAGGGGGGGAGGTCAAGAAAAGTTGACGTCAACAATGTTACTTTTTTAAAATAAAAAATGATACAAATTTATTAAAAAATTCTAGGCTACATTTGTCATGTGCCACTTACATAGCAGACATCTATAAACACGGTTTTACGTTAATACAAATATATTAATTAAAATTACGGACGCTACATTTGACATGTCCTTTTTGTGTTCATCTTGATAGTTTGTAGATCTATGTATGAGTGGAGAGTGGAAACTAATGCAATTGTTAGCACGGCAAAGTGACCGACCAATTGTAAAAACATCACCTTTGCTGTAGTCTAGCGAGCCATTGTGACTGGAATAACAAAAGAACATAAACACACCAACAAACATTCTGCAGAGTACGTTCAGAAACAGAAACCCAGTTTTTTGCCGCTCAGTAGGCCTACATCTAAATTAGGCGCCGTTCTGTTATTGAGTCCTGAAAGGACTTTGAACACCGTCCGAGAGTCGACTGCTTTAATTCAACGCCCATGGTTGAGTCTTTTCCAGATTCCAACCCTTGTAACCATGTTTGGATCAGCGTTAGCAGGCCAACCTGGCCATGCACTCCGTCATGGAAAGATATGAGTAGGCAGTAGGCAGGCTTTGTCTTACAGGGCAGTCGCTTGTTGGGTCGGCTTGCTCTGTTCGGATTCCCCTTTTACGAACGTACATTTGCTCAAGCCATCCATGGCTTGCCTCGTATTCCTGTAATGTGGGCTGACGGTGTGTTGGCCGAGCGGATTTTGTCTGACACGGGGATGTCATCCCCTCAAGGCCACCTTCGAAAGCAGCCGTTTTTACAGGACGTTTTGTATACCTTTCCGTACGTCGCATCAGCCCCCACCCCGGAGACGCCAGAAATCGGACTGTGGGTACCTCACAGGCCCCCTCAAATGGAAGCACAGAACAAGTCGATTAATCTCCAGACTTGCAGCTTGGAATACCACGCCTCTCTCCGTCACTTACAGAGATGGGAGTGGAAGTATCTCGGCGACCGCTTGTCCCATGCATTAGCTCACTGGTCAGACTCGGGGAACCAAGTTAAAAGGCCTCAAAAAAATAAAACCGGACGAGCCCGTCTTGTGTCCAGGGCGTAACGTTTAGGGTTGAGCTCAGCTCTGTCCGGACCCGCTGCGGGAGCTCTCGCCCATGCGTTCGCCCGCCGGTGTATTCTTAATGGGAACTTATCGGCGGTTTACACACTTCGCCAGCTTTGTGGCTCATAGATACAGAAGTGAAATTAGGCGCCAGAGACTGGCGTTCGTTATATATACCATGTAAGCGATTGCTGGGATTGGCAATATAACTAAAGACAACAATAGGCCCTCTCTGAGACTATGTTTGAATTGCATTGAATAAAGTGTATCGTGTGAATCCAACATGGTTATTTTAAAATATTTCCTTCATAAAAATAATTAGTGGCCCATGAAGTCGGAAATACTTAACCTACTTTTCCTTATAACATCCCTAATTCTGATATATAAACTAATATATTTTTGCTGATAACGTTATAATAGGTGAAACATTAAAATTTGGTGATAAGGCTGAATATAGTAATTTTTTAGTTTTAATTTCTAATTGTCTGAAAAAATAATGTATGAGATGAAAATGTATTAGTAGGCCTATAGTGGCGTAGCCGGATTGCAAGGTGTGGGTGGCAAATAGTGCAAGGTAGGAGCGGTAGGGGCAAGGACGCCAACTACCGTGTGTATAATCATATAATGTACGTGTGTGTGTGGGGGGGGGGCAATAATGCAAGAAGGAATAGTGAGCATATAGTTAAAATAGCAGGTTAATTTACAACTGGTGCACAATTTCCCCCTAAGCTATTTAACAATTAACATTGTACTAAAAGCTCATTAGTGAAACGTACAATCAGAAAGTATTCAATATTTCTATATGAAAAGAACAATAGTAAATAAAAAGGAAAGAAATATTGTTAAAATCCTCGGATTGGAAAAAAAAATTGGGAGAGGCGATGGGGGGTAGTAAGCTTGTTACACCCCTTTCGTGGCTACGCCTATGAGAGTTCTATCTAGTCAATATGAAATCTTTAAAACAAAATTTAAAATGTATTACATTAAATTAAAGTAAAGATCTAGACTATTCTATACCTTTCCGTTTTAAATCTATTTTAAACATTAAAGCCAGCGTTTAATTTTTTTTTTACTTGTTATAGGGGGGGGGGGTAACGAATTGTTGACGTAATTATCTAGGGGGGGGGGTCTCTGAAAGTTTGACAGTTGTTGACAAGGGGGAGGGGAGGAGGTAAAAATCGCCAATAAATTGTTGACGTAATTAATGGACGTCCCCATTGTAGTGTATACAGCTTCAGTGTACACTATATACGGTGTAGTGTATACTGCTTCAGTGTACACTATATACGGTGAAGTGTATACTGCTTCAGTGTACACTATATACATTGTAGTGTATACAGCTTCAGTGTACACTATATACGGTGTAGTGTATACTGCTACAGTGTACACTATATACGGTGTAGTGTATACTGCTACAGTGTACACTATATACATTGTAGTGTAAACAGCTTCAGTGTACACTATATACGGTGTAGTGTATAATGCTACAGTGTACACTATATACGGTGTAGTGTCTACTGCTTCAGTGTACACTATATACGGTGCAGTGTATACTGCTTCAGTGTACACTATATACGGTGTAGTGTATACTGCTTCAGTGTACACTATATACGGTGCAGTGTATACTGCTTCAGTGTACACTATATACGGTGTAGTGTATACTGCTTCAGTGTACACTATATACGGTGTAGTGTATACTGCTTCAGTGTACACTATATACGGTGCAGTGTATACTGCTTCAGTGTACACTATATACGGTGTAGTGTATACTGCTTCAGTGTACACTATATACGGTGTAGTGTATACTGCTACAGTGTACACTATATACGGTGTAGTGTATACTGCTACAGTGTACACTATATACGGTGTAGTGTATACTCCTACAGTGTACACTATATACGGTGTAGTGTATACTTCTACAGTGTATACTAGACTATATACAGTTATACAGTTTTTGTACCCAAAAAAAAGATTTCGACGTGTTTTTTTTTCCAAACAATGTTAGATGAAAGAAAGTTAAAAATAGACCTTTAGTTTGGTGAAACTTCATCTAATCTTGTTATTATTTAAACGGCAAACTATTATCTCACTATTAATTAAAATGTAAATATTTTATTTGTTTTAGTCTAAAATATATTGAATTTTAATCTAAAATACATTGAAAACATTATAATCTAAAAAAGCCTCGAGGGCCGCATACTAGTATTTGTCACCCACTGGCTGTAGTTTGCACACCCCTGCATTACATAAATTACACTTGGTCTTGCTTTAAATTATATCTGTTATCGGTGCCGGTGCGCAACAGTAGTGTAAACAATAAATTAAACCTCTTTCTGTTGCTGTACGGGTATTTCCGAAACGTCACATCTGCGACGCAACAAAACACCGCTATTGAAAGCCGCACTACACGTGGGTCGAGAAATGGCATGTTTTCACGGCCAAAATCAATTATCTACGATAAATCTAATGGGAATTTTTGTCTAACGTTCGTTTCCGATTTTTAATTGTGAGGCCGAAAAGCTGTAGATTTTTTTTTAGGTGAAACAAGTCGTGCATTAAAACATGATGATAATCGTTTGAGCGCTTTTGAAGAAAATTTCCAGACATACATACATACATACATACATATATATATAGTACCAGGTGACCGATCATTCGATCGGTAATAAAGAGCAGGCGCTTGTACCATAACGTAATGTGTATGTAAAACAACAGTGCATAAATTTTAAAAATACGACTTTACCAGACCTTTAAATTATATTTGTCTTTATCCTTTTTCTACTATGAATAACATGGGCTTTTAATTCGAATAGTCGAAGCAGATTTTTATTTGTGCAGTCTAATATCTAGATTTTGCCTGTTAAAAACCTCCCCCCCCCCCCGGAAAAAATAAAAAAAAAAAAAATAAAAATAAAACAGCTTAATCTCATTTCAAACCCTGAAAAAACCATGTCGTCTAGAGTTGTCAGTTTTAAATCCAACAGAAATATATCTTATTTATGTCATTATGTTATGTATTTAAAAGACTGAAAATGAAAAGTTTAAATTTAATATATCGTGAATTACGTTACAATTTTTAGTTCTTCTACCCTTTCCCCTACTTTAACAACTAACTGTAAAACTTTCTAGTGACCCCTCCCTCCCCTCACCCCATTCAAGCTAACAATGAGTTACGGCCGACAAGTTAATTTGATATAAATTGAAAAGGTGTACGAATAAATGTAATATATTTTTTCTAGTTTACCAGATTCCATATTGAATTCGTAACATAGTCTAATAGTAATTTCTTACTTGGGCACATATATAAATCTAAAGTAAAGTTTGTAAATCACTTGTAAAAAATATCTTATACAAAAAGTATTTATTTATTATTTTCAATGTTTTCAATGTATTATTCCAAACATTGTTTGACGAAAAAGTAAAAATATATAGTTTTGTGTAAACTTTCCTCCATGTGTGTTACTATTTAAATAAACTATCGCGGCAAAATATAATGTCGATTAATTAAAACACTGGTATAATAAACATTTTAAAAAATTGTTTAAATTTTGAGCATTACACTAGTTAAATACTAAATAATTAAAGTTGAAATTGTGTTATTCATTGAAAAGACTGCAAATGAAAAGATTATAATATAGGCTACGTTAGATGATTAGCTTAATCCCCCCCCTTGCACCCCCACCCCCTCAATAAAACTAACAGTATATTACACTTCTGACTATTGTTATGAGGAAATTACGAATAAATAGAATACATCTTTTCTAGTTACCAGATTTCGAATTGACAATGTTAACATATTCTAATATATCTGAATTTGTTCGACCTATATAAGCAAATCATACATATTTTAATGAAACATTCGTAAACATTTGTATTGAATAAAAAAACTGGATACTAATACAGTGTATACTATTTATAGTATAGTGTATACTACTACATTGTATACTACAAACGGTGAAGTGTATACTGCTACAGTGCACACTATATACGGTGAAGTGTATACTGCTACAGTGTACACTATATACGGTGTAGTGTATACTGCTTCAGTGTACACTATATACATTGTAGTGTATACAGCTTCAGTGTACACTATTTACGGTGTAGTGTATACTGCTTCAGTGTACACTATATACGGTGAAGTGTATACTGCTTCAGTGTACTCTATATACATTGTAGTGTATATAGCTTCAGTGTACACTATATACGGTGTAGTGTATACTGCTACAGTGTACACTATATACGGTGTAGTGTATACTGCTACAAGTGTACACTATATACGGTGTAGTGTATACTGCTTCAGTGTACACTATATACGGTGTAGTGTATACTGCTTCAGTGTACACTATATACGGTGTAGTGTATACTGCTTCAGTGTACACTATATACGGTGTAGTGTATACTGCTTCAGTGTACACTATATACGGTGAAGTGTATACTGCTACAGTGTACACTATATACGGTGTAGTGTATACTGCTTCAGTGTACACTATATACATTGTAGTGTATACTGCTTCAGTGTACACTATATACGGTGTAGTGTATACTGCTTCAGAGTACATTATATACGGTGCAGTGTATACTGCTTCAGTGTACACTATATACGGTGTAGTGTATACTGCTTCAGTGTACACTATATACGGTGTAGTGTATACTGCTACAGTGTACACTATATACGGTGTAGTGTATACTCCTACAGTGTATACTAGACTATATACAGTTATACAGTTTTTGTACCAAAAAAAAAAGATTTCGACGTGTTTTTTTCCAAACAATGTTAGATGAAAGAAAGTTAAAAATAGACCTTTAGTTTGGTGAAACTTCATCTAATCTTGTTATTATTTAAACGGCAAACTATTATCTCAATATTAATGAAAATGTAAATATTTTATTTGTTTTAGTCTAAAATATATTGAAGTTTAATCTAAAATACATTGAAAACATTATAATCTAATAAGCCTCGAGGGCCGCATACTATTATTTGTCACCCACTGGCTGTAGTTTGCACACCCCTGCATTACATAAATTACACTTGGTCTTGCTTTAAATTATATCTGTTATCGGTGCCGGTGCGCAACAGTAGTGTAAACAATAAATTAAACCTCTTTCTGTTGCTGTACGGGTATTTCCGAAACGTCACATCTGCGACGCAACAAAACACCGCTCTTGAAAGCCGCACTACACGTGGGTCGAGAAATGGCATGTTTTCACGGCCAAAATCAATTATCTACGATAAATCTAATGGGAATTTTTGTCTAACGTTCGTTTCCGATTTTTAATTGTGGGGCCGAAAAGCTGTAGATTTTTTTTTTAGGTGAAACAAGTCGTGCATTAAAACATGATGATAATCGTTAGAGCGCTTTTGAAGAAAATTTCCATACATACATACATACATACATACATATATATATAGTACCAGGTGACCGATCATTTGATCGGTAATAAAGAGCAGGCACTTGTACCATAACATAATGTGTATGTAAAACAACAGGGCATAAATTTTAAAAATACGACTTTACCAGACCTATAAATTATATTTGTCTTTATCCTTTTTCTACTATGAATAACATGGGCTTTAAATTCGAACAGTCGAAGCAGATTTTTATTTGTGCAGTCTAATATCTAGATTTTGCCCAATAACCTCCTCCCCCCCAACAAAAAACAAATAATAACACAAAATTATTATAATAAAAAATAACAAAATTAAACAGCTTAATCTCATTTCAAACCCTAAAAAAACAATGTCGTCTAGAGTTGTCAGTTTTAAATCCAACAGAAATATATCTCATTTATGTCATTATGATATGTATTTAAAAGACTGAAAATGAAAAGTTTAAATTTAATATATCGTGAATTACGTTACAATTTTTAGTTCTTCTACCCTTTCCCCTACTTTAACAACTAACTGTAAAACTTTCTAGTGACCCCTCCCTCCCCTCACCCCATTCAAGCTAACAATGAGTTACGGCCGACAAGTTAATTTGATATAAATTGAAAAGGTGTACGAATAAATGTAATATATTTTTTCTAGTTTACCAGATTCCATATTGAATTCGTAACATAGTCTAATAGTAATTTCTTACTTGGGCACATATATAAATCTAAAGTAAAGTTTGTAAATCACTTGTAAAAAATATCTTATACAAAAAGTATTTATTTATTATTTTCAATGTTTTCAATGTATTATTCCAAACATTGTTTGACGAAAAAGTAAATTTATATAGTTTAGTGTAAACTTTCCTCCATGTGTGTTACTATTTAAATAAACTATCGCGGCAAAATATAATGTCGATTAATTAAAACAATGGTATAATAAACATTTTAAAAAATTGTTTAAATTTTGAGCATTACACTAGTTAAATACTAAATAATTAAAGTTGAAATTGTGTTATTCATTGAAAAGACTGCAAATGAAAAGATTATAATATAGGCTACGTTAGATGATTAGCTTAACCCCCCCCCCCTTGCACCCCACCCCCTCAATAAAACTAACAGTATATTACACTTCTGACTATTGTTATGAGGAAATTACAAATAAATTGAATACATCTTTTCTAGTTTACCAGATTTCGAATTGACAATGTTAACATATTCTAATATATCTGAATTTGTTTGACCTATATAAGCAAAACATACATATTTTAATGAAACATTCGTAAACATTTGTATTGAATACAAAAAAAAGTGGATACTAATACAGTGTATACTATTTATAGTGTACAGTATACTACTACATTGTATACTACAAACGGTGAAGTGTATACTGCTACAGTGCACACTATATACGGTGAAGTGTATACTGCTACAGTGTACACTATATACGGTGTAGTGTATACTGCTTCAGTGTACACTATATACATTGTAGTGTATACAGCTTCAGTGTACACTATATACGGTGTAGTGTATACTGCTTCAGTGTACACTATATACGGTGAAGTGTATACTGCTTCAGTGTACACTATATACATTGTAGTGTATACAGCTTCAGTGTACACTATATACGGTGTAGTGTATACTGCTACAGTGTGCACTATATACGGTGTAGTGTATACTGCTACAGTGTACACTATATACATTGTAGTGTATACAGCTTCAGTGTACACTATATACGGTGTAGTGTATACTGCTTCAGTGTACACTATATACGGTGTAGTGTATACTGCTTCAGTGTACACTATATACGGTGTAGTGTATACTGCTTCAGTGTACACTAAATACGGTGTAGTGTATACTGCTTCAGTGTACACTATATACGGTGTAGTGTATACTGCTTCAGTGTACACTATATACGGTGTAGTGTATACTGCTTCATTGTACACTATATACGGTGTAGTGTATACTGCTACAGTGTACACTATATACGGTGTAGTGTATACTGCTTCAGTGTACACTATATACGGTGTAGTGTATACTGCTTCAGTGTACACTATATACGGTGTAGTGTATACTGCTTCAGTGTACACTATATACGGTGTAGTGTATACTGCTTCAGTGTACACTATATACGGTGTAGTGTATATTGCTTCAGTGTACACTATATACGGTGTAGTGTATACTGCTTCAGTGTACACTTATATACGGTGTAGTGTATACTGCTTCAGATTTTTTTTTAGGTGAAACAAGTCGTGCATTAATACATGATGCTAATCGTTAGAGCGCTTTTGAAGAAAATTTCCATACATACATACATACATACATATATATATATACATACATACATACAATTTTTGCTCGTATTATAGTATAGGATAACATTTAAACGCTAACAAGGGGCGCAATCAAGAAAATGTATTATATAAATCTCCTATCTACAATGTCTTCTAACCCTTTGTTTTGTTAAAAATGAATAAATGTGTCTTCTATCCCTTCCTTCTATTTTACAATTACAGAAGTGAACCAAAACCTTATCCTTTCTTTTTATTTTAAAAACATAACAATAATTATAGACTTACTATGTCCAAAAAATGACCACACTACGTAAAAGTAATTATTGAACCTAACCTTTAAATTAAATACCATTGTACATCTTATTTATTGTTTTCAAAATATGATACAATTGAATGCATTATTTCAATATGATAAGTTTTGTTCAATTAAATATGGCAGTTATGAATAAATGGTTAAAACTACTATGTAAAGTAAACGGAATGAATGAAAGTTAAATTGGATTATTTAGAAACTCTCCTTGTTGCAAAACATTTTTGTCTTCTATCCACTGTAATTTGTATAAACTGTTCTTCTCTCCCTTTTTTCTTTATGTAAAATTAAACAATGATAATGTAAATGCAATTTCATTGAATAAACACTTTTGAAAAAAAAAATATATAAACACCTTCTAACGGTTAACGAAACCTGATTGCAATATTTCCTAAGACCTCAGATTAACAACAACATAATTAAAACATTACACTTTCAACCAATCATCAATATTATTCAATATATTTGGGAAACAGGGAATGGGTAGGAGATATCGATTATTTATTCTTTTTGTTAATAATTGTTTACACACTCGTGAACTTTGTTGATTAAAATATTCGTTTTACCTTTCACTTTCTTCCCCGGTTAGAGTTTTTATTAATACTATCTCGGGTTTGTCCTAATTTATTGAATCTCTCTCCTTTCGCACAGATTTTCAAACTCAAAACTCAAAGGTGATAACTGCTTCGTTTCTTATGGATTTATACAGTCAAAGGTAATCTTTTACCTGTTTTTTTTTTTGGGTTCTGAAAAAAATATTTTAAAAGAATCATGTCCGATTCGCACGAATAAAAACATTAATTAAATGTCATGTAAACGATCATCATGGACACAATCACAAAGTATTTTAATTTTATTTTTAAGGGAACCTCCTAACACTCCCAAAAGTGGGCCAAAAGTGTAGTTGCCGGCCCTATGGCGACCTAGGCCTACTTGAATTAGTAGGCCTTTTAGTTAGAAATTTAATAGGCCTACATGTCACAAGTCATTATATTAAATATGTCTGGCTATGGCCACTATAATTAGTTTGAATTAGCAAAACTAATGGCTAATACAATCTGTATTAATAAGAATTTTAGTTTTTAGTAAAATATATGTTTACACCATGTATATACCATGTCATATAGAGCCCTGGTAAATCACTCCACTATTAAATAATATACGAAACAGGGGTATAACTTTTGAATGAGCTCAAATGTAATTTACTCTATGGAAACAAATAAACAAAAGCAACTTATAAAAAATTTAAGGGCATAGAAAATTAAAGCTCTGCCATCTTTGGATGTGACTGCATGGCGTGAAATATTGTTCTTACTTTGAGTAAGTTACGTTATAAAGATGGGAATGGGGATCCCAAAGGTATTGTACATTTTTTAGACAAGTTACATCATACCTAGGTATCGTGCGATAGACTACACATATTATTTTTTTTACACGGTTTGCAACACCATGGTCATTTTTTTTTTAAATTCTGAAATATGGGTCTCCTGGGGTGTACTACAATCTAATCTGCAAGGAGCCTTTTCAATACTACAGGAATAAGAGAGGTGTGTGTGCTTGTGGTCATAGACAAAATGTTCACAGGTCCAATGATGAGTGTTTTTTATGTCTTATCCGTGAATGCAAACCACGACCATGTTTCAGCGATTGATTGCCTTAAAAAGGTTTTGTTTGTGGTTCAGGATTGCAAGGGTAATTCAGCTGGATTAAATGAAAGAAAAGTTGATTTCTTAGAGATTGATCTGACATCTTTGATCAATGTCTGCGGTATAGATGACCATTTGGTGAGCATGACATCAGCTTGCCTCCAAGCAGTTATGAAGCATTCAGTCACCAGTAAAAGCAATATTTTACTTTGACAAGAGGACAGTAAAGAGTTAATTGGCATGATTAGCACTGCAAGGTGCAAGGTGAAGTCACCAAAGAAACTCTACCCTACAATAAATTTCAAGTAAATTACGGTCCAAGGATTTTTCAAATTTTCTTTTAGTTTTTTTCTAAAAGGGATACATTTAAATAATTGTATGTATTATGTAATATACTTACCATATCTCATTTGTAAAGTAAATTAAGTTTCCTAGTCAAGTAAAGCAGCGTTCACAAAGTTTTTCGGTCACAACATACGTTAAGATTATGTCACCAGCACAACACAAAGCTACTTTACTTATCCCCAATCACTTTCAGGTACCCATCATAGCAGGGTAGAGTCATGAAACAAATCTTAGCCTTAACCAGGATTTTAACCCAAGATCTCTTGTATGACAGCCGATCGAGCTGTTGCTAGGCCACCTTGACCCTTATTTTGTTTGTTCCAAGGTGTTTTTCATAATATATAATACTTTTATATTTAATATGTAATAAAATTATGAGTAAAGGTCTTTGTAAGTCCTTTAATGTTTCTTGCTGTAAGAAAATATTAAAAGATATGACTGTTTTAATAATTATGTATCATACTTACCTTTTAATACTGTTATCTAAATTTAGTCACATTTCATGTTAGAAAAAATTAAGTATTTGTAATATAATTTATCTATGAATGTATGACACACTGTATGACCTTTCATTTGATATATGTTTGTTTCAATCTGCTACAAAATTTTAACATTTATGGCTGTTTGAATGAACAATGTGTGTAGGCCCTATTCTTAAATAGTAAATAGGCTATCTAATTGCATTCTAATTTCATGTTTTAAAAAAATAACAAGCACTTGTAAGCTAATTCATCTATACATGTACAGTGCTCTGTATTGTCTTTAATTTTATACTTATTTTATGCAATTTGGTACACAATTACAAAATTTATGGCTATTTGAGCAAACAATGTGTGTTTTCATGAAATATCCAATTTCATCAAAATTTCATGGTATAAAAAATAAGAAGAAGCGCCTGTAAGCTAATTCATATATGCAAGTATGACGCTTGGTAAGGCCTTTAATTTAATACCAATTTTGTGCAATTTGGTAACAAATTGATAAAGTTGTGATTGTTTGAATGAAAAAATTATAAAAATTAGCTTCAGTTTTTCTTCTTTCCCTTTGTTACTCAAAGGTTACTCCGATTTTAATAAATGATATACCATTGGAATTGTCGTTCCATGCACTTTCCAATGATATATGACAAGTTAATATAAATTCATTTTGAAATTTTTATGACTATATTAATAATTTATAATAGTGACGGTATATTTTTTATTATTTATAACTTTTTATAAACTATCTTATGATTCTTATCTTATACATTACAGACGCTCCTATAAAGAAGATTATTGCGTCCTACGCTCATCCGTGGTCCGAGTCTAGTCTTGCATTTTTATTAGCCTAATGTTTTAAATGATGTTAAGTTAGGCTGGTTTGTTCAGGCAACCCATTCAATGCACGAATGCCACTCGGGAAGAAATAGCACTTATATGCATTTGTTCTCGCATAAGGGACAAGGAAAGAGTTTTTGTCTTTATGTTTATCTGAGCTTTGCAACAGGTTGTTATTGGGTTGTATTTCTAAATTGGAGTTTAATGCCTTGTGTATTATTACTACTTTACTCTTTGCCCTTCTGTCCTCTAGTGTTTCTATGTTTAGTGATTTGACTAATGGTGTTACTCTTGATAATTGGGAATATTTACTGGTTATGAACCAACCTTGCAGCTCTTTTTTGGATTCGTTCTAATTTTTTAATGGTTTCTTTAGTTGATGGGTCCCATACAGGTGCTGCATATTCTAGTATAGGTCTAACTAATGTGATATAGCATTTTAGTTTTATATTCTTATTACATTTGTAAAAGTTTCTTTTTATGAATCCTGTTTTGTTTGATTTTTTAATTACTTCACCAATATGAGGGTTCCAAGATAACTTGTCATTTATTATTACTCCTAGATACTTTAGCATTGCTAGTTTGAGTTAGTTCTTTACCATGAATGAAGTAGTTTGCTATTATTTGTTTCTTTTTCTTGGATACCCTTATTAGTTGGCATTTTTCTGGGTGAAAAGACATACTCCAGTTTGATTACCATTTTTGTAGTTCATCTAGGTCTTTTTCCTGTCTTTATTATTCTATAAATTATGCAATCATTAGCAAATAATCTTACTTTTGTTCCAGTGTTGATGCAATTTGGCAGATCATTAATGTAAATTAGAAATAGTAGGGGTCCTAAAACAGTTTCTTGTGGAACTCCTGAGTTTACAGTTATTGGTGATGACTTAGAGACATTTATTATCACTATTTGTTCTCTGCCTATAAGAAAGTCCTGAATCCACTGATGCAAGGGACCAGAGATGCAAAAATATTTAAAGTTTTTTTAGTCAACTAGAATGATGAACTTTATTGAATGCTTTTGAAAAATCTAGTAATATAGCATCAATTTGGTTGTTATTATCTAATCCCTTAGACAAGTCATCTATTAAGCCTATTAAGTGAGTCTCACATGATCTATTTTTCCTGAAGCCATTTTGGTGTGGGCACAGTGCATTAAGTTTGTCTAGATGATTTACTATAGGGCCTACTACTATATATTGTATGTTCAAGTAATTTACATGTTATGCTTGTTAGGGAAAAGGTCTATAATTTCCGGGGTCAGATTTATCTCCTTTTTTGAAAAAAGGGGTTTTTATTGGCTAATTTCCACTCTTTGGGCACTTTGCCCTGGTTTAGAGAGGCCTGAAAAAGTATTTTAAAGATTGGAGATATTTCATTAGTTAGTTTTTTAAGCAGTCTTGCTGGTATTTCATCTGGACCAGAAGCTTTGTTTACTTTTAAGTTGGTTAGGAGTTGTTTAATGCCTTTTTCATCTACATTTATATTTCCTATCTCTTCTAGTTTGTTTAAATTTATGAAGATTTCTTCGTCACCTGGATTTGAAAAAGATTTTTCTTATCTTATAAGTTTACAGACGTTCCTTCTAGATAGAAGATTATTACGTCCACTAGGCCCAAAACTCCTGCAGGGCGACAGGGATCCGTCGGTGGCAGGGCTAGAACCCGCGACCTGTCAGTTGGTTTTTGGTTGACAGTCCGGTGAACTAACCGCTGTGTGTTTAGGATATTAGCTTTAGTTTAATTATTTTGGCCCTTTAGTGGAGTGGTGGCTTAAGTTTGTGTACATTCACATCAGAGTAGGTTGTTGTTTTTATAATTAATGTTTCTATTTCAAACATTAGAAGCTACTTACGGTTGGTAAATGTATACATTATATTTATAGCACGACAACAAGTATGAACCGGTACAGCAGTAGCAGCTCTGTGACCTCCCCGGCAGACACAAGTGCTGAGGAAATCATCAAGTTGAATGAAAAAATAAAAACTCTAGAGTCAGAGAAGTACCACCTGACCAAAGAGTTGCATCTTTCAGTGATCCAAAGTACACATTTGTTGGAACATGTGGTGAAACTGGAAGCTAGTGATGATAGACTCAAGATGAAACTGAACCAATTTAAAGACCATATGGGGTTTGTATTGTGTGTATTGCAGTGCCCTCACATGGGGGGGGGGGTGGCTGTGTGTCAGAGGGAGCCCGTGGGTGACACTTTAGGGGCGGCAAATATAGTCTAAATATAGCACTAAACAAAGCATTACAGTATGCAATGGGGCATCACTTTAACTTTTGCCCTGGGGCGCTTCATAAGCTTATGTAGGCTCTGGTGTGTTGCTATGATCTTCGTCGAGGGAGGTCTTTTGAGGGTTCATTATAGTATTAACAAGTCAAACAAGGAACTTGCTTGTCAATGAAATCAATCCTTGTATAATCATATAGACTACACACACGCTTTAACTAGTACGGTACAAACAATTATAAAAAACAACTGCTTCAAACCACTCCTTTATCCCTATTCCACAAGCTCCGAGTCACTGGTCAACAGGATTTAACAGTGTGTTTCAATATGCACTGAAATGTTGCAAAAGTACACAGATAGTGTAAACATTAAGGCTAGCATGCGCTCTGAGCTTACATTATGTTTGTTGGCAGTGCTTTACAAATATTAGGCCTATTACTATTATTAAACATTAGCTTAAGGCAAAAGTAAATATTAGCTTAAATCTGAACATTGATTATTTTGTGTAACATAAACAAACAATTATTTGCATCTCTCAAGATTTTGAAAGATTACTTTGTTTATCTTTCAGAATTGATTTAGAACTTTTAAGTGCCAGTATGGACTTAGAGAATAATCCACATTTGAAAGAAGAACTCCTGAAAGTTCAGAAATTGACCCAGTCTGTGCGAGATGTATCTTGTCAGATTGAGGTATGATTAATAATAAATGGCTCTTACTTTATCTGTTGATACTAAACATAACCCACTGTAACAAACATATTTATATAGGACTTTATCTGTATATACTAAACATAACCCACTGTAACAAACATCTTTATATAGGACTTTTTCTGTAGATACTAAACATAACCCACTGTAACAAACATCTTTACATGGGACTTTATCTGTAGATACTAAACATAACCCACTGTAACAAACATCTTTATATAGGACTTTATCTGTAGATACTAAACATAACCCACTGTAACAAACATCTTTATTTAGGACTTTATCTCTGTGTTGTAATATCTATTCTCTTCACTTTAAGGATGAGGATGCTCCAACAGAATCCAGTTATGAGGTATTTGTCAATTTAGTATCTCTTTAAATATCACTGTTATTGATTGTTAGAACAAAAATTACAGGATTCATACAATGTGTTTGTATCTGTTATGAATACTAATAAAGTTCTTGTATAAAATATCATCAGGAGAATGCAGCTAACGAAGAGATGATGAATACACCAGATTCAAGAGCTGTAGCCCAGAAGCATGTGTTGAGGCAATCAGTGCTTTACAAAGAATTGAATGATATCAATCGCTTGCTGACTAGTAAATTGGCCCTGGCTGAGGAAATAAGCAAATCTGATAGCATAAGACAGAAGTACGAGGAAATGGCTAAAAAGTGGAAGGCAAAATTGGAACAATTAGAGAAAGAGAAATGTGAGCTTAGAGTCACCCTGCAAGATGTTCAAGCCAACTCCAATGCTGCAAAGTAAGTCATTTAGTATAGACAACTCCAATTCTGCAAAGTAAGTCATTTAGTTTAGACAACTCCAATGCTGCAAAATAAGTCATTTAGTTTAGACAACTCCAATGCTGCAAAGTAAGTAATTTGGTTTGGAAATAATAAATCTCCAGGTTTCACGCATTGTCTTGAATTTCAAAGAATCCAATTACTCTATAGTTTACATGTATTTTTTTCATCTGTCCTGACAAATACCCTATTGGAAAATGTATAGCAGGCATTCAAGTAAAGTATCCATCGGTCTAAATTGATCTATAGGACTGGTGAAGCAGCGTTCACCAGTTTCTGTGACTACGGCATACTAAGTGAATGTGTGGCCAGCACTATGCACAGCTGCCTTTACCTAACCCCAACTAAGGTCAGGTACCATCAGAGCTGGGTAGACTCTAGGGCACACTCCAAACCCGGGAAAAAAAAATCTTAGCCTGCATCAGGATTTGAACCGAGGAACTTTGGTAAGCCAGCTGCCGTGCCTCCATAGCACTGCAGTATTAGTTTAGGGTATATTAGGTTCGATGCAAAGTTATTAAGTATCTTTACTCTCCACACAGAGTGGCTGAGCAGCACAGACAGAGACTGAGAGAATTAGAACAACAGATGTCTCAACTGAAGAAAAAGATTACAGAACAAAGTAAAATTGTGAAAGTGATAGAATCTCATGACAAAAGAATGTCTCGACTCAATATTGAAATCCAGGTATATGTATAGTGTTTTTATTTGGCATTAACTTTGTCTATTAAAAATATATTTGTGTCATTGACTCTTGTACAACTTTTGTACAACTAAGTCCACACTCAAGTTATTTTAGTTTTTACTTCACATTTGATACAACTCAATTCAATTGTCTACTTTGCATTTTTTTTTTCTCCATTGAATCTGTAAATTATTTAAGGTTCAGGCAACACACTAGTGTTATTAATCACTTAGTTCAAATATTTGTTGTTTTTTAACATTCACCATTCTTGTCTTTCTTGACTAGAATCTGAAACAACATCGTTGGAAGTTGACCAAACAGATGAAAGAAGAAAATTTAAATGTTCAGAAATGGAAGATAGAAAAAGATCAAGAAGTTTTGAAATTGCAACAACAAATGCTTAGAGTAACCATACTTTTTGATGACTATACAAAGAACTTATCTTTAGTTGTATTTAACCACACAGGGAACTGTATACTATTATTTGACCATACGGGGAGTGTAGACTTGTAACTGGCTGCATAGCGTAAACATGTAAACTTGTAACTTTTAGATCAACATAGACAGATTGTTTAAATAATAATTACCGTTTTTTCAAGGATCGAAAGCATGAATTTATGAACTCCAGAAGTTGAACAGTTTCTTGATATATTTGTTGCATAGACTGTGGGTGTAGGGAAAAGTTTCTTGATATATTTGTTGCATTGACTGTGGGTGTAGGGAAAAGTTTCTTGATATATTTGTTGCATAGACTGTGGGTGTAGGGAAAAGTTTCTTGATATATTTGTTGCATTGACTGTGGGTGTAGGGAAAAGTTTCTTGATATATTTGTTGCATAGACTGTGGGTGTAGGGAAAAGTTTCTTGATATATTTGTTCGTTTACTTTCAGAGTCATGAACTAGACCTGAAGGTCAGTATGAGAGAGCCCCAGTACCATCTGGCTCAACTGATGGAAGACAGGAAGGACCTAACTGAGAGACTCAGATTTTTATCTAATGAACTGGAAGACGATTTCCGTTTACAGGTTCAATTTTAATTTCTATTTTAATAAAACTTGCTTTTTTTAGATATGATCTAAATCTTTTGGTACCAGGTCTTTTTTCTTTTTGCAATACCAATACCCCTCTAATTGAATCAGTACCAGCTATTATTTAACCATTAGTACTTACCATGAATTGTTTTCCATGAGGCAACAACATTTACATTTCATAGGCAATTACATTTACAAAGCATAAGTGCTAATGACTTATCGAGCAAACCTGTTGCCCAAAACGGGGAAAAGTTTACATCCTTTTTTTCTTGTTTGAATTACTTTAGATAACCTTGCATAAGGGAAATACACACCCGTGTGCCTACAGGAACAAATTTGTGCAATGGAAATATATGCGCCTAGTATTAGAACTGACTGGTATCAGCTGTGCCATATTAAACTGAATTATTTTGTTTTACTAAAGTATTTTTTTATCTCTTGTAGACATTCTCTTGTCTGACAGTGACAGAAAATGGAGAGCCAGATTTTAAAGAAACCAGCTTTGAAGATAAGGAAATAAAAGAAGAGATGACATCAATTAAGCTTGCTATTGAATTAAAGTAAGTTGAAGTTAGTACTAGTTTTCTATTGAAATACTTTGAAAACAAAGCGTTTAGCAGATAATTCCTGCAAAACAATTTTCTAGTTACGTAAGAAATTTATGTTTCCTAGACCTAAGTAAGAAATGTATGATTCCTAGACCTAAGTAAGAAATGTATGAATTGTATGTTTCCTAGACCTAAGTAAGAAATGTATGAATTGTATGTTTCCTAGACCTAAGTAAGAAATGTATGAATTGTATGATTCCTAGACCTAAGTAAGAAATTTATGATTCCTAGACCTAAGTAAAAAATGTATGAATTGTATGTTTCCTAGACCTAAGTAAGAAATGTATGAATTGTATGATTCCTAGACCTAAGTAAGAAATGTATGATTCCTAGACCTAAGTAAGAAATGTATGAATTGTATGTTTCCTAGACCTAAGTAAGAAATGTATGAATTGTATGTTTCCTAGACCTAAGTAAGAAATGTATGAATTGTATGATTCCTAGACCTAAGTAAGAAATGTATGAATTGTATGTTTCCTAGACCTAAGTAAGAAATGTATGATTCCTAGACCTAAGTAAGAAATGTATGAATTGTATGTTTCCTAGACCTAAGTAAGAAATGTATGAATTGTATGTTTCCTAGACCTAAGTAAGAAATGTATGAATTGTATGTTTCCTAGACCTAAGTAAGAAATGTATGAATTGTATGTTTCCCAGACCTAAGTAAGAAATGTATGATTCCTAGACCTAAGTAAGAAATGTATGAATTGTATGTTTCCTAGACCTAAGTAAGAAATGTATGATTCCTAGACCTAAGTAAGAAATTTATTTTTCCTGTTTCCTTACTATTTGAAAATCCAAATTAGATTTTTTTTTCCTAGAAATTTGTACATTCGAGAATGGCAACAAAAGATTCTGGATACTGATCAAGGTTAGCTATTGATGCAGTTAGCTATTGATGCAATTAGCTATTGGCGCAATTAGCTAGTACTGCAGTTAAATATTGATACAATTAGCTAGTACTGCAGTTAAATATTGATAAAATTAGCTAGTACTGCAGTTAAATATTGATGCAATTAAATATGGATGCAGTTAAATATTGATGCAGTTAAATATTGATGCAATTAAACATGGATGCAGTTAGCTAGTGTTGCGGTTAAATATCTAAAGTAGATTGGTTTTCAAAGTGTTTAGTTTCAGTATTTTGAAGTTTCATGAGTAAACTGAAGATTAACTAATTGTTTCATTTTTTTTGTGGATTCTAAAGGAAAATCTACTAGGCAGAGTCTCCATGCAATGAATAAAGCTAAATGTCCTTTCAAGTTCTTGTTAGACCAGGTAATGAAAAATTATAAGATGAAAAATTAGAATCAATATATTTTGTAATTACAGAAAGAGCCAAGTTCCAGTGGTTCATTAAATTGTATTAATTTGACTTCCCCAGAAAGAGCTAAGTTCCAGTGGTTCATTAAATTGTATTAATTTGACTTCCTCAGAAAGAGCTAAGTTCCAGTGGTTCATTAAAGAGTGATTTAGTTGTGGATGAGACACCTGCTGTGAAAGGTGAGAAAGAAAATAAAACAAATTGCAGAACTGAGAAAGCTCTAGTGAAAAAGCTGAAATCAATAGAAGACAAGCAGGAGAAGGAAGAGATGAAGAGACGTGCTAGGGAAGATTCTTATGAGTCTCTAGTATAACACTAGTCAGGAAAGAAAAAGAAGGAAGCGGACACTTCTGCCAAGAATTGAAATATTGCTGTAAATAGTCTTCCTTTATCTTTAATGAATGATTTTTTCATGTGAAATAAATTGCTTATTGATTGTTAGGCATCTGCCATTCCATTATTTATTAATTTCCCTGTTATTATAATGCTTACAGTTTGTTTTTTTTTAAATAAAATTATAACCTGTCAAATAAAAATGTACTTTAAATATGTATGCTTGAAGTTGAAGTAAAACAATTCTGTTAATATATTTCTAAAATATTCTTTTTTTTTTCATTCGTGTGAATGTAATAAAATAAAGTTAATAGTGATATACCTTGTGTTACCAAATATTGAAAACAAGGCTATAATGATTTCATATTTTCATTAAAAAAAAAAAACTGAAAAAAAATCTCAATGAATAACTTCATAATTTATTTTCTAAAATATTTAATTAAATATCTCTTTCATAACACAAGTACACAAGACAGTTTTATGTAGTTAGCATACTAATGATTACACAAACCGTTTAAATTTGTAACAATTCATAAAACAATTTCATAACTGTTGATCATATTAAAATAAAACATATTTTTAACACACTATACACAAAATCTATTGAAAATGATCCAATGACCCAGAAGTATACAAAATAAAATACTTTTAAGCATTGTGGAAACCACTTCACATTCATTAGGACTTGAAGGTTTTACAATTTATTCCCTGAAAGAAAAACACAATATTTTTGAACCTATTGCTTATTTGTAACTGTTACAGTTTAATTAAAAAAGTAAAGTACCTCTCGGACCAAATTGATCCATAGAGCCAGTAAAGCAGCTTTCACCAGTTTCTGTGACCACGGCACACTAAGGGATTGTGGGTTCAGCACAGTGCCACCCGCCTTTACTTTACTAAAGAGACTCAGCGACACCCTTCCAGAACTGGAAAAAAATCTTAGCTTTCACCTGAATTCGAACACATGACCTTTATTATGCCAGTCGAACTCTCTGCTGCTCGGCCACTGTGTCCCCAGTTTAATTAACCCTTACAGTCCCGGGCGCGTATATAGCGGAACTGAAGGCAGCATAGATAGAAGTAGGTCGGTACGGGAAGGGTTAAGACAAGATAAAAAATTTAACAAATGTTTCATTAAAGGTGAATACTCCAAATATAAAATGTTCAAAAGTCAAACGTGCTGAAACAAATTTCTTTTAATGGTATCCTAGGCTTTACATGGAGTTTGGTAATGTTTAGTGCAAACAGGTGTATCCAACTTCTCTTTGTATTTCTCCACTAAAGCTAATTAATTGTCTCTGTAATTCTTCATGTGTTTCTTGATATTTCTGAAATATTCAAACACAATCAATTATTATGGAGATAAAAATACTAGAAATTGTTATCATAAATTAAGACAAAAGTTGTGCAAATAGAATGTACATTTAGTACCATATAAAAAGTGTTTAGTACTAAATAGTACCAAATAAAATGTGTAAAATGCTTTTAATGATTCTCACCCTATGTAATGCCAGATTTTCTTTCTTCAAATGGTCCACATATTTCACCTTCTGACTTGTGGTTTTGATGACCCATATTTTTAATCGCTTCCTTTGTCAGTGTTTCCATTTGCTCATTTGTATATTTGTCCCTTGCTGAAATTTAAATTATAAATAAAATTTGAATATATAGGCCTATATGCCAGTACTTGTTAAAAGAAAACACATAAGTTCAGAGGTCAAAGGTTACATTTCTTTAGATTTATTAAAGCATTCAATTGTTTAAAAGACTATTTAAAAATTATAATTTTCTTAATATAAAAAGTTTAAAAAAGTAGGGTATCTAATCTAATAAAGTTTGTGTTAAGCTGAATAACCTAACAATAACTTTTTAATATTATAAATGTTCTTTTGATACTTTAACGAAAACTTTAAGCTTAAACATTTTATTACAATCAGTCAATCAATAAACCTGAATATCTATAATCTACTTTATAGAAGGAGCGTCTGTAATGTATAAGATAAGAAGATAGTTAGGTGCTGAAACATTATTGTAGAACAAACAGGGGAGATAATTTGTATTTTCTTCTTGTAAGCATTTTGGACAATATTTTGTCTTTATCGATTTCAGCTGCGATTGAGTTTTAAAAAAATTAGGTTAATAAAGAATTGTTTTAATGGTCTTTTACTAACTTTTAGAATACCCACAATTTCTCAGTACTCCAAAATAAAAAAAAAATAGTTAAGGTGTTTAGATCCCAACTGTCTTGTTTTTGAAACAAGCACAGGCCAACAACTTGACGCACTTTCAGCAGTGCAAGGTCTTCGTGGCTGCAGCATCAGTTGAGTTTCCCCACGTCATTTTCGCGTGCGCGATCAGGTGCGGTTTTCTGACTAGGATTCAAAGGCAGAAGAAGTGAGACTGTTTCAAAACCCATTTCAAACAGATGTGGCCAGTTGCCCAGATGAAATGCAGTTGGAGGTCATTGAGTTGCATTCAAATGACCTCCTTAGGGACAAGTTCATAGAAGGACTGGTGGGTTTTGACCCAGTTCTGCTCAGTTTTGCTCAAGCAAGACTTTCATAATGTCAATGTACCTTTTATTCCTTGGAACAACATACCTGAACAAACATTTTCAAAAATCAAATGCGTGAAGAAAAATTTGAGAACAAACATTTCCGTTGATAATCTCAGGTCACTGTTGATGTTAGGGACATCAAATCTAAAGCCAGAAATGTCTGTTTTTTTTTTTGGCATCCAGTAAACAATTTATCTACATTTCCACTAATACAGGCGTTCATGTGTAGTTTAACAATTTTGTTATTAAATATTAACTGAATAAAATAATATTAAATAAATAATTAAAAACATCATGCATGTTTTGATTCTCTTTTATTCGGACCTCGAGTGTGTAGTCGGCCACCGAACTGCTGTAGGATTTTTAATGCGGCCCTCGGGCTGAAAAGTTTGGAGACCCCTGGGCTACACCAAAGACAAATCAAAAGGACCGCTTGCTTTAATATTTCTGCTATTCGATGACTCGAATGACTTCTTTTCGGAATTCCTTATTCCCTTTTGTATTTTACACTTCCGTTTTATTTAATCGCTATGATTTTCTCAATGGGAAATTAATAGTAAAATCGAAAGTAGTATATACAGTGGAAACCTTTAAGTTCTAAAAATAGAGCAAGCCGTCCATCTTGTTTATAGTCTCTGGTTACACCATTGTATTTACACTTTTCAAGCTGTTGAATGCTGAACTCTTTTTCTTTCACGACCTTAACCCTTACAGTCCCGGGCGCGCATAAAGCGGAACTGAAGGCAGCATAGATAGAAGTAGGTCGGTACGGGAAGGGTTAATTATATTTTACTCAATCTGTCCCATTTTTTTCCCATCCTGTATCACATCCGCTGTCTTTTTTTACTTTATTTTCCTTCCTTCTAGTAGGCCTGGGCCCCCATATTCAGACGCCCCGACTCTTTGTATTTGTTACTGTGACTTTTTCTTCTCCTATCTTTCCAGCATTTAATTTCGTTCCTCACCCGTGCTTTCTTGGATTGTATTAACCCTTACAGTCCCGGGCGCGTATATAGCGGAACTGAAGGCAGCATAGATAGAAGTAGGTCGGTACGGGAAGGGTTAATATTGAATACTATTTGTACTAAAGTCTTTGGTATACAAAATATTCAAGAGAAAAATAATGTATATATTATTTGGGGGGTAATTGTAATAAGCTTGACCGAACAACTAATATAAAAGCCATGATGCCTATAAGAATATGCGACTGACATTGAACAATTAGCAAAGAGCTTTTAAAGTCAAGGAACTTATTAGTAATACAGGCTAATTGCAATGAAAAGATTTTTTTTATGCTCATCTCACTTAATTAAGCACAAATATAATTAATTCTTAATCAAATTTATTTATTTATATAATGTAATTGTTGTAATTATTAATTTTTTTAAAGAAATACTTAAATGGGCTTAAATAATTAATTCTGGAAATTTAATACCTTATCTTCTATTCTTATACATTACAGACGCTCCTTCTATAAAGAAGATTATTGCTTACTACGCTCAACAGTGGTCCGAGTCTAGTATTGCATTTCATTAATGTTTTAAATGATGTTAAGTTACTGGTTTTCCTTGTTTGTTAAGGCAACCCATTCCATGTCCGAATGCCACTCGGGAAGAAAGAGTACTTATTTGCATTTGTTCTCACTTAAGGGATAAGGAAAGAGTTTTTGTCTTTATGTTTACCTGAGCATTGCAACATGTTGTTATTGGGTTGTATTATAGCATGGATAGAGGCACTATATAAAATAAATAATTATTATTCTTAGTTGTATTTTAAATTATTAATGATATATCTAATACTTTTGCATAGTTAGCCAATTAAGATGGACAATGTACTATAAGAGTGATAATCAAATGTCTATTTATGTTAGTTGAAGAGGCTTCTGTTAATGCAGGATTTGATGCCTGTACAAAAGGTGAGGTCCAGCCACAGAATTGGTGTTGATGTTCAATCCCAAAGATTTAAGTTATTACTGTTAGATCAAAAAACAATAAGTAGTAATAAAATCATACAGTAAAAAGAAAAAAAACTATTTTCTTTTTTTTTTTAAATTTCACATTAAAAAAAACAGAAAAAAACAACAACAACTGGCGGTTGTAAGTTTCGGGTGGTGTTGAACATTTGATATAATGCGTTGTCATTGGCAACGAGTCTATGTGCCAAGTTTCAGCTCTTTGGGGAGTGACGGTAAGTAGGTCAATTTGCCTATCGAAGACTTCACCACAAAACAAAGACAGACAAAATCAAAGTAAAAATAACGGATTTATAAATGTGACAATAATATTTATGTAATTACTTGGCTAAAAAGGAAAATGGACAGAGCAGGGGTCGACAACCTACGGCACGCGTGCCAGACTTGGCTCGCAGAGAATATTTCAATGGCACGCAGAATACTCCCCAAAGTTAATATAAGTCTCTTCTACGAGAGAAGAGCAAGCGGTTGGCACGCTGAATAAATTAGAACGCCTACTTGGCACACTGTTATCAAAAGGTTGCCGACCCCTGGGATAGAGAACAGTGTAAAAAAAAGACTATTAATTTCTCTCAATAAATAAAGATTTTCTTTTCAAACATTTTGAGTATCTAATTTCCGAAATCTTCAAACTACTTTTCCCCGGTTCATTTTTATTTTTATGTTTTATCATTGGAAGAAGCCATTGTTAGAGTTGAAACGCACTCCGGGAGGTGAATAAGTAGCGCTGCATACGAAATTGTTCCCTTTTCTGTGTCGGAGAAAGAGGGTGCATTTTACTTCCGAAAGATAAAAACATTAAAGAGGCCAAATATAGATTTGGGGCATTTTAGCGTCTTAACAAGTGCAAGAAAATAATGTCGAGACAGATCGCAATGAAAGGTTGTGTTATATTTCGTTATTTGGGATGACTTTTTGAAGAAATAAAAATTGAGATATCACAAAAGGTAAGTAGGAAGATTTTATGAAAATAGGTTTATATGAGAATAGGTTTAGGCTATGGGAGAATAGGTTTATAGGAGAATAGATTTATAGGAAAATATGTTTATAGGAGAATAGGTTTTTAGGAAAATTAGTTTATAGGAGAATATGTTTATAGGAAAATTAGTTTATAGGAGAATAGGTCTATAGGAGAATAGGTCTATAGGAGAATAGGTTTATAGGAGAATAGGTTTATAGGAGAATAGGTTTATAGAATAGATATATAGGAGAATTAGTTTATAGGTGAATAGGTTTATAAGCAGATAAAGGGAAAATAGGTTTATAGACGTATAAGGTTTTAAGAGAATAGGTTTATATGAGACTAGGTTTATATGAGAATAGGTTTATATGAGACTAGGTTTATATGAGACTAGGTTTATATGAGACTAGGTTTATATGAGACTAGGTTTATATGAGACTAGGTTTATATGAGACTAGGTTTATATGAGACTAGGTTTATATGAGACTAGGTTTATATGAGACTAGGTTTATATGAGACTAGGTTTATATGAGACTAGGTTTATATGAGACTAGGTTTATATGAGACTAGGTTTATATGAGACTAGGTTGAGACTGTGATATTTTGGTTGTTTTCAAACAATTACCTGTTGAAAAATCCGATATCATAAAATTGTAAGCCTTATATTGGTGACTTTTGTTTCTGAAATGCCCACAAGATATCGCTATAAATTGTGAGTTTAACAATGGTATAATAATTCTTCACTTTTGTACAGTTGACAAGGTGTCGAAGAAATTGAAAATTGTATGCTTATCTATATACAGTTTAGATTTTATTTATATGGAAAAGAAAATGACATATTGCGTTTTGTCGTGGTCTCACATTCATGATGTAAATAATGTTGTTATTGATTTTGCTAACGAATTCCAGCAACCAGTTCCATTTCTGAATGCCAATTTCTCCTTGAATTCTGAAACTTGTTTTTATCTGATTGTCGTTTGGTGTATAAATTATTGTGCTTTGTTTCTAAGTGATAATGTAATATTAGACTTGTAGGAATTTCTATATGCTTAGTTCCTTTGGTTCCTGGTGAGACACAGGGCCTCCACAACAGCTCTCCAATCGATTATGGACAGCCTTTTTTAGTTCACCCATGAAAGGTTGTAGCTTTTCATTTCATTCTTGCAGGATCGACTTCAGGTGATCTTAGGGCGACCAACCCGTCTCTTTCCCATGAGTTTCCACTGTAAAGCCTGTCGGGTGATGTCCTGTGGGGGTTTCCATAGGGTGTGCCCAATCCACAGCCACTTTTGCCTGGCGATCTGCTGTTCAACGGGTGTCCTGGTCTGTCTGCCGCCACAATTCGGTGTTCTTGAACTTTCTATTCACTGAATCTTTAACACTTTGCGGAGTCAGCCGATGACAAAGGTTTGGAGCTTGTTATTCAAAATATTGGTCTCTGAGAAGTAGAGAAGCACTGACTTTACGTTGGTGTTGAAAAAAAAGGAATTTCTACAACTTTGATTACGTTCACATTATTTTCATTTACGGTTTCTACATTTTGTCTATTTACTTAAGAACTTAGTCGCCAAATATTTCTCTATTGCCACTTTCTACTTATTGTTTTATTTACTCAAAGATAAGTATTTGGAAAGACTTCAGTTTTTCTTTTACTGTCAGTAAAAATGACAAGTTATCTTGGAATCCTCAATAAAACATATTTTAAAACACTAATTCAAACCACGCATAAGCGTAGGACGCAATAACCTTATGTATAGAAGGGGCGTCTGTAAGATATAATAGAATATAAGTTAAAGCAGTCGACCCATTTCATTTCCTTATGGCAAATAGAATAGTCACTATTATTTCATTATTTAATTTCAAGTTCATTATTTTCACTTTATTTGTTATACACGTGTAAAATATAACAGGTGCTAGTTCTATAGACTTTTTTAAAAAGAAGATAAAGTGTTTGTATAGATTGTAGGTTTATATTGTAGTGCATTGAAACCAACACAATAGCTGGAAATGACAGGAGAAAATAGAGAGAGAAAGAGAAAAAGAGAGAGAGTAAAAAAGAGACAAAACGAGAAAGAGAATAAGAGAGAGATAAAGAGAAAGAAAGCGAGAGTGAAAAATAGAGAAACGAGAGAGAAAGAGGGAGAGAAAGAGTGAGAGAGAAAAAGAGAGAAAAGGAAAGAAAGAAAGAGAATGAAAAAAAGAGAGAGAACGGGAGATAGCGAAAGAGAGAAAGAGAAAGAGAGAGAGAGAGAAAAAGAAAGAGAGAGAAAAAGAGAAAGAGAGAAAGAGAGAGAGAGAAAGAGAGAGAGAGAGATAGAGAAAGAGAGAAAAAGAGAAAAAGAGAGAGAGGGAGAGAGAGAGAGAAAGAGAGAAAGAGAGAGAGAGAAAGAGAGAGAAAGAGAGAGATAGAGAGAGAGAAAGAGAGAAAGAGAGAGAAAGAGAGAATGAGAAAAAGAGAGAGAGACATAATCATAAAAAAGGTTGCAAAAGGGAGAAAGAGAGAAAGCCAGAGAGGAAGAGAGGCAAAGTCAGCGAGAAAGAAAGCGAAAGAGAAGGTTGGAGAGATTTATAAATAAAAAAAGATGAATAGATAGAGACATATTATATAAGATATTAAAATAACAGTATGTAAAATAGGCTTTCAAGGATCAATTGTGTGTACAAAAAAGAAAAATATAAGAACTAGGTGTTCTATGAAAGAGAGAAATAGAGGACAAAATAAAACTGTGGCAATGAGAGAAAGAGGGAGAAAGAGAAAGAGGGAGAAAGAGAAAGAGGGAGAAAGAGAAAGAGGGAGAAAGAGAAAGAACTTGGGGTGAAAGATATATAGAGAGAAAGACATTTATATGTGAAAAGAATGAGAAAAAGAGCGAGAGAACGATATATATAGAGAGATAGTAAAACAAAGAGACTGATCGATCGGAAAGAAATAGCGAGAGAAAGAGAGAAAGATAGAGAGAAACTAAAGAGAGAAAAAAAAGGGATGAAGTGAATCTATAAACTCAAAAGAATTTGGAATTCTCAGATTCACAGGAACTAGAAAGCCTTCATGGTCAATTTCCCCAGTACAAGAGATCCATGGTCGAGCTACACACATCAGCGAAAAGAGGACTGCGTTCAAACAAAGTCCATCTACAGCTCGAGGTGCCAAGCTTTTAAATAGAAACATTCGCAGCTCGCTCCTACAGCGTCGTAGCACCTCTGTGGTGGAATGAACTTCCGAACAAAATCAAACAAGCTGACAATATAGACAGTGTTAAAACAAAGTTAAAAACACACTTTTTCGATTTATTTTAATAACAGATGGTGTATGTAAAGCGCATTCGAAGACTTTGTTATGGAAAGCGCTATATAAATATGTAATTTGTAATTTGTACAAATCTATTACTTTCTCTGACCTCTTGGACTAGTCAAACAGCTGAATGGGACTAATGGGATATCAGAAGCAGCAACGGGAATCCAAGATCGACATAGTTTCCCAGTCTAGACCAACCAGGAGGAGATGCTCAAAGACTACAGTTATGGTGAGAAAGTACTTTTTGTTTCATTTGCTTGAATACTTTAAAGTCGAGTCCCACCTCCCACTCCCTCTTTCCACTGTCTGGTCTATATTTTATTACCAAAGGGGTCAAATGATAAAAGAAATGATAAATAAAGTCTAACCAGTTGTTTTTTAATTACTATTTAATTCAAAATTTAAGCAGAAAGTGTAATGACAAATGTAAAATATAAATATTATAGGCCCGAATTTTAAATTGTATTTGCAATAACAATCTCATAAGTATATCAATTTTGCTTGCTTACATACTTGGCAATTTCTCTAACTCGTTTTAGCACGAGTTTCTTTAGGAACGTCGAAAAACTGTATTACCAGCTCTCATTTGTACCCTTAAAAATATGCCCGTTTCTCACCCGTTTAATCTTGACGGTTCTTCTTTATAGTATACAGTGCATACTCTTCTATCCGTTTTCGCAACTCCTCCGTTTTCTCTCTACCTCTCTCTCTTTCTCTCTCTCTTTCTCTCTCTCTCTCTTTCTCTCTCTCTCTCCCCCTCTGAATCTTGTTTTTTTTAAAATCCATAACCAGCATGATTTACCATTATACACATTCTAGACACACGCTTTAGAGCATCAAGATAAGGGAACACAACAGAAGCTTTTAGTAGCACAAATATACCATTGCCCTGGTGAAACAGGACCCCCCCACACACACACACACATTGAATGACACAAAAAATAGAATATATCAATCCAAGAGTTTGCAATTGAAAGAAAAAAACTATTCACTCTTTAATAAGTTTGAGGCCTCTAAGGGTCTAACTCCGGCCCTGCTTAACATCGCACTTTTTTTTCTTCTTTTTTTTTATTGTCTGTGTAAGTGTAAAGCTTCTAGATTTTCCGGAGTTTTGTTTTCATTTATTCGATGCTCAAACTATTCAAACTGCAGGAGGTTTTGTGTAATACTATCTCAAAGATCTCAAATAAACAGTGATTTGATTAAAAAAAATAATCTTAGAGTTTAGATTATTATTTTTATTTTTATAAACGTTAGGTGTGGATGGAGAGTGGAGAGATGGCGTCACGTGGCGATGCGCAGCAGACGATCGTCTGTAACTTGATATGGCTTAATGTAAGGACTTAGGTATCTGAGCACATCATTTCTGGCACATTATCGATTCAAGCTAGGGGGTGATCTTCCTCTCTTTCTAGCATTTGTTGGAATAGAAGTTTAGCCCCAGGCTGTTCAACGGCTATTAGCATTAGCTGTTCCGATCTAAGCTTATAGTATCTTAGAACAGGGGTATGTGCATTTGTATAATAGTTTGCCAAAGTAGGATTTCTAATACATTCCGCGTGCCAACATCTTTTTTTCGGAGGGGAGGGGTCTTCCCCGTGCATTGCAAATCGTTATGATCTGGTACGCGTTTCGTAGTTTGCCGACCCATGTCTTAGAACCAAAGCCGAACAGAGGACGATCACCTTAAATCCCAGCTAACGAAAAAGGAAGTGTGTGTCGTCCTCCTGTCTAAGGCAAGCGCCAGGCGGCACGATGGAAAAACTAGTCTCACAGTGGTACCGCGTTCTTTTGATTCTCCAGACTGCTCAATAAAGTAATATTTGAATGTCCACAAAAAAACAAACGAGATGGGGCCTGACTCCTATACCTGTAACGTGGAAGTACCTTCCCTAAAGTTTCGGCGTCCACTGTTCAACGACACCATTGCCATATTTAGTACAGATCCTCGGGGCGATGGAGTTCATTGATACCGACCGTTCAGTTTGTGTCCCGGTTGAGATCAAAAGAGTCAACCCTTCCTCTTAGTCAATGGGAGTTAAAAACCATGTTGCCACTTCTCTCCGCGTTCATCATCATCGCCATCATTGCCCGTCACCCCAGCTGGGGTATGGGGCCGCCAACCACAGATCTCCTGAGCCCTCTGTCCTGGGCCATTCTCTCTAATTGGCTCCAGCTGTGCCCCATATTTTTGCCGTCTGCCTCAAGGTCGCGTCGCCAGTTATTTCTTGGGCGGCCCCTTTTCTTGGGAGTTTCTACGTCAGTGCTCGTCTGGTGACGTTGGTTGGCGGCTTGCGCAGGGTGTGCCCTATCCGACCCCATCTTCTTCTGATATCTTCTTCTATAGGACGTTGTCAGGTTCTTTGCCAGAGGTCTATGCTCCGCGTTACCATACTATAACTGTCTTAAAAAAAAAAACGGACGAACCTTCCGGCTCTTATGTCCAGGCAGTAACAATGTTCAGGAGTGAACCGGAAGGGGGGGGGGGGCGAGTGCTCACCAAGGTTCTGTCCGGGAGCTTCGCTTTACCAGAATTTGCACGCGTTACTTTGGTTGCCGATACATGCGCTAGATACCAAGAGGAATCCTCTTCTTCGTTGTCATACAACTACCACCCCCCATCCCAGCCACACCTCTTTATACAACAACAACACTTACATGTTTATTTTGTGTGTGTGCGTCCACAATTATCGATTGCAACACATCACGTTTACAAATAATGTTTTATCCTTACACAGACTGCGCTAATTCATAGTTGCGCGTCATGTGCACAGGGACAATACAGGTCTTCACTCTTCTGTTTGGTGGGAAAATTCGCGGTCTGGCGCAAATAAAGAAAGAAAGTAAACAGAACTAAACCGAAACACAACACAAAATTCAACAAATCAAAACTTAACAACTATGTCAATTATGGCCAGGGGTGGGGGCCGGGGGAAGTTCCACATGGAAGGCTTTTTTGAATGTAGGTCACATCGCATGCGCAGTTAGAGTTATCGGAAAGGGCGGATCGGTAGAGCTTAAAAAGACCTGTAGATTTATCTTGTCAAAGGCGTACACAATAAAAGTAACAATCCACTGAGTGTGAGAAAGGGGGCAGGGTTTCGGTTTAGCACAAGGGCTGTGTGTGCAACAGGCAGCCCGCGGGCAACAACACGCCTAGCCATTTTTCGTTTGGCCCCAAAAATAGTTTTCTAAAGATCATCCACTTCTGGGGTGAGCAAAAAGATCTACATCTTTTTAGAATGTGTTGCCAGGCTTGTATCAAATAGTTTATAAAGGCTTGGCCATGGAAACTCATGACTGCTGCTTTACTGGCCCTATGGATCGAATTGGTCAGACGGGGGTATTTATCTAACTTACCTTTGGTGCATAGCGCTGGACCGTAGGCTGCGTGTGGTCAATTATGCTAACAACATCTTCGTCTGTTCTTCGTTGCTTGTACGGTACTCTGTCTGTAGCTGCGCATAGAACTGACCTCAACTTTGATATGGGCTATGCAAGCAATATTATTATTACTACCCAACTTAAATGTGAAGACCAACTGTAGAGGTTTTTACTCAAAGTGATGAGAGTTGGAATAGCCTCTTACTGAAGTGACGGTTTGAATGGAAACAAAAGAAACAAAGCATGACCCACATATGGGACACGGTGGCCTAACGCCAGCGCGTTTGACTGGCGTACCGAAGGTCCTGGGTTCGAATCCTGGTGAAGGCTAGGTTTTTTTCCCCGGGTCTGGAGGGTGTCTCTGAGCTCTGACGGGTACCTGACATTATAAATTATAGACCTAACCATAGAGAATGGGTGTTTAGGCCTAACCAGCTCTGATGGGTACCTGACATTAGTTGGGGTAAAGTAAAGGCGGCTGTGCATTGTGCTGGCCACACATCCACCTAGTATGCCGTGGCCACAGAAACTGGTGAACACTGCTTCACCGGCCCTATGAATCTATTTGCCTCAGTTATGTTATTATTTCCAAAATTGGTTACTTTGCGTTATTTTTCTATTGAAACACACCTGAAAACACAGCAACAGGTAGAAAGAGACACCGGTGAAATTACGCAATGCTTTTTAGATCTATACTCTGCGTCCTGAGAGCTGGAACCATACAATGTAAAAATAGACACTAGATCGCTGTCAGCCTTATAATTCACTATAGAGAGACAAGAGCCAGCTGTCTTAACAAGAAACCCGGTCAATATCAATACTACAGAACCAGTGCACATAATCTCTAACACTAAGTATAGTTAAAGCTAAATATAACTCTGCCATTCATTGGCTTTTTCCGTTTCAGTACTTACATTTCATAACCAACTCCATTGTTCTAAGAAAATTATTAGTAAATAAATAATAACATGAGTGAAATAACAACAAACTTAAAAACTCATTATTTCAATATTTACCTTAGATACCATTTAACATGCTTTAGAAACTTACTGTCTTATTTATGGGTTGGGTCGGTTAATGCTACATTTATTTGTTTTGTCTTTTTTAATCATGAATTTAGCTCTGTCACCTGGCCTAGGGCAATATCCGTATTCTTAGTTGTATGTTAAACGCGCTCTGAGCTTACATTATGTTTGTTGGCAGCGCTATACAAATATTATTATTATTATTATTATTATTATTATTTAACAATAAAACTAATCTAAGTGACTAATTATGCCTTAAAAGTTCATGATTCAGTAGACTAGACTGTAGTTTATTAAATTACTCTAAGTCCATCAAACTAAGCCAGTCAAAAAAAGTGTCTTATAAAAATGGTATCCTTTAAAATTGTTTTGCTTTGAAAACATAATAAATATATACTCTTTCTTCCCGAGTGGCATCCGAGCATGGAATGGGTTATCTGAACAAACCAGGAAAACCAGTAACCTAACATCATTTTAAACACCAATCAACATGTAACATTAGACTCGGACCAGGTAGGATGCAATATCTTCTTTATAGAAGGAGCGTCTGTAATGTATAAGTAAGTAAGCAAAGTACCCTTCGGACCAAAATTGATCATAGGGCCGGTGTGGCAGCGTTCACCAGCTTCTGTGGCCAAGGCATACTAATGGGATTGTGTGGCCAGAAGACTGCACAGCCGCCTTTACTTTACCCCAACTAAGGTCAGGTACCCATGAGAGCTGGGAAGACTCAGAGACAAGGCCAAGTCCCGGGTAAAGAAATCCTAGCCTGCACCAGGATTCGAACCCAGAGTCTTCGGGTCGCCAGTCGAACGCGTTGCCGCCCGGCCACCGTGCCACATAAAATGGTAAAGTAGTCGCCTGTAATTTACTAGAGATTTAAATCCTAACTGAAGAAGTACACCACAGTAATCTAATGCAATACTCAGATAGACAAAATGCATAGAAACTCTCTTTCTTCCTGAGTGGCCTCCGCCGAGCTATGGAATGGGTTGCCCGAACAAACTAGGAAAAATCAACAGAACATCAGATGCATTTGTAACATATAAAAAGACATCATGTACCATCATGTAACATCATGGAATATCATGGAACATTATTTAAAGCCCTAACGAAAATGCAAAACTAGACTTAAACCCTGGATAAGTAAAAGCCGGAAAAACATTTTGTATAGACAAATCTTTTTAATATATAAAACAAGATCAATGAGCTAGTTTTTTTTTTAAATATCATCTATCAAGAAGGAATAATTTCTAATAATGTAATACCATAAGGAAATATAAATTATATTTTTGAATTATTATTTATATTTTTTTTTTACAGTGCTGTGTTACACAGCGGGGGATTTTATACACACAAACGCATACACCCAATTCACCCCACGATGTATCTACACAGTCTAACAAGAAAACCATAAAAACACAGTTTTTATCATACTCCCTTTATTTGCAAACTAAGTTTACCATCATGTAATTAAAAAATATCTGTGTCGCAAATCTCAAAAATATCTCCTTACTCTGTATCTTCTTCTTCTTCTTCTTCGTTCTCAAATGTTATGATAGGGAGGATTCAGACAACAAGTGCGATAGTTGTAATGAACTGCGCCGTGGCTGTCAGTTGCTCTAGTCCACCGAACAGTTTGTCATTGAAGGTAGCCCCCAGGGGCCAAAAGGCTGACCGGGTAGAAAGATACAGAGGGCAGGTCTGAAGGACATGCTCCGCATTTTCGGGAGCTGTTTCGCAGGGGCACATTTCGCTTGCTCCGATCCGTAGTTTGCGGAACATATGTTGCTTTAGCCTGTTGTGACCAGTCCTTAGTCTGAAGATGATGTGTTGAAATTGGCGGGAGAGTTTGTAGTAAGCATCAATCTTTGGGTTGTTTTGTTTCAGCTCAGACCATCTTTCAGATTCATTCCTTTTGAGTATTGCCTTTATTTCTTCGGGGTGTAGAGATGGGTCTGTCTGGTTTTGTCTGCCTCCGGCTTTAGCTAAGGTGTCGGCAGTGTCATTTCCTTCATTTTGTATATGCCCAGGGATCCATTGGAGAACCAGTTCTTTAGTTATTTTGCTCAGTTTTAAAAGTTCTGTACTGAGTGACTGGTTGATCGGGGCATTTGGTTTTTTTAGAGACTGGAGTACTGTTTTGGCGTCAGTGAAGATGACAATCCGGCTGTTGGGGGATTGAGTGTGGCTTGTTAGTATATTTGCAGCAAGCTCAATTGCTTTTCTTTCTGCTCTAGTGCTATCTGAGAGGCTACCTGTGACAGTGGCTTTTTCTAGGAGTTCTCCATTTGGCCACTCTATGAAAATGCCGGCTCCTCCATTTTTCAAATCTTTTCCAGCTGACCCGTCAGTATAGACTCTGGTCCATGCGTTTTGGGGGTATTGTTCTCTAATGATGTTGTCTACTGCTTCTTTTAGTATTTCGGGTGTGTAGTCAGATTTTTTCCCTATGTTGCTTAGTTCGTCTCTGATTTTTAGAGTAGGGCTTGGGTCCCAGGGGTGGGGGGGGGAAGTGGCTGTGGGGTTCGGTAGGTTCAATTGCAATGTTTTCTATTTTATATTTACTTTTTAGATGTTTGGCTTCTTGTATAAAATTGGATCTTTGAAGTCTTTTTGTTGAGGAGGTTTTGAGTAGCTTGGGTTTTAGAGGGTGATGACCTGATGCTTCTAACTTGGTGAAGTGAGTAAGGATTTTGGTTTCTCGTCTAGTTTCCATAGAGCTTAGGTTAGTTGCTTCCTCCATTGCTCTGATCGGGGTAGTTTTCATTGCTCCTGTTATGATTCGAAGTCCTAGGTTTTGGACTTTTCGGAGGTTTGATTGGGCTGCCGATCCCCACACTGTGGCTCCATATTCTAGGGTAGGCCTTATATAACTGGTGTATGTTTTTTTTCAAGATAGAGTGATTTGCACCCCAGTCTGAGCCAGCAAGTTTTTTCATCAAAGCTAGTCTTTGGATACCCTTTTTCTGCGTGTTTTCTATTTGATTTTTCCAGGTTAGTCTTGGGTCAAATGTAACTCCTAGATATGTGGGCTTGTCATTTTTTTCAAGGATTGTTTTGTCTAAGGTCAGTTTGAGGCTTTGTACTTTAGTAGATAGAGAGAAAATTGAGTATGTAGTCTTTTTTGAGTTTATGGTCATTCCCCATTCTTTGGACCATAGGTTGAGGTTGTTTAGTGCATCTTGTAGCCTAAATTTTGAGGTGCCTATATATTCTTCTGTGCTTATTAGAGCAAGATCGTCGGCGTACATGCTGCTTTTTACTTTTCTAGGAATATGTTGAATTAGGTCATTTATGAAAATGAGAAATAGTGTGGGTGACAGTACACCTCTCTGGGGAACTCCATTTTGTATTGTTGCTATGTTGCTCCTTTTTCCTTGCAAGTTGACTATAGCTTTTCGATTTGTTAGGTATTCTGTAATCCAGTTTAACATTTTGTGGGATATATGGTTGTTTAATAGCTTTAGGATTAGACCTTCTTTCCAGACCTTATCGAATGCTTTTTCTAGGTCGACCCAGACAATGGTCGTTGGTTTCGTTTCCTGGAATCCATCTTCTATTTCTTGGGCTATATAAGCTATTTGGTCTTCTGTTGATCGACATTTTCTGAAACCTGCCTGTTCATCTGCTAGTATATTTTCAGATTCAAGAAGCCATGTGAGCTTATTGTTGACCATTCTTTCCATTAGTTTGCAGACGCAACTGGTTAAACTTATTGGGCGGTAGCTGTCAACTTGGTTTCTTGGTTTACCATGCTTTAGTATAGGGATCATGATAGCCTTTTTCCAGACAGTTGGAATTTTTCCTGACTTCCAGCTAGCATTGAATATTTGCAGTAGTTTTTTCTTTGCCAGAGGTCCTAAATGAATAAGCATATCATTTGAGATCTTGTCTGATCCTGGAGCTTGTTTGGGTTTGAGGAGTTTCAGTGAGTCATCAAACTCTTTCATGCTAAGATTTGCTGTCATTCCATGAGAGTGTGGTGTGGACATTTTTGGAGCTTTCTCTATGTGGTCATTGACTTCTCTGGATCTTTTTTCGGAGATACTAATATTTCCTACGCTGCTAAAGTGTTTTATAAATTTTTGTGCAGCTTCGCGGCCTGTGAGCTTTTCTTGGTCTGCGTCTAGGACTATTGGCGAAGATTGATTCTCCTCTTGGTTCAGACTTTTGGCAATTTTCCACAGCTTATGTCCATCTCTGTCTGCATTTAGTTTTTCTGTTTTTTCATGCCAGCTCTTCCTAATTGACGAGAGATATTCCTTTCTGAAGATTGCGTTTGCAGCTTTTAGTTGTATATTATTTTCTATCGTTGGGGATTTTTCTGCTAGGTTTCTTGCTTTGATGGTTTCATTGTGGAGGAGTTCCAAGTGTTGAGACCAGTTTGGTATATAATTTTTCCTGGCTCCTCTTGGGATAGATTCCTTAGCTGCTTTAAGGAGAGCTCTAGAGAATTCAGTGTAGGATTTGTTTATCTGATTTGTTTTGCCATTGATGTGTGTCACATGGACATCTGTTAAGCATGCAAAGAGGTTCCAATTTGCTTTCTTGTAGTTCCATCTGGGAAGGGTGGGGTTTTCTATGGGTAGGTGAGTGGTTTCTATTTGGATGAGAATGGGTCTGTGGTCACTGGTGGCTAGTTGGTCAGCGACTACTCTTTTACTTCCTATGGATATTGTGTTGGTAGCAAAGGCTAAGTCTGGAGTTGATGAAGTCATCCATGATCTGGAGTAAAAGGTGGGTGGGTCTTCTGGCTGGTTTAGGAGAATCAGACTGTTTTCGGCTTGCCACTCCTCAATTTCTTCTCCCCTGGCATTGAGGTCTGGATATCCCCAGCTCTGGGAGCGGCTGTTCATATCACCCAGTATTAGACACTCTTCATTTATTGGGATTTGAATTCTGCCAAGTTCTAGCTCTTTGTCTGGTGGGCAGTAGCAATTGATTATGTTTAGGTTTCCCCCTTGTAGGATCAGTTTGGTCCCCATTATTTCAGATTGCGTGGAGCTTGGTATGATGATATCTGAGGTAGGTATGTTGTTTTTAACGAGAGTAAGTATTCCCCCTTTAGATCTGTTTTCCCTGTCTTGTCTTAAGCATGTGTAGCCTCTAATTGAGAAACGCAGATTGCCGTTGAGGTGAGTTTCTTGGATGCATGCCACATCTACTTCATTTTCATGGAGGAAGATCTTTAAGGCTTCTTTTTTCTTTTGGATGCCCTCTGCATTCCATTGGAGAAAGACTAAATTGTGTTTTGTTTTCCCCTTAATGTTCTTGTCAGTAGGGTTTACTTCCTTTTCTCTGCTCCTGACTTCACAAGCAGAGGAGGAAGAACCACCTGTTCGCTTGGGTGGGCTCCACCTATTGTGGTGACCTTCCTCCATCTATATGATAAAAACTCAATTAGAAGAATCGCTTACAAACTGGCTGGAAAACCCTTTGGAATAAGAGATCATCTCCCGAAGAAAGTAAACGAAAGAAGAAAAATCCTTTTACCTAAACTAAAGGATCTAAAGGAAAAATATGGTCGAAACGTATTCCTTAAAAATGACATCCTGACCTCTCCGGAAGGGTCTTGGAGGGTTGACAGTCAAGGCGTAATTGTTGCCCTCAGAGCACCGGACGAACAACGACCCTGGCGAAGTCAAGATCAACACCAACAGCAATCGAGTCGCTCTCAACCCTCACAACAACAAAAAAAACAACAACAGCAAACTCGACAACAACAACCTGACCATGAACAAAACATACAACGAGAACAACAACAGCCTCAACAGAACCAGCGTCAACAATTATGGCAACCTCAGCAACTACATCAGCGAGAACTACTGTATCGGTCTCAACATATCCAGCAAGAACTGAATGATCAAAAAAAACAATCTTACCAACCCCATCAAAAACAAATGAATCTGCAACAACAGCGGTATCAACACGGACATGATCAACGGCAACAACAACGACAGCATCAACAACAAGAACAGCCTCAGCAACAGCCTCACCAACAGCAATACCAACAAGAACAACAAGAACAACAAGAACAACAACAGCAGGCTCCAGAACTATACCTACAACGACAACAAGTTTATCCCACGGGACCACCTCAACATTCGCAGCAACAACAACAATATCACCAAGAACAATATCAGCAACAACAGCAAATGCACCTGCAACCACAGCATCTTCAACATCAGCAGCATCAGTTGCCACAGCGGCAGCTACCCCAACACCAGCAACAACCTTATCACCAGCAGCTACAACTTCAGCAGCAGCACCACCAACACCAGCAACAACCTCAACACCAGCAGCCGCAGCATCCCTCTCATCATCATCAGCAGCAAACCCAACAACAACCTCAATACCAACAGCAGCAACTACATCAGCAGTACCATCAGCAACTGCAGCAGCAACCACAACCCCAGCTACCCCAGCTACAGCCTCAACATCAGAAGAAAGAACAACAATACCAGCAACAACAGATGCATCAGGAGGGTGGTACGACCTCGGCAGACTGCGTAACGCTCACGGTGCTGTAGGACAGTGGCATTAGCATAGGTGAACAAAACCAAAAACGCTTTTTAAGGTTAGCCTATGTAAATGTATGTGGCCTGGTGAGGAGAATGATGTATCCAGAGTTTGTTGATAAGATAAATTTGTTCGATGTTATAGGTCTTTCGGAAACAAAACTTAATAATGACAAGGTGGAAGATATCGATACTATAAGTATAGAACACTTTACCCTTTTCCACAAATTTAGACACCATAATAACAATAGTAGATCGGGGGGACTGAGTGTGGCCATAAAAAATGACCTAGTTGATAAAACTAAAATATTAAGATGTGACAATAATGAAATGATTTGGCTACAAATAGGAGCAGAAAACAATCCCTTATTAATTCTAATTATTTATACCCCACCCGAGAATTCCCCATATGCCCAATCTGATTTTTTCAATATTCTAGAAATGGAAATAATCGATAAAAGAAATATCACTAACAATATAATCATAATGGGTGATTTTAACGCTCATACCAAAGAAAGAGAAGATTACATTATAGACTCCATAACAAGTCCCCACGAACTCTATGTAGAAATAAGTACCCAGACAGAAGAAACGCTTAAAAGAAAAGACATTCCACTCAAACGTATAAACGTAGATACGACAATACCGAATAACTGGGGCCGCAAACTAATCGAAACATGTAAAAACACAAACATGTTAATAATGAATGGAAGGAAGGGGTTACTGTCACATAAACCTACGACTACATTTAGCACAGTAATCGATTACGTACTAGCAGACAATGACCTTTTTCACAAAATTAGGAATCTAATAATCCACGACTTTGATCACCTATTCTCAGATATCCATTGTTTAATATCATGTGAATATGAGATTGAGATTGGTGGAGCAAATAAACCTGGAAATGCGCGTAGACGACTAAATAATAGACCAGTGGTAGAGATCATTAAACCGTGGGTGCAAACTAAATCTAAGAACTATTTTGAAATGGTAGAAAAGCAAAACAAAAACAGCATAAATCTGAAACTAGACGAATTACTAGAAAGAAGTGACCTTTGTAACTCCCCTGAAAACAAAAAACAAGAAATAAATAACATAGTAGAGGAAATAAATAAAATATTAATAAATTCTGCAAATGAAATATTTGGCACAAATCGATACCCTAATGATAAAAATAACCTAAGAAAAAATAAACCCTGGTTTACACTTATATGTAGACAAAAACGAAGATTATACCTTAAAGCAAGAAGAATGAATAGTACCCTTAAAACCAAAGGCTCACTTGAAAGTTTAAAAACACACAGTAAAAACTACAAGCGTGAAATGAACACCGCTATAAATAAATATGAAAACAAAATGAGAAATAAAATAAAAAATCTGAAAGGAAAGAATCCAAAAGAGTACTGGCGTATCCTAAAGGACAAAAACAGAAAAGAAGATTATAATGACATTAGTATTGACGAATTGTTCCATTTTTTCAAATCCCAAAACGAAACGACAGACAACTGTTGCATGAACCCAATAAAAACCAATTTAACCGCACCTAACTTAGATACGACAAGACTTAATGGTGAAATAACATATAATGAAGTGTTATCAGCCATCAATAAAACAAGTAATAATAAAAGCTGCGGACACGATAAAATTTATAATGAATATATAAAATGCACAAAGGTTATAATGATACCCACATACGTAAAATTATTCAATGTTATCCTAAAAGATGGAATTTTCCCCGAAAGCTGGTCACTAGGGATGATATGTCCAATATATAAAAATAAAGGCAGCAAGGCAAAGCCCGAAAACTTTAGACCAATTACCTTATTATCATGCTTAGGTAAACTATTCTCATCCATTCTTAATGTACGAATGGAGATGTTCCTTGAAGAGCACAACTTATTAAACGAGAATCAAATGGGTTTTAGAGAAGGTTATTCCACAACGGAAGCATCATTTATACTATATGCGCTGAGCTTTTTAATAAAAAATAAAGGTGACAAACTGTTCTGTGCATTCATTGATCTAAAAAGAGCTTTCCCGTCTATTAAAAGAAAATTACTCTGGGCGAAAATGTTAGATATAGGCATAGATGGAATTTTCCTTAAATGTATACAGGGGTTATATAGAGATATTAAATCGACAGTAAAATTAAATACAAACCTGTCACCGTTATTTAACTGCGAAGCAGGACTAAGAGAGGGAGAACATCTGAGCCCTCTATTATTTTCTATGTTTATTAATGACTTAGATTCTTATTTAGAACTAAAAGGTGCAAGTAGCTTAACTATCAGCAACGATAACAACGCAGATCTACTAAAAATATTCACATTATTATATGCTGACGACACAACAATCCTAGCTAAAACCGCAAAAGAATTACAGAAAAACTTAAACATTTACAGTAACTATTGCAAGGAGAACCACTTAAACATAAATGAAGATAAGACAAAAATAATGATATTCGGTAGAAAGGGGAGGGTAGGAAATCAGAAATTTGTACTAAATAATAATATAATAGAAATAGTTTCTAAATTTAAATACCTGGGAATAATCTTCTCAGCTAACGGTTCTTTCTCAGAACACAGGAAATATTGTAAGATGAAAGGTACTAATGCTATGTTCAATCTTCTCAGAAAATGCCATACACTAAGCTTGCCCATAGATAGTCAAATTGATCTATTTGATCAAACAGTACTACCTATACTAACCTACGGTTGCGAACTATGGGGTATGGAAAATTGTGACATTTTAGAAAATGTTAGACTAAGATATTTTAAGATGATTTTAAAATTGAACACAAAAACACCAAATTATGTAGTCCTAGGCGAAACAGGCAAACTCTATATAAGATCATTTATTAAAAAAAGAATGTTACACTTCTGGATCAAAATAGCGACCGGCAAAGAAAGCAGGATTTCTAAAATAATTTATAACATTTTACTTAAAGAGCACCTGGTTGAAAAATGCAAATGGTCCGCCAATATAAAGTTACAATTGGAACAACTAGGATTAGGATATATTTGGTTAGAACAAGATATAATAGACACTAAACTTTCAAAATCAATAATTAACTTACGTATAAATGATCAAAGTAAACAAGAACTTTATGAGAGTATGCAAATAAGCAATAAAGGTAAATTATATAGCGCTCTAAAATATAAATCTGACTGGGAAAATAGTCCACCCTTTTTAAATAAATTACATCTGAAAGAAGCTATCTATATACTAAAAATACGAACAAGTAACAATAATTTCCCTGTTGAACTGGGTCGCCACTCCAGAATAGATTATAATTTAAGATTATGTCCCTTTTGCTTAAAAGATATAGGAGATGGATATCACTATTTACTCCAATGTGTGCACTTCAATGCCCAACGAAAAATGTATCTAAAAAAATATTACTATAACAGACCTAATGTAGAAAAAATGTCGGAACTGCTTAATTCTAGCTCTCTAAAAGAACTTAAAAAACTAAGCATATTTTCAAAAATATTAGTATCTGCTTTTAAAAAATGAGAAAAAGGTTAGAAATGTTTAAGTATTTTAACTTGTTGGTTTGTCAATATGATATTGAGAGATAGTCGTAGAAGAAATGTAATATACTAAGCCGCAAGAAAAATTGTGAATGATTTCTTAAATGTTTGTTCTCACTATGTTAATGCCGTGCAGGTCTAATGAAAGTGATTTACCTGTATGTCTATGTTAGTAAATTAAGTTGTAGTTTTTTTGTTTTTTTTCTTTGTTAGTTTTTTCCCCCCAAAAATTGTGTTATAAACTAAATTATCCCCCCTGAATTTTCTTTTAGGATACCTTTAATTAATAAATTTTTTATTACTTTCATTTTATTACTAATATTGGTTTTACTATTATTGTTCAATTTATTATTCACAAATGCTATAATTTTCTTATGTTTTTGACTATGCCTTTATTGTACCTATGTACTATGTGGCAAATAAAATATTGTTCATTGTTGTTCATTGTTCATTGTTCCGGCCCCCTACCTGCACGGCGGGATTCCACAGGCAGGACGCCACAACTATGTGTACTATTATCTGTTTCCTCCATCATTTTGAGGTTTGCGTGCCGACGTGTTTTGCGCCAGTTGGCCCGTGGACTCCGACTTCAGTCTGCTTTTCTTTCTGGATGTGCTTCCATAGCCTTTGATCAACCAAGATCGTCTGCAAGGCAGCAGTTGATTTATTTTTGGAGTTTTCTCTCCTAGATGATTGCTATCCCTAGCTAACGGCCTCATCTGTCCGGGTTTAGAGTTTGAGCGCTCTATGTTCGCTTTTTGCAGTCATTTCCTTGGATTTATAAGGCATTTTTTAAAGAGTATCCTTACCACGGGATACCCCACCTCACCCTCCATGATAGCAAACCAGTTGGTCCGCGGCCGCTTATTCAGTATTCACGGCTAACCCTTATATCTAAAGGTCATTCCCCTATCCGCCACCTGGGGACGCGCTTGGTAGGAGATGATAGCTCCCTCAAGCTTACTCTGTATGAATTGTTCTAAAAACAATCTTAGCGCATAATTTTTTTTTTTTTCTTTTTTTTTTTTTTCTAACTTTGTGCCGAAAAAGTATAAAAAGTTGCACAGGCATTTTTTACGCGAAATCAAAATTTTTCTTATACTTTCCTTTTAAGAAATGAATATTGTCATAAGTATAGTATTTTTAAGTTGTTTTTACTGAAAATTTGATAGGATGTATTGTTAGGTGCCACAAATCTGCTGTCCAAATTTCAGCTTGATCGGACCACGGGAAGTGGTCGAAAAATTGAAGCCAATTTTTGCACCATTACAGACAATGCAACTTAAAATAAACCATAAAAACGAAGTTTTTATTATACTCCCTTTATTTGCAAAGTAAGTTTACCATCATGTAATTAAATAATTGATTGACTACTGCAAATGAAACGTACAGAAAAAATATCTGTGTCGCAAATCTCAAAAATATCTCCTTACTCCGTATGAATTGTTCTAAAAATAACCTTAGCGCATAATTTTTTTTTTCTAGCTTTGCGCCGAAAAAAGTATAAAAAGTTACACAGGCATTTTTAACGCGAAATCAAAATATTTCTTATACTTTCCTTTTAAGAAATGAATATTGTCATAAGTGTAGTATTATTAAGTCGTTTTAACTGAAAATTTGATAGGATGTATTGTTAGGCGCCCCAAATTTACTGTCCAAATTTCAGCTCGATCGGACCACGGGAAGTGGTCGAAAAATCGAAGCCTATTTTTGCACCACGATTGACGATTGCAGACATTGCAACTTAAAATAAAGGGAGTAAAAAGACATTTTACCACATACGCTGTATCAACACAATATAAAAAGCCATTTTACTCCACAAAGTTTCTACATAGTATAAAAGCCATTTTACTGTACGATTTTCCAAAGTAGTATTTAATCGACATTACCGCATGATAATTCTACATAAGTAATTATTTTAATTATGTTAATTTACAGTTGCCTAATTGATAATATGGATTTTCCAATGCGCAATTAACAAACTTAGTCTTTGTAGTCTCCCGTCGCTTGTGGTGAAAACTTCAGTGAAAATTTTCAATCAACCCTTACAACCACAGACAGACGAAAACATAACATAACACCCTAGACCATAACCACAACACGACACCAAACAAACCAAACGATCCGCATCAGAACATCCTACACTAAAAGCCCAACTCGAAAGTCTCATAATTTCACGGGAGAACCGACGGATAAAAGATCCGCATGCTATGGATAATCTCTATATCCTAGAACTGGGATTACACATTTTCCGGTTCAACAGTTCTCACCAATGGTAATGTAGTACCAACTGATTCAACCGATATCCTTGTGCTATCTGAAGTTTTCGAAAGAGGTAAATATTAGTGGATGCCCTTCCTCGGTGCAAAGTTTATATAGTACAAGCTAAATCGCCCGGCGTTGCCTGGGGAAAAAAAATGACATAGGCCAATAGCTACAGATACAATTTTTTTAAACTACAATGAAAAGAAAGCTATAATAATTTAAAAAAAGATATAGTGGCAGATGTTTTTCTTTTTAAAAAAAACCTCCTTTTCTTTCATGACCATTGTGTGCCGCACCCACTTATCTTAAAACTATTGTTACACTCACAGGTTCTCAACCTTTTTCGGCTCACCGCCCCCACCTTTATTTTAGCGTCCGTTCCCCCCCCCCCCCCCCACCGATCTGGACGTTAAAGGGCCAATATAGTTTCCGAAATTTTTCTTAGACCGACCAGATTTGTGTGCTTATTTATTATCTTAAAAAAAAAAACAACTGAAAAGGAAACATATTGTAATAATTATTACATAAAAAAATTACCTAAACAAGAGGCTTAAAAAAACAATGTTAATATGAATCGTTTGCCAGGTGTGTTGCTAGTAGTTTGTCTATATTTGTTTCAATTTTGGTTGCACAATACGTAGGTCTCCACGCTTCACTATTTGCAGTTGGTTTTTCTTTTTTTTTGACAACCAAATAGTATTAGCATAAAATCCACTTTCCACAAAAGAGGGTGATAAGAATGAAATACAAAATTGTTGCCAAAAACTCACAGACCTAGAGCAACTGATTGATTTTCTCCCAAAGAATAGCATTTGCTTTTTCAAAACTTGAGCACCGAATCAAAGTCTCATACATTATATTTAAACGGTCATCTTCTGCTAACCAACCTATGTGTCTCTGTGTGCAGTAGCCGTTGCTTGTAGTCCTCGTCAATGAACAATAAACAATCTTTATTTTCTAGTCAAAGACATAACATGAAAATTATAAAATTGGCAAACAATAAAATTTTTTATCGAAACAATAATAGTACTGCATAGTCACTAGTCATTATTATTATTATTATTATATATTACTACTACTAATAATAATGTAATCTAAATCAGGGGTCGGCAACCAAAGGCACGCGTGCCAAACTTGGCATGCAGGGCGATTTTCAATGAAACGCGAAAGACTTCCAAGAGGTGTTTTTTATTGATAAAAACAACATCATTCTCCGGTTCCGAATGAGGTAAACTGACTGTTGAAGCCGATGTTTCTGAATGAGGAAAACTGACTGGTAAAGCCGATGTTTCTGAATGAGGAAAACTGACTGTTGAAGCCGATGTTTCTGAATGAGGAAAACTGACTGTTGAAGCCGATGTTTCTGAATGAGGAAAACTGACTGGTAAAGCCGATGTTTCTGAATGAGGAAAACTGACTGGTAAAGCCTTTGTTTCTGAATGAGGAAAACTGACTGGTAAAGCCGATGTTTCTGAATGAGGAAAACTGACTGGTAAAGCCGATGTTTCTGAATGAGGAAAACTGACTGTTGAAGCCGATGTTTCTGAATGAGGAAAACTGACTGGTAAAGCCGATGTTTCTGAATGAGGAAAACTGACTGGTAAAGCCGATGTTTCTGAATGAGGAAAACTGACTGGTAAAGCCGATGTTTCTGAATGAGGAAAACTGACTGGTAAAGCCGATGTTTCTGAATGAGGAAAACTGACTAGTAAAGCCGATGTTTCTGAATGAGGAAAACTGACTGGTAAAGCCGATGTTTCTGAATGAGGAAAACTGACTGGTAAAGCCGATGTTTCTGAATGAGGAAAACTGACTGGTAAAGCCGATGTTTCTGAATGAGGAAAACTGACTGGTAAAGCCGATGTTTCTGAATGAGAAAAACTGACTGGTAAAGCCGATGTTTCTGAATGAGGAAAACTGACTGTTGAAGCCGATGTTTCTGAATGAGGAAAACTGACTGGTAAAGCCGATGTTTCTGAATGAGGTAAACTGACTGTTGAAGCCGATGTTTCTGAATGAGGAAAACTGACTGGTAAAGCCGATGTTTCTGAATTAGTAAAACTGACTGGTAAAGCCGATGTTTCTGAATGAGGAAAACTGACTGGTAAAGCCGATGTTTCTGAATGAGGAAAACTGACTGGTAAAGCCGATGTTTCTGAATGAGGAAAACTGACTGGTAAAGCCGATGTTTCTGAATGAGGAAAACTGACTGTTGAAGCCGATGTTTCTGAATGAGGAAAACTGACTGGTAAAGCCGATGTTTCTGAATGAGGAAAACTGACTGGTAAAGCCGATGTTTCTGAATGAGGAAAACTGACTGGTAAAGCCGTTGTTTCTGAATGAGGAAAACTGACTGGTAAAGCCGATGTTTCTGAATGAGGAAAACTGACTGTTGAAGCCGATGTTTCTGTATGAGGAAAACTGACTGGTAAAGCCGATGTTTCTGAATGAGGAAAACTGACTGTTGAAGCCGATGTTTCTGTATGAGGAAAACTGACTGGTAAAGCCGATGTTTCTGAATGAGGAAAACTGACTGTTGAAGCCGATGTTTCTGTATGAGGAAAACTGACTGTTGAAGCCGATGTTTCTGAATGAGGAAAACTGACTGTTGAAGCCGATGTTTCTGAATGAGGAAAACTGACTGGTAAAGCCGATGTTTCTGAATGAGGAAAAACTGACTGTTGAAGCCGATGTTTCTGAATGAGGAAAACTGACTGTTGAAGCCGATGTTTCTGAATGAGGAAAACTGACTGGTAAAGCCGATGTTTCTGAATGAGGAAAAACTGACTGGTAAAGCCGATGTTTCTGAATGAGGAAAACTGACTGGTAAAGCCGATGTTTCTGAATGAGGAAAACTGACTGGTAAAGCCGATGTTTCTGAATGAGGAAAACTGACTGGTAAAGCCGATGTTTCTGAATGAGGAAAACTGACTGGTAAAGCCGATGTTTCTGAAAGAGGAAAACTGACTGTTGAAGCCGATGTTTTTGAATGAGGAAAACTGACTGGTAAAGCCGATGTTTCTGAATGAGGAAAAACTGACTGTTGAAGCCGATGTTTCTGAATGAGGAAAACTGACTGTTGAAGCCGATGTTTCTGAATGAGGAAAACTGACTGTTGAAGCCGATGTTTCTGAATGAGGAAAACTGACTGTTGAAGCCGATGTTTCTGAATGAGGAAAACTGACTGTTGAAGCCGATGTTTCTGAATGAGGAAAACTGACTGGTAAAGCCGATGTTTCTGAAGGAGGAAAAACTGACTGTTGAAGCCGATGTTTCTGAATGAGGAAAACTGACTGTTGAAGCCGATGTTTCTGAATGAGGAAAACTGACTGGTAAAGCCGATGTTTCTGAATGAGGAAAAACTGACTGGTAAAGCCGATGTTTCTGAATGAGGAAAACTGACTGGTAAAGCCGATGTTTCTGAATGAGGAAAACTGACTGGTAAAGCCGATGTTTCTGAATGAGGAAAACTGACTGGTAAAGCCGATGTTTCAGAATGAGGAAAACTGACTGGTAAAGCCGATGTTTCTGAATGAGGAAAACTGACTGTTGAAGCCGATGTTTCTGAATGAGGAAAACTGACTGGTAAAGCCGATGTTTCTGAATGAGGAAAAACTGACTGTTGAAGCCGATGTTTCTGAATGAGGAAAACTGACTGTTGAAGCCGATGTTTCTGAATGAGGAAAACTGACTGTTGAAGCCGATGTTTCTGAATGAGGAAAACTGACTGTTGAAGCCGATGTTTCTGAATGAGGAAAACTGACTGGTAAAGCCGATGTTTCTGAATAAGGAAAAACTGACTGTTGAAGCCGATGTTTCTGAATGAGGAAAACTGACTGTTGAAGCCGATGTTTCTGAATGAGGAAAACTGACTGGTAAAGCCGATGTTTCTGAATGAGGAAAACTGACTGGTAAAGCCGATGTTTCAGAATGAGGAAAACTGACTGGTAAAGCCGATGTTTCTGAATGAGGAAAACTGACTGTTGAAGCCGATGTTTCTGAATGAGGAAAACTGACTGGTAAAGCCGATGTTTCTGAATGAGGAAAAACTGACTGTTGAAGCCGATGTTTCTGAATGAGGAAAACTGACTGTTGAAGCCGATGTTTCTGAATGAGGAAAACTGACTGTTGAAGCCGATGTTTCTGAATGAGGAAAACTGACTGTTGAAGCCGATGTTTCTGAATGAGGAAAACTGACTGGTAAAGCCGATGTTTCTGAATAAGGAAAAACTGACTGTTGAAGCCGATGTGTCTGAATGAGGAAAACTGACTGTTGAAGCCGATGTTTCTGAATGAGGAAAACTGACTGGTAAAGCCGATGTTTCTGAATGAGGAAAACTGACTGTTGAAGCCGATGTTTCTGAATGAGGAAAACTGACTGGTAAAGCCGATGTTTCTGAATGAGGAAAAACTGACTGTTGAAGCCGATGTTTCTGAATGAGGAAAACTGACTGTTGAAACCGATGTTTCTGAATGAGGAACACTGACTGGTAAAGCCGATGTTTCTGAATGAGGAAAACTGACTGTTGAAGCCGATGTTTCTGAATGAGGAAAACTAACTGGTAAAGCCGATGTTTCTGAATGAGGAAAAACTGACTGTTGAAGCCGATGTTTCTGAATGAGGTAAACTGACTGTTGAAGCCGATGTTTCTGAATGAGGTAAACTGACTGTTGAAGCCAATGTTTCTGAATGAGGTAAACTGACTGTTGAAGCCGATGTTTCTGAATGAGAAAAACTGACTGTTGCAACCGATGTTTCTGAATGAGAAAAACTGACTGTTGCAACCGATGTTTCTGAATGAGGAAAACTGACTGTTGAAGCCGATGTTTCTGAATGAGGAAAAACTGACTGTTGCAACCAATGTTTCTGAATGAGGAAAACTGACTGTTGAAGCCGATGTTTCTGAATGAGGAAAACGGACTGTTGAAGCCGATGTTTCTGACACATTGCAGTGAGTTGAACTTGCATTTACATTTGCACTGGAATGGATTTGCATTGAAATTTGGACATATCTTGCCCTAAAAACAATTTTAAAACACTTAACTACATATACATCCCTATTTTAAAGTGTATATTAATGTAGGAAATGTTTATTTACAAATGTTTAACGTAAATTATTTTAATCCGCTAATAATTCAATCTTGTTATGAATACCATAATGTTAAATTTATATAAAGAAATAATAACTATTCAGTAAAATTTGTTGTATTACAAAACAGAACTTGTTGGCATCACTATTGAATCAATTGTGGAAACATTTTTTAATTAAAGGGAGATAATTTACCCGTTTCATTTAAGCTAATATTTCTAATTGTTCTTTTCTTTTATAAAAAATAAATGGATTACAATATATAACTTATAAATGATCAAACTGTAAAAATTATTAGTAAATTATGAAAATATTTTCTAACTAAATAATTTATATGTATATTTTTAAACATTACATTACATACCCAGTTAGTATGATTACTACGTAACTATTCCTCTTATCAATAATGCGTTGGTAACAAAGATAAACATACTTTGTAACCAAAAGCAGTAAAACTGAGCAAAAATTATTAAAAATATCCCCTTAAGACATCATTATTTTCTTTATAACTGTATGAGTCCACGCTACCTGACAATCTTTTACTATCATCTTACGATTATTTGAGTACAGGGATCGGTCGGCGGCAGGGATAGAACCTGCTACGTGTCCTTTGACAATCCGATGAACAGCCTGCCGCACACCATACTTGTCTAATACTGACCCCTACTTCTTCGAAAAGCCCATGCGATTCCTATTTCTTATTAGTATAATAATATGTAGGTCTACTGTTGTGGTGATAGATATTTAGCAGCACTACCGTTTACATCACATTTCATACAAAAATTAAACGATTCAAATGGCTGAGGTGTTCAAATTATATCAGGTATGTGTGTACCGCACACTTACCCTTCACCGCCTCCCAATCGACGCCTAAAACGTCAACGCCAACCAAAGCTTCCCAACGCCCCCTGGGGGCGATAACGCCCCTGTTGAGAACCTTTGTCTGTTACACAATCTCCTCCTATATATGAGAGTATTGCCTCAACTCAATTCCATGGCTTGCGTCTAGTGTTTTAAATGAAGTCAAGTTACCGGCTTTACTGGTTTGTTCAGGTAACCCATTCCACGCCCGGAAGCCACATTACCTCTCTTGTACCTCGAGACCTTTGAGTACAGTGATATTTTTTTTAAAGTTCAACATTTCCAGACTCTTTCATAGTTTGACTGGCGATCCGAACATTCTGGGTTCGAAACCTGGTGGATTTTTTGTTCAAGGGACTTGAGGGTGTCCCTGAGTCTAACCAGCTCTGATGGGGTGCCTGACATCAGCTGTATATCGTTGTTGTACATTCATTTCTTTACAAAATGTTTGTCATTATGTATCTGTAAGTATAACGGCCGTTGCCATGGCAACCAACTCGTTACAAAATAACAAAAATTGATTGTTTTAAATGATATTCAATACTAGTTATGTGGTTAACGTTCAACACGTTTTGGCCGGTAAATAATAAAAAAAAGTGTCAAATGGTTTTCCCACAGCCTAAAGTTACAGCATTTGCTGGTTTGCTCAGGCAACCCATTCCATGCCAGAATCCAATGAGACAAGCTGGCTTGTAGTGATGTAGCTGTTTTTTTTTTTGGCTATCATTTTAGATGATGATTAAAGATTAACGGCATAGACCATAGGAAACAGTCCAAATTAATCACAAGACTTCGTTATAAAAGTCTAACAGGAATGTTTAATATGACGAGCGGCAGTGAGTTCGACTGGCGTTCCGAAAGATTCTGGGTTCGACTCCCGGTGAAGGCTGGGCTTTTTCCCGGGGAGTGGAGGTTTTCCATGTGCACAGTCAGCTCTGATGGGTACCTGACATTAGTAAAATAAAGGTAAAGTAAACGTGGCTGGACATTGTGCTGGCCACACGGCAACACATCCCCTAGTATGCCATGGCAACAGAAACTGGTGAACGCTGCTTCACCGGCCCTATGATCAGTTTGGTCCGTCAGGATACTTTACTATTCTTAGTTTATTTCATACGGTAAATTCTGTCACATACGACTGTTATTGCCCCCCCCCCTTTTTTGTTTTTGTTCTTATAACTCTTTCCAATACACATCAAACGTTCGTGCGTCCACTGGGAACTCGAACCGGGCACACACACGAACAAACCAGCGCGGAAAGCTCATCTAGAAAAGCTTTATCTCGATCGAAGGGCAGGTTGAGTTGAGGTGGTTGAGCGCCCCCTCCTATCTCCACACAACAACAGCAACCACGGCGACTTCGACCCGCCCCGCTTCACTCTCTTACACAGGCGCCCCCGTCCGTCGTTGGGTCCGTAGCGGACCAGGAATCGCTCCAGCATTTCTGCCATCTTCTCCCTTTAGATTATCGATACTGCTGTATGTAAACCTTATGATTACTCGGATAGAGCTGTATTTGTGTTGTAGTTGTGTGTTTTTTTAATGCGTTGTGTTGTGTTTCTAACCCTCCGCTTCAGTTGGATTAGCTGTTTGTGATGAATTCATTTCCTGAAATGTTCAAAACATTTACGTTCTGTAAAAGCAGACAAGGATTTTTATAGTTCTCTGTGATTCTTATCATAATCTCGTATTGGATATGGTGATTTTGCTATAAAACAATAGGTTGGTAATCTTGTTGACAACAATTAAACAACTATTTTTGGTTGTTCAAATAGATGTCATTGTTTTGTACTCTGTATGTATGTTGTTCTGATATAATTTTCTATCTATTATCTATCTATCTTTCTATCTATCTATTATTCTATCTATCTATCTATCTATCTATCTATCTATCTATCTATCTATCTATCTATCTATCTATCTATCTATCTATCTATCTATCTATCTATCTATCTATCTATCTATCTATCTATCTATCTATCTATCTATCCATCTATCTATCTATCTATCTATCTATCTATCTATCTATCTATCTATCTTGACCATCTATCCATTTTTTTTCTATTATTACACTATTATTCTATCTATCTAATATTTGTCTTTTTCTATCTATTATTTATCTATTTTCTATCTATCTATTTGTCTTTCAGCCCGTCGATCTATATATTTATCTATCTATCTATCTATCAATCTATTTTTTCTATATATTTTTAGTCTATTTTCTCTCTAATTATTCTTTTTTATCTATTATTAATATATTTTCTATATATCAATTATTTCTTTCAATTTTCTATCTATCTACCTATCTATCTATCTATAAAACTTTCTCTCTATCAATCCATCCATTCATTTATCAATCAATCAGTATATCTCTTTATCTTTTTCTTTTTCATCTATCTATCTACCTATCTATTTATCTATCTATTTATCTATCTATCTATCTATCTATCTATCTATCTATCTATCTATCTATTTATCTATCTATCTATCTATCTACCTATCTATCTATCTATCTATCTATCTATCTATCTATCTATCTATCTATCTATCTATCTATCTATCTATCTATCTATCTATCTATCTATCTATCTATCTATCTATCTATCTTTCTATCTATCTATCTATCTATCTATCTATCTATTTATCTATCTATATATCTATCTATCTATCTATCTATATATATATATATCTATATATCTATGTCTGGTGTCTATCTCTGCCCACCTAATCACATATTTACCTTTCTACTATCTTATTCTTATCTCTCTATTTATGTTTCTATTATTTGATCTATCTATCTAGCACTATCTTTCTTTACGATTAAACCATTTTGACCACGTCTCCATAATACTATACCGCCATGCCTACTCTCGTTGTAGGAAGTAAAACAAATCCCTTCCTCAAAATACCATACTTATGTTTGTGGTTATCGTGTTAATAAAAAGGGTTTTCTATATAAAGTGTATTATGAGCCATACAGCAACAACATAAACACATAACACTTGTTTATATAAACTGTAAACAATGATAACGTTAGTCCAAGCTTTTAGTAATACAGACGATCAATCGTGCTGATATGCGCAACAAGTGATTTCATTGGTGGCCTCGTAGTCGGCTTAGCCAATAGAAAAACGACAAGAAAATTGAACTTAAAAAAAAAAGGGAAGAGTCACGTGCTCTTTATCTCTTGAAAAATCAATTCTTTTCAATTTACAGTTTTATGCTAGGTTTAATATCACGTTGAGTTCACTGACAGATGTTAATTATTTAAGTTCATTGACAGATGTTTTATGTTAAGTTCATTGACAGAAGTTTATTGTTGAGATTATCGTCAGATGTTTATTGTTGAGTTTATTGTCAGAAGTTAAAGCTTATAATTGTTGAGAGTATTGTCAGATGCTTATTATTGAGATTATTGTCAGATATTTATTGCTGAGAATATTGTCAAATGTTTATTGTTGAGATTATTGACAGATGTTTATAATTGAGTTTAATGACAGATTTTTATTTTGAGATTACCGAAATTTCCTTATTATCCGATGGTCTAACTTAATGGGACAATTTAACTTGGTATCATCATTTCACTAAGTCTTGATATTTAACAATGTCAGACGATTTATGTTTGTCTAATGATTTAATTTAGTCTGACTATTTCATTTTGACAGAGGATTTCTTTTTTTTTTATATTTCATTTGCTGGATGATTTCATTTTCGTCTTTCAGCTTCACTTAGTTTGGCTATTCGAATGATTCGTGATAGCCTGAAAACATTAACCATTGCCATTGACGTTTGACACACACTGTATCAAATAAAACTCACTTCATTCCTAAAGGCTCAATAAACTTCTAAACACTCACTCCACTTCTAAACAATCACTCCACTTCTAAACACTCACTCCACTTCTAAACACTCACTCCACTTCTAAAAACTCACTCAACTTCTAAAAACTCACTTTACTTCTAAAAACTCACTCCACTTCTAAAAACTAACTCCACTTCTAAAAACTCACTCCACTTCTAAAAACTCACTCCACTTCTAAAAACTCACTCCACTTCTAAAAACTCACTCCACTTCTAAAAACTCACTCCACTTCTAAACACTCACTCCACTTCTAAACACGCACTCCACTTCTAAAAACTCACTCCACTTCTAAAAATACACTTTACTTTTAAAAACTCACTCCACTTCTAAAAACTCACTTTACTTCTAAAAACTCACTTTACTTCTACAAGCCTTCTCCACTTCTAAAAACTCACTCCACTTTTAAAAACTCACTTCACTTCTAAAAACACACTTTACTTTTAAAAACTCACTCCACTTCTAAAAACTCACTTTACTTCTACAAGCCTTCTCCACTTCTAAACACTCACTCCACTTCTAAACACTCATTTTACTTCTACAAGCCTTCTCCACTTCTAAGCACTCACTCCACTTCTAAACACTCATTCCACTTCTAAACACTCACTCCACTACTAAACACTCACTCAACTTGTAAACACTAACTCCACTTCTAAACACTCACTTCACTTCTAAACACTCACTTCACTTCTAAACACTCACTCCACTTCTAATCACTCACTCCTTTTTTAAACACTCACTCCACTTCTAAACACTCACTCCACTTCTAGACACTCACTCCACTTCTAAACACTCACTCCACTTCTAAACACTCACTCCACTACTAAACATTCACTTCATTTCTAAACACTCACTCCACTTCTAAACACTCACTCCACTTCTAAACACTCACTCCACTTCTAAACACTCACTCCACTTCTAAAAACTCACTCCACTTCTAAACACTTACTCCAATTCTAAAATCTCACTCCACTTCTAAAAACTCACTCCACTTCTAAAAACTCACTCCACTTCTAAACACTCACTCCACTTCTAAACACTTACTCCACTTCTAAACACTCACTCCACTTCTAAAAACTCACTCCACTTCTAAACACTCACTCCACTTCTAAACACTTACTCCACTTCTAAACACTCACTCCACTTCTAAACACTCACTCCACTTCTAAACACTTACTCCACTTCTAAACACTCACTCCACTTCTAAACACTTACTCCATTTCTAAACACTCACTCCACTTCTAAAAACTCACTCCACTTCTAAAAACTCACTCCACTTCTAAACACTCACTCCACTTCTAAACACTTACTCCAATTCTAAAAACTCACTTCACTTCTAAAAACTCAACCCACTCCTAAAAACTCACTCCAGATCTAAAAACTCACTTCACGTCCAATGACCCATTTACAGCGCCTGTCCAGTTGAGGATGATCAGTGCGTAAAGCTTCAGCCCGCTCTCCCTCACGATTCATTCCAGACAAGCGACATCCGGGAGGCCAGACCAGACAGACTTCTCACTCGGTAGTTAGGTGGACAAGGAAAAAAAATAAAAAAAATAAATATAAGATCGATACCAAGTCACTCTGATTAACTTAATGGGTAGTCGATTACCGACATGTATCACAACACTGAGGGCCTAACAAAACAAAATAACAACAAATAATACCACTGACAGAACTGGGACTGGGTCAGCTTAACACAGGTGGACGTCCATTTATATTTATAACACGAGTAGCGGTTAGGTAGTGAGTCTAGTGAGTGTTGCTATTTTTAACCCTTCCCGTACCGACCTACTTCTATCTATGCTGCCACTGTAAGGGTTAAATGTAGAGCCGAGAAATTTTTATTAAAATGAAATCGAAAGGAATCAAATGTAGTGAACGGGAATTTCCGGTGGTAAAAATAGTTCTTGATTTTGTTGAGTCAACGTTGGAAGGGGAAATCATTCTTTCTGCAATGTTTATTAACCGGCTTATCTCCCCCTAGTTTCTGCAGTTCAATAGCGGGTTCCTGTGATTGATTTATAAAAATAGAAAATCTGATTAATTTTTCTGTTATCGTAAATTCAAAACAGCCTTGACCTACATTACTCAATGTTTCATGACCTTTGCTCAGTTACTCTTAGGCAAATCGTCTTAATTAATGCGCGTTATGGAGAAATGTTATATCAATTATACTACACATTATATTAGGCAATTAGTCTCAACACGCGTCTTTCTTAAATGATTAAGTATTCCCCGTCAGTCTAAATGGATCCATAGGGAAAGTGAAGCAGCTTTCACCAGTGTCTGTGGCCACGGCATACTAGAAGATTGTGTGGTCATCACAGAATCCGGCCGCCTTCGTTTTACACCAGCTAACGTCAGGCACCCATCAGAGCTGAGTAAACTCAGGGACAACCTCCATACCTAGGAAAAAAAACCTAGCCTTGAACATGAATTCAAACATAGGACCTTCGGCCAGAGAGCCTCCATTCTTAAATAATAATGTATTGATAACATTATCTTTAGCCACATCAGTATAAAAACAAGTGTATTCATCAGTCTGTGTATAAGTGGTTTATACAATTTTTAATTTAAAACACTTAAAAATAATAATATTATATTATATGGCTATTTATCTGGGTATAATTTTCCTATTTTCTCTCAGTATAAAATATTAAGCTTATTATGAATGAATTAATGTACTAATGGTTCATCCACGAGATTGCAATAAACATGATACATTAGAATTTAGATTATTGCTTGATAAAAAAAAATAATTAAAAAATAAACGAGAAAAAATGAACATTTAGATCTAGTATTTGGATTAGTAAACAAAAAAAAATATAACGACTGAAATATAATGGGTTGCCTGAACAAGCCAGGCAAAGCAAAATACTCAAAAGCTTTTAAAACCCAAATCATAATGAAACTATATTTATGCAGTGCCGTTGCTAGGGATTTGGGGGCCCGGGGGGGGGGGGGGGTTGCCTCTTTAGGGGCCCCTGAATTTTGACATTCGACATTATGACATGAGAAAAAAACAAGTCGGACACTCCTTTGGCCCCCCCCCCCCCTCAAGTAGGGACCCGGGGGGGGGACTTTCGAATTTGGACGCCCTCCTCTCCTAGCTACGCCACTGTATTTATGCCAATATTATATGTAAGGACACGGTGGACGAGCAGGAGGGGGTTCGACTGGCGTGCCGAAGGTCGTGGGTTCGAATCCTGGTGAAGGCAAGGATTTTTTTCCCGTAGTAAATAGTTGGGGTAAAGTAAAGGCGGCTGTGCATTGTGCTGGCCACACAATCACCAAGTATGCCGTGTCCACAGAAACTGGTGAACGCTGCTTCACCGGCCCTATGATCAATTTAGTCCGAAGGGTACTATACTTTAAAAAAATATAATATCTAAATAGATGGAGAAAAAAAAAGGTTAATACTTTGATAAAAGATCTATTAGTTAGGAGTTTCATAAACTGACCACAAGACAGAGATGAGTTAAAACAAAATAAACGCATAGATAGATAGATAGATAGATAAATAGATTGATAGATAGATAGAAAATGCATTGATCCATGGGGATTCCGTGGCCTAGAGAAAACCTTTTATAAGATATCCATTGCGAACGTCTCGGTTTTGAATCCCTATTCAACACCAGTTGTTTTTGTCCACCGATTCTTGAAGTTTCCATCGTCCTGCTTTTATAAAATTCTGTTGGCGTACCTGAAAATAATATTGAAAAACTAAAGTAAAAGACCTCCGGGCAGTGTGTTGACCACACAGTCATTTTTGTTTACGGTGTCCACAGAAACCGGTAAACGCTACTTCTTCACTAGAACTAAAGATTTAGGCCGAAAAAAAAATGGTGCCACATTTTATTTGAAAAAAGAGATCGCAAAAGTAAAACAGTATGAGACAATAAGGTCACGTGTCTTCCAATTAACCAATGGGAATCGGAATGTACACACACAGCCTACTTTATATATATTATAGATGAAACAAACAATTTCCCAAAACACTTTTCTTGTTTGCTTCACTATAATTTTCCGTGATAGATTCTGCAGCGCAGTTTAAAATCCTATTTAAGGGGCCTGCTGGCTTATCTATTTCCCTCCGACCTTTAAATCAATTTAGAACTATTCACTTCGCCTGTGTTTCTTTCTTTTTTTTGTGGGTGCCCAACGGCAAACCTTTCGAAGGTTTAATGAATAACAAAATTTAAATATAATAAAAAGTAAAGCACCCTTCGGACCAAACTGATCATAGTGCTGTTGAAGCAGCGTTCACCAGTTTCTGTGGCCACGTAATACTAAGGGATGTGTGGCCAGCACATTGCCCAGCCGCATTTACTTTACCCCAACTAATGTCAGGTACCCATCAGAGCTGGGTAGACTCAGGGACACTCTCAAGTCCTGGGAATAAAATCGTAGCCTCCCCCAGGATTCGAACCCAGGACCTTCGGACGGCCAATCGAACGCTGCCGCTCGGCTACCGAGCTCCATATAATAAGTTTATACAAAACACTGTCCTTTTACGAAAAATTTAATTTCTTTATATTAACTTCGCGCAAAATTTGTATGTATAATGTATGTTTCTGGTTAGATTTCGGACCTCTAGTTGACACATTTTTCGTCGTCCTATCGAGATGAAAATTGGCACGTAGTCGTATGTCATTGCCAAAAGGAGGGGGGGGGGGAGGGGACATTTTAATTTTGTTTTTTTAAGAGGTTCGTAATTTGAAAACCATATAATGTAAAAAAGAAATAAACTAAACACTTTAACAGACTCGATGGAGTGGGAACCTATTTCTATTGTTGTACTTCTAGCTTTCGAAGTAAATCGGTTTGTGACACCCATGAACATTGTTTTCTTAACATATTAAGTATAACAGATATAATAACATATGTAACGAACAATTATATTTTTATACATAATAACTCCGTGCTTTATCAATAGTGCTGTTGAAGCAGCGTTCATACGTTTCAGTGGCTACGGCATATTAGGAGATTGTGTGGCCAACACAAAGCCCCAGCCGCCTTTTTTTTACCCTAACTAACGCCAGGTACCCATCAGTGCTAGGTATTTGCAGGGGCACCGTTCAGACCCGTGAGCAAGCCATAGCCTTCATCAGGATTGGATCGAACCCAGGACCTTCGGTTCGCCAGTCGAACGCGCTGCCGGCTGTGGCTCCCAATCCTTGCTCGACGCGGAATTATAATTTTTAAAAGGAGGTGGATTTTATGCATGTAAACACAGCGTTATTTCTGATAAAAAATAAAGATATGTTTATGAAAGTATGGATAATAAAAAAAATAAAAAAACCTCAACAGACAAACAAGGAAATATGCACACACAAACACACACACACAAACAACACAAAAGTTAATAAAATATTATATTTCATTTTGAAATAGAAACTTTGTGTAATGTTGTAAGTTGATTCTTTGATGTTCATTTCGATGCTCCGGTTTTTTACGAAACAAATTCGCAATGATTTGATGACCGTTACGAGGCGTTTATAGCAAACGATAGGATGCTTGATACTAGTCATAGAGACATTATATATATCATAGACAGGTGCGATAGCATACAGGTACACATAATAGACACTTATCTTATATAATACAGACGCTCTTTCTATAAAGAAGATTATTGCGTCCTTCGCTCATCCTTGGTCCTAGGTCTACTCTTGCATGTTTATGAATGTTTTAAACGATGTTAAGTTATTGGTTTTCCTAGTTTGTTCAAGCAACTAATTCCATGTCTGGATGTCACTAGGAAATAATTTAAATACGTGTCTTCATGAATTTAGAATAAGAAAAGTGTTTTTGTCCATTTGTTTATACGAGCATTGTAAAAGATTGTTACTGTGTTGTATTTATAAGTTAGCATCTAATGATTTATGTATTAGTAACACTTTACTCTTTGCCCTTCTGTACTCTCGTGTTTATATGTTTAGTGAATTAACATTTGGTGTTTCTCTTGTAAGTTGCAAATATTGGCTAGTAATAGGCCTTGATTTGTTTTTAAGTTTTTTTAAACATTCATTTTACTGACAGTTACATCGAGAGACATGTACATATAACAGACAGGTACATATAACAGACAGGTACATATAATAGACAGGTACATATAATAGACAGGTACATATAATAGACAGGTACATATAACAGACAGGTACATATAATAGACAGGTACATATAACAGACAGGTACATATAATAGACAGGTACATATAACAGACAGGTACATATAATAGACAGGTACATATAATAGACAGGTACATATAACAGACAGGTACATATAATAGACAGGTACATATAACAGACAGGTACATATAACAGACAGGTACATATAACAGACAGGTACATATAACAGACAGGTACATATAACAGACAGGTACATATAACAGACAGGTACATATAATAGACAGGTACATATAACAGACAGGTACATATAACAGACAGGTACATATAACAGACAGGTACATATAATAGACAGGTACATATAATAGACAGGTACATATAACAGACAGGTACATATAATAGACAGGTACATATAACAGACAGGTACATATAATAGACAGGTACATATAACAGACAGGTACATATAATAGACAGGTACATATAATAGACAGGTACATATAACAGACAGGTACATATAATAGACAGGTACATATAACAGACAGGTACATATAACAGACAGGTACATATAACAGACAGGTACATATAACAGACAGGTACATATAACAGACAGGTACATATAACAGACAGGTACATATAATAGACAGGTACATATAACAGACAGGTACATATAACAGACAGGTACATATAACAGACAGGTACATATAACAGACAGGTACATATAACAGACAGGTACATATAACAGACAGGTACATATAACAGACAGGTACATATAATAGGCACATACAAATTGCTTAGCTTTACAAAGAGCATGCCGGTACATATAGCAGACAAAGTACAATATATATATCGGTCTATTTATCTATCAATCCATCTATCTATCTATCTATCTATCTATCTATCTATCTATCTATCTATCTATCTATCCATCTGTCTATCTATCTATCTGTCTATTTATCTATCTTTCTTTCTTTCTATCTATCTTTTATTCTATCTATCTTTCTATCTATCTATCTATCTACCTATCTATCTGTCTATCTATCTGTCTATCTATCTATCTATCTATCTATCTTTTATCCTTCTATCTTACTATCTATCTATATATCTATCTATATATCTATAGATGTGTCTATCGGTATCTTTGTCTCTATTTCTTTATACCTATTTATCTATCCGTTTATCTGATACTATGTGATATTATCTGATGATATCTTTTACGTGTCGATCTATAAAATACGTTTATATCTTTTAATCTTTCTATCCATATAGCACAATTGATAGTGCTACGGCTTGTCAATGAAATCTATAACAATTATGTTGCCTTGTTCATAATACATAAATATAATACAAAAAGTAATGGGAATTTATATATCGCTTCTATCTATGCTATTAAATTGATCATGCTAAGTGCGCTCTTAAAATAAATTGCAGTGTCAGTTGCATTGGTATGTAAGGCAAATAGCCACTAGCCAAAGAGAAAGGTCTTTAAAAGCTCTATTTAAAACACTCTTTGTGTCTCAGATTCTCTCAGTGTCTGACGCAAGCGGTTCCATTTGGAAGGTGCCACAGATTCAAAGTAATAAATAAAATTATATATATATATATATATATATATATATATATATATATATATATATATATATATATAAAATACTACATATTATTATGTGACATATATGAGTTATGCTTGCAAGAAAACATGAATTTAGAAATTTTCTGCTTCTTTACTACTTATTTCTCTATTTTCTCTGTTTTTTATCTCCTTCTTTCTATCCACATAACTAGAACTTTTCTTCTCTCCTTCTTTGTATTTCTCATTCATTTCACCTTTCTTAAATCTTTCTTTCTCTCTATTTCTATCTCCTTTCCTCACCTCTCAATCTCTAGTCCTCTCTCTCTCTCTCTCTTTCTCTCTCTCACTCTCTCTCACTCTCTCTCTTTCTCTCTCTCTCTCTCGTTCTTTCTCATTTGTTCATACTTTTATGTTTATGTCTTTTCATTTAACAATAATCATAATTTCAGATAATAAAAGATTGGAATTAACCATTTACGGCACAATGATAGATTTCTTTTTTTCAATCACTAAACATAGGCAATTATATTTGATTCACAAATAATAACCGTGACTGTTTTCTTATGTCTTGTAAATGGATTAAGGAATACGGATTCTTGAGGAAAGGCACATCTTCTTGAGACTACATTAAACACACCCTCAAACTCTTTTATACCACTTCCAATTATCAATGATAACTATCACCACTTCGACTTATCAATGATAACTATCACCACTTCGACTTATCAATGATGACTATCACCACTTCGACTTATCAATGATAACTATCATCACTTCGACTTATCAATGATAACTCTCACCACTTCGACTTATCAATGATAACTATCACCACTTCGACTTATTAATGTTAACTATCACCACTTCGACTTATCAATGAAAACTATCACCACTTCGACTTATTAATGATAACTATCACCACTTCGACTTATCAATGATAACTATCACCACTTCGACTTATCAATGATAACTCTCACCACTCCGACTAATCAATGATAACTCTAACCATTTCCACTTATCAACGATAAATCATACTACTTCCACTTATCAATGATAACTCTAACAATTTCCACTTATTAATGATAATTCATACTACTTCCACTTATCAATGATAACTGTTCAACAACAAGCCTTACAGCTAAAATCAAGGCCTGTAACAGAGGCTTGTTATCACAACGTAATACTGAACCAACAAAAAAATAAAAACCGACCAGATTTGTATTCAGTGTAAAGTTGTTTTTTTCTTTCTCCGTTACTGTTACATAATTAACAATGAACGATTCAGTCGTGACATAGTTAGAACCAACTCCCCTCTGCCTTCCCACACCACAACCTCCCTCTCCCCGGCTTTCATCCTCCCACACCGCCCCTCCCCCACCTGCCTTTTACCAATCTATACGAATTAAGGTTTATCGATTGGAAGACATGTGTGTTCATTGTCTCTTTGCTGATTGGTTAATTAGTTAGCCAATAAAATGATTGCGCATTATTTGAAACCTCTTATATTGAGTGTTTCGAACACACTTACATAATACCAATATGCATAGCATTATTTGTGATACTATTCCGGAAGTTGCCTTTCATTGGGAAATAAAATGTCTGCCAAAGTTAAACATTACATTTTGTTATAAATCATAAAATTCTTAATTGCGAAGTAAAAAATGTTGTATGTATTACAATAAGTAAAACTAACCAGTTAAGAAGTGAAACGATTGTCTAATTATCCAAACCAATGAAAATTGGCGTTGATTACAAAGTGTGTATTTCACGGTAGAATGTAGAAGGTGCACGTCGGAGAGGCCGTCAGCGGAAATGCTGGTTTGACAATTTAAAAGATCGGACAAAGCTGCAAATGACTGAATTATTGGCAGCCGCTCAAGATAGGCGCACAAAATGAAGACAGTTGTCTGCTGAGGTGTCCATTCGCTCACCCCAACAACCATAACGGTGAAGGGTTTGATGATGATTTCACAGAATTAAAAGCATTATAAAAAAACGGTTAGCCTACCAGACTGTCAACCAAAATACCACTTGACACGTCGCGGGTTCGAGCCCCGCCACCGGCAGATCCCTGTCGCCCTACAGGAGTTTTGGGACTAGATGACGTTAATATTGAGTTGTTATCACATGCGCTTAACCGGCAGCAGTGAAACCTCTCACAGATTAATAGGCTTCTAGAGCGCACTGAGCATGCTAAAATAGCATGGATAGAAGCGCTATATAAATTACCATTACCATTACCATTACATTAAAAAAAAAACAATAATTTAAAATTAGACTTGTTCAATAGACACAATTTTATACTGTTCATACTAGCAAACTAATGTTCAACCAATGTGCGATCAATGGTCAACCGATGGTCAGCCAATCACTTAATAAAAAGTAAATATATAAATGTATATATAATAATAAAGTCCACAGACGGTATGTTCTTTTATATGAAATCACAGGCCATATCCTAATTATTAAAAATTAAAAAAATGTTTGAGTGTTTTTTCTCTATGATCTATAATCTAGTTATCTATACATAGTCTATAACAATAACCAGCAATGTTATCAATAGTAAGACTATAATCTGTGATCTATAAGGTTTCTTTCGTAGACTCTATTTCTCCATGCACAACCTTTTCCGAATACTCTTTACACATTTGTAAAAAAACAAAACAACACTATGATCTATTATTATTGTTCTGAGTTGGAAACGAGGCAACGTCGACGCCATTTTATTTTCTCAAGGTCAAAGAATAATCGAATCGGTAATTGGAATTACTGTATATCTATATATATAAAAAGACTGTGTTAAGCCCCGCGAGGATCCCCATTGGTCAATTTGAAAACACGTGTGTCACTGACCTATCTAGGCCTAGCCCAATATACCGTCTAATAATTTTTCACATCGGACATGTATCTTCGATAGCTCAGTGGTAAACGTAGTGGACAGCTAAACGGGCGACCAGGGTTCGATTCTCCAGTTAGACTATTCTTTTTTTTTTCGACAATTAATTTTTCAAACTTTTAAAAACAAAAGACATTGTAAATCTATAGGCAATATAGATTTTGTTAAATAAAAATATTTGACTATTTTTTTACCCTATTACAATATTTATTTACTTTCCTAAAAGTATTCAGTAAGTGTAGTTTATAAATTTGTTATCTGCACCCCAGACAAACCTTTTTTTTTCACCCGGGCAACGCCGGGCAATGTAGCTTGTATATATATATATATATATATATATATATATATATATATATATATATATATATATATATATATATATATATATATATATATATATTGTCACGATTCTGGAATTAAATCGTAACCTTATTAGCACTCATGGATAGATCATAGCGCAGAAGTAGTGTAGAATTAGAAACATAGGTTAGCGTAGAGTTAGATTAGGGAGTAGAAAAGTAGCCTGGAGCTATTACCCTCTCTCTCTCTCTCACGCAATAGGAACACCCCAACCACCCTCTCCTCACCTCTCTTTAACCCTCTCTACACTCTGTCATTCCCGAATTCAGAGTTGCTACTTGATTCAGCCAATTGGTATTACACTATTTGTATGTGCGATTGTATGTGTGTGTATTCTTTAATGTATGTATATATATATATATATTCTATTATGCTGTCAATTATGATTCATGTGTATTTTGATAGTACTACTCATTTATTTTGCTAAACTCAGCATACCTGTAGACACCTTTTCATTATCTCCCCTTTTCGTCCCCTACTCAGCGCCCGTGGGCATAACCCTTTGTCCACTCGAAGTAGTGACATCTGGAGCGAAGCGCCTCGCACATACAAACTGGTACATCAAGGGGAGATAAGTCATTATCTTATCCTTTGTATCTCTGTTTACGTCTACCCACCCCCCCCCTTTTTCCCTGGGCCCCACCCCGCAAAAGTCGGCGGTACTAATTGTATACCCACTCCTAAATCCCCCCCCCCCCAATAGTCAATCCTTTATGCAAGCAAACCAGCCAACCAGAACATATGTAATTCTAAACTAATGGAGCTATCCAATCAAATTGACCACTGATCACGTGACTAAAATTCAGGAAAGCGCGCTTAACTAGTTTTAGGACACTTTGGCTCAAGCGTGAGGCGGAGAAGGTTGTTCGATTCTAGCCTCCACTTATTCAGTTGTTCCATAGGATATACCGCCTGCATGTGTATAGATAGATATTTTGTCAGTCTAAGTACTTTCATGAACACAGCTACGTTGCCTAATGTTTTGGATAACCTAGCAGTACCATGTGTTGAGTGTTAACTGAAGCCTGTGCAAATTCATATATGTATCTTGCCATTGAGTGAAGAATTGAAATGATAATAAACACCTGAACTTAACCAGCGATTTATTTGCCTACTTAGAACTATTGTGTGTCCGTCATAATATCTAACGAGCCAAGAGAGAGAAATAATAATTATTCCAGGGCGATTCCAGTCACGGTAATTCATACCCCACGACGACCTGCCACTACTACCCCACTCACCTACGACTCCGCACCCCTCTCATCGCCCAACTTCTGCCAGGTTGATGTCCTAATCCTAAACACATCCTGACATATATATATATATATATATATATATATATATATATATATATATATATATATATATATATATATATAAGCTATATCTCTACGCCATTGTTTTAATGAAATTGTCTTTATATCCACCTTTGAGCATTACCGGTAATTTAAATTTATTCCTGTCTATAATTGCGCACTAAAAAAAATCAACAATTTTATTGTAAGAAATTATTAATTAAAACTCGTTCTTTTTTTTTTACTGTTTAAATTTTTCGATCAATGAGAGGCGTTTGCCTCGGAAGCACGTAATCAGCGACCTGCACGCGCTCATTAAGTATTCTCGTTTTAGTAAACAAACAACACCAACAGCGCCAGAACACTGAGAGTTATATTGATGTACATAGGCTAGACGGCGGCTGTGTGTAGGCTCAGGTATATGATACAAGTAAAATAGCTTCAACGCAAGCTGAGCTGTCTGACTAGCCGGAATCGTCAGTGGCTTTTTTTAGTGCATATATATAGACTAAATCTGCAGTGACCTTTGAAGTAGATATAGAAAAAATATGCAGTAGATTTTGAAGTACGTATAGACGAAATAGGCAGTCGTCATTGAAGTACATATAGACGAAATAGGCAGTAGCCTTTGAAGTAAATATAGACGAAATAGGCAGTCGTCTTTGAAGTACATATAGACGAAATAGGCAGTCGTCTTTGAAGTACATATAGACGAAATAGGCAGTAGCCTTTGAAGTACATATAGACGAAATAGGCAGTCGTCTTTGAAGTACATATAGACGAAATAGGCAGTGACCTTTGATGTACATATAGACGAAATAGGCAGTCGTCTTTGAAGTACATATAGACGAAATAGGCAGTGACCTTTGATGTACATATAGACGAAATAGGCAGTCGTCTTTGAAGTACATATAGACGAAATAGGCAGTGACCTTTGATGTACATATAGACGAAATAGGCAGTGTCATTTGAAGTACATATAGACGAAATAGGCAGTAGCCTTTGAAGTACCCATGAAAACCTTTTATTTTTATTCTTAAATGTAAAATTTTAAATCATTATAGATAGGATTAATTCCTTCTGTCAGATAAGCAGAATTTGCAAAAGACCGGGTCGCGAGATATCTATCTATCTGTCTTTTATATCTATCTATCTGTTTAACTATCCATCTATCTATCAATATATCATCTAAGTTTTTTTTTAAATCTCTCAAAATAAGCTTACCTGTAGACACCTGCATATAAGAGATTATTTAGAGATTATTTATGCAAACCTTGAAACAATGCAGCGTCCCAGTTCCCTGTGGCACCTGCATTAGTTCAGCATCATCATAATCAAACCCTTGAACGTTATGGTCGTTGGCGGGAGGTGGGAATGTGAATGGATACCTCAGCAGTCATCTTTCTCCATTTTTATCGCCTATCTTGAACGGCTGTCAATGGTTCATTCATGTGCAGCTTTGTCCACTCTTTTATATTGTCGAACCAGCATTTCCGTTGATGGCTTCTCCAACGTCCACCTTCTACAGTGCCTCAGTTATGAGATACACAACTTTACAGTGAGTTTGGCGTCTGTTCTTTTATCGCGGAAATGCGACTTTTAGAGACAAAATGGTCGCATTAACGTTTATCTCCTTCCAGGCAGATAATCTAGATTATACCTAAAAATATGTTCCTTTGGGGGAAAGGGGGGGGGGTGAGATTTTGAATCAAGATATACATGTATAAAGAAACTAAAATTGGAGTTGGGCGGGAGATACAATAACCTGATGTATAGACCTACTGGTATAATGAGCACGGATAGATATGAATACGTCAAAATCTTATAACAATGCGTTTTCGAAGAGGACCATCCAATGTCAGAGTCATGATTTCTTGTGGGTTCGGAGATGGCTGATGAGGCCTATTTTTGCCCGAAAGTAGGTGCCACAGTTGGAACACAGGTGCGTGGCTTGATGGCGGGTAGTAGCGGGGCTGTCTTTGATGGATTTTCTGAGCTGTCGTTTTTCAGTAGCGACCCTTCGCCTTTTATCTTCGTGGGTTGCTGCTCCAGTTCGGGTCATGATGCGCCAGGAGGCTCAATCCTCGACTAGGCTTTCCCAGTTGTTAAGATCAATTTCCAAGTTGTTTAGTGAGGCCTTCAGGGTATCGTTGAATTTCTTCTTTTGCCCTTCTCTCTAGCGCTTTCCTGCGACTAGTTCGCCACAGAAGACCCTCTTGGGTAGACGTCCTTCTGGCATGCGCACGACATGGCCTGCCCATCTGAGCAGGGCTTTTCCCAGTAGGGTATAAATGCTTGTCATGTCGGTCTGTGCGAGCACCTTAGTGTACGGGATCTTTTCCTGCCATTTGACCCGTAAGAGCTATAAAATAAATATAAAATATATATAAAATATATATAAAATATATATAAAATATATATAAAATATATATAAAATATATAAAAAATATATATAAAATATATATAAAATATATATAAAATATATATAAAATATATATGAAATATATATAAAATATATATAAAATATATAAAAAAATATATATAAAATATATATAAAATATATATAAAATATATATAAAATATATATAAAATATATATAAAATATATATATAATCGTACACTGAATATGTACATTTCTTTTGATTGTAAATAAAGAACATTACAGATGCATTTTTTTTTGTATGGCTATGATGTTGTTGTTTTTTTTTATATTTATTACAGTTGTTTTTACTTTCATATTGTGTTAATTTTCAAGCGCCTGCTCCTTATTACCGAACGAATATCGGTCTGCCTGATAATACATTTTAAATTCAAAAGATCAAATTGTTAATGTTGGCATAATTTTATTGCTGAGAATAAAAAGTACGTACACAAAAAATGATTAATGCCTTTTTTTTTGTTGCCATAAATACATGGACGATATCAATTATATAACATTGTAATACAAAGATGTTTAATAATACGCAATACTAAGAATGGCTAGAAGTCTACATTTATTTATTTTGCAAAATTACAAATTTGGATAGAAATATCTAGAAAATTAAATAATAAATGATATTTACCATTTGTCCCCTCCGGGGTATAATGTATATATAAAGTCACTGATGAAGTATTAGTAAAGGTATATGTTTGTTATTGTTTATATAATTAAACAATATAAGTAGTTTTAGTGGTGTTTAATTTTTACCAAAATAATAGCCAATCATGAATTATTAATGTATTCTTTAGTCTTTTTAACAATGTGGATCGTAAAAAAAAATGGCTTTCAATTTTAGTAGTCTTTTAAAGTAAACAAACAAAAACATTTAATTAAAAAACATTAACATAAAGAGAAGTTTATTTTATTTTATCTCCCTTTAATTAAATAAGAGTTACCGAGTTTGATTGTGGTGAACTAGTTTTATTTTGTCAGAGAACTAATAATACTAATATTATTATTTAAATTACTCACACTCACAAGTTTACAACAAAAATGTTGTATTACGATATAGATGATATTAGCGATATACAATTAGGTTGAATATTTACACACACAAAAAAAAAAACGTAACTGGTTCAACCTTTATCAATGGTTATAGAATAAAAAAGCAAAATGTAAATAGAACAATCAATAATTCAATCAATATATAAATCTCTCACCTATTTCGTCAGCAGAATTAGCGTATTAGACTACTACATATTTCATTGTCTGTCTGTATTCTGTAACTGTCGTCTGCGCATATAACTGTCACCAACGGGATATGCGCTATATAAGCACCGTTATTATTATTATTATTATTAATTCTTCAGTCATTGATTGTATGCATGATTTGGCGGCGCCCATCTCCTTTCCAAGTTGGCGGTGGATTTTTTTTTATTATTTCTCATTGTCTGCACCGTGGGTCGTAGCCATGATGTCGAGGTTGTGAGTCAAACCTAACTGTGGACTTTGCTATCCAGACGTCACTCTATGTATAGTACATGTCGAGCTTGTGAGTTAACCCTCACTGTGGACTTTGCTATCCAGACGTCACTCGATGTATAGTAAAATTATTGTAAAAAAAATTCCTTCAGGGAGAATACAAATTTCTATGATCATCTGTCCTCTATCTATCTATTTATCTCTCTATCTATTTTCCTATCTGTGTATCTAACTATCTATTCATGTCTCTATCTATTTATCAATCAAGCTTTCTATATATCTGCTTTTCTATCTATATACCTGTCTATCTATCTCTATATCTAGCCAAATATGACTATACATATGTGGAAATAGGCTATCTGTCTATCTATCTCTATATCTAGCTAAATATGACTATACATATGTGGAAATAGGCTATCTGTCTATCTATCTCTATATCTAGCTAAATATGACCATACATATGTGGAAATATCTGTCTATCTAACTATCCCTCTCTGTGGCCTTTTGTCACCGAGAGAAGATCTTCTCCTCGTGCAGGATGTCATGTGGCTGAAGTTACCAATTCAGGAAATACATACACGGTTACACTGGCTGCAGATACTACGCAATAGTATATATTTTTTGTTTTTATTATTACTATTATATAAGTACACGGAGACCGATTAAAATAATATACAAAATCCTCGGTATTCTGATAGCTCCGGTTGTCAGATTAAAGATAATCAACAGTCGTTTCAACCAGTTAAAACACAACATCACACAAACTTATTTCATCGATAAATCTAATTTTCTTTAAGGACAATTTTACTATTAAATTCTATTTATTACACAATTTTCCATTGAATTGTGTCTTATGGGATATGAACTAGTCTTATTACAATTAGCCGCCACAGACGACAAACATATCTTCCTGCTGCATTCCTTTTTGGCATTTCAACCCTCCTCTGGTTGTGACCTACAAGATTGTTCACACACACACACACAAACACACACATATATATATAGATATAAAGAGAGAGAGAGAGAAAGGGAGAGAGAAAAGAGAGAGAGAAAGAGAGAAAAGAGAGAGATAAAGAGGGAGAAGAGAGATAAAGAGGGAGAGAAAGAGAGAGAAAGAGAGAGAAAATAGAGAGAAAGAGAGATAAAAAGAGAGAAAAAGAAAGCATAGAGCGAGAGAAAGAGGGAGAGAAAAGAGAAATAATAGAGAGAGAGATAAAAAGAGAGAAAGAGTGAGATAAAGAGAGAGAAAGAGAGAGAGAGACAGAGAGAGAGAAAAGAGAGAGAGAGAGAGAGAAAAGAGAGAGAAAGAGATAGATAAAGAGAGAGAGAGAAAGAGAGAGAGAGAGAAAAGAGCGAGAGAGAAAGAGAGAGAGAGAGGCAGACAGAGAGTAAGATATAAAGGAGTACGGCACCGTTTAACTGAGAATTGGGTCACCCGCACTTTTATTTAATGTGGAGTGGGAACGAACATATTTCGACAGAATTTGGATTCTAAAAATCTAAGCTTATTACTACGGAGTACGGATGCTACTTTTAAAGACAAAAAAAGCTAATGCTACATTCACTCTATTATATATATATATATATTATCATATATATTTATATATACATGTGTCATTTTCACTGACTGTTTTGTCCATCTAATCTTTAAAATAGACTGTGTTAATACAATACTAGCTCGCAGGCATTAGTGTGCTATTTTTCAACAGAATCTATTGTTTTGCAACGAGTATCGAAAGTTATCCTCAAAAAATTATGTGCAAAAAGAGAATTATTACGAAAGAGAGCATGAAATTTGATACAAGTCAATTTTTGTTTTGAAAAGACAAGTTGTAGTCTTTTCCTGGAATACTTAAAGGGGAGATGACCGATTCTTTTCTTCGTGAATGGGAAACAACCGCATCTTGTTTCCACTGGACGATTGCGCAACCGGCAACAACCACATACAATCCCCGTTCCGCATCCCCAAGAAGGTCTTCGCAGGGGTCGTCCTCATCACCCTGAGATCGCGATGGAGACGTTACTTCTGGAGGCAACGTAAGCGCGCCTTTTGGGTTGCACTGTGACCTCTCAACTCTTTCGATCAGATTGACAATTATTTCAAGAGGACTATTAAAGTAAAAATAAAAAGAATAAACAAGCAGGGAGGCTGGTGGGAGCGGAAACGCCAAGATGCCTGCTAATCGTGACCCGGATATAATTCGCTCGTGGAGCCTAGACGACCTCCCTAGCCCTAGCAAGTTGACCTTGAGGCCGATCCGGAAGAGGAATTTCTTCGGACAGCAGATAAGCATAGAAGGCAGTTGGCAGGTATGTGTTGCTATCGTTGTTTCCGTAACTTTGATGTTTGATATCGTTGTTTCCGTAACTTTGATGTTTGATATCGTTGTTTCCGTAACTTTGATGTTTGATATCGTTGTTTCCGTAACTTTGATGTTTGATATCGTTGTTTCCGTAACATTGATGTTTGATATCATTGTTTCCGTAACTTTGATGTTTGATATCGTTGTTTCCGTAACTTTGATGTTTGATATCGTTGTTGGTTATTTCTTTTAGTAGTTATAGTAGCTTAATGACTCTTCATTTAAGTTTTATTCAATTATATTTGTTATTCTTTTTTCGCCACTTTGGAAACGTGGGTTCAAATCCCACCGCTGAAAACATTTTTATGTTAGTTCTTTCCTTTAATTGTTAGTTATAATAGCTTCCAATTCTTCATTTATTTATTCATCGTGCTTTTATTCATTATTTCGCTGACCACGCATTACTTTTGAAGTCTTTCTTAGTACCAATCTCTTCCACAAAAGAGAATTAAATCATCACGTCAATATTCAAGTTTACTTACTTTAAATCTTTATACTTTAGCACAAGCACACAACATATTATAATATAATAATAGCTTTTTATTATTACTTCAAAATATCTTTGTACACATATAAAAGGACATGCTTTATAACTAGGCCATTTTGTCCAGTCTTTACGTCTGCCTGAAAGTCAGGGACAAATCACTCTTACCTAATATCTTTAATGTAAATAAGGAACTGACATACTATATAAATAAGTTAATAATAATGAAATGCATATCATTGTCTTCATACAATTACTGATGGGTACCGGTTTGTGGTAATGTAAAGGCGGCTGGGCATTGTACTGGCCACACAATTCCCTAGTCCGATGGTTTACTTTACTACGGTAACAGGTGCAACAATAAAAAACAAAACTTTATTTGGAAGCATTTTAAGAAGAAAATTTAAAAATCAAGAAACAGTAAACAATAATAACAGCTGTTAAAACGGATTTCAGGCATTATTTCTTGTTGTTTCCCTTAATAAGATTGTTATAATTATTTGTGGTTTGATATTTCCCTTGATAAAATTGTTAGACTGATGACCCCAATGTTTTCTTGGCCCATAATCCACCGTTGTAGTCCGGTTCTTTGTACTTGTATCTTGTGCTATGCAGAAATAAAAAGCTTGTGTTAAATGCTAAGTAGTGTATTGACATTCATTATTTACTTACTAATATACTACAATAGTAAATACAGGGCCGGCTCACACATATAGGCAACCAAGGCGGGCGCACAGGGCGCAATATTTTCGGGGAGGGGGGGGGGGCAAATAATTGATGATTTTCTTTAAATCTGGAGATTGAAAAATATAAACAAAATTAAAGTTGAGTACTTTTGCGCGCTACTAGCATAGGCAGACGAAATACAAGGTAATAAAAGGCGAAGGTTATTTTATTTAAGAAAAAAGGAAAGCATGCCTTAATACTACTCAGTTTCTCCCCGCATAGGGCGTCACAAACCCTAATGCCGGTCCTGAGTAAATAATAATCTGTATAAAAATGACATGCTAGCTTGAGAATATATCACCATTATAAAAAAAAAATATCCATACGAACACAAATATAAAAATGGCTTATCTATCCAAGTGGCAATCGGTCTTAGAATGGGCTATCCGAAAAAGTCCAGTGAAACGAAAAACTAAACATCAGTTAAAACCCATTACCAAAGAAAAGACTACGCTAGAGTCACGGGTAACCGGATTTGCTTTCTAAGGAAAAGAAATATCTTTTGCATGACTCAAAACGTCAATACTCATACAATGGAAGTGATCTGTTCAGTTCTGGAATAATTCAGAATTTACCTGAGGGGTAGTCAGAAGAATTTGGGGGGGGGGGGGCGGGAAGGTTGTTGTAGTCAACGATGTATAATATATAGATCGCTTCTTGCCCACAAGTTGTGAAGATTAGGCTTCCGCTTCCGGAAGGGGGAGGGATACAACATCAATAGCCAGAATAAACCGGAAGTGTGCGAAGTTTCACTAGATAGAGTCACTAAAGCCAAACCACTACAATGGGAACAACCAAAAACATTTCCCACCACATTTAACAGAAGAACTTTTCAGACACAAACTAGACATTAAAATAAACAAGCACAAACACTCTATCCATGTATAAAACTTATTTTATTGTTTTGAATTTTTATATAGATCTAGAGTCTATTTCTGTCATTGTTTTTAAATTACCACTTGTGCTTTTCAACATGTCGATAGTGATTGAAGCTGTGCCTATAGACTCTCCTTTCATTTTTTTTTGCTACCTTCAAGCCTTAATTATAAGACTATTCAATAATTTTACATAATTAACTCAAGAGACGTTCTAATATAAAACCAATGGAGTAAATGCTTACTGATAAAAACAAGAGAGTAGCTAAAGAGGTGTTTTAGATTTATATTTATAATGTAATTATATTAATTGAAGGGTTGGTAATTGTATGTATGCTTTTACAAATATGAGCAAAAACATTCGTTTATACAATACATTTTTATAGTGAATGCATAGTATGAAGTAAAACAAAAAAATAAATTATATTAATGCCCTACGACATGAAAAAGCCTATTACCTCCCTTGATTACATTTTGAAGTTACTCAAGACGTCTAAATATTTAGATTTAAGAAGTTAGAAAGTAGCAGTCTGAATTTTGAAAGGTAAAATAAATATTCGGCTGATGACCGAAAGTCAATATCGGATTCGGCCGCAACAGAAAGCCAACCGAAAACTAACCTTTTGGCTTCGGCTGAAACTGAAAACATGCCGAAAGAGGATTTTTGCCTACTTTCGGCGCCGAAAAAGAATTTCGATCGGTCCCTACACTACATCACATTTTTAATTTTAAAAAAAGACAAGAAATATAGTTCATACGGTTAAAATAATTATTGCTAATAATGGTTTAAAATTATTTTAATGGTATTAGCCATACAATAATGAGCGGACTCCCACGTTTTTTAAAAAATAATAATATGTGCTACCACGGATCTATAAATTATAGGTCAGTGTTGTTAATTCCTCCTCTCAGATGCAAGATGTCTTCATTATCCAGGATAGCCAAAGCTAATTGAGCTTCTTATATGTAGCTGGTTGTTTTGTTTTTTTAAATTGTGGGCATATTGGGGATTTTAAAACGCAGCAAGTTGAATTAGTAACATGAATTTAACAAAATGGCTATCAAAATGTGCCAATTGGCGGGGAAATCTGGATGGAAAGCTGCTATGGAAGGTCATCTGCTATTCTCAACTGCCAGGTATTATCGCTCTACTTTCAGCTATTGGTTCAACTTATACTTGCGAACAGTATTTATCGTACATGGAAGCTGTTTTAAGCATTCAAAGAAGTGACTTACATTTCACTACTCAGAAAATGACTAAATATGTATCTGCAATCATAAATTAGCTTAGACAAGGCGCTCATTAATTGATACGGACTAATTACATTTAAAAGAGTTTTTATGCTCAACTTCTATAACTAAACCTATATATAAGTAATTCTAAAACAAAATTTGTTATTATTAATTTAATAAACATAAGATACTTTTATATATCATTATATTATGCAATTGATGTAATTATTAATGTTAAAAAGATAAACTCCTTAAGGTTAAATTGACAAAAAATTAATGCAGGAAATGTTTATTTACAACTGTTTAACGTAAATTAATTTTATACCTTTAATAATTAAATCTTCTATACCATACTGCTGGATTTATATAAAGAAATAATAACTTTTTAATGCCCTAATTATAAAAAGTATTTGAACATTTTATACGTAATATATGACGAAAACATTATAAGTAGGCTGACATTTCATAAACATTAAATTAACTACCCTATTTGTTTGATGACTACGTATCAATTCCATATGACGACAATTAATCTCCAACATTTTTATTGTAAAATAAAAAAATATAAATAAAAATCTCAGTTAAAAATGAGAACAATATATAATAAATATTAGCAGTTTCTAGATACTAATTTTGACCACAGAATAGATTTAGAACAGAATGCGCAATCCCTTTATGCGCATTCACTAAAAGTGAATCTCGGCTTCCGCCATTTTCTTTTTACTCAAGGCAGCGGTCACTCGAGACGCTATCATAGTAAAATGAGAAAGGCTTATTTATTACTCTTAGCAAGCTTAGTACTAAAGCAAGGCTACTAATATTAAGTGGTATGAGGTTACATCTTACCGTTGTTTATCTTTTACGGGGTCAGGAAAGCCATGTAGTTTGACATTATTATTTGTACGATAAAAGACCTCCCAACCCTTCCGATTTTCTCGGAATTATACGGATTTTTCACCCCTAATTCCGACATTCCGACAAAGCCGTTAAAATTCCAATTTTTGCCATTTTAATTTTATATTATTTTTCTTTTCGGACTGTCGTTTGTAAAAATCCGAAACCTAAAAAAATGAGCGTGTCCGGAAGTGTTTAGTTTTGTTTTTGCCATATCCGTTATTTTTCATTATATAGAACACCTAGGCTAATATGATATGTGATAGCCAAACCTGGTTGTTAAGAAACGTTTTCGTGTTATAACATGGCCGCCAAAGTCCGACTACAACTTATTTTCATTAAAAAATGTAGTGATTTAAGAAATAACATGATGTTAATCAATAAACAATGAATCTCTGGGCCTACCGATGCCACATAATCCATATTAATGATAGAATTCATATTAATGATTACAGAATTACCGGTTATCGTATTTGTAAAAATATACAATTTGGCGTGACATCAAGTAATATTTTCTTGGAAAGCGACACATTTTTAGGTCTGGGCCTACATCTCTGTACTATAAAATTAAACGCATATTAATCTTATACTGACCATTGAAAAACAAAATAGGAACAGGCCTAATACGATACTAAAGAAAAAACATTTTTTTTGGCCAAAATAACTAGCTTTCGAAAAATATTTTTATTAAAAATACATAGTCCTAGCCTAACATAACATAACATCATGCTGCTCACAAGTATCTAGTACTAGGTTAGGTATAGGAGTATAGGCCATAGACGGTATAAATATGTTTAGGCCTGCTACTAGATTTTTTAGTAGGCCTACTAACTTAGTACTAGTTACTATTACTTATTAGCCTACTATTTAGGCCTTCTACAGTTATAGTTGACCCATAGGCCTAGAGCCTTTATTACAGTATTTAGCTTTATAACTAGGCCTATTAATTTTTTTTAAAGTTAAATACACATATTATTGCTATTTATTAAAATTTAAACTAATTACATCAATAACAAACAATACTAGTTAGCCTATATAGGTCAATTCAATCTAATTAAAAATACATAACTTGTGTGCGCGCGCGCTCATCCCCCCCCCCCCCCCTTCCATGCAGATTTTTTTTTCTTGGGACGTCGGCAGGTCTGCGACAGTCAAACGTTTTCGCATCATTGTTGCAGTTTATTACACAATAGCCTTTGCACCTTTTAACTGAAACATTAGCTTTGGGTGTTCAAACTTGTAGATTTGATGAAAAAGACCAGTTTCGTGGCCACGAAGGGATGTGTGGTAAACAAAATGTCGAGCCGCCTTTACTTTACTCATGCTAGTGGTAGGTACCCATCAGAGCTGGGTGGACTCAATGGCCACCCTCAAGTCCCGTGAAAAAATCCTAGACTGCACTAGGCTTCGAACCCAGAACCACTCGGCCACCTTGCAGACACATTATAGCGTAGATGAAAAGGTGTGTTGTCGTGTATTCCACAAGACTTTAAACCTCACTTCACCGGAGTGATCGAATCGAGACTAATCTCTTAGGATTCGGAGGACAAACACACTTGTACTACAAAGCACAGCCAGGTTACCATAAAGGGATGGTGCAAACTGTTGACCATTCCCATCTACTCTTTCCTCCTGCAAGGCAGGGCAGTCTAAAAGCAAATGCTCGACCGTCTCTTCCGCTTCAAAGCAATGTCGGCCCCGCGAATCGAAATTGGGCCTAAATCGTCCGAAATAGGCACCAATAGGGCAGTGCCCTGTACGGAACTGGGCTATCTTAGCCTGTTCTCTTCTGCGGAGCTTCCACCACGGATCAGCTCGATTGGGCCGTTTTAGTTGCTGCCGCACAACTCGACCCTTGTCAGACTCGTCCCAATTCTTCCACCATTGTCTTGACTTCCACTCACTTCAGGCATTATTTCTTGTTGTTTCCCTTAATGAGATTGTTTTAATTATTTGTGGTTTGTTATTTCCCTTGATAAAATTGTTAGACTGATGACCCCAATGTTTTCTTGGCCCAAAATCCACCGTTGTGGTCCGGTTCTTTGTACTTGTATCTTGTGCTATGCAGAAATAAAAAGCTTGTGTTAAATGCTAAGTAGTGTATTGACTTTCATTATTTACTTACTAATATACTACAATAGTAAATACAGGGCCGGCTCACACATATAGGCAACCAAGGCAGGCGCCAAGGGCGCAATATTTTCGGGGGGGGGGGGGGGGAATAATTGAGCATTTTCTTTACATCTGGAGATTGAAAAATATAAAGAAATTTAAAGTTGAGTACTTTTGCGCGCTACTAGCATAGGCAGACGAAATACAAGGTAATAAAAGGCGAAGGTTATTTTATTTAAGAAAATAGGAAAGTATGCCTTAATACTACTCATTTTCTCCCCGCCTAGGGCGTCACAAACCCTAAAGCCGGTCCTGAGTAAAAAATAATGGGTATAAAAATGACATGCTGGCTTGAGAACATATCACCATTATAAAATAAAATATCCATACGAACACAAATATAAAAATGGCTTATCTTTCCAAGTGGCAATCGGTCTTAGAATGGGCTATCCGAAAAAGTCCAGTGAAACGAATAACTAAACATCAGTTAAAACCCATTACCAAAGAAAAGACTACGCTAGAGTCACGGGTAACTGGATTTGTTTTCTAAGTGTAAGGGGTGAGAGTAGGAGAAGAAGGAAAAAAGAGTAAAAGGGAGAGAAAAAGGGGGACGGATCGTGTGGTCTGTGCAACCTTGGCCCAAGCGAACCCAAGGTGACGGTCAAATCTAAGGCTTTAGCTAAACTAAACTATCCTAAATAAAATAACAGCTACTACTGGCTAACTAAAACAGCACGACACACCACAAGAGCACGACACTTAAAAGGAACAGAGATAGATAAACAAAAGCTAAAGTGACACTATAAAACTATAACTTTATTTACATAAAAATACTCTAAATCTAACTTCAAGAAAACCATTACAAAAGAAGACACAATTATCTAACAGTCCAACAAAAAACCCAACTTAAATTAAACTAAAAATAAACTCTTACTAAAACTAGGACAAACAATCAAATTTCTGCTGTCTAAGAAAACATATTTACATCCCACTAAAAAAACATATTTTATCAATCAACAAAAAAAACCCCAACCAGATTATACATCGCCTGGCTTAGCAGCCACACCTTAGTACTACAAAAAGATGACCACTGGACACTAAGTCCACACAAAGGTGAAAACAGGGAAGCACACAGCCTAATATTGGGGCACACAGCCACCTACCCTCGCATCAAGCGAAAGACTTTCTTCCCCAAAAACCAAAGGGACCCGCCAACAGGCCTATTTATAGCCCAAAATGGCGGCCGAAAATAAAAAAATAAAAACACGGAATCATTTCAAACGAAACAGCTGCCAACTTAAAACAGTTACAGACCCTTACATAAGGAAAAGAAATATCTTTTGCATGACTCAAAACGTCAATACTCATACAATGGAAGTGTTCTGTTCAGTTCTGGAATAATTCAGAATTTACCTGAGGGGTAGTCAGAAGAATTTGGGGGCGGGGAGGGGGTTGTTGTAGTCAACGATGTATACTATGTAGATCGCTTCTTGCCCACAAGTTGTGAAGATTAGGCTTCCGCTTCCGGAAGGGGGGGATAAAACATCAATAGCCAGAATAAACTGGAAGTGTGCGAAGTTTCACTAGATAGAGTCACTAAAGCCAAACCACTACAATGAGAACAACCAAAAACATTTCCCACTACATTTAACAGAAGAACTTTTCAGACACAAACTAGACATTAAAATAAACAAGCACAAACACTCAATCCATGTATAAAACTTATTTTATTGTTTTGAATTTTTATATAGATTGTTACGAGTAGATTTATTTCCATATTATATTGGTTCTGTTATCCTATACTATAATACGAGTTAAAATTGTATGTATCCTATACTATAATACGAGTTAAAATTGTATGTATCCTATACTATAATACGAGTTAAAATTGTATGTATATATATATATATATATATATATATATGGAAATTTTCTTCAAAAGCGCTCTAACGATTATCTTCATGTTTTAATACACGACTTGTTTCACCTAAAAAAAAATCTACACCTTTTCGGCCACACAAATAAAAATCGAAAATGAACGTTAGACAAAAATACGCTTTAGATTTATCGTAGATAATTGAATTTGGCCGTGAAAACATGCCATTGCTCGACCCACATGTAGTGCTGCTTTCAAGAGCGGTGTTTTGTTGCGTCGCAGTTATGACGTTTCGGGAATACCCGTAGGCTTACTACAGCAGAAAGAAGTTTAATTTCTTGTTTAAACTACTGTTGCGCACCGATGATAGAAATAATTTAAAGCAAGACCAAGTGTAATTTATGTAATGCAGGGGTGTCCAACCTACAGCCAGTGGGTAACGTGCGGGCGGACAAATGATAGTATGCGGCCCTCGCGGCTTATTTAGATTAGAACGTCTTCAATATATTTTAGATTAAACTTCAATATATTTTAAATTAAATTTTAAAAAAAAGAAAAACAAATACATATTTACGAATTATCTAATAGTCAGATAATAGTTTGCCGTTTAAAAAATAACAGAATTAGATTAAGTTTCATCAAACTAAAGGTATATTTTTAACTTTCTTTTATCTGACATTTTTTGAAAAAAAACCACCTCTAAAACTTGTTTGTGTTTAAACAATGAATAGCTGTATATAGTGTACACTGTAGCAGATTACACTACACTGTATATAGTGTTCACTGTAGCAGTATACACTACGCTGTATATAGCATACAATGTAGCAGTATACTCTACACTGTAAATAATAAACACTGTATTAGTATCCACTTTTTTAAAAATTCAATGAATGTTTCATTAAAAATTTGTATGATTTGCTTATAAAGGCCTACCAAAGTAAGATATATTAGAATATGTTAACATTGTCAATTCGAAATCTGGTAAACTAGAAAAGATGTAAATTCAGTATATTCGTATTTTCCTTATAACAATAGTCAGAAGTGTAATATACTGTTAGTTTTATTGAGGGGCGGGGGGAGGGGGAAAGGAATTAAACACATCATCTAACGTAGCCTATATATATTATAATCTTTTCATTTGCAGTCTTTTAAATGAATAACCTAATTTCACCGTTAATTATTTAGTATTTAAGTTAAATGCTAAAAAAAAAAATGTTTATCATACCATTGTTTTAATTAATCAATATTATATTTTGCCGCGATAGTTTATTTTAAATAGTAACACAAATGGAGGATATTAGATAATGTTAACACCAAACTATATTTTTTTACTTTTTTGTCAAACAATGTTTGGAATAATACATTGAAAACATCTCGTAAAAATAATAATAAAAATCTCTATATATAAAAAGATCGTGTTTGTGTCCCCACGGATCCCTATTGTGTCACTGACTTATTTAGGCCTAGTCCTATATACTGTCTAATAGCTTTTCACATCTGACATGTGCCTTCTCTGCTAAGTTGTTAACGTAGAGGACTGCTGTGCGTGCGACCCGGGTTCGATTCTCCAGTTAGACTATGCCTATTTGTTTTACCCGATTTACATTTATTTGTAGACCTTTTTAATTCCTATCAAACATATTTGCCGGCCGTAACTCATTGTTAGCTTGAATGGGTTGAGGGAGGGAGTTAAAAAAATTGACATAATGTTATAGGAAAGTCTGACAGTTGTTAAAGTTAATTAATTAATTAATTAATTGGTCATTTATATAGCGCCTCACTCCATGCTAATAAAAGCATGCTCAGCGCGCTCACAAAATCGAAACGACAATAACACTCTAAAATAGTTTTAAACAAGGTTTCGGCCGATGGAGGCACGAAACGACAATAACATTTTTAAATAGTTTCAAACAAGTTTTTTGCTGATGGATGTGTATTTGATCAATTTAGTTGAAAAGAAAATTCTTCAAATTATTCTTGAATGCCTTTTTTGACACAGAGTTTTTCAGTGTCTCAGGTAAGCCGTTCCACAGCGAAGGCGCCACAGATTCAAACGAGCGTACACCAATAGGGGAAGGGGTAGAAGAACTAAAAATTGTAACGTAATTCACGATATTTTAAATTTAAACTTTTCATTTTCAGTCTTTTAAATAATAATAATAATAATAATATTTGTATAGCGCTGCCAACAAACATAATGTAAGCTCAGAGCGCGTTTAACATACAACTAAGAATACGGATATTACACTAGGCCAGGTGACAGAGCTAAATTGATGATTAAAAAAAAGACAAAACAAATAAATGTAGCATTAACCGACCCAACCCATAAATAAGACAGTAAGTTTCTAAAGCATGTTAAATGTTATCGAAGGTAAATATTGAAATAATGAGTTTTTAAGTTCTTTTTGAAAGTAACAGTAGAGCTTGTTCGCCTCAGTTAAATGGGAAGTTGATTCCACACCTTCGGACCGGATACTGAGAAGGCTCTAAGGCCAACGGTCGTCAGATAGAAACGGGGCTCTTCCAGAAGCGATGAGTTTGCAGAACGAAGTGTTCTCTGCGGGACATAAGGTCTGATTAGTGCCTTGAGATAGGACGGAAACTCGTTATTAAAAATGCACTGATGGCAAAGTAGCGCCACTTTATACTCAATTCTGGCTTTCACGGGGAGCCAGTGGAGCGAGAGTAGAAGGGCAGTTCCCGAGTCTCTTTTAGACTTGCACATAAACAAACGCGCAGTACTTTTATATATTCGTTGTAGCCTGGCGATTTAATGACATAAATGACATCTATTTCTGTTGGATTTAAAACTGACACTTCTAGCCTGCATGTTTTTTTTTGGTTTAAAATGAGATTAAGCGGTTGTTTTTTTTTTTTTTGTTTTTTTCGGAGGGGGGGGGGGGTATCGGGCAAAATCTAGATATTAGACTGCACAAATAAAAATCTACTTCGACTTTTAGAATTTAAAGCCCATGTTATTCATAGTAGAAAAAAAGAAAAAGAAAAATACAATTTATTGGTCTGGTAAAGAAGTATTTTTAAAATTTATGCACTGTTGTTTTACATACACATGATGTTAAGGTACAAGCGCCTGCTCTTTAATACCGATCGAATGATCGGTCACCTGGTACTATATATATATATGTGTATATATGTCTGGAAATTTTCTTCAAAAGCGCTCTAACGATTATCTTCATGTTTTAATGCACTACTTGTTTCACCTAAAAAAAAATCTACAGCTTTTCGGCCCCACAAATAAAAATCGGAAATGGACGTTAAACAAAAATACACATTAGATTTATCGTAGATATTGATTTTGGCCGTGAAAACATGCCCTTGCTCGACCCACATGTAGTGCGGCTTTCAAGAGCGGTGTTTTGTTGCGTCGCAGTTATGACGTTTCGGGAATACCCGTAGGCTTACTACAGCAGAAAGAAGTTTAATTTCTTGTTTAAACTACTGTTGCGCACCGATGATAAGAAATAATTTAAAGCAAGACCAAGTGTAATTTATGTAATGCAGGGTTGTCCAAACTACAGCCAGTGGGTAACGCGCGGGCGGACAAATGATAGTATGCGGCCCTCGCGGCTTATTTAGATTTGAACGTCTACCAATATATTTTAGATTAAACTTCAATATATTTTAGATTAAATTTTAAAAAAAAAGAAAACAAATACATATTTACGAATTATCTAATAGTGAGATAATAGTTTGCCGTTTAAATAATAACAGAATTAGAAGAACTTTCACCAAACTAAAGGTCTATTTGTAACTTTCTTTTATCTGACATTTTTTGAAAAAAAAGAACCTCTAAAACTTTTTTTGTGTTTAAACAATGAATAGCTGTATATAGTGTACACTGTAGCAGATTACACTGCACTGTATATAGTGTTCACTGTAGCAGTATACACTACGCTTTATATAGCATACAACGTAGCAGTATACTCTACACTGTAAATAATAAACACTGTTTTAGTATTCACTTTTTTAAAAATTCAATTAATGTTTCATTAAAAATGTGTATGATTTGCTTAAAAAGGCCTACCAAAGTAAGATATATTAGAATATGTTAACATTGTCAATTTGAAATCTGGTAAACTAGAAAAGATGTAAATTCAGTATATTCGTATTTTCCTTATAACAATAGTCAGAAGTGTAATATACTGTTAGTTTTATTGAGGGGCGGGGGGGGGGGGGGGGAGAGAAATTAAACACATTATCTAACGAAGCCTACATATATTATGATCTTTTCATTTGCAGTCTTTTCAATGAATAACATAATTTTACCTTTAATTATTTAGTATTTAAGTTTAATGCTCAAAATTAAAAAAAAAATGTTTATCATACCATTGTTTTAATTAATCAATATTATATTTTACCGCGATAGTTTATTATAAATAGTAACACAAATGGAGGATATTAAATAATGTTAACACCAAACTATATTTTTTTACTTTTTTCGTAAAACAATGTTTGGAATAATACATTGAAAACATTGAAAATCTCTATATATAAAAAGATCGTGTTTGTGTCCCCACGGATCCCTATTGTGTCACTGACTTTTTTAGGCCTAGTCCTATATACTGTCTAATAGCTTTTCACATCTGACATGTGCCTTCTCTAGCTAAGTTGTTAACGTAGAGGACTGCTGTGCGTGCGAGCGGGTTCGATTCTCCAGTTAGACTATGCCTATTTTTTTTACCCGATTTACATTTATTCGTAGACCTTTTTAATTCCTATCAAACATATTTGCCGGCCGTAACTCATTGTTAGCTTGAATGGGTTGAGGGAGGGAGTTGAAAAAATTGACATAATTTTATAGGAAAGTTTGACAGTTGTTTAAGTTAAATAATTATTTAATTGATTGGTTATTTATATAGCGCCTCACTCCATACTAATAAAAGCATGCTCGGCGCGCTCACAAAATCGAAACGACAATAACGCTCTAAAATAGTTTTAAACAAGGTTTCGGCCGATGGAGGCACGAAACGACAATAACATTTTAAAATAGTTTCAAACAAGTTTTTTGCTAATGGATGTGTATTTGATCAATTTAGTTGAAAAGAAAAGTCTTCAAATTCTTCTTGAATGCCTTTTTTGACACAGAGTTTTTCAGTGTCTCAGGTAAGCCGTTCCACAGTGAAGGCGCCACAGATTCAAACGAGCGTACACCAATAGGGGAAGGGGTAGAAGAACTAAAAATTGTAACGTAATTCACGATATTTTAAATTTAAACTTTTCATTTTCAGTCTTTTAAATAATAATAATAATAATATTTGTAAAGCGCTGCCAACAAACATAATGTAAGCTCAGAGCGCGTTTAACATACAACTAAGAATACGGATATTACACTAGGCCAGGTGACAGAGCTAAATTGATGATAAAAAACAAGACAAAACAAATAAATGTAGCATTAACCGACTTAACCCATAAATAAGACAGTAAGTTTCTAAAGCATGTTAAATGTTATCGAAGGTAAATATTGAAATAATGAGTTTTTAAGTTCTTTTTGAAAGTAACAGTAGAGCTTGTTCGCCTCAGTTGAATGGGAAGTTGATTCCACACTTTCGGACCGGATACTGAGAAGGCTCTAAGGCCAACGGTCGTCAGAGAGAAACGGGGCTCTTCCAGAAGCGATGAGTTTGTAGAACAAAGTGTTCTTTGCGGGACATAAGGTCTGATTAGTGCCTTGAGATAGGACGGAAACTCGTATTTAAAAATGCACTGATGGCAAAGTAGCGCCACTTTATACTCAATTCTGGAGCGAGCTTAGAAGGGCAGTTCCCGAGTCTCTTTTAGACTTGCACATAAACAAACGCGCAGTACTTTTATGTATTCGTTGTAGCCTGGCGATTTAATGACATAAATGACATATATTTCTGTTGGATTTAAAACTGACAACTCTAGCCTTCATGTTTTTTTTTGGTTTAAAATGAGATTAAGCTGTTGTTGTTTTTTTTTTTTTTTTTTTTTTTTTTTGGGGGGGGGGGGGGGTATCGGTCAAAATCTAGATATTAGACTGCACAAATAAAAATCTGCTTCGACTGTTAGAATTTAAAGCCCATGTTATTCATAGTAGAAAAAAGAAAAAAGACAAATACAATTTATTGGTCTGGTAAAGAAGTATTTTTAAAATGTATGCACTGTTGTTTTACATACACATGATGTTAAGGTACAAGCGCCTGCTCTTTATTACCGATCGAATGATCGGTCACCTGGTACTTATTAACTAAAGTTAAAATGAAATAATCTTAAACCCGAAATGTTTCCGTGTTAGGAATAAAACATGTATATGTCTAGACACTACGTCATAGCATGAAAATGCGTCATATGTCAGCACGAGGGTTTGAGTCCGTTAGTTTAGTTTAGTTCTAGTTTGGGCGCTAATGTGTGAGGACTGTTTTTGACCACTTTCTTAAAGATAGGATTACAGCTTGGTTCGTTATAGAGGAATCTCAACTGATTAAGTTTCATTATATAATACTGGTACATGTATTCTGTGGTATTGTTATATTTTATCATCTCAACTTGTTAGAATAAAATTGTGTTCAATTTCAAACAGGATTGTGGATTTCCTATATATTAAGGTACAGTTTATCTAAATCATTTCATACACAAAGATTCATAGCAAACGAGTAAAATAAACATCAAATCTAATTGAATAACATCAATACAAGTTCTTATACAACCTTGTGAGATCCAAGATGGATATGAATCAAAAGAATATATATATATATATATATAATACATTACTAAAAATATCATCTAACGTCAGTAGCTGATTTCGCACGTGACAAAAGATTGGGGGCTCAAGTCCTGGATCTAAAGTTTGTATGTATAAGAAATTGAGAATATACAACTGTTCTAGTGAAAACGATTTACAACAAATATTTATTCAAATTCTGTCTACGTGGGAGGCACTGTCTGTGTTCGGACATACTGTTTTCAGCTTTGTATACAATCATCCTTAAAAATTTATCTTCTACAAATATTAAGTGGTGTAAAAATATTTCAAAGGACTTTATGAAAGGTAAAGTTGAAATTTTTTATCTTCTATTTACGTCATTAATATAAAACATGGCGGAAGCTAATCTTACGTTGGAGCAATTGAATATTTTTGCTATCACGTCAGAACAGTTAAATAGCATTACACTAACCCAGTTAAAAGAGATGGCAAACTCTCTGGGAATAGACATTACTGAAGTTACACCAGTTAGGAGTAAATTGATTCAAGATATTAAGGACTGTTTGAAAAGACATGGTAGAATGCTTGAAGAAAATACTATGAATAATGAAGAATCAGTGGTTCTCAATGTATCAGAAACCCTGAAAACAGACATAAATAACCATGATATTAAAATGAATGGAAATGAACTAAGTGCGGACATGAAATTCCAGTTAGAAATGAAGAAGCTAGAAATTCAAGTACAATTAGAGGGTAAAAGAATAGAAGTACAATTGAAAGAGAAAGAATTGGAAAAAGAAAGAATCGCTAGTAATGAAAGGATTGAATTGGCAAAGTCTCGTTCGTCAACTCATACGATTCAGGAAACAAATAATGTGGAACTATATAAGTTTAAAAAGCATGTCCCAAGCATGGAGAACATGGAGATTGATGAGTTCTTTATGGTCTTCGAAAGAAACTCGATCGATTATAAATTTCCTGAAGATAAGAAAGCAGTACTTTTACGTTCAGCTCTAACAAAAGGCAAGGCTTTAGATGTTGTATTGAATCTGACTCCAGAAGAATGCAATGATTATGAACTAATAAAGAGCAGAGTACTATTGAGTTATGTTCTAACTCCAGAAAAGTATCGAAAGTTATATCGTGAGTACAAGAAGGAACCAGAAGTTTCACATGTTGATTGCCTGAGATTAGAGAAAAAGTATTTTGATCGATGGTTACGTTCTAAGAATGTGAATAAAGATTATGAAAAACTATATAATCTCATACTGATGGAGGATTTTACTGAGAAGATTCGCACTGATATAAAAGTTCATTTGGCTGATCGTGGTATTGAAATAGCAGAACAAGCAGCAGTTAAAGCCGATGAATACGTCATTATTCACCCGCATAGCCATTATGTTCAAAATGACAGAACAAGTTTGAGGACTCAAAACAGTAATACAGAGAGGAAGTTAAGATCGACAGAGCATAAAAGTAAACAAAAAGCCGATAAACAAGAGAATTCAAGCTTTGTACAAAAGAGAATTACCTGTACATTTTGTAAGAAAGAGGGACATATCAAAGAGAATTGTTGGAGTCTACATAAAGAGAAAAGACCCATTAAAAACAAGAACAACGTGGTTTTATCACACATCGCCGTACAGACTGAAACTCAAATAAACAAAACTGCCCACAAAAGAATTAAAGCTGAAAGAAAGACATCTGATGTTAGTCATGAAGAGATGGCGAAACACGCATGTCCAAGTTGCTCAAAGTCGGGAAAAGTCTTTGAAATGAAGACCGAGGCTATTGAACATTCTAGTTTCAACTCCAAAGGGAGTGTGACAGATGAACAATCAGTAAATAAAACGTTTACTTATGGAGGCAGTAGTGTAGCAAGAAACTCAGTAGGCAGAGAACTACCCGAGTGCATGCTATCGGATGTTAGCGAGGGCTATGTGTCACCTATAGATAATCAAGCTAGAGAACGGAAGATTAACATTCTACGTGACTCCGGTGCTGATATATCTCTACTGTTGAAGAATACTGTACCAACGTCGAAATTGACTCATACAGGCCAGTATGCCTTAATCAGTACTATGGCTGGAACACTCACGGCACCGTTACATCGTATACAGTTGAAGAGTAATTACTTCACTGGATCTGTTATTGTTGGGATAGTGAAGAAATTTCCCTACAGAGGCATTTCATTACTTTTAGGAAGTGACATTGCCAAGAATCAGGTACATCCTGTACTTAAAGAAACCAAAGACTCTGTTCAGTGTAAGAATACTGAAAATTCAGTATGTGTTATCACCAGAGCTATGGAGAAACAGCAGATGACTAATGAATCGACAAAGAAACCAGAACCAACACCAGAGATTGACTTACAAGCAACCTTCATGGCGGATGTTCTAGGTGGTCACTCAAGTCATACTGATCAAAATAATTTGTCGCCTAGACAACTACTCATTCTTGCTCAAAGCAAAGATCCAGAGATCGGGAAACTAAAAGAAGAAGCAAAGAATGAAGGAGAGTTAGAAACAATGGCCGCAGGTTATTACCTGAGGGACGAGTTGTTGATGAGGAAATGGAGAGGGAAAGAAAACGACGATGAAACATGCAGCGAAGTACATCAAATCGTGGTACCCAATGTATACCGCAAGGACATACTACATATGGCCCATGATTCACCGTATGCTGGTCACCTAGGGATACAGAAAACCTTCGACAGGATTCTTCCATATTTCTTCTGGCCTGGCCTACGTCGTGACGTCACATCGTTTTGCAGATCATGTCCTGTCTGCCAGATGGTCGACAAGCCGAATCAGACCATTCCGGTAGCTCCTCTACGACCCATACCAGCATTCTTAGAACCCTTCAGTCACATCATTATAGACTGCGTCGGTCCGTTGCCTAAAACTAAGGCTGGCCACCAGTATCTGTTCACTATAATGTGTTCGGCAACGAGATTTCCAGAGGCTATTCCTCTACGTAGCATCAATGCCGACAAAATCTCTGATGCACTTATCGGATTCTTCACCCGATATGGTCTTCCGAAAACCGTGCAGTCAGATCAAGGTTCAAATTTCACATCGAAGTTATTTCGTCAAGTCTTAGAACGGCTGGGTATTCGTCATGCAGTATCGAGTGCATATCATCCACAGAGTCAAGGCGCACTGGAACGATACCACCAAACATTGAAGAATATGCTCCGTACTTTCTGTTTCGAGCATAACGACGACTGGGATCGTGGTATTCCCTTCGCACTCTTCGCAACCAGAGAGGCTGTACAAGAATCTCTTGGTTTCAGTCCCTTTGAACTGGTATTCGGACACACCGTTCGTGGACCACTAAAGCTGTTACAAGAGACATGGTTATCATCCACTGAAGACACTGGTCTACTGACATACGTGGAAAATTTTAAAAATAGACTGTATAATGCATTAAAAGTTGTCAGATCTAATCTTTTGCAGGCACAAGACAAGATGAAGGTCTATTATGACGTCACCGCAAGAACCCGTATCTTCCAACCTGATGATAAAGTTCTCATGCTGACGCCACTGTCTGGTCAACCCCTGAGTGCCAAGTTTACAGGACCCTACGAGGTTATGGCTAAGCTTAGTGAGGTTAACTATCTTGTAAAGACCCCTGATAGACGGAAATCGCAACGAGTGTGCCATATCAATATGTTGAAACCATACATTACCAGAGAAGAACAAAATATTGTTGCCTCGGTAAACACTGTTATTAGAGTCGCGAATAATTCACCCGAAATTGAACGTGAATTGGCAGAAAGCAAATTAAAAATCACAACAGTTTTAAAAACTCTTAATGAAAAGTTGGCACATTTACCCGCTTGCGAACAATCCGCTATCAAAGGTCAAATTAATGAACATATTAATATTAATCTATTCGCAGATGTACGCAATAGAACAAGACTGATTGAACAAGAGGAAGTCAGTTTCTCATGAAATGTTGTTTTTTTTTATGTCATTCATTGTATTGATTAACCTATATATTATTGTAAATATGACAATAAATAAACTATGTTTTGAAATATTACAATATGAAACATTACAGAACAAAACTTCAAATTCTACTAGAAACAATCATACGTTGTAAGGTAAAAGGTAACTATTGCATACACCAATTGCACACACACCGGTATTTAACTTGAATACATCCACACTTGTGTTTGTTCAATTGATTATTGATGTGTTTTGCAAATTGTTTGTTTCTATGTCGTCATGTTATAATTTGGATGACTTATTTTATGCTATGTAAAAGCTAAATCAGCTGAGATTATCACATTTTTAAATATTCTTGATGTCATAATTGAGACATCATAATAATAATATAATAACTGAAAATCATTAGTTAATGATACAGTGATCGGTTATAAATAAATTAAATTTTCTAAAGAATTATCTATCAATTATTAATCGGTTCCACTTATTTGGGTAATTCATATCAATTCTGTGGGAATTGGTTATTGGTGGTAATAGTTTTATGGTCAACGTTGTACACACAATAATCATAATTGTAAATATTAATTGATAAATAAATGTTTAATTAATAATCATTGATAGAATAATGTGATAAGGGATTCCATAATAGCGACTTTGTTATTAAGGGAATATGTAATATATGGTTCATTTTAATCTTAAAAGATTGTCCAATAGTCAATTAAACCTTGTGGTTAGTTTGGGAATTCGGTTCATTTTATGGGTACTCTACAAAGAATTCCATACTTAACGCTGTCTGTAATTCCTTTGTGTCTTAAGGGGGGGGGGGGGGCGAGTGTTACGAGTAGATTTATTTCCATATTATATTGGTTCTGTTATTATTAACTAAAGTTAAAATGAAATAATCTTAAACCCGAAATGTTTCCGTGTTAGGAATAAAACATGTATATGTCTAGACACTACGTCATAGCATGAAAATGCGTCATATGTCAGCACGAGGGTTTGAGTCCGTTAGTTTAGTTTAGTTCTAGTTTGGGCGCTAATGTGTGAGGACTGTTTTTGACCACTTTCTTAAAGATAGGATTACAGCTTGGTTCGTTATAGAGGAATCTCAACTGATTAAGTTTCATTATATAATACTGGTACATGTATTCTGTGGTATTGTTATATTTTATCATCTCAACTTGTTAGAATAAAATTGTGTTCAATTTCAAACAGGATTGTGGATTTCCTATATATTAAGGTACAGTTTATCTAAATCATTTCATACACAAAGATTCATAGCAAACGAGTAAAATAAACATCAAATCTAATTGAATAACATCAATACAAGTTCTTATACAACCTTGTGAGATCCAAGATGGATATGAATCAAAAGAATATATATATATATATAATAATACATTACTAAAAATATCATCTAACGTCAGTAGCTGATTTCGCACGTGACAAGATCTAGAGTCTATTTCTGTCATTGTTTTTAAATTACCACTTGTGCTTTTCAACATGTCGATAGAGATTGAAGCTGTGCCTATAGACTCTCCTTTCATTTTTTTTTGCTATCTTCAAGCCTTAATTATAAGACTATTCAATAATTTTACATACCGTATATACTCGCGTATAAGTCGCACCGGTGTATAAGTCGCACCCCTAGTTTAGGATTTTTTTTCTTATATGTTGTCATTGACCCGCGTATAAGTCGCACCCTGACTTTCAGGGGTTACAGTGCCTTTTAACTTCTCAAAAAATGCATACCCTTAAACAACAAAAGTTACTAATATTCACCCTAATTTGGAAACTTTCCTTAAAAAATGGTTTCAATCCTGCATAATGCAAACATAATCCAATAAAGTCAGCGCTTCATTTATTTTGAACCGATCAATACAGTCATTAGTCATATGGGAAAGTAAGATATCTGTTTCTTCATCTAAGTCCATGTCCCTACTCAAAATACTATCCTATAGTCACACTATAGTAGGTCCACATACACACAAAATCTTTTGATGTGCATCATTAGCCTAGACTGAGTGGCGCCGGTATTCATAGTTGCGCTATACAAGTGATGACCTAATTACCATTAACATTGTTTGTAATGATTTCAAAGCAACTGCGCGAACAATATTTAAAAAATGGGGAGTGCTGGTGGCTTCTCGGACGGTGTGCTGTCTTCGCCAGCGACGATAAGCTGTGTTTTTTCAATTCATACATGCAACTAAGGAACAATGACACACTTTATTGACATCTCACGCATTTTTTCATTAAGATTTGAAAAAAAAAAGTTTGAGCGCAGAATGTTTCCGAAATGTCTTGAAATGTGTCGATCGGCCGATTGGAAACATTGCTAGGACATGCGGACATGGCGCGCGCGGTTTTCTCGGTCCTAATCTTAAGCTACTAGGGGACGTCTATTAATTACGTCAACAATTTTTAGGCGATTTTTACCTCCCCCCCCTCCCCCTTGTCAACAACTGTCAAACTTTCAGAGACCCCCCCTACATAATTACGTCAACAATTGGTTACCCCCCCCCCCTCAAAACAAGTAACGCAATTTTAGACGCTTGCTTTTATGTTTAAAATAGATCTAAAACGGAAAGGTCTATACTATAGGCTAATTAATTGTAATACATTTTAAAACTTGCTAAAAAGGTGTCTAATTGACTATAATTCTCATATGTTTACTATTGTTCTTTTCATATACATATTTAATCATGTCTAATTCTACGTTTCACTAAAATAGCTTTTAGTACAATGTTAATTGTCAAATAGTTTAGGGGGAAATTGTGCACCAGTTATAAATTAGCCTTCTATTTTAACTAGGGATGTTAACCGAATACCGGAATACCGGATTCCTGTTTTAAAACCGAAAACCGGTTTTGATTTTCAAAATCGGATTTCGGTTTCTTGGTTGGGAGGTAGGCCTAATCATTATTTCAAGTAGCACAGGCTTACTAAAACTAAAACGTAAAACTTACTAAATTTTAATATGTAGCCTAATATTAGCCTATAGATTGTATCCGTGTTCTTGGTTTTATGTTAAATGCGCTCTGAGCTTGCATTTTGCTTGTTGGCAGCGCTATACAAACGTCATTATTATTATTATTATTATTATTAATCGACCTAATTTTAATGTTTCACCTATTATAACGTAGTGAGACAAAAATATATTAGTTTATATATCAGAATTAGGGATGTTAAAATTAAATAAGGAAGGCTAAGTATTTTGTACTTCATGGGGTGGGCCAAGAATTATTTTTCTGAAGGAAATATTTTTAAAATAACCATGTTGGATTCACAAAATTCACTTCATTCAATGCTTTGCAAACATTAGTTATAGTCTCGGCGAGGGCCTATTATTGTTTTTAGTTCTATTGTCAATCCCAGCCATCGCTTACATGGCTTATAAAACGAACGCCAGACTCTGGCGCCAAGTCTAATTTAGATGTACTAAGCGGCAAAAAAAATGGGTTTCTGAACGTTCTCTGCAGACAGTTTGTTGGTGTGTTTGTGTTCTTTTGTTATTCCAGCCACAGTGTCTCGCTAGACTAGGGTTGCCAAACGTCCGGCAAAAGGAGGACATGTTGTCCTATTTAGACTCTTGTCCTCCGTCCCAAGTCCCACAGGCAAAGCACAATACCTTTAAAATGTCCAGCTTTTGTAATATGTTTTGTTATGTAGGCATAAGGACAAATAAATGTTAAAATTAGTACTAACATGTTAGGAATATAATTAATAAACAGGTGATCACTTGTACAACAAATAATTATTCGTTTTTTTAGAAGACTCGTGCATGAGCTTTAAAGTTGCCCAACCAAATGCAAGCTGCCTTTCAGCCTACATTGAATTTATATGTTATTTTTAACAAAACGGTTTCTTGCTCAGTTTACCAATACACAATTAAACTTAGTGGCAGCTCTTTTGTCTCTCGGTGTCCTCCTTTTGACACCCATGTGCCTTGCAACCCTACGCTAGGCAGCGAAGGTGAGGTTTTCTACAATTGGTCGGTCACTTTCCCTTGCTAACAATTGCATTAGTTTCCACCCATACATAGATCTACAAACTAGCAAGATGGACACAAAAAGGACATATCAAATGTAGATTTTTATAATTGATATAAGTCTCTTATTTGTATTAACGTAAAACTATGTTGTTAATGTTATCTATATAAATTTAACAGGACAAATGTAGAATTTAATACTAAATTTGTTTCATTATTTACTTCATAAAAAGTAACATTGTTGACGTCAACTTTTCTTGAACTCCCCCCCTCCCCCATGTCAACAATTGTCAAACTTTTTCAGACCCCCCTCCCCCCTATTTTGTTGACGTAATTAATGGACGTCCCCCTAGTGTACAAGCTTATACCTATATTATAGGACTAGAGAGGCTTTTACACATTTACGATTCTTTCCATAATGTAATTTGCGTTCAATATGCCTACAAAAGTGCGCTATTTCAGACTGAGCGGCGCCGGTATTAACCACGCGTTATACAAGTGTCCCAATTCCCATTAACATTGTTTGTAATAATTACAAACGCCACTGCGACACCGACAATAAGCTGTGTTTTTTTTTTCAACTCTTACATGCAACTAATGAAAAATGAAACATACTATTGACATTTTACGCAGTATTTCTATATAGATTTAAAAAAAAGGTTTGAGTGCAGAATTTTTCCGAAATTTAATGAAATGAGTCGATCGGCCGGCCAATTGTAGTTTTGGAATTATATCGCGGTTTTCCCCAGGAATGCTACACACTGCTTTATTAGTAGACTATAACGTAGGCTATAGTCAGAGGCAATAGGTCCTAAAAAAAACGCATCTTAAGCTACGTTGTAGGTCTAGACAGTTTTGTACACATTTACGATTCCTTCCGTACTGTAATTTGCATTTAATAGGCCTATGAAAAAAAAAACTCCGCCTTAAACTTACGCCACGTTTCGGCAAAACAAAATTGGTCTGAAAGTTCAAAAGGAAAGTGTGTGTGTGTGTGGGGGGAGGTCAGAAAAACACTAAAATATTCAGCATTTCAATCATCTATAGGCCTATGGGTTATGAAGGAAACTTTATGACAGAGTAGTGATTTTCAAAGTAGTGAACTTTTCAAAAACCATGTCGGGTGTATAAGTCGCACCCCTATTTTTCGTCGAAATTTTCGGTAAAAAAAGTGCGACTTATACGCGAGTAAATACGGTAATTAACTCAAGAGACGGTCAAATATGGAATAAATGGAGTAAAAGCTTACTGATAAAAACAAGATAGTAGCTAAAGAGGTGTTTTATATTTATATTTATAATGTAATTATATTAATTGAAGGGTTGGTAATTGTATGTATGCTTTTACAAATATGAGCAAAAACATTTGTTTATACAATACATTTTTATAGTGAATGCATAGTATGAAGTAAAACAAAAAATAACATATATTAATGCCCTACGACATTAAAAAGCCTATTACCTCCCTTGATTACATTTTGAAATTACTCAAGACGTCTAAATATTTAGATTTAAGAAGTTAGAAAAAAGCAGTCTGAATTTTGAAAGTTAAAATAAATATTGCGCTGATGACCAAAAGTCAATATCGGTTTCGGCCGAAACAGAAAGCAAACCGAAAGAGGTTTTTGCCTACTTTCGTTGCCGAAACCGACGACGAAACAGAATTTCGATCGGCCCCTACACTACATCACATTTTTAATTGAAAAAAATACAAGAAATATAGTTTATACGGTTGAAATAATTATTGCTAATAATGGTTTAAAATTATTTTAATGGTGTTAGCCATATAACAATGAGCGGACTCCCACGTTTTTTTTTTTAAAATAATACTATGTGCTACCATGGATCTATAAATGATAGGTCAGTGTTGTAAATTCCCCTTCTCAGATGAATGATTTCTTCATTATCCAGGATAGCTAATTGAGCTTCTTAGATGTAGCTGGCTGTTTTGTTTTTTTTTTAAATGGAGGGCATATTGGGGATTTTAAAACGCAGCAAGTTGAATTTGTAACAATAATTAAACAAAATGGCCATCAAAATGTGCCTATTGGCGGAAAATTCTGGATGGAAAGCTGCTATGGAAGGTCGTCTGCTATTCTCAACTGCCAGGTATTCTCGCTCTACTTTCAGCTATTGGTTCAACATACACTTGTGAACAGTATTTATCGCACATAAAAGATGTTTTAAGCATTCAAAGAGGTAACTAACACTTCACTACTCAGAAAATGACTAATTTTAAATATGTATCTGCAATTATAAATTAGCGAAGACAAGGCGCTCATTAATTGATACGCATTAATTACATTTAAAAGAGCTTTTGTTTTTAACTGCTATAACTAAACATAAATATAAGTAATTCTAAAACATTTTTTTTTACTTCAATAAACATAAGATACTTTTATATATCATTATTTTATGCAATTGATGTAATTATTAATGTTTAAAAGATAAACTCCTTAAGGTTAAATTGACAAAAAATTAATGCAGGAAATGTTTATTTACAACTGTTTAACGTAAATTAATTTTATACCTTTAATAATTAAATCTTGTATACCATACTGCTGAATTTATATAAAGAAATAATAACTAGTCAGTAATATTTGTTATATCACAAAACATAACTTGTTTAGCATTAATATTGAATCAAATTAAGAGACTTACTTTAATTAAAGGGAGATAATTTAATATTTTTTTTGCGCTAATATTTATAATATTATGTTACTTATTTGAAAGAAAAACTACAACTATTGTCCTACAACTTATAGCTTTATAATGACCAAACTATAAAAAGTATTTGAACATTTTATACGTAATATATGACTAAAACATTATAAGTAGGCCGACATTTTTATAAACATCATATTAACTACCCTATTTGTTTGATGACTACCTATCAATTTCATATGACGATAATTAATTTTCTTTACAGATTTAATTGCAAAATAAAAAAATAAAAAATAAAATCTCAGTTAAAATGAGAACAATATATAATAAATATTAGCAGTTTCTAGATACTAATTTTGACCACAGAATAGATTTAGAACAGAATGCGCAATCCCTTTATGCGCATTCACTAAAAGTGAATCTCGGCTTCCGCCATTTTCTTTTTACTCAAGGCAGCGGTCACTCGAGACACTATCATAGTAAAATGAGAAAGGCTTATTTATTACTCTTAGCAAGCTTAGTACTAAAGCAAGGCTACTAATATTAAGTGGTATGAGGTTACAACTTACCGTTGTTTATCTTTTACGGGGTCAGGAAATCCATGTAGTTTGACATTATTTTTTGTACGATAAAAGACCTGCCAACCCTTCCGATTTTCTCGGAATTATACGGATTTTTCACCCCTCATTCCGACATTCCGACAAAGCCGTAAAAATTCCAATTTTCGCCATTTTATTTTTATATTTTTTTTTCTTTCCGTACTGTCGATCGTAAAAATCCGAAACCTAAAAGAAATGAGCGTGTCCGAAAGTGTTTGGTTTTGTTTTTGCCATATCCGTTATTTTTCATAACAAAGTACACCTAGGCTAATATGATATGTGATAGCCAAACCTGGTTGTTAAGAAACGTTTTCGTGTTATAACATGGTCGCCAAAGTCCGATTAAAACTTATTTTCATTAAAAAATGTAGTGATTTAAGAAATAACCTGATGTAAAACAATAAACAGTGAATCTCCGGGCCTACCGATGCCATATAATCCATATTAATGATAGAATTCATATTAATGATTACAGAATTACCGTTTATCGTATTTGTAAAAATATACAATTTGGCGTGACATCAAGTAATATTTTATTGAAAAGCGAAACATTTTTAGGTCTGGGCCTACATCTCTGTACTATAAAATTAAACTCATATTAATCTTATACTGACCATTGAAAAACAAAATAGAAACAGGTCTACTACGATACTAAAGAAAAAAACTTTTTTTTTTTGCCCAAATAACTAGCTTACGAAAATTATTTTATTTAAAATACATAGGCCTAGCCTATAGCATAACATAACATGATGTTGCTCACAAGTATCTAGTACTAGGTTAGGTATAGGAGTATAGGCCATCGACGGTATAAATATGTTTAGGCCTGCTACTAGATTTTTTAGTAGGCCTACTAACTTAGTACTAGTTACTATTACTTATTAGCCTACTATTTAGGCCTTATACAGTTATAGTTGGCCCATAGGCCTAGAGCCTTTATTAGAGTATTTAGCTTTATAACTAGGCCTATTAATTTTTTTTAAAGTTAAATACACATATTATTGCTATGTATTAAAATTTAAACTAATTACATCAATAACAAACAATACCAGTTAGACTATATAGGTCTATTCAATCTAATTAAAAATACACAACTTGTGTGCGCGCGTGCTCACCCCCCACCCCCCCAATGCAGATTTTTTTTCTTGGGACGTTGGCAGGTCTGCGACAGTTAAACGTTTTCCCATCATTGTTGCAGTTTATTACACAATAGCTTTTGCACCTTTTAACTGAAACATTATATTTGGGTGTTCAAGCTTGTAGATTTGATGAAAAAGACCAGTTTCCGTGGCCACGAAGGGATGTGTGGTAAACAAAATGTCCAGCCGCCTTTACTTTACTCCAACTAGTGGTAGGTACCCATCAGAGCTGGGTGGACTCAAGGGCCACCCTCAAGTCCCGTGAAAAAATCCTAGACTGCACTAGGCTTCGAACCCAGAACCACTCGGCCACCTTGCAGACACATTATAGCGTAGATGAAAAGGTGTGTTGTCGTGTATTCCACCAGACTTTAAACCTCACTTCACCGGAGTGATCGAATCGAGACTAATCTCTTAGTATTCGGATGACAAACACACTTGTACTACATAGCACAGCCAGGTTACCATAAAGGGATGGTGCAAACTGTTGACCATTTCCATCTACTCTTTCCTCCTGCAAGGCAGGGCAGTCGAAAAGCAAATGCTCGACCGTCTCTTTCGCATCAAAGCAATGTCGGCACCGCGAATCGAAATTGGGCCTAAATCGTCCGAAATAGGCACCAATAGGGCAGTGCCCTGTACGGAACTAAGCTATCGTAACCTGTTCTCTTCTGCGGAGCTTCCACCACGGATCAGCTCGATTGGGCCGTTTTAGTTGCTGCCGCACACCTCGACCCTTGTCAGACTCGTCCCAATTCTTCCACCATTGTCTTGACTTCCACTCAAGTATTGATCTGCGGGCACTTTTATGTTACTTCTTTCCTTTAATAGTTAGTTATAATAGCTTCCAATTCTTCATTCATTTATTCATCGTGCTTTTATTCATTATTTTGATGACCACGCATTACTTTCGAAGTCTTTCTTAGTACCAATCTCTTCCTCAAAAGATAATTAAATCATCAAGTCAAAATTCAAGTTTAATTACTTCAAATCTTTATACTTTAGCACAAGCACACAACATATTATAATATAATAATAGCTTTTTATTATTACTTCAAAATATCTTTGTACACATATAAAAGGACATGCTTTATAACTAGGCCATTTTGTCCAGTCTTTACGTCTGCCTGAAAGTCAGGGACAAATCACTCTTACCTAATATCTTTAATGTAAATAAGGAACTGACATACTATATAAATAAGTTAATAATAATGAAATGCATATCATTGTCTTCATACAAATACTGATGGGTATTGGTTTGGGGTAATGTATGGCGGCTGGGCATTGTACTGGCCACACAATTCTATAGTCCGATGGTTTACTTTACTACGGTAACAGGTGCAACAAAAAAAAACAAACAAATAACTTTATTTGGAAGCATTTTAAGAAGAAAATTAAAAAAGCAAGAAACAGTAAACAATAATAACAGCTGTTAAAACGGATTTCAGGCATTATTTCTTGTTGTTTTCCTTTAATAAGATTGTTATAATTATTTGTGGTTAGTTATTTCCCTTGATAAAATTGTTAGACTAATGACCCCAATGTTTTCTTGGCCCAAAATCCACCGGTGTGACCGTTGTGGTCCGGTTCTTGTACTTGTATCTTGTGCTATGCAGAAGTAAAAAGCTTGTGTTAAATGCTAAGTAGTGTAATGACATTCATTATTTACTTACTAATATACTACAATAGTAAATACAGGGCTGGCTCATGCATATAGGCAACCTAGGCGGGCGCCTAGGGCGCAAAATTTGGGGGGGGGGCGCATAATTGATGATTTTCTTTAAATCTGGAGATTAAAAAATATAAAGATAATTAAAGTTGAGTACTTTTTCGCGCTACTAGCAAAGGCAGACGAAATACAAGGTAATAAAAGGTGAAGGTTATTTTATTTAAGAAAATAGGAAAGTATGCCTTAATACTACTCAGTTTCTCCCCGCCTAGGGCGTCACTAACCCTAATGCCGGTCCTGAGAAAATAATAATCTGTATAAAAATGACATGCTAGCTTGAGAAAATATCACCATACAAACACAAATATAAAAATGGCTTATCTATCCAAGTGGCAATCGGTCTTAGAATGGGCTATCCGAAAAAGTCCAGTGAAACGAAAAACTAAACATCAGTTAAAACCCATTACCAAAGAAAAGACTACGCTAGAGTCACGGGTAACCGGATTTGCTTTCTAAGGAAAAGAAATATCTTTTGCATGACTCAAAACGTCAATACTCATACAATGGAAGTGTTCTGTTCAGTTCTGGAATAATTCAGAATTTACCTGAGGGGTAGTCAGAAGAATTTGGGGGCGGGGGGAGGGGTTGTTGTAGTCAACGTTGTATACTATGTAGATCGCTTCTTGCCCACAAGTTGTGAAGATTAGGCTTCCGCTCCCGGAAGGGGGGGATAAAACATCAATAGCCAGAATAAACTGGAAGTGTGCGAAGTTTCACTAGATAGAGTCACTAAAGCCAAACCACTACAATGGAAACAACAAAAAACATTTCCCACTACATTTAACAGAAGAACTTTTCAGACACAAACTAGACATTAAAATAAACAAGCACAAACACTCAATCCATGTATAAAACTTATTTTATTGTTTTGAATTTTTATATAGATCTAGAGTCTATTTCTGTCATTGTTTTTAAATTACCACTTGTGCTTTTCAACATGTCGATAGAGATTGAAGATGTGCCTATAGACTCTCCTTTCATTTTTTTTTTGCTATCTTCAAGCCTTAATTATAAGACTATTCAATAATTTTACATAATTAACTCAAGAGACGTTCGAATATGGATAAATGGAGTAAATGCTTACTGATAAAAACAAGATAGTAGCTAAAGAGGTGTTTTAGATTTATATTTATAATGTAATTATATTAATTGAAGGGTTGGTAAATGTATGTATGCTTTTACAAATATGAGCAAAAACATTTGTTTATACAATACATTTTTATAGTGAATGCATAGTAAGAAGTAAAACAAAAAATAACATATATTAATGCCCTACGACATTAAAAAGCCTATTACCTCCCTTGATTACATTTTGAAGTTACTCAAGACGTCTAAATATTTAGATTTAAGAAGTTAGAAAGTAGCAGTCTGAATTTTGTAAGGTAAAATAAATATTCGGCTGATGACCAAAAGTCAATATCGGATTCGGCCGCAACAGAAAGCCAACCGAAAACTAACCTTTTGGCTTCGGCTGAAACTGAAAACAAGCCGAAAGAGGATTTTTGCCTACTTTCGGCGCCGAAAAAGAATTTCGATCGGTCCCTACACTACATCACATTTTTAATAAAAAAAATGACAAGAAATATAGTTCATACGGTTGAAATAATTATTTCCAATAATGGTTTAAAATTATTTTTAATGGTAGTAGCCATATAATAATGATCGGACTCCCACGTTTTTTTTTAAATAATAATATATGCTACCACGGATCTATAAATTATAGGTCAGTGTTGTTAATTCCTCCTCTCAGATGCAAGATGTCTTCATTATCCAGGATAGCCAATGCTAATTGAGCTTCTTATATGTAGCTGGTTGTTTTTTTTTTTTTAATGGAGGGCATATTGGGGATTTTAAAACGCAGCAAGTTGAATTAGTAACATGAATTTAACAAAATGGCCATCAAAATGTGCCAATTGGCGGGGAAATCTGGATGGAAAGCTGCTATGGAAGGTCATCTGCTATTCTCAACTGCCAGGTATTCTCGCTCTACTTTCAGCAATTGGTTCAACTTATACTTGTGAACAGTATTTATCGTACATGAAAGCTGTTTTAAGCATTCAAAGAAGTGACTTACATTTCACTACTCAGAAAATGACTAAATATGTATCTGCAATCATAAATTAGCTAAGATAAGGCGCTCATTAATTGATACGGACTAATTACATTTAAAAGAGTTTTTTTGCTCAACTTCTATAATTAAACCTATATATAAATAATTCTAAAACAAAATTTGTTATTATTAATTTAATAAACATAAGATACTTTTATATATCATTATATTATGCAATTGATGTAATTATTAATGTTAAAAAGATAAACTCCTTAAGGTTAAATTGACAAAAAATTAATGCAGGAAATGTTTATTTACAACTGTTTAACGTAAATTAATTTTATACCTTTAATAATTAAATCTTGTATACCATACTGCTGGATTTATATAAAGAAATAATAACTAGTCAGTAATATTAATTTTGTTATATCACAAAACATAACTTGTTTGGCATTAATATTAAATCAAATTAAGAGACTTACTTTAATTAAAGGGAGATAATTTAAAGTTTTTTTTGCGCTAATATTATAATATTATGTTATTTATTTGAAAAAAAAACTACAACTATTGTCCTACAACTTATAACTTTATAATGACCAAACTATAAAAAGTATTTGAACATTTTATACCTAATATATGACTAAAACATTATAAGTAGGCTGACATTTCATAAACATCATATTAACTACCCTATTTGTTTGATGACTAGGTATCAATTTCAAATTACGATAATTAGTCTTTCTCTTTTTTTGTACAATAAAAAAAAAAAAAAAGAAAAATCTCAGTTAAAATGAGAACAATATATAATTTGGACCACAGAATAGATTTAGAACAGAATGCGCAATCCCTTTATGCGCATTCGCTAAAAGTGAATACTAAAAGTGAATCTCGGCTTCCGCCATTTTATTTTTACTCAAGGCAGCGGTCACTCGAGACACTATCATAGTAAAATGAGAAAGGCTTATTTATTACTCTTAGCAAGCTTAGTACTAAAGTAAGGCTACTAATATTAAGTGCTATGAGGTTACAACTTACCGTTGTTTATCTTTTACGGGGTCAGGAAATCCATGTAGTTTGACATTATTTTTTGTACGATAAAAGACCTGCCAACCCTTCCGATTTTCTCGGAATTATACGGATTTTTCACCCCTCATTCCGACATTCCGACAAAGCAGTTAAAATTCCAATTTTCGCCATTTTATTTTTATATTATTTTTTCTTTCCGGACTGTCGATCGTAAAAATCCGAAACCTAAAAAAAAAATGAGCGTATCCGGAAATGTTTAGTTTTGTTTTTGCCACATCCGTTATTTTTCAGTATATAGCACACCTAGGCTAATATGATATGTGATAGCCAAACTTGGTTGTTAAGAAACGTTTTCGTGTTAAAACATGGCCGCCAAAGTCCGATTAAAACTTATTTTCATTAAAAAATGTAGTGATTTAAGAAATAACCTGATGTAAATCAATAAACAATGAATCTCCGGGCCTACCGATGCCATTTAATCCATATTAATGATAGAATTCATATTAATGATTACAGAATTACCTGTTATCGTATTTGTAAAAATATACAATTTGGCGTGACATCAAGTAATATTTTCTTGGAAAGCGACACATTTTTAGGTCTGGGCCTACATCTCTGTACTATAAAATTAAACGCATATTAATCTTATACTGACCATTGAAAAACAAAATAGGAACAGGCCTACTACGATACTAAAGAAAAAACATTTTTTTTTGCCAAAATAATTAGCTTACGAAAATTATTTTATTTAAAATACATAGGCCTAGCCTATAGCATAACATAACATGATGTTGCTCACAAGTATCTAGTACTAGGTTAGGTATAGGAGTATAGGCCATCGACGGTATAAATATGTTTAGGCCTGCCACTAGAATTTTTAGTAGGCTTACTAACTTAGTACTAGTTACTATTACTTATTAGCCTACTATTTAGGCCTTATACAGTTATAGTTGGCCCATAGGCCTAGAGCCTTTATTAGAGTATTTAGCTTTATAACTAGGCCTATTAATTTTTTTTTAAAGTTAAATACACATATTATTGCTATTTAATAAAATTTAAACTAATTACATCAATAACAAACAATACCAGTTAGCCGATATAGGTCTATTCAATCTAATTATAAATACACAACTTGTGTGCGCGCGCGCTCACCCCCCCCCCCCCCCCCCCCCCAATGCAGATTTTTTTTTTTGGGACGTTGGCAGGTCTGCGACAGTCAAACGTTTTCCCATCATTGTTGCAGTTTATTACACAATAGCTTTTGCACCTTTTAACTGAAACATTATATTTGGGTGTTCAAACTTGTAGATTTGATGAAAAAGACCATTTTCATTGTCTACGAAGGGATGTGTGGTAAACAAAATGTCCAGACGCCTTTACTTTACTCCAACTAGTGGTAAGTACCCATCAGAGCTGGGTGGACTCAAGGGCCACCCTCAAGTCCCGTGAAAAAATCCTAGACTGCACTAGGCTTCGAACCCAGAACCACTCCACCACCGTGCAGACACATTATAGCATAGATGAAAAGGTGTGTTGTCGTGTATTCCACCAGACTTTAAACCTCACTTCACCGGAGTGATCGATTCGAGACTAATCTCTTAGGATTCGGAGGACAAACACACTTGTACTACGTAGCACAGCCAGGTTACCATAAAGGGATGGTGCAAACTGTTGACCATTCCCATCTACTCTTTTGTCCTGCAAGGCAGGGCAGTCGAAAAGCAAATGCTCGACCGTCTCTTCCGCTTCAAAGCAATGTCGGCACCGCGAATCGAAATTGGGCCTAAATCGTCCGAAATAGGCACCAATAGGGCAGTGCCCTGTACGGAACTGGGCTATCGTAGCCTGTTCTCTTCTGCGGAGCTTCCACCACGGATCAGCTCGATTTGGCCGTTTTAGTTGCTGACGCACACCTCGACCCTTGTCAGACTCGTCCCAATTCTTCCACCATTGTCTTGACTTCCACTCAAGTATTGATCTGCGGGCACTTTTATGTTAGTTCTTTCCTTTAATAGTTAGTTATAATAGCTTCCAATTCTTCATTCATTTATTCATCGTGCTTTTATTCATTATTTTGATGACCACGCATTACTTTCGAAGTCTTTCTTGGTACCAATCTCTTCCTCAAAAGATAATTAAATCATCAAGTCAAAATTCAAGTTTAATTACTTCAAATCTTTATACTTTAGCACAAGCACACAACATATTATAATATAATAATAGCTTTTTATTATTACTTCAAAATATCTTTGTACACATATAAAAGGACATGCTTTATAACTAGGCCATTTGTCCAGTCTTTACGTCTGCCTGAAAGTCAGGGACAAATCACTCTTACCTAATATCTTTAATGTAAATAAGGAACTGACATACTATATAAATAAGTTAATAATAATGAAATGCATATCATTGTCTTCATACAATTACTGATGGGTACCGGTTTGGGGTAATGTAAGGCGGCTGGGCATTGTACTGGCCACACAATTCTATAGTCCGATGGTTTACTTTACTACGGTAACAGGTGCAACAAAAAAAAACAAATAACTTTATTTGGAAGCATTTTAAGAAGAAAATTAAAAAAGCAAGAAACAGTAAACAATAATAACAGCTGTTAAAACGGATTTCAGGCATTATTTCTTGTTGTTTTCCTTAAATAAGATTGTTATAATTATGTGTGGTTTGTTATTTGCCTTGATAAAATTGTTAGACTAATGACCCCAATGTTTTCTTGGCCCATAATCAACCGGTGTGACCGTTGTGGTCCGGTTCTTGTACTTGTATCTTGTGCTATGCAGAAGTAAAAAGCTTGTGTTAAATGCTAAGTAGAGTATTGACATTCATTATTTACTTACTTATATACTACAATAGTAAATACAGGGCCGGCTCATGCATATAGGCAACCTAGGCGGGCGCCTAGGGCGCAAAATTTGGGGGGGGGGCGCATAAATGATGATTTTCTTTAAATCTGGAGATTTAAAAATATAAAGATAATTAAAGTTGAGTACTTTTTTGCGCTACTAGCAAAGGCAGACGAAATACAAGGTAATAAAAGGTTAAGGTTATTTTATTTAAGAAAATAGGAAAGTATGCCTTAATACTACTCAGTTTCTCCCCGCCTAGGGCGTCACAAACCCTAATGCCGGTCCTGAGAAAATAATAATCTGTATAAAAATGACATGCTAGCTTGAGAATATATCACCATACGAACACAAATATAAAAATGGCTTATCTATCCAAGTGGCAATCGGTCTTAGAATGGTCTATCCGAAAAAGTCCAGTGAAACGAAAAACTAAACATCAGTTAAAACCCATTACCAAAGAAAAGACTACGCCAGAGTCACGGGTAACCGGATTTGCTTTCTAAGGAAAAGAAATATCTTTTGCATGACTCAAAACGTCAATACTCATACAATGGAAGTGTTCTGTTCAGTTCTGGAATAATTAAGAATTTGCCTAAGGGGTAGTCAGAAGAATGGGGGGGGGGGGGGTTGTTGTGTTCAACGATGTATACTATGTAGATCGCTTCTTGCCCACAAGTTGTAAAGATTAGGCTTCCGCTTCCGGAATTGGGAGGGATAAAACATCAATAGCCAGAATAAACCGGAAGTGTGAGAAGTTTCACTAGATAGAGTCAAAAAAGCCAAACCACTACAATGGGAACAACAACAAACATTTCCCAATAAATTTAACAGAAGAACTTTTCAGACACAAACTAGACATTAAAATAAACAAGCACAAACACTCAATCCATGTATAAAACTTATTTTATTGTTTTGAATTTTTATAAATATCTAGAGTCTATTTCTGTCATTGTTTTTAAATTACCACCTGCGCTTTTCTACTTGTATTAAACTTTCAATTACTCCTATTTTAAATACTATTTTTCATTAACATGATGACCAATATCATTACTAGATTACTACTACTAGAAATTAGCAAAGCTTTTAAAAGTCGATAGAGATTGAAGCTGTGCCTATAGACTCTCCATTCATTTTTTTTTTTGCAATCTTCAAGCCTTAATTATAAGACTATTTAATAATTTTACCTTTTTTTTTTGTTTTTGTTTTCAACATCTCAGTTTTACCGAGATGTCCGTTAAAGTTTCCCAAAAGATCCAAAAGGAGAGAATCTGAATTACACAAGAGAATTGCATTAGGGTATAAATGGAGTAAATGCTTACTGATAAAAACAAGAGAGTAGCTAAAGAGGTGTTTCAGATTTATATTTATAATGTAATTATATTAATTAAAGTTTTGATAATTTCATGTATGCTTTTACAAATATGAGCAAAAACATACGTTTATACAAATTTTTTTTTATAGTGAATGCAAAGTATAAAGTAAAACAAAAAAATAAATTATATTAAAGACCAAGTGAAGAGGTTTTTCTCAAAGGAACGAGATTTGGAATAGCCTCATACGGCAGTGACGTATCACAAGGGAAATAAATAAATAAAAATAGACGCTAGAAATCTATATTTAACCATTTTGTTAAAAATATGAACCGGGAAAAGATTCAAAACATGTGGCAATAGATTCAAAACACGTGACAATATTCATTTTTCCTAGTCGGAATCCTTTATGTTACGTCACTTTCCTATATTGCCGGAACTAAAAACATCTCAAATGGCTACGAGATTTGGAGTAATCATCCGAAAAACACACACATTTAAGTGCAAATATTGAACTAATTACTTAAAATGTATCTTTGATATTTTGTATAAATGTTTTTTTTAACATTCAGATACTGAATACACTATTTACTATCAAAATCAAATGTTAACTCAATTTTGATAAAAAGCTCTTCACTTGGTCTTTAATGCTCTACGACATGAAAAAGCCTATTACCTCCCTTGATTACATTTTGAAGTAGTTACTCAAGACGTCTAAATATTTAGATTTTAGAAGTTAGAAAGTAGCAGTCTGATTTTTGAAAGGTAAAATAAATATTCGGCTGATGACCAAAAGTCAATATCGGATTCGGCCGAAACAGAAAGCAACCCGAAAACTATCCTTTTGGCTTCGGCTGAAACTGAAAACAAGCCGAAAGAGGATTTTTGCCTACTTTCGGCGCCGAAACAGAATTTCAATCGGTCTCTACACTACATCACATTTTTAATAAAAAAAAAGACAAGAAATATAGTTCATACGGTTGAAATAATTATTTCCAATAATGGTTTAAAATTATTTTTAATGGTATTAGCCATATAATAATGAGCGGACTCCCACGTTTTTTTTTAAAATAATAATATATGCTACCACGGATCTATAAATTATAGGTCAGTGTTGTTAATTCCTCCTCTCAGATGCAAGATGTCTTCATTATCCAGGATAGCCAATGCTAATTGAGCTTCTTATATGTAGCTGGTTGTTTTGTTTTTTTTAATGGAGGGCATATTGGGGATTTTAAAACGCAGCAAGTTGAATTAGTAACATGAATTTAACAAAATGGCCATCAAAATGTGCCAATTGGCGGGGAAATCTGTATGGAAAGCTGCTATGGAAGGTCATCTGCTATTCTCAACTGCCAGGTATTCTCGCTCTACTTTCAGCAATTGGTTCAACTTATATTTGTGAACAGTATTTATCGTACATGAAAGCTGTTTTAAGCATTCAAAGAAGTGACTTACATTTTACTACTCAGAAAATGACTAAATATGTATCTGCAATTATAAATTAGCTAAGATAAGGCGCTCATTAATTGATACGGACTAATTACATTTAAAAGAGTTTTTTTGCTTAACTTCTATAATTAAACCTATATATAAATATTTCTAAAACAAAATTTGTTATTATTAATTTAATAAACATAAGATACTTTTATATATCATTATATTATGCAATTGATGTAATTATTAATGTTAAAAAGATAAACTCCTTAAGGTTAAATTGACAAAAAATTAATGCAGGAAATGTTTATTTACAACTGTTTAACGTAAATTAATTCTATACCTTTAATAATTAAATCTTGTATACCATACTGCTGGATTTATATAAAGAAATAATAACTAGTCAGTAATATTAATTTTGTTATATCACAAAACATAACTTGTTTGGCATTAATATTAAATCAAATTAAGAGACTTACTTTAATTAAAGGGAGATAATTTAAAGTTTTTTTTTGCGCTAATTTTTATAATATTATGTTATTTATTTGAAAAAAAAACTACAACTATTGTCCTACAACTTATAACTTTACAATGACCAAACTATAAAAAGTATTTGAACATTTTATACCTAATATATGACTAAAACATTATAAGTAGGCTGACATTTCATAAACATCATATTAACTACCCTATTTGTTTGATGACTAGGTATCAATTTCAAATTACGATAATTCGTCTCTCTCTTTGTTTGTACAATAAAAAAAAAAAAGAAAAATCTCAGTTAAAATGAGAACAATATATAATTTTGACCACAGAATAGATTTAGAACAGAATGCGCAATCCCTTTATGCGCATTCGCTAAAAGTGAATACTAAAAGTGAATCTCGTCTTCCGCCATTTTCTTTTTACTCAAGGCAGCGGTCACTCGAGACACTATCATAGTAAAATGAGAAAGGCTTATTTTTTACTCTTAGCAAGCTTAGTACTAAAGTAAGGCTACTAATATTAAGTGGTATGAGGTTACAACTTACCGTTGTTTATCTTTTACGGGGTCAGGAAATCCATGTAGTTTGACATTATTTTTTGTACGATAAAAGACCTGCCAACCCTTCCGATTTTCTCGGAATTATACGGATTTTTCACCCCTCATTCCGACATTCCGACAAAGCAGTTAAAATTCCAATTTTCGCCATTTTATTTTTATATTATTTTTTCTTTCCGGACTGTCGATCGTAAAAATACGAAACCTAAAAAAAAATGAGCGTGTTCGGAAATGTTTAGTTTTGTTTTTGCCACATCCGTTATTTTTCATTATATAGCACAACTAGGCTAATATGATATGTGATAGCCAAACCTGGTTGTTAAGAAACGTTTTCGTGTTAAAACATGGCCGCCAAAGTCCGATTACAACTTATTTTCATTAAAAAATGTAGTGATTTAAGAAATAACCTGATGTAAAACAATAAACAATGAATCTCCGGGCCTACCGATGCCATTTAATACATATTAATGATAGAATTCATATTAATGATTACAGAATTACCGGTTATCGTATTTGTAAAAATATACAATTTGGCGTGACATCAAGTAATATTTTCTTGGAAAGCGACACATTTTTAGGTCTGGGCCTACATCTCTGTACTATAAAATTAAACGCATATTAATCTTATACTGACCATTGAAAAACAAAATAGGAACAGGCCTACTACGATACTAAAGAAAAAACATTTTTTTTTCCAAAATAACTAGCTTACGAAAATTATTTTATTTAAAATACATAGGCCTAGCCTATAGCATAACATAACATGATGTTGCTCACAAGTATCTAGTACTAGGTTAGGTATAGGAGTATAGGCCATCGACGGTATCAATATGTTTAGGCCTGCTACTAGATTTTTTAGTAGGCCTACTAACTTAGTACTAGTTACTATTACTTATCAGCCTACTATTTAGGCCTTATACAGTTATAGTTGGCCCATAGGCCTAGAGCCTTTATTACAGTATTTAGCTTTATAACTAGGCCTATTAATTTTTTTTAAAGTTCAATACACATATTATTGCTATTTATTAAAATTTTAACTAATTACATCAATAACAAACAATACCAGTTAGCCGATATAGGTCTATTCAATATAATTATAAATACACAACTTGTGTGCGCGCGCGCTCACCCCCCCCCCCCCCAATCCAGATTTTTTTTCTGGGGACTTTGGCAGGTCTGCGACAGTCAAACGTTTTCCCATCATTGTTGCAGTTTATTACACAATAGCTTTTGCACCTTTTAACTGATACATTATATTTGGGTGTTCAAACTTGTAGATTTGATGAAAAAGACCAGTTTCCGTGGCCACGAAGGGATGTGTGGTAAACAAAATGTCCAGCCGCCTTTACTTTACTCATACTAGTGGTAGGTACCCATCAGAGCTGGGTGGACTCAAGGGCCACCCTCAAGTCCCGTGAAAAAATCCTAGACTGCACTAGGCTTCGAACCCAGAACCACTCCACCACCGTGCAGACACATTATAGCATAGATGAAAAGGTGTGTTGTCGTGTATTCCACCAGACTTTAAACCTCACTTCACCGGAGTGATCGAATCGAGACTAATCTCTTAGTATTCGGATGACAAACACACTTGTACTACATAGCACAGCCAGGTTACCATAAAGGGATGGTGCAAACTGTTGACCATTTCCATCTACTCTTTCCTCCTGCAAGGCAGGGCAGTCGAAAAGCAAATGCTCGACCGTCTCTTCCGCTTCAAAGCAATGTCGGCACCGCGAATCGAAATTGGGCCTAAATCGTCCGAAATAGGCACCAATAGGGCAGTGCCCTGTACGGAACTGGGCTATCGTAGCCTGTTCTCTTCTGCGGAGCTTCCACCACGGATCAGCTCGATTGGGCCGTTTTAGTTGCTGCCGCACACCTCGACCCTTGTCAGACTCGTCCCAATTCTTCCACCATTGTCTTGACTTCCACTCAAGTATTGATCTGCGGGAACTTTTATGTTAGTTCTTTCCTTTAATAGTTAGTTATAATAGCTTCCAATTCTTCATTCATTTATTCATCGTGCTTTTATTTATTATTTTGCTGACCACGCATTACTTTTGAAGTCTTTCTTAGTACCAATCTCTTCCTCAAAAGAGAATTAAATCATCAAGTCAATATTTAAGTTTAATTACTTCAAATCTTTATACTTTAGCACAAGCACACAACATATTATAATATAATAATAGCTTTTTTATATTACTTCAAAATATCTTTGTACACATATAAAAGGACATGCTTTATAACTAGGCCATTTTGTCCAGTCATAACGTCTGCCTAAAAGTCAGGGACAAATAACTCTTACCTAATATCTTTAATGTATATAAGGAACTGACATACTATATAAATAAGTTAATGGTGATTCGCAAATAAATAAAAGTGAATAATAATGAAATGCATATCATTGTCTTCATACAATTACTGATGGGTACCGGTTTGGGGTAATGTAAAGGCGGCTGGGCATTGTACTGGCCACACGATTCCCTAGTCCGATGGTTTACTTTACTAAGGTAACAGGTGCAACAAAAAACAAAACAAATAACTTTATTTGGAAGCATTTTAAGAAGAAAATTTATAAAAACAAGAAACAGTAAACAATAATAACAGCTGTTAAAACGGACTTCAGGCATTATTTCTTGTTGTTTCCCTTAATGAGATTGTTATAATTATTTGTGGTTTGTTATTTCCCTTGATAAAATTGTTAGACTGATGACCCCAATGTTTTCTTGGCCCATAATCCACCGTTGTGGTCCGGTTCTTTGAACTTGTATCTTGTGCTATGCAGAAATAAAAAGCTTGTGTTAAATGCTAAGTAGTGTATTGACATTTATTATTTACTTACTAATATACTACAATAGTAAATACAGGGCCGGCTCACACATATAGGCAACCAAGGCAGGCGCCAAGGGCGCAATATTTTCGGAAGGGGGGGGGGGCGAATAATCGAGCATTTTCTTTACATCTGGAGATTGAAAAATATAAAGAAATTTAAAGTTTAGTACTTTTGCGCGCTACTAGCATAGGCAGACGAAATACAAGGTAATAAAAGGCGAAGGTTATTTTATTTAAGAAAATAGGAAAGTATGCCTTAATACTACTCAGTTTCTCCCCGCCTAGGGCGTCACAAACCCTAATGCCGGTACTGAGTAAAAAATAATCGGTATAAAAATGACATGCTAGCTTGAGAACATATCACCATTATAAAATAAAATATCCATACGAACACAAATATAAAAATGGCTTATCTATCCAAGTGGCAATCGGTCTTAGAATGGGCTATCCGAAAAAGTCCAGTGAAACGAATAACTAAACATCAGTTAAAACCCATTACCAAAGAAAAGACTACGCTAGAGTCACGGGTAACCGGATTTGTTTTCTAAGGAAAAGAAATATCTTTTGCATGACTCAAAACGTCAATACTCATACAATGGAAGTGTTCTGTTCAGTTCTGGAATAATTCAGAATTTACCTGAGGGGTAGTCAGAAGAATTTGGGGGCGGGGGGGGGGTTGTTGTAGTCAACGATGTATACTATGTAGATCGCTTCTTGCCCACAAGATGTAAAGATTAGGCTTCCACTTCCGGAAGAGGGGGGGGATAAAACATCAATAGCCAGAATAAACTGGAAGTGTGCGAAGTTTCACTAGATAGAGTCACTAAAGCAAAAACAACTACAATGGGAACAACCAAAAACATTTCCCACTACATTTAACAGAAGAACTTTTCAGACACAAATTAGACATTAAAATAAACAAGCACAAACACTCAATCCATGTATAAAACTTATTTTATTGTTTTGAGTTTTTATATAGATCTAGAGTCTATTTCTGTCATTGTTTTTAAATTACCACTTGTGCTTTTCAACATATCGATAGAGATTGAAGGTGTGCCTATAGACTCTCCTTTCATTTTTTTTGCTTTCTTCAAGCCATAATTTTAAGACTATTCAATAATTTTACATAATTAACTCAAATGACGTTCAAATATGGAATAAATGGAGTAAATGCTTACTGATAAAAACAAGATAGTAGCTAAAGAGGTGTTTTAGATTTATAATTATAATGTAATTATATTAATTGAAGGGTTGATAATTGTATGTATGCTTTTACAAATATGAGCAAAAACATTTGTTTATTCAATACATTTTTATAGTGAATGCATAGTATGAAGTAAAACAAAAAATAACATATATTAATGCCCTACGACATGAAAAAGCCTATTACCTCCCTTGATTACATTTTGAAGTTACACAAGACGTCTAAATATTTAGATTTAAGAAGTTAGAAAGTAGCAGGTGAATTTTGAAAGTTAAAATAAATATTCGGCTGATGACCGAAAGTCAATATCGGTTTCGGCCGAAACAGAAAGCAAACCGAAAGAGGTTTTTGCCTACTTTCGTTGCCGAAACCGACGACGAAACAGAATTTCGGTCTGCCTCTACACTACATCATATTTTTAATAAAAAAAAGACAAGAAATATAGTTCATACGGTTGAAATAAATATTGCCAATAATGGTTTAAAATTATTTTAATGGTATAAGCCATATAATAATGAGCGGACTCCCATGTTTTTTTGTAAATAATAATATGTGCTACCACGGATCTATAAATTATAGGTCAGTGTTGTTAATTCCCCTTTTTAGATGTAAGATGTCTTTTTTATCCAGGATAGCTAATTTAGCTTCTTAGATGTAGCGGGCTGTTTTGTTTTTTTTAAATGGAGAACATATTGGGGATTTTAAAACGCAGCAAGTTGAATTTGTAACATTAATTTAACAAAATGGCCATCAAAATGTGCCGATTGGCGGGAAAATCTGGTTGGAAAGCTGCTATGGAAGGTCATCTGCTATTCTCAACTGCCAGGTATTCTCGCTCTACTTTCAGCTATTGGTTACACTTACAATTGTGAACAGTATTTATCGCATATGAAAGCTGTTTTAATCATTCAAAGAAGTGACCTAACTTCACTACTCAGAAAATGACTAAATGACTACTCAGTTTCTCCCCGCCTAAAGCGTCACAAACCCTAATACCGGTCCTGAGTAAATAATAATCTGTATAAAAATGACATGCTAGCTTGAGAACATATCACCATACGAACACAAATATAAAAATGGCTTATCTATCCAAGTGGCAATCGGTCTTAGAATGGGCTATCCGAAAAAGTCCAGTGAAACGAATAACTAAACATCAGTTAAAACCCATTACCAAAGAAAAGACTACGCTAGAGTCACGGGTAACCGGATTTGTTTTCTAAGGAAAAGAAATATCTTTTGCATGACTCAAAACGTCAATACTCATACAATGGAAGTGTTCTGTTCAGTTCTGGATAAATTCAGAATTTACCTGAGGGGTAGTCAGAAGAATTTGAGGGCGGGGGGGGGGGGGGTTGTTGTAGTCAACGATGTATACTATGTAGATCGCTTCTTGCCCACAAGTTGTGAAGATTAGGCTTCCGCTTCCGGAAGAGGGGGGATAAAACATCAATAGCCAGAATAAACTGGAAGTGTGCGCAGTTTCACTAGATAGAGTAACTAAAGCCAAACCACTACAATGGGAACAACCAAAAACATTTCCCACTACATTTAACAGAAGAACTTTTCAGACACAAATTAGACATTAAAATAAACAAGCACAAACACTCAATCCATGTATAAAACTTATTTTATTGTTTTGAATTTTTATATAGATCTAGATTCTATTTCTGTCATTATTTTTAAATTACCACTTGTGCTTTTCAACATGTCGATAGAGATTGAAGCTGTGCCCATAGACTCTCCTTTCATTTTTTTTGCTATCTTCAAACCTTAATTATAAGACTATTCAATAATTTTACATAATTAACTCAAGAGACGTTCTAATATGGAATAAATGGAGTAAATGCTTACTGATAAAAACAAGATAGTAGCTAAAGAGGTGTTTTAGATTTATATTTATAATGTAATTATATTAATTGAAGGGTTGGTAATTGTATGTATGCTTTTACAAATATGAGCAAAAACATTCGTTTATACAATACATTTTTATAGTGAATGCATAGTATGAAGTAAAACAAAAAAATAACATATATTAATGCCCTACGACATGAAAAAGCCTATTACCTCCCTTGATTACATTTTGAAGTTACTCAAGACGTCTAAATATTTAGATTTAAGAAGTTAGAAAGTAGCTGTCTGAATTTTGAAAGGTAAAATAAATATTCGGCTGATGACCGAAAGTCAATATCGGATTCGGCCGCAACAGAAAGCCAACCGAAAACTAACCTTTTGGCTTCGGCTGAAACTGAAAACATGCCGAAAGAGGATTTTTGCCTACTTTCGGCGCCGAAAAAGAATTTCGATCGGTCCCTACACTACATCACATTTTTAATAAAAAAAAGACAAGAAATATAGTTCATACGGTTGAAAAAATTATTTCCAATAATGGTTTAAAATTATTTTTAATGGTATTAACCATATAATAATGAGCGGACTCCCACGTTTTTTTTAAATAATAATATGTGCTACCAAGGATCTATAAATTATAGGTCAGTGTTGTTAATTCATCCTCTCAGATGCAAGATGTCTTCATTATCTAAGATAGCTAATTGAGCTTCTTAGATGTAGCTGGCTGTTTTTTGTTTTTTTTTAAATGGAGGGCTAATTGGGGATTTTAAAACGCAGCAAGTTGAATTAGTAACATGAATTTAACAAAATGGCCATCAAAATGTGCCAATTGGCGGGGAAATCTGTATGGAAAGCTGCTATGGAAGGTCATCTGCTTTTCTCAACTGCCAGGTATTCTCGCTCTACTTTCAGCTATTGGTTCAACTTATACTTGTGAACAGTATTTATCGTACATGAAAGCTGTTTTAAGCATTCAAAGAAGTGAATTACATTTCACTACTCAGAAAATGACTAAATATGTATCTGCAATCATAAATTAGCCCAGACAAGGCGCTCATTAATTGATACGGACTAATTACATTTAAAAGAGTTTTTATGCTCAACTTCTATAACTAAACCTATATATAAGTAATTCTAAAACCAAATTTGTTATTATTAATTTAATAAACATAAGATACTTTTATATATCATTATATTATGCAATTGATGTAATTATTAATGTTAAAAAGATAAACTCCTTAAGGTTAAATTGACACAAAATTAATGCAGGAAATAATTATTTACAACTGTTTTACGTAAATTAATTTTATACCTTTAATAATTAAATCTTGTATACCATACTGCTGGATTTATATAAAGAAATAATAACTAGTCAGTAATATTAATTTTGTTATATCACAAAACCTAACTTGTTTGGCATTAATATTGAATCAAATTAAGAGACTTACTTTAATTAAAGGGAAATAATTTAAAGTTTTTTTTGCGCTAATATTTATAATATTATGTTACTTATTTAAACAAAAAACTACAACTATTGTCCTACAACTTATAACTTTATAATGACCAAACTATAAAAAGTATTTGAACATTTTATACGTAATATATGACTAAAACATTATAAGTAAGCCGACATTTCATAAACATCATATTAACTACCCTATTTGTTTGATAACTACGTATCAATTTCAAATTACGATATTCGTCTTTCTCCTTTTTTGTACAATAAAAAAAAAAAAGAAATATCTCAGTTAAAATGAGAACAATATATAATTTTGACCACAGAATAGATTTAGAACAGAATGCGCAATCACTTTATGCGCATTCACTAAAAGTGAATCTCGGCTTCCGACATTTTCTTTTTACTCAAGGCAGTGGTCACTCGAGACACTATCATAGTAAAATGAGAAAGGCTTATTTATTACTCTTAGCAAGCTTAGTACTAAAGTAAGGCTACTAATATTAAGTGGTATGAGGTTACAACTTACCGTTGTTTATCTTTTACGGGGTCAGGAAATCCATGTAGTTTGACATTATTTTTTGTACGATAAAAGACCTGCCAACCCTTCCGATTTTCTCGGAAGTATACGGATTTTCACCCCTCATTCCGACATTCCGACAAAGCAGTTAAAATTCCAATTTTCGCCATTTTTTTTTTATATTATTTTTTCTTTCCGGACTGTCGATCGTAAAAATCCGAAACCTAAAAAAAAATGAGCGTGTCCGTTTTGTTTTTGCCACATCCGTTATTTTTCATTATATAGCACACCTAGGCTAATATGATATGTGATAGCCAAACCTGGTTGTTAAGAAACGTTTTCGTGTTAAAACATAGCCGCCAAAGTCCGATTACAACTTATTTTCATTAAAAAATTTAGTGATTTAAGAAATAACATCATGTAAATCAATAAACAATGAATCTCTGGGCCTACCGATGCCATATAATCCATATTAATGATAGAATTCATATTAATGATTACAGAATTACCGGTTATCGTATTTGTTAAAAAATACAATTTGGCGTGACATCAAGTAATTTTTTCTTGGAAAGCGACACATTTTTAGGTCTGGGCCTACATCTCTGTACTATAAAATTAAACGCATATTAATCTTATACTGACCATTGAAAAACAAAATAGGAACAGGCCTACTACGATACTAAATAAAAAACATTTTTTTTTGCCAAAATAACTAGCTTACGAAAATTATTTTATTTAAAATACATAGGCCTAGCCTATAGCATAACATAACATGATGTTGCTCACAAGTATCTAGTACTAGGTTAGGTATAGAAGTATAGGCCATCGACGGTATAAATATGTTTAGGCCTGCTACTAGATTTTTTAGTAGGCCTACTAACTTAGTACTAGTTACTATTACTTATTAGCCTACTATTTAGGCCTTATACAGTTATTGTTGGCCCATAGGCCTAGAGCCTTTATTACAGTATTTAGCTTTATAACTAGGCCTATTATTTTTTTTTAAAGTTAAATACACATACTATTGCTATTTATTAAAATTTAAACTAATTACATCAATAACAAACAATACTAGTTAGCCTATATAGGTCTATTTAATCTAATTAAAAATACACAACTTGTGTGCGCGCGCGCTCACCCCCCCCCCCCAATGCAGATTTTTTTTCTTGGGACGTTGGCAGGTCTGCGACAGTCAAACGTTTTCCCATCATTGTTGCAGTTTATTACACAATAGCTTTTGCACCTTTTAACTGATACATTATATTTGGGTGTTCAAACCTGTAGATTTGATGAAAAAGACCAGTTTCCGTGGCCACGAAGGGATGTGTGGTAAACAAAATGTCCAGCCGCCTTTACTTTACTCCAACTAGTGGTAGGTACCCATCAGAGCTGGGTGGACTCAAGGGCCACCCTCAAGTCCCGTGAAAAAATCCTAGACTGCACTAGGCTTCGAACCCAGAACCACTCGGCCACCTTGCAGACACATTATAGCGTAGATGAAAAGGTGTGTTGTCGTGTATTCCACCAGACTTTAAACCTCACTTCACCGGAGTGATCGAATCGAGACTAATCTCTTAGGATTCGGAGGACAAACACACTTGTACTACGTAGCACAGCCAGGTTACCATAAAGGGATGGTGCAAACTGTTGACCATTCCCATCTACTCTTTTGTCCTGCAAGGCAGGGCAGTCTAAAAGCAAATGCTCGACCGTCTCTTCCGCTTCAAAGCAATGTCGGCACCGCAAAACGAAATTGGGCCTAAATCGTCCGAAATAGGCACCAATAGGGCAGTGCCCTGTACGGAACTGGGTTATCGTAGCCTGTTCTCTTCTGCGGAGCTTCCACCACGGATCAGCTCGATTGGGCCGTTTTAGTTGCTGCCGCACAACTCGACCCTTGTCAGACTCGTCCCAATTCTTCCACCATTGTCTTGACTTCCACTCACGTATTGATCTGCGGGCACTTTTATGTTAGTTCTTTCCTTTAATAGTTAGTTATAATAGCTTCCAATTCTTCATTCATTTATTCATCGTGCTTTTATTCATTATTTTGCTGACCACGCATTACTTTTGAAGTCTTTCTTAGTACCAATCTCTTCCTCAAAAGAGAATTAAATCATCAAGTCAATATTCAAGTTTAATTACTTCAAATCTTTATACTTTAGCACAAGCACACAACATATTATAATATAATAATAGCTTTTTATTATTACTTTAAAATATCTTTGTACACATATAAAAGGACATGCTTTATAACTAGGCCATTTGTCCAGTCATAACGTCTGCCTAAAAGTCAGGGACAAATAACTCTTACCTAATATCTTTAATGTATATAAGGAACTGACATACTATATAAATAAGTTAATGGTGATTCGCAAATAAAAAAAAGTTAATAATAATGAAATGCATATCATTGTCTTCATACAATTACTGATGGGTACCGGTTTGGGGTAATGTAAAGGCGGCTGGGCATTGTACTGGCCACACAATTCCCTAGTCCGATGGTTTACTTTACTAAGGTAACAGGTGCAACAAAAAACAAAACAAATAACTTTATTTGGAAGCATTTTAAGAAGAAAATTTAAAAGACAAGAAACAGTAAACAATAATAACAGCTGTTAAAACGGACTTCAGGAATTATTTCTTGTTGTTTCCCTTAATGAGATTGTTATAATTATTTGTGGTTTGTTATTTCCCTTGATAAAAAAATTGTTAGACTGATGACCCCAATGTTTTCTTGGCCCATAATCTACCGGTTTGGTCCGGTTCTTTGTACTTGTATCTTGTGCTATGCAGAAATAAAAAGCTTGTGTTAAATGCTAAGTAGTGTATTGACATTCATTATTTACTTACTAATATACTGCAATAGTAAATACAGGGCCGGCTCACACATATAGGCAACCAAGGCGGGCGCCTAGGGCGCAATATTTTCGGGGGGGGGGCGAATAATTGATGATTTTCTTTAAATCTGGAGATTGAAAAATATAAAGAAAATTAAAGTTGAGTACTTTTGCGCGCTACTAGCATAGGCAGACGAAATACAAGGTAATAAAAGGCGAAGGTTATTTTATTTAAGAAAATAGGAAAGTATGCCTTAATACTACTCAGTTTCTCCCCGCATAGGGCGTCACAAACCCTAATGCCGATCCTGAGTAAATAATAATCTGTATAAAAATGACATGCTAGCTTGAGAATATATCATCATTATAAAAATAAAATATCCATACGAACACAAATATAAAAATGGCTTATCTATCCAAGTGGCAATCGGTCTTAGAATGGGCTATCCGAAAAAGTCCAGTGAAACGAAAAACTAAACATCAGTTAAAACCCATTACCAAAGAAAAGACTACGCTAGAGTCACGGGTAACCGGATTTGCTTTCTAAGGAAAAGAAATATCTTTTGCATGACTCAAAACGTCAATACTCATACAATGGAAGTGTTCTGTTCAGTTCTGGAATAATTCAAAATATTTTTTTATTTTTTTTTGGGGGGGGGGGGGGGGGGGAGGTTGTTGTAGTCAACGATGTATACTATGTAGATCGCTTCTTGCCCACAAGTTGTGAAGATTAGGCTTCCGCTTCCGGAAGGGGGAGGGATAAAACAGAATAAACCGGAAGTGTGCGAAGTTTCACTAGATAGAGTCACTAAAGCCAAACCACTACAATGGGAACAACCTAAAACATTTCCCACAACATTTAACAGAAGAACTTTTCAGACACAGTCTAGAAATTAAAATAAACAAGCACAAACACTCAATCCATGTATAAAACTTATTTTATTGTTTTTAATTTTCATATATATCTAGAGTCTATTTCTCTCATTGTTTTTAAATTACCACTTGTGCTTTTCAACATGTCGAAAGAGATTGAAGCATTTGAAGCTGTGCCTATAGACTCTCCTTTCTTTTTTTTTTGCTATCTTCAAGCCTTTATTATAAGACTATTCAATAACTTTACTTCATTTAATCAAGAGACATTCTAATATGGAGAAAATGGAGTAAATGATTACTGATAAAAACAAGAGAGTAGCTAAAGAGGTGTTTCAGATTTATATTTATAATGTAATTATATTAATTGAAGGTTTGGTAATTGTATGTATGCTTTTACAAATATGAGCAAAACATACGTTAATACAATAAATTTTTATAGTGAATGCAAAGTATGAAGTAAAACAAAAAATTACATATATTAATGCCCTACGATATTAAAAAGCCTATTACCTCCCTTGATTACATTTTGAAGTTACTAATGACGTTTAAATATTTAGTATTAAGAAGTTAGAAAGTAGCAGTCTGAATTTTGAAAGGTAAAATAAATATTCGGCTGATGACCGAAAGTCAATATCGGTTTCGGCCGAAACAGAAAGCCAACCGAAAACTAACCTTTTGGCTTCGGCTGAAACTGAAAACAAGCCGAAAGAGGATTTTTGCCTACTTTCGGCGCCGAAACCGACGCCGAAAAATAATTTCGGTCGGCCTCTACACTACATCACATTTTAAAAAAAAAAAAGACAAGAAATATAGTTCATACGGTTGAAATAATTATTGCCAATAATGGTTTAAAATTATTTTAATGGTATTAGCCATATAATAATGAGCGGACTCCCACGTTTAATAAAAATAATAATATGTGCTACCACGGATCTATAAATTATAGGTCAGTGTTGTTAATTCCCCCTCTCAGATGTAAGATGTCTTCATTATCCAGGATAGCCAATGCTAATTGAGCTTCTTATATGTAGCTGGTTGTTTTGTTTTTTTAAATGGAGGGCATATTGGGGATTTTAAAACGCAGCAAGTTGAATTAGTAACATTAATTTAACAAAATGGCCATCAAAATGTGCCAATTGGCGGGAAAATCTGGTTGGAAAGCTGCTATGGAAGGTCATCTGCTATTCTCAACTGCCAGGTATTCTCGCTCTACTTTCAGCTATTGGTTCAACTTACACTTGTGAACAGTATTTATCGCACATGAAAGCTGTTCTAAGCATTCAAAGAGGTGACTTAAACTTCACTACTCAGAAAATGACTAATTTTAAATATGTATCTGCAATCATAAATTAGCGAAGACAAGGCGCTCATTAATTGATACGGACTAATTACATTTAAAAGAGTTTTTATGCTCAACTTCTATAACTAAACATAAATATAAGTAATTCTAAAACAAAATTTGTTTTTATTAATTCAATAAACATAAGATACTTTTTAATATCATTATATTATGCAATTGATGTAATTATTAATGTTAAAAAGATAAACTCCTTAAGGTTAAATTGACAAACAATTAATGCAGGAAATGTTTATTTACAACTGTTTAGCGTAAATTAATTTTATACCTCTAATAATTAAATCTTGTATACCATACTGCTGGATTTATATAAAGAAAAAATAACTAGTCAGTAATATAAATTTTGTTAAATCACAAAACATAAGTTGTTGGGCATTAATATTGAATCAAATTAAGAGACTTACTTTTAATTAAAGGGAGATAATATTTCTAATATTATGTTACTTATTTGAAAAAAAAAGACAACTATTGACTTACAACTTATAACTTTGTAATGATAAACTGAAAAAAGTATTTGAAAATTATATACATAGTATATGACTAAAACATTATAAGTACATTTCATAAGCATTATATTAACTACCCAGTTTGTTTGATAACTACGTATCTATTCCGTATGACTATAATTATTCTGAGTATTGCCACCTGATATAAAAGAAAAATCTCAGTTAAAATGAGAACAAAATATAATCATTATTAGCAGTTTCTAGATTCTAGATACTAAATTGACCACAGAATAGGTTCAGAACAGAATGCGCTATCCCTTTATGCGCATTCACTAAAATTGAATCTCGGATTCCGCAATTTTCTTTTGACTCTAGGTAGCGGTCACTAGAGACGCTATCATAGTAAAATGAGAAAGGCTTATTTATTACTCTTAGCAAGCTTAGGACTAAAGCAAGGCTACTAATATTAAGTGGTATGAGGTTACAACTTACCGTTGTTTATCTTTACGGGGTCTGGAAAGCCATGTAGTTTGATATGCTTATTTATACGATAATTAATCAAACGTTTTCGCGTCATTGTTGCAGTTTATCACACAATAGCCTTTGCACCTTTTAACTGAAACATTAGCTTTGGCTGTTCAAACTTGTAGATTAGATGAAAAAGACCAGTTTCTGTGGCCACGAGGGGATGTGTGGTCAACACAATGTTCAGCCGCCTTTACTTTACTCCAACCCATCAGAGCTGGGTGGACTCAAGGGGCACCCTCAAGTCCCGTGAAAAAATCCTAGCCTGCACTAGGATTCGAACCTAGAACCGCTCGGCCACCGTGCAGACACATTATAGCGTAGATGAAAAGGTGTGTTGTCGTGTATTCCACCAGCCATGGTAGACTGTAAGTTGTATTGAATGATTCACTGATGGATTGATTGAGTGTTTGACAATTTGTGTCTTTTTTTTTCTTATCTTATACATTACAGACGCTCTTTCTATAAAGAAGATTATTGCGTCCTACGCTCATCCGTAGTCCGAGTCCAGTTTACATCTTTACTAAAGTTTTAAAATGATGTTAAGTTACTGGTTTCCCTGGTTTGTTCAGGCAACAATAGGTTGTTATTGGTTTGTATTTCTAAATTAGAATTTAATGCCTTATGTATTATTACTACTTTACTCTTTGCCCCTTCTGCCCTCTAGTGTTTTCATCTATAAATAGATAGGCTATATGGATGATCAACTTCCCAGTCTGATTAAACTAACAAACATGCATCACCACTTTTTAAAACAACATACAAACTCACTATTTTAAAATTTACCTTGTTTTTAACTTTATATCCTTATTGATCCTTTTAAATTTTCATTTGGTAAAACTATTTTATTGTGTTCTATCTTATGATTTTGGTTATTCAAATGGCATCTTGTGACGTAATCTAATGACATGCTTATTGACTTTTGTAGCTGTAGGTCCAGTTCTTGTATAACAATTAGTTCTATGACAGGGCCCTCGAGAGAAAAAAAAGATGCCGGTACGAAAACTTTTGTGGGCCCCCTTCTCCCCCCCCCTCCCCGCCCAAAACCTTTTTTTTTCTAACACTATTCAGATCTTGATGATTTATTTGTATTAGGCCTACATACCTTTGAAAAATCAGGAATCTTTTCAAAAGGTCTGTGAATCATTTTGTGAAACTGCCATTAGTGTAACCATTTACCATTCGAATGTAATAATTTCAATCATAGCCTTACAGGTCTATTACAAATATACATTAATCAAGTATTCTTAGTTTAAATTGTTGTAGATCTAATTGGTCCTCCGCTTCAGTATTGATCAGAATTGATCTAATTATTTACAAATATACCCAAATCATTCATCTTTTGAATGCTTACTGTTTGGTGAAAAGAAATAGTCAACAGAAAATAAATCAAAAGGCCTACATGAATGATAAAAATAGACAGAGAAGAAAAAGACTAGTTATATTAGAACGGGGCTGCCTTAAATTGCATGCCTTTTTCTTGGCAAAACTACGAATTACTGTGTCAAAGTTTATTGTCTTGCAATGCCAGACTCAATACTGAGCCTAGCCAAGTTGTGCAGGCGATCCTGACTCATGGTGGACCTAAGGCAATTTTTGATGAGCTTAAGTTTACTGAAGCTCCTCTCTGCTAATGCTACTGGACTGGTGATGTAAGAAACATCCTCGAACTGACACTAATGTTATGAAAAATGTTTTCTAATTTGGAATTTGCCAAAACATCAGTTCCAATGCACCCAACTGTTCTTTACCAACATTTGCATTGTGAACCATTGTTAGGTGAATTATTTCCTGAAGAAAGTCTTCACAACTTATGATATTATAATACTTTTCTGCTAACTTAGTAGCTTTATACTTCAAGTCTCCCTTTGACATCTTTTGGCAGTTCCAAAGAAAGCTGAATTGAACCGAACTGTAAACTGTAAGCCCTCCAATAACACTATGTCATTATCCAATACAACATAAAATAATGTGTTTTCGAAAGTGGGCTTCCTCAGGGCATTCTTCTGTTTCGTTCATCTCATTCACATTTTTATCATCATGGAATCTTGTTTTTTTTACTGGCAGTTGTATTGATGTTCCTAAACTATTGTACTTCTATCTGCAGGTGGGATTTTGATTTAACAAGCTTAGCTTCATTCCACATTGTTTCCATCTGTTTCGCAAATGCCCCTAGTTGTGCATATTATAAGCTTTCTATGCTTGCAACTTCCATATCTATCGTCGCATCACAAGCTTGAATGACTTTGTTGCAGAAGCCAAAAGAGACTAGTATACTGTGCCAAACGACTGACATTATAATGCTAGTGAAAGAACCGACATAACATATATACATTTCATGAATTTCGTTTCTGGTTTTCGGAGTAAGATTCAGCTCAGGTCTTCCATATCCAACTCAACCCCTGGTAGATGAGCTACAAATTGTTTTACATTTTCAATTCGATCTGACCATATTGTGCTAGAAATGCCATGAAGCTTTGACAGTATTTTCCACCTCTTGAGGCTGCAACTGAATAATATGTATTTATTTTACATTTGTTTAAAATTATGATTACTTCAACCTCCCCTCGTGGCAACCGCACAGGAGATCATTAAAGTGTAAAAGAATCGACTAACTAGCTTTGACTGCCGTACTAGTATGCAGCGACATAGAGTATGAAGGCCTAGACTACTAAGCTAACAGGGAGAACTGTAAGCCTTTAAGGCCCAAAGGTCTATATCTGTAATCGTCCTGCAGAAAAATAATAAAAAAGAGATAAGAAGATAAGATAAGAATGGGCATTTCCTATAGCGCTTCTATCCATGCTATTTAATTAGCATGCTTATTGCGCTCTGGGTCTGATTTGCAGTGGCAGATGTATTAGCCAAAAAGAAAGGTCTTTAAGTTCTTTTTAAAAGATTCTCTTTGTCACAGATTCTTTCAGTGTCTGAGGTAAATTGTTCCATAAAGAAGGCACAACTGATTCAAATGAGCGCACTTCCAGGTACTTGGAAATAATTATGTGCTCTATTCGCTTTATCACCGGGAGCCAGTGGAGTTCCCTCAGTGTCGGGTTATATGATCTTGCCTCCTCACCCCCGAAACAATGCGCGCAGCGGTGTTCTGCACTCTCTGTAATCTCTGCAGTTGGTTCTGGGGCTAACCCCACATGCAACTATTGCAGTAATCCAACCTTGACTGGATAAGAGAGACTGCTACGGTATTGACCGTCCTTCTATTGAGTTGAGGTCGCAGCTGACCCAGGGCGGGAGATGAGACTAACAAGCCTTAACCACAGCAATGATATGTGGAACCATTGATATTAATTTATTATCTATAAAATAGCCAAGGTCTCTAACCGTGTTGGACAACGTTATCTCGGAAGCCCCAACCTTGATCGTAGTAATAGCTATTTTCCGAAGACTGACACGAGAACCACAGATAATTGACTCTGTCTTGTCATCATTTAATTTAAGTTGCCTTAACTATTTGACAGCACTCCTCCACATTACCAACAACAGCAGAGCAGGCAGACGAATCAGGACGAAAACTAAGATCCTAAATGCTATCGGAAATAATTAGGCCCTATATTACAACTTAAGGATTTCATTGCAAATTTAACACAATGTTCAAGTACACATTCATATAATAAAAAAATATTAAGGGCCCCCAGCGCCACGCGAGATTGTAGAAGGTTTTGGGACATCTCCTCTTAGCTTAATAGCAATAATTAAAAAAATACTTGCGTAATTGCCAATTTCATTTTAAATTTGAATATTCATGGGCTTCATGGGCCCCCCTAAACTCTCATGGGCCCCGGTACGGCGTACCGGCTGTACCCCCCTCTCGTGGGGCCTGGTTCTATGTATGGATTTCTTGCTTGGTTTAAAATGCCCTCTGAGCTTACAGTATGTTAGTTGGCAGCGCTATACAAATACAATTATTATTATTATATAAATAAACATACAATTAGGTAAATGTTACGTTGATCAATAAATAGTTAGCTAGATAGAACATTAGTTACCGATAGGTATAAAGATGAAAATATGTATAGGATATATGGATAGATACATTGTTAGATTGATAATTAGATGGATAATTAGATAAATAGTTTGGTGGATAGTATATAGATATTTAAATGGATTTTTAAATGGGCCGGATATTTAGATATGTATTTAGGTAGATAGATAGATGGATATTTAGATGGATAGTTAGATAGATAGTTAGAAAGGTATTTATATAGATAGATGGATAGTTAAATATATAGTTAGATAGATAGTAAGATGGTTATTAAACTGGATATTTAAATAGATATTGAGATATGTACTTAGATAGATAGATAGATATTTAGATGGGAATTTAGATATATAGTTAGAAAGGTATTTTGATAGATATATAGTTAGAAAGATAGTTAGATAGATCGTAAGATAGATATTTCGATAGATAAATAGTTAGATGGATAGTTAGATATATAGTTAGATATGTATTTAGATAGATAGATAGTTAGATGGATAGTTAGATATATAGTTAAATATGTATTTAGATAGATAGATAGTTAGATGGATAGTTAAATATATAGTTAGTTATGTATTTAGATAGATAGAGGAATAGTTAGATAGATAGTTACATGTAAGTGCCTTCTTTATCAGTTTTACATATTTATATATAAAATGAAACAAAAGATAAAAGAAGTTAGAATAAAACGAACGAAGAACGACAATGTAAACCAAATACCCAACATTCTAGAGTTGCAAGTGTTTCAGTTACTGTTATATTATAATAACGACCTATATAACAGATTTAACCTGAACTATATAATATGATCATGTCAAGTCTGCACGCGAGGCTTAAGGCAGTGACAGTAAGAGAGCGCGCTGGTGGGGCGCGAGTCTTTGTATGTGAGCACTTGACAGAAAGTTGACTTCATAGACATAATGACTTAATGACTCCATTGTCTTCTTGCCTGATCAATGAACATTGTGTGTCATTCAATATCACTACACAGTCAGGTAGGCGATTATCTCCCCCCCTCCCCCAACCCATTCACGGTCAGGCAGGAGAATATCCCACTCCCACATCACACGCAAAGACCTAGGCAGACGTATTGGAGAGTGATTGCGTTACTTTGAGAAGAAGGAGAAAAATAAGGAGCTAGATGAATGATCTATCCGTTTATCTACATGTCTATCTGTCTGTCTATTTACCTGTCCATTTTTCTGTTTATCGTCCAGCCTACCTATTTATCTGCGTATCATTTCCACCTAGTTGCCTACCTGCCTATACGTCTGCCTACATACCTGACTGCTGATCTGCCTTTCTACCTACCAGTCTGACTATCTGCCCAACTATTCATCCTTTTTTCTATATATCTGCATATCTATCTCTCCAATTATATCACTCAATCTATCTTAACTATTTTATATATCTATCCATGTATCAAACTATCTATCTATTCAATCATCTTTTAATATATCTATCTATTTGTTTTTGTTTTTTTTTGGTTATGCAGTAATGCATATGTAAAATTGTTGTATTATTTTCGTAATGAACAATAAACATTCTTGCATTTATGCCGAACATATAATAGGAATGTACTGTTTTCTAATATCATACTCCATCTTAGTGCTACACTAGATCGCCTTAAATGACAACTACAATGTTTACAGTTAATTCGAACTTGTAGATCTCAACCTTGGGAACTTTTATTTTGTATTTATTTTGTCAGCAGTGACCTTTTTTTTTTTCTGCACATTGCTTCAAATGAGATTGTGTTGCCACCACAACACCTAATCGTCTTTATTATTTCCCTACATTCACCTAAGCCTAACATAGTCTATGATTCGGCCCGGGGGTGGGGGGGTAATCATACGTTTTCACCGAGGAGGCAAAACCCCCCGCAAAGACCTTCAAGACTGCAAAGCGCTAAGGAGTCGTTATACCACTTCTCACACTATTCTGTCTTACAATGATGATTCCATCAATGATGTCCTAACCTTTAACTGCAACGTAAACACCGTACTCTTGGCTAAATAATTACTCGCTACACTGTTTTCTTCATAGAGTCTCTCTCTCTCTCTCTCTCTCTCTCTCTCTCTCTCTCTCTCTCTCTCTCTCTCTTTCTCTCTCTGTATCTATCTGATTTTCTTCGGTCTCTCCATCCAACTCCATGACATAGTTTTTTTTTGTAAAATAAAATTTTAAAAAATCGTTCAATTCTCGTAGCGAGCAAAATAGGCAACGGGTCAGCTATTCCTGGAACAACAGAATCGCTTCAGAATGCGAAGGATTGCATTGGTATTGAAACTATTACCAGTGAAGGCGTTTCTGGGTAGAAAGCCCACCCGTCCGGTTTACTGCTTTCTGAAGCACTCACTCGTGTAAGATTTGTTCCATTGTGAGTGAACAAAGGGGGTTTTGGAATTCTTAAAGTTAATAATGGCTCTTCGTGTGCAGCTATGCAAGAGCAATGATTTATCTACGTCAGAAGATTAGATGTTAAGTTCTTTTTTTTTCTTTTTACAATAGCTTAGCTTAAGGGCAAAAGAGCGTAGAAGTAATAATACATAAAGCAATAAATTGTAGCCTAGAAATACAACGCATCAGTCCATTACAATGCTCACATAAATACAATATTCTTGTTTCATATAAATATAATAATAATATAAGCATGTAAGTTCTCATTCTTACCGAGTGGCAGAAGGGCATGGAATGGGTTCCCTGAACAAAATAAGAAAACCAATAGCTTAACGTCATTTGAAACACTAAGCAAAATGCAAGCCTAGACTCAGACCATTGATACACATAAGGCGCAATAAACGTCTTTGTTGAAGCAGCGTCTGCAATACATAAAGCAATAATAATATTGTTCTAGAAGTTTCCGTGGCCAAGGCATAATATGATAGGTGTCCCCAACACAATGCCCATCCGCCTTTAATTAGCCCTAACTGGTATCGATCCAAAAGGCCCAGTGACACCCCTCATCTCGGGAAAAATCCCATGCTTCAAAACCTGGGCTCGCCAGACGATTGCACTATGGTCGTCCACAGGGCTCCATACAATAGTAGAGTTTAGATCTAATTACGATTGAATACTATCAACTTTGTAAAAATCATTCAAACCTAAATCGCTATAGTAAAGATTACATAATTGTACATGAATTATTCAATTCTAACTTAGAAATGCTATTTAAAAAATGTTTCTTTCAAACACAGAAAGTCATACAGATCTGTAAAATAATTATTCCATATTCGTCGACAAGTTCTCTTTTCTCTTTAGAGTAATTGACAAGTCTTAATTAAGTGTGACCTTTTGAACTGGGATGATCGTGAACTTCCGGTGAAATTTACCGCCATTTTCGTAAATAAAAACCATGCTTTTGGTGCTGTTTGACAGTTGATTTCAACATCGACAGCCAGTTCTGGTCTTCTAGAAATATACAACGGCTACAAGATTAGTTCTGAGGAATCCGTTTTTAACATCAAAAGTGAGTAGGCGATAATTAATACTCAAAGTGTTAGTCGCGTTAGGCTAAATGGAGCTTTTGTTTATAAAATAAGTTAGTCAAGAGTTGTGTCCTTGGTAATTAAATAAACACAATGCTGAGATTCATTAAAAAAATTACAACACCAAAATTCTTTTGCATTAAACAATTAGTTTGGGATTATAAATAGGTGATTATCCAAATCTGACATTCACAATCCATCGTTTTCTTTTGGCGCCATCTTTTGGAAATGAAAAAAAAATTAATTCACCACATATTTTCGTACAACCAGTAACGTAGCACACATACATGTTCCGAAGAAAATGATCGAATAAGACCGGAAATGTTTCTTCTTTTTTACCTTTTTATGCATACATAATCGTTAAGACTTGTCAATTAGGGCGACTAATGTCTTGTTAGTACGACTCGTGATAACCGATGACATCAGTTCAAACCCCTTACCAGTAACAGAGTGTTTAAAGAAACTCATGTTATAACCGATGTATATTAATGTTTTTTTTCTAAATAAGTTCAAGCATGTAATTCTTGTTTTAAAACTTGCATCGAGTGGCTTGAGTGTATTATTTCATAATTCATAATGAACCCCAGAACCCAAGGCGGAAGTCAGAAACCTGGGGGGCCATCACAATGTGAATGCGTGAGTGCTTGCGAGTGCTACGATTTGTGAACCGTACTCACTCACGTGAATGCAATGTAAAGAATATATGACCTCGATAAAAAAAAAACTTCCTCTATAATAGATACTATTTTTAAAAAAAAAGACATATCTACGATTCATGGCTATCTGTCTATCTGCGATCTCCAATTAACTGAATATCTCAGAGAATTTCTCGATGTTTTAGTTCGTAGTTTCCATTCATCGAGAAGTTCTGGACATAGAATGTCGTAAAAAGCCGAGACTGTGTACACTGACAACAGAAAAGGAAATTTAATACAACGTAAGCCTAGCAGAAAATCGATTTACTTTCTAAGAGAATATTTAAAAAAAGATATATGATATACGTTTCCATACATTTAAAAAAAATAGGTAGTTGCTTTTAAAGTTTTTTAAAAAGTGTTTTTATAGCTAAAGGTCAGTTCGAACTGAACTGTGTATACAAAGTGAATAATTGAAGAAAAAAAAAAGCGAACTGAGCATGGCGAATAAGATAACATACAAACGTTCATTGAGTATGTCAAATATGATAACTTACAAATGATTCACTTAGCATGCCAAATATGACAACATACAAATGACCAACTGAGCATGGCAAATATGATAACATACAAATGATTCACTTAGCAAGGCAAATATGATAACATACAAATGAGTCTGAGCTTGCCAAATATGATAACATACAAACGATCACTGAGTATGCCAAATATGATAACATACAAATGACCCACTGAGCAAGGCAAATATGATAACATACAAATGAGTCTGAGCTTGCCAAATATGATAACATACAAACGATCACTGAGTATGCCAAATATGACAACATACAAATACTAACTAAGCATTTCAAATATGACAACATACAAATTAAATGATTAATTAAACATTTCAAATATGACAACATACAAATGACTAATTAAGCATGCAAAATATGACAACATACAAATGACTAAGTAAGCATGCAAAATATGACAACATACAAATGAGTAACTAAGCATGCAAAATATGACAACATACAAATGAGTAACTAAGCATGCAAAATATGACAGCATACAAATAACTCACTGAGCATGTCAAATATTATAGCATAAAAATTACAATGAACAACATCAAATCTCAAACAGCAATATCGGTTTCACTCAAATTCAGATCCAAAATCTCGCCTAAAGATAATATGTCAGACACTCTTCCTGATTTATCTAAATCCAAATGATGCGTTTTATTTTTCTCTTGGAAACACTTTAAAGCTTGCGCCTGGTGCTTTTTATAGTTGTTGTTTTAAATACGGTTTAGAGTCATTGTCTATAAGTCAAACCAACTCCACTCCATATCACTTGGTTGGAATGAAAGCGTTTTGGCATCGTGCCGAGCAAACAATTCTAAAATAGGGGGGGGGGATGGTTTGTTCAGATTGTGTACCTTTCTTAGTATATTGATCTGCAGGAGCCCATTTCTCTTCTATTTCAAAACAGTTCTTTTAATCCTTGCCACCTCCGATTGACACGCCTCCGTGTTGAGCTGTAATTTGTGTCTATCTCTCTTCGAAAAGAAACAGCTGACAGAGAAGCAAAAGACGCCCTATTTTGTTTACAGAAAGTACGATTCCGATTCCATATCTAGACATAAAATCCTTAATAATTAAATATACAAGACAAAATTGGACTAACTTCTTGAAAACCGAATTCAATAAACTGCAATATTTGAAAAACTAAAAAAAACTGGCATGATACAGTCCAACTAATTGGAAAGGACGGAGTTTTTCTCTGTAGACTACATACATGACACATAACACTAACACATTCCTTTCTCTTAAAACGAGAAACGGCCCCAATGTGTGCTTTCTGCAATGTCACCTTAACAGTCTCACATTTTGTTGGAATGCAATACATTTAGTCAATTTCGACGTAAATACTATTACTGTAGAACTCTTCATAAGCTTTTCAGCAAAATTAAACCAAAATTAAACCAAAATTAAACCAAAATATATAATAAACTATATTAAAGACATCCAACTTTACTACAGGATTTAAAGATATAAGAACACTATAAATTGGATACAAGAAAAGCATGACAACAACATTAACAAAAAGGCCATATATAACTTTTAATGTTGATGGCCAGGAAATACAACAATTCAATTGATAAAACCGGACTCCTGCATGAGATGGAATTCCCACAACGCCTTCATCACACTACGCCTAGTCATCACCCCCCTTCCCCCCACCAACCACCCCGAACCTGGATGTCCATATTTTCTAGTGGTCAAGATACAGCCTGTCAATGTGCAGTACTCTGGTCAAACTAGTCAATGAGACGAGCAGTATTTCAATTGTCAAGTCTCTAGGACTTCATTCCTCTGGCGAATGACGTCTTCTTGTGGTGAGATTTACGGCGCACTGGTCATTGCAACAGAATTATCCATCTGTTTTCTCTCCCCCCTCCCCCACCCCTGCTGTTGAGTTGTAAATCTTTGATAGCGATCTGCCTAAAGAAACAAGCCCGATGTGACATTTAATATTAAAAGCAAGAATTCGGAAATATTGTTCAAAGACAAAATATTGGCCTTTTCAAAGTGAAAACATGTTATCTTTAAAAAAAAAAAGAAAATATCTAAATTATATTTGCAATTCACGAATAGCATTTAATTAAGCAGGGAATGGGTTGTCTTTAACTGTCCGGATAAAAAAACACACCAAGCTCAACATCGTCTTCAATGTATATTTCTAACTCCAGATAAGCGTTGTAAGTAAAGTACCCTTGAGACCAAACTGATCTTGGGGCTGGTGAAGCAGCGTTCACTAGTTTCTGTGGCCACGGCATAGTTGGGGATGTGTGGCCAGCACAATGCTTTACTTTACCACAACTAGTGTCAGGTACATATCAGATGGGTAGACTCAGGGGCACCCTCATGTCCCAGAAAAAAAAATCCTAGTCTGACACATGATTCGAACCCAGGACCATTCGGTACACCAGTCGAACGCGCTGCCACTCGTCCACCGTACCCCATATATATGCCTAGTATGTAGTAATAGTATTCTTGTATGTAAGTTATAAGATGAAATAATACATCAAACACTGTCAAACAGGGCAAATTCCCCATATATATCCCTAGTATGTAGTAATAGTATTCTTGTATGCAAGTTATAAGATGAAATAATACATCAAACTGGGCAAACGTTTTATTACGATGCAAATATATTACATGATCAACAATAATACAAATCATTATCGATTCGGACACTAATTGGTACTGTCATGTATATTGTTTTTCCAAGAATTGGAACACGCAATGTTTATTCTCCTCTCTCTCTCTTTTCTTACTACACGCGATATTAGGACGTTTAGTAGGAAAACGAAAGGTTCTAGGTAATGCTGGGATTCTGTGTTGATCTCAAATTCTCAGAGTCTGGGAACGACTCATTATTTAATAGGGGAAGTTCATATCGTTTTGTTATGAGTTTTGTAATGTTACCATGATTTTCACCCCTACTGGTAGTGGGTCTGTCCCTTGCACCACTCGGATAGTATTTAATGATTTGTTTTGTCTGAAAGACAGAGAGTTTTCAAAAGATGTTCCTTTGAACGTTTGTGTTTGCACTATTTTATTCTAACTGTACATAATAGATATATTGTATATATTGAACATACCACCTGAAATAAACTATCAACAACAGTTACACTGAAGCTTCTTTGTCAAGTTACTATCCTATTGTGTTGTATACATTACTATAAGATTTATCTACTACCATAATTTACAAGAGAGGAAATGTTGGAATACAAATACTGAATTTCTGCCCAGGACTATAAGAAGAGTTCGTGTAATACTGAAACATAAATACTAATAATTAAAGTCTCCCCTAGGACTAACGAGAATTATCAGCAAGATCTACACAGCTCTGGCCACAAGGGGATTGTGGACGTAACAAAATTTGGTGGTCTCGCCCGGTATATTTGAGTTCTACTTTTCCTGACCTAGGATTGACAAGATTTGGTAGTCTCGTTCGGTAGATTTGAGTTCTACTTTTCTTGATCTAGCTGACCTATAAATATTTTGTGACATTAGTAGTACTGAGAGCGGCATATTTGTGTTTCGTTTTCAGGACTGTGAAACTATTCTTTTTAAAAAGAGGAGAGAACTGGTTTGCGTTCTTATTTCTTGGGAAGTGTGAAGATTCCACGAAGTGTTTAATATTATATTGTGCAAATTTCTGGACAAATCGTAAGTTGGAACTTTATATTTTATTATACAATACATACTACTCTACTATCACAAATATTTTGAACGCTACACTATGGCTTCGAATATATCAAGTGAGGAACTTAATGCCATGTCATTTGCTGAATTAAAAGAATTAGCTGAGTCCTTTGGGATTGAGGCAGGACAGGCAAGACCTAATCGTAATCGTTTGACCAAAGAAATTATGACATGTTTGAACGGGCAGAATGCCATGAACACTGGTAGTGTAGTTGAAGTGGGACAGAACGATATCAATGAAGGTTATGTAGCTCCCAGTGGGGGCGAGGTAATTGCCCACGGAGACGAGGTAAGAAATATGTCATCTAGATCATCAAACAATGATGAAGATGAAGGGTTGAGTGAAAACCTAAAATTCCAATTAGCTATGAAGAGAATGGAATTGGAAAGAATTAGGATTGAAAGCAGAGAAAGGATAGAGATGGCACGCATGAACAGACCTGACCATCGTAGGGACAGCAATGGTATGGATATTAGCGCAATGAAGCAACACTTGCCTATATTCAGAGAAGAAGATGTTCAAGATTTCTTTTTGCTTTTTGAGAGGATAGCTGTAGATTATCAGTTCCCTGATGATAAGATGGCTTTATTGTTAAGGTCAACTCTCAACAAAGGAAAAGCATTGGACGTAGTGTTGAGTTTAACACCCGAGGAAATAAATGACTATGAAGTAATCAAAGATAGGGTGCTAAAAAGTTATTCCCTGACACCAGAAAAATATAGAAAGCTATTTAGAGACAGAAAGAAGGCATATGATCAAACTCATGTAGACTTTTTGAGACAAAAGGAGAAAATGTTAGAACAGTGGCTAAGGTCACAGAATGTAAGTGAGTTTGATAAACTCAAGAACCTAATATTGTTTGAGGAATTCAATGATTGTATTCGAGTGGATATTAAAACCCACATCTCAGACCGAGGGGTTGAAGATGTGCATGAAGCTGCTAGATTGGCAGATAACTATGCCATAATTCACGCCAGCATAAAGCCATATTATGCTGACAAACCCAAAGTGCACAAACCAGAGTCCAAGGAGGCTAGTAAACCAAAAGAGACAAGTGAAAACAATAATAAGAACAGTGGTGTAAATAATAATAGTAACTTAGTTCATTTCAGGAAGCAGACAGATGTAAATAAAGCAAAGGTGGTATGTTTCAATTGCAAGAAAGAGGGCCACATGAAGAAAGATTGTTGGATCCTTACCAAGAAGCAAGGTGCTATTCTACACTGTGCCAGAGTGCAGAAAGATAGCAAGCAGACAGAAGAAGTGTGCAACACAGGGTCAAGAAACTCAAAAGAAATGCGGCCGGCATCGCCCATAGTTGTGGAGTCGATGGTTTTTGAGAACAGTCTATCTAAGGTAAAAGAGAATAGCTGTACTCAATCTATTATGCTTTCAGAAGGCCGTGAGGAACAGATGGTTCCTGAAGTCCCGGAAGAGGACGACCTATCCGATTTTCGACCCTTTGTCTACGAGGGGACAGTGTCGACAGAAGTCGATGTACTCAGCAAGAAGAAAATACAGATATTACGTGACACGGGTTCTGCTGTCAGCGTGATCCTGGAGGGCAGTGTGCCGTTAACGGATGCCACCAGTACCGGTGAGTCTGTTGTGCTGAGAGGTGCTAGTATGGAGGCTGTGGAAGCTCCACTGCACAGAATAAAACTCGAGTCGGATATTTTTACAGGTAACATCGTAGTGGGAGTGTGGCGCGCACTACCCGTCAAAGGCGTTTCCATGATATTAGGAAATGACATTATGGGCGGCAGAGTCACTGTCGAGCCCATGGTTAAAGTGTTGGAGACAAAGATGGCGGAGGACAAAAACCTACGTCCTGCCAATGAACGCCCAACATGTGCACTGACAAGAGCAATGCATAAAAAGAAGTCGGTAAAGACTCCTGCTACGCCGTGTAGTGCAACAAAAGATGTGTTTGTCTGTTCTGAAGACACACATGCGAATGAAACAGTGATAACAGAAACACCTGACATCGATTTAAGTGCTACGTTCTTTGCTGAACTAACAACTGGTGATGCAACCGAGAACGATAACATTTTGTCACCAAAGCAGAAATTGGTGAAAGAACAATTGAATGACGAAGTAATAATGCAACTCAGAATGAAAGCTGTTGATGAAAAGACTGCAGATGCAATGGCGGAATGTTTCTACATGAAAGATGAAGTGTTGATGAGAAAGTCGAAACCGCTCAACTCAGGTACAAACGAGTGGGACAGTATTCACCAGATTGTAATACCTAAGTGCTATCGTCAAGATATACTGCGTATGGCGCATGATCTTCCTTTCGCTGGTCACATGGGAGTCCGAAAAACGCACCACCGTATCCTCCCTTACTTCTACTGGCCAGGACTGAGAAGAGATGTCGAACAATACTGCAAGACTTGCCACGTATGCCAAATGGTAGGACGTCCTAACCAACGAATTCCTGTCGCTCCACTCCAGCCGATACCAGCGTTCGACGAACCATTCAGTCATATACTCATTGATTGCGTGGGCCCGTTGCCGAAAACAAAAGCCGGTTTTCAATACCTGCTCACAGTCATGTGTTCATCCACTCGCTTCCCGGAAGCCATTCCGTTGCGGAACATAACAACAGTGAAGGTGGTAGACGCCCTGACAAATTTCTTCACACGTTATGGCCTACCGAAGACAGTACAGTCCGACCAGGGGACTAACTTTACTTCGAACATTTTCAAACAAGTCATGGAACAATTAGGGATAAGCCATAGGCTATCAAGTGCCTATCATCCTGAGAGCCAGGGAGCTCTGGAAAGGTTTCATCAGACATTAAAATCGATGCTTAAAAAGTACTGTTATGAAAACGAGAAAGACTGGGATAAGGGTGTGCCTTATGTACTGTTCGCTGCAAGGGAGGCCACTCAGGAATCCCTGGGGTTTAGCCCATTCGAACTTGTGTATGGACACTCAGTCAGAGGTCCGTTGAAACTTCTACATGAAACTTGGCTAACGGACAGTGAACCGATTGGACTTTTGTCATATGTAGATAAATTTAAAAATAGGCTTTATCATGCTTTTAACCATGTGAAGATTCATTTTCCACAGATGCAGGAGCGTATGAGACAGAACTATGACCGTAAAGCTACAGCTAGAACTTTTGCACCAGGTGACAAAGTTCTTGTGTTTCTACCTTTGCAAAATCAGCCTTTAAGTGCAAAGTTTAGTGGACCCTATGAGATAGAGTCAAAGCTTGGCGAGGTCAATTATTTGATAAAGACTCCTGACCGGAGACAAAAGCAGAGGGTATGCCATATTAATTTGCTTAAGCCCTATGTTTCCAGGGAAAAGAGTAAACCACGGGAGGTCCCCATGATTTCATTAGCTAGAGTCCCGACGGACTTATCTAGGATAGAATATAAGTTTGCAGAAAGTAAACTTAATAATACAGATGCCCTTAAGAGTTTAGATACAAGGCTAGAACATCCTCCGGTAGAAGATAAGGAGAAGATTATTGAGCTGGTACATGAAAATAAGTCAATGTTTACAAATGTTCCCAGTAGGACACATGTCATAGAGCACGATGTAGTGTTAACCGATAGTGCCAGGTCTATTAAACAGCATCCATTTGACCCCATCAGACCTGAGCATATTAAATTAGATGTAAAGTATATGTTAGAAAATGACATAGGAGGAAAATGTGATAGCAAATGGTCTACACCCTGTGTGATGGTACCAAAAGCCGACCACACACTGCAGTTTTATAGAGACTTTGGGAAATTAAGTAATTTGACAGAGACCGACTGGTATCCCATTTCCCGTATCATCGACAAGATAGAGACAAGGTCATAGCTGATAATCTATCTCGGGTGCTTCATGATTGACTGAATAACCCTATACTTCTTTTTCAGATCATCTCACTTATTCATTAAGAATGTGTCATGATAACCTATCATTCGTTTGAATTTTGATTATGGAATACCTATAGAATACTTGTATCATACAGAAGTCAAGTCTTTTGAAAGTATTGATAATTCTTATAATCATGTATAATATTGATGTTCTGATATATTTTAAATTCATTTGATTATGGAAAAGAAATTCCATTTAAATGTTGATGCATGATGCAATAAATATGTAATATGCACGTATTTACTTGATATGGATGGATAAAAGTAATTGTCATCACATGCAATTAAGTGGGAAAACTTTGAGATAGTTGATTTATTATATTGTTTTATTTTAGTTAATGAATGGAACTAAATAATAATATGTACAATTTTTATCTTAGAAAGAGATGTAATATCAATTGGTATAAATTAATAGATAATATTGGAAATCTATTGCTAAATTGTTATATCATGGCAATAGAATGGGAAAAAAACTAGTGGATATTCACTATGTTGTATATAGGTTGTTATATATTCCATATATCCGGGAATGGAGGGAAACAAAGGTACCTAAAGGTGAGCACTCATTCAACCCTGAACAATCTTTTATATTAAACTTTCAAATTTGCCAAAAACGCATAATAGTGGATTACATTTTGATATTTAGATTACTGTAGTAATCGTAACTAGAGCGTATTTTCTCCTCATATTTGAGAAAAGGGGAAGTATCATCATCTTAGGTATGAACCCTGTTAATGTCAAGTTGACACTGTAATTTAAAGGGGAAGTAACCTATAGTTTGATTCGAGTTACGTATTACTTATCTTTTGGTTTGTATATTAGAAGTAAACTGTTGGAAATTGACAAGAGTTTGAGCAATGTTATATTTGTTTAATAGATTAAAACTTTTTGCAAATTTTTGGTGGAAATCCACACAACTGTACATAGTTAAAATAAGAATGACTAGAATATTTTTGAATTATTTGTACTTGTTGAGACATTAGTTAATATTAATACTAACGGTGAAATATTTGTCCATCACGTTATAATCACAATTACCATTGGGTAGTGACACTTTTTATAATTTAGTTGTGCCAGTGAGCCATGTTTGCTTAAATTGTCTAATAATCTTCCATTGATTGTTGGTTATTAAAACGATAGTGTTAAGTACGAAAAATGTACCATGTTGAGTATTACTTGGGTAATTATGGTACATTATTTCTTTCATTGGGTGGGGGCGTGTCATGTATATTGTTTTTCCAAGAATTGGAACACGCAATGTTTATTCTCCTCTCTCTCTCTTTTCTTACTACACGCGATATTAGGACGTTTAGTAGGAAAACGAAAGGTTCTAGGTAATGCTGGGATTCTGTGTTGATCTCAAATTCTCAGAGTCTGGGAACGACTCATTATTTAATAGGGGAAGTTCATATCGTTTTGTTATGAGTTTTGTAATGTTACCATGATTTTCACCCCTACTGGTAGTGGGTCTGTCCCTTGCACCACTCGGATAGTATTTAATGATTTGTTTTGTCTGAAAGACAGAGAGTTTTCAAAAGATGTTCCTTTGAACGTTTGTGTTTGCACTATTTTATTCTAACTGTACATAATAGATATATTGTATATATTGAACATACCACCTGAAATAAACTATCAACAACAGTTACACTGAAGCTTCTTTGTCAAGTTACTATCCTATTGTGTTGTATACATTACTATAAGATTTATCTACTACCATAATTTACAAGAGAGGAAATGTTGGAATACAAATACTGAATTTCTGCCCAGGACTATAAGAAGAGTTCGTGTAATACTGAAACATAAATACTAATAATTAAAGTCTCCCCTAGGACTAACGAGAATTATCAGCAAGATCTACACAGCTCTGGCCACAAGGGGATTGTGGACGTAACAGTACAGACTAACTACTTCCTACCCCATGTATTCCTATTAACTAATGGGCTTCCCTAACGAATGAACGCTGGCAAAAACTATAAAAACAATAATAATTACGTATATTACAGCAATATATTTAAAAACAACAATACCAGTGCAGCACTACAGTCTCATTAGAGGCATGGGTTTTTTGAACAGGCGGATGATTGTTAATCGAGTGTAACCCGAGGGCATATGATAGAACTCGATTGCAGTGTATCTCGCATTCCAGTGTCGCCAGACCCATTAAATTAAGGTTTGACGGCGATATAGTGTTAAAGAGTTATACAGAAGCGGTAGGAAGCTTTGATACGCCTGCTGTTCGTTGTGATCAGCTCAGTGCTTTAAGATTTTCGCTAAGTGCGCAAAGTAAAAATTCGTGGCATGGTTTAAAACACAACTTTAGTCTTACCGGATGTGTCAAAGTCCGTCAATTTTTGGAATTTTGTTGGGTAAGCGCAATAGACGTTATGTTCAATATATATTCTAGCGTGCACTGAATAGCCATTGTAACAACAATGTTATAGCAAGTTTTTGCGTGCAAGAATGTTAACTTGTTATAATGTGCCACTATTCTTCTTCTTCTTCTCTTATCCAGTCTGTAGAGCTGTTTGCTCTCTTGCAGTCAGTGTCAGACAAACATATTTACATGTCTTTTTCAGTTGTTCAATACTGCTATATAGTGTGTTGGTAAAGGTAGGTTGAGGGGGGAGCAGAGTGTATCTGAGGTCGGGCATTCAAGTAGGAAGTGGTCTACAGTTTCTTGTGGGCAGGGGCAAAGTCTGCAGTTAGGTGGGTGAGTTGGGTTTATTCAATTTAGGTGTGAGTTGAGTGCTATATGTCCTGTTCTCAACTGGAATATAGTGCATTGTTCTTTTCGGGGGAGGAACTTTATGTTGTCTTGTTTGTTGGGGTGATTCATTTCTTTGTACATTTTTCTTCCAGTTGTTCCCTGAGCCCATTGGTAACATGTGGATGATTGGGTGTAAAGTCGTGAAGGGGCCTGGATCCAGGATGTGACAATGAAACTGAGTAATCCCAGAATCTAAAAAACTAAATGGCACAACTGAGTGTCATAACCATTTGGAGAGCTCAGAGGATGGCGGAGATTGGACAATAGGCCAGCCCCACCTCGGTACAACTCAGCCCTGACTCAATGCAGCCTGATCCCGGAGTACAACTCCCAGGTGCTAGGTACAGAACCAAAAACTCTCTTGAACTGCGGGGTTTGAAAAAAGCCGCAAAGGAAATCCCAGAATAACAATGTGCCACTATAAAATAACAAGATAGTGCCCAGTTGTAATAAATAAGTTAGCTTATATATTATTACAGACGCTCCTTCTATAAAGAAGATTGTTGCGTCCTAAGCTCATCTGTCTAGTCTTGCATCTTTAACAATGTTTTAAATGATGTTAAGTTACTGGTTTTTCTGGTTTGTTCAGGAAACCCATTGCATGCCTAAATGCCACTCGGGAAGAAAGAGTACTTATATGCATTTGTTCTTGCATAGGGGATAAGGAAAGTGTTTTTGTCTTTATGTTTATCTGAGCTTTGTAACAGGCTGTTATTGTGGTGTATTTCTAAATTAGAGTTTAATGCCTTATAAATTATTACTACTTTACTCTTATGTGATTTTCCTTATCGAGTAACACATTTTGAGACCTGCTGACTAAAAAAACAAACACTGCTTAAATCAAGTTGAGTGCGCATGTCTATAAGTGACGTAACTGAAAATATCATCATTGATTATCATAACGAGATTTCAAATGCTATTTAAAAAATATATATATATATAAAATTATATATATATATATATATATATATAAATATATAATGAATGTTGTGATGGGAAAGTGCAACGGAATTTTATATCTGTATGGAAATATTTGAATTATCTCCCTTTCATTATATATTAATATTCTCGTCTTCACATCTTTCAGTTTTTTTTATTCTGTTGAATCTTTTTCGGTATTTAATATTTGCATTTTTCCCAAAGTTTACTAATAATTAAATTTAAAAAAAAATTAAAATAGAAAACAATCAATATCATTCTTTGTTGTTTAATGTACTTTTACAAAAATGAGTCTATTTTAATTAATATTATTTGTGTTTGTGTCTGTGTGATTACTTTGTGTGTGTGATTTCTGGTTTAAAATTTAATTTGCGTGTGTTTGATTTGTGTTTTTTTTTCATAAATGTTATGTTTGTGTACGTGTTCAATCTATAAATCTACTTGCAATGTTTTGTGTGGTTTGATTTGTGTGTGTGTGTTTTATCATTATTTAAATAATTTAATTTATGTATGTTTGTTTGTGTCTCTAGGTTTGTAGACAATCAACAAGCATGTATCATATAGTTCTTTATGTAGTGACTTTTAGTGTGTTTGACGATTTTTTTTGGCTCACGATGGAGTTCTCTCACAAGTAAAATAATCTTAGAATTATTTAGTAACGAAAACGTTGAAAAACAGTAAAGTAAAGTACCGTTCGGACCAATCGGATCATAGGACTGGTGAAGCAGCGTTCACCAGTTTCTGTTGCCGCTAAATATAAGGGGAGGTATGGCCAGCGCAATGCTCAGCCGCCTTTACTTTACCCCCAACTAATGTCAGGTACCCATCAGAGCTGGGTAGACTCAGGGACACCCTCAAGTCCTGAAAAAAAAAATCCTAGCCTCTACAAGGATTCGAACCCAGGACTATCAGGTCGCCAGTCGAATGCGCTGCCCCATCAACACGTTGAAAAAAAGGACCGAGATATTTCTAACAAATGGCGGGGCTATATAACTACATAGCACAGAACAATGGAAATAAAATTAACTAGTACATAATGAAGGAAATAAAGCAAGGCCTATCTATCGAACAAGGAAATAAATATGCACAGAACGTTGGAAATATAGCTACTTAGCACAAAATATGTGTAGCCTACTCCAAAATATATGTTCTCTTATTATCTAGCATAGTTAAAATACACATTTTCTTTGTCAAAGCCGACAAATTCAGGGAAATCCATTCTAGCACTTCCTGCACCAACACACAGAGAAGGCACGCAGCTGAGGTGTAATTAGTTGTTGCCAACTAATTTCTCTTTCAACGTCCATCGAGAGGCTTGAGTGTATTATTTCCTATAGAATCAGACCCTAGGCAGACAACAGAATGATCGTGCAATAAATAGGAATAAAGCTATTTAGCATAGAATTATTATGGCTGGGTAGGAGTTAATGTTGACACTGCTGTGTTTAGGGACAGAGGAGGTTCATTGTCTCATTGGTATGCACAAAGGGATAGTTTGTTGGGGTAATTGTGGCCCTCCTGCTGTGTGCATAACGATGGGAGTCAATTTGTTCCATACCAATCCAGGAACTGATTTTATAAGTTGTCACAATTGTATGTGACAGCAATAATTCATGAGTCTTGGGATAAAAGGGGGGCACGGTGGCCCTGCAGTAGCGCGTTCGGCTATTGTACCGGAGGTGCAGGCTAGGATTTTTTCCCGGGTTTGGAGGGTGTCCCTGAGTCTACCCAGCTCTGATGGTTACCTGACCTTTGTTGGGGTAAAGTAAAGGCGGTTGTGCACAGTACTAGTAACATAATCACATAGTATTATGCCGTTGCCACAGAAACTGGTGAACGCTGCTTCGCTCGACCTAAGGATCAATTTTGTCCCACGGGATACTTGGGATAAAAATAGGGGGTGTGGATTATTTTTATTCTTTGTATATTAACTTATCTTATTGATTACAGACGCTTCCTCAAAAAAGATTATTTGTTTTATCGATAGAGCCTAAGAAACAACAAAAACGTTTCTACAAAACTGGTCGGTCTCAGGTACCAATGAAACAGCGTTTACAATGTTTCAGTTGCCACGGCATACACAGGGATTGTGGGGCAAACACAATGCCATGCAGCCCTTATTTTTCCCAGGTTAAGAATCCCTCCCCCCCCCACCCCAAATCAGGGTCCAAATTACTGGCGTTTACCCAGGACTCGAACCCACAGTAGAAATCATTGTTCGAATATTCATTGATTCAGTAAAAGGGAGTGCAATTCTAGAAACAGCAAACAATGTATTGGAAACAATAACAACAATAATATTTGTCTGATAACACTCCTCCACCACAAACTACCTCAAAGTAATCAATCTATTAAAACTGATGACGAAGGTGTGTTGTCGTACAGCTGTGTTGGAGAAACATCGATTGTGTACTAGAAGCATAGAGAGGTATGAATAGATGGAGAGAAGGAAGGCGGGAGATAGGGGAGGAGAAAACATGGGGATGAAGTCTAGCAAGACTTTATTCTGGATGAAAGTTAATACAGAACACACATCGACAAGATCGCAGCAAGGACAAGGTCGGGCCAACTACAAAAGGGGAAGCACTCTCGCAGTTTACACAAGGGAAACAACATAACAATAGACATAAAGATTACAACAGACAAACATAGACAATGAATGGGGAGCGCCATGGACGAGCGGCTGGATTCGATGGTCCTGGGTTCGAATCCTGGCGAAGGCTAGGATTTGTTTTCGGTTATGGAGAGGTGTCCCTGAGTCTACCCAGCTCTGACGGTCAAAAAGGCTGGCTGGAGCATATTGCTGGTCATACAATCCCCTAGTATGCCGTGGCCAAAGAAACTAAGGGAACGCTGCCTCCATGGCCCTATGGATCAGTTTGGTTCGACGGGATAGACTTTTAGACAATGTATGAGGCTATGACTCACCAAAGGGGGAGGGGTGAGTATAGTTTTAGAGGCAATCAGTAAACACTAAAACACACAAGGAAACACACGCGCATAAATTAGTCATGGCTTAATCAACTACAAAAGATGTGAATAAATTCGAGTACAAATCATCTGTACTCATTCCGGGTACTGGTCCTGGATCTAGACCGATGTATAATGTTGGAGAACTTGAAAGGCAACTCCTTTTATTTGTTGAATAAAGACACAAAGACAAACACACACAGACACACACACATAGATCGAAAGATAGATGACTAGATCGATGAATATATATATAGAGAGAGATAGATGGATGGATAGATAGAAAGACAGACAGACAGAAAGACAGATAGATAGATAAATAGATAAATAGATAGACAACCAATAGATAGATATGTAAGAAGATAGAAATGCTCGATAGGTAGGTAGATAGATAGATAGGCTAGCTAAATAGATAGATAGGCTAGTTAGCTAGATAGGCTAAATAGAGAGGTGGATAGATAGATAAGTAGGTAGGTAAATAGTTAGATAGATAAGGCCAATCTGTCTAGTATTCTTTCCCTTAGGTCTAGCACTGAGGTTCATTAACATTGCAAATTTAGGATCGTGATACATTTTTCAGAAACTTTCACCTGAAATTCTTTTTTTTTTTTTACTTTCTCTCTGGCGTAGGCCTACATTGTTCCCAGGTCAAACAGGTATGCAATTGTCAATATCTGTTGGAGTTGAGTGGTGCATGTGTGTGTGAGGGGGGGGATAGGGCGCGCACTAGAAAATTGACATGTAATTGACATACGTACGATTCATGTGCTGTTTTAAAATAAAACTCGGGCGTGATTTCATGACATTTAGCTGAGAGTTCTAAAAGTTGTAGTATTAAGAAAAAAAAGATAAATTAAATCATGTATAGTACAGACCCAACAATATATACTTTAAAAACTATTCACAATCTATAAACATTCAATTACATTCTCCGTAATATAGTGCAATTACCCTCTATAGAGGGCCTGGTTAAAAAAAATATAATGGTTAAGTATTTTCTTAAGTAATAACACTTTAAAATAATAAATGCAAAAAAAATATAAAAAAATGGACAATTTGTCAATTGGACCTTAAAAAAAAGTCTTATCGTATTCAGCAGTGGACCGATGTAAAACAATATTTAAATAAAATATTGCAAAAATAATATTATTTTATCAATTTAAACTATCAACAGTTTCAACCGTATTTTTTGACAATTTGTTTACTGAAACAATTCTGACTTAATTTTGTATTTTACTGACGAAAACTGCATCATGGAAAATGTATAATTATATCAATTATTTATCAAGAATTACTGGCATGACAGACCATTAGTTATCACAATAATGTAGAATCTAGAACTGCATACATTGATCAAAACCAAAGACTATAATAAGATGGGCCACTTGCTTTAATGTGTCTGCAATTTGATGACTTGAATGACTTCTTTTCGGAATTCCCGGTTTTCTTTTTTCACTGTACACTTCCGTTTTATTTAATACTATGATTGTCCAATGAAAAATTCAAATAAAAATCGCAAAGTTGTTAACAACGGAAACATTTAGGCAAACGTTGGAGCGTAGAAGTCATTTAAGACTGCGTTATGGGATGCGCACGGAAAAAAAAACATATATTCTCTAAAAATAGAGCAAGCTGTCCATCTTTTTTTAGTCTTTGATCAAAACCAATGGAGTTTAAACAGTGTGCGCTTAAAAGTCATCCCTACTTGGATGTGAAATGTAATAATTGTTGTTTATACAGTATATCCTGTATCAATGTATAAAAAACCGTTCACTCTTTAAAACTGTCTCTGGAATAGTTATAAATGCTAAAAAAAACAACAACAAAAAAACAACAACAAAAACAAATAAGGAAGAAAAAGAACCAGTTTTTACAACTGCTTTTTTTTTATATATATGACTGTTTTTCTGAAACCCTAATACACACACACACTAACGTACATACATATTGTAAGCTAAATTTTCTGACTGTATTCACATTGGATTAGTTTGATGGGCTTACCATGTAGTCATAATCCTTTTTTTTATCAGCTAGTGTATTGTCTTGTTGGAATTAGCTCATACGAAAACAGGATTAAATATTTTTTATTTCTAAACCAAGGATAAAAGTCACCCAATCTTTGTTTTGCGCCTGGGTATTTCCTAAGGTTGACGATACAATCTAATTCATTCTTTGTTTTAGAGTTATACAAACATTAGCTGCCACCGAAAAATATATAGGGCCTATATATTTTTTTATTTTTTTTTAAATAAGTGACTTTTGGTAATTATATTAAGTGGCGTCACTTCTGGTGCGACGTCAAAGAAGGTCTGATTCAACTGAAACATTAACCGGACACCAACATTTATTTTAACATACTGACAATATATAGAACATTTAATTTCATATTGCAATACAACGTATCTATAGTAGCGACGCCACCAAATGTAGAGTGTAATACTTTAAAAAAATATATATTTTATTTAAAAAGCTGCTACTTAGCTTTTGCATCAACAGCAACTTATATTTGTTCAGTTTTAAACGAAACATTCCACCTTTATTTAATTTTCTACTAATGTTACGCCAATATTGGGTCAATCTTAAAGATACCTTCCGCCATTTTTTTAAATCTTGGGCTAATATTGCGCCGATATTGGGTACATTTAGTATGCTCTTAGGAAGTTTACCTTATAAAAAAAGCGTATAATTTATAATCAGAGCTCACAGAAGAGTTGAAATGCTTGTGATGAAAACTTGTTCTATAAGTCTGGTTCGGAAGTGCTCACCACTATCCGTGTCCACAACAAACAAGAGGCAAGGCCTCTAGGGGTCGTAAGCCGGCCCTGCTTATACTGTGTGTGTTGTGGATCTTCTTACGTGTTCTTTTTTGTTAATGTCTGCTAGTTATCTTATCTAATGTTATATATTACAGACGCTCCTTCCATAAAAAAGATTATTGCGTCCTACGCTCATCCGTGGTCTGAGTCTAGTCTTGCATCTTTATTAATGTCTTCAACGAAGTTAAGTTACTGGTTTTCCTAATTTGTTCAGGCAACCCATTCCCTGCCCGAATGCCACTCGGGAAGAAAGGGTACTTATATGCATTTGTTCTCGCATAAGAGATAAGGAAAGTGTTTTTGTCCTTATGTTTACTCAAATAAATACGCAATTTTTAGCTTTGCAGAGTAATTTATTACAATATTCTCTAATTCTCTCCTTGTCATGGGCGTAGCCAAGTTTTCAAGTTGAGGAGAGACTAGTGCAAGGTTGACGGGAGGGGGATATGGTGGCCAAGGGGTTCCAGTAGTGTAAATCGACGTAAGGGTTGTCAAGGTGTAAGGTAGGAATGCAGTAAAAGGCTAATTCTGAACATGGGCACTCTTTCCTTTAACCCTTCCCGTACCGACCTACTTCTATCTATGCTGCCTTCAGTTCCGCTATATACGCGCCCGGGACTGTAAGGGTTAAAATATTATCTAAATGTAAATGTAATTTTAAAATTGTATGCAATTGACAATAGTGAAATTTAAAATTTCATTCATTTAACCATTTCTTCAAACAGTATGTGGTTACGCCTCTGCCGCATGCCATCTTCATTGACATACGATGACAGTGTGTGTTGTAAAGGGGTGGGTAATGGTAAACACTGGAGGGAGGGAGAGAGGGAGGAAGGGAGGGAGATTCGACTATGCCAAGTATGTGAATGGGATACGCGTACACTGACCTACAAAAAACAACAACCAGAACACACAAAAATCACTAGGGCACTGTCACAAAGCTTCTGCCTTGTACCACATGAATGGGAAACGCACATTTTGATGACGTCATTGTACATTGTTTACTTTCTACTTGTTCAGCACTCCATCAGTCTCTCACGACCACTATGTCAATTACAGTGTCATATCTAAATAGAATTGTATATATTTATTATGTTGTGTGTGTGTGTGTGTGTGTGTGTAGGGTGCTAATTGTTTTCTTCTCTTATATCCTGATCACTATATCCCTCTACTGTGTCTCTTATTTCATACTTTTTTTTTCAATTGCACAGTCTATGTTTCTCTCTCTCTCTCTCTCTTTCTCTCTCTCTCTCTCTCTCTCTCTCTCTCTCTCTTTCTCTCTCTCTCTCTCGTATGTAAGTAGAGTCTGTAACTATTAATTAATAAGATAACACAAACTAAATGAAGATAAACTAAGATAAACTGAACTAAGATAAGATAGGATAAGCTATTTTAAGCTACGATAAGATAAACTAAGATGATTTAAAATAAGAGATGATAAGGTATGATAAGATAAACTAAGACAAGTTACGCTAAGAGAAGATAAGGGGACCTAGAATCATTTTATCTACACTGGCAAAAGTAAATGTGGAGGGCTGGCTATCTTTATAAACAAACATTATTGCAATATCAACTGTATTACAATAACAAAGAATGATATGCACGCCAGACATAGAATTATTGTGCGTCAGCCTGAGGCCATACTATCTACCATGAGAATTCACAAATATACGTAGCAAGAAATATATCGTCAAGACTTCAGTTAGAAAGAATACAATAGCTACTAATGAACTTTTTCTTGTATGATAAATTGTAAGGATAGTGTGAGTGCATGGTCTATTTATATATATATATATATATATATATATTTGTGCTTGAGTACAAATAGGTCTTTTATATTGTTTAAAATATGCTGAAAGACAAAACATCTGTAATCAAGACGAATTTCCATTTGTTTAGATCAACAAAGAAGTCTAATCTTATCTTATATACTAGTTATTTTTATTTAACTGATCATTATAAAGAAATATTCCTAATTGAAGATTAAAACATAACTGGCAAAGCTAAATTTTGATGCATGTAGTTGCAATATATAGAAAGCCGTGCTCACCGTATTCCTTTGCGTTTGTGAGGGAATTTGATGGTTTGACCAGCACAACTCTCAACCGCTGCCTTGTATTTTTCCAAATTAAATGATGTCTTGAACAATTTTCCAGCTTTGTTGACCGATTAAATCAGGAGCAGCTGTTTCGTTAATAGAATCCAATTATTATCAAATTTTATATTTTGTGGGCCCCAAAACGGTAAACTATAGGACCCTACCCACCTCCCCCCTTCCAAGTGGTAGGCACTACACGTAAGCATGCATCCAATGGTATAGGTAGTACCTGTTTTGACCTTCAGCCGCACATGCATATACATCTAGACCATATCAATTAACATGTAAAATCACTCAATGTTGGCAACCTCATAAACGCCAGAGGAGATGCCCCCTTACAATGCCACGTATAGTAGCCACACTACCCCTTCCATTATCGCACACAACGTATATGATCCTGCCCTACTCTGCCAAACCGTTCCTATTAGACCCCACGGATGATCGGCCTTTATTTTGCCCCTCCTTCCCCCCCCCCTTCCCCAATTATGACGTACGACATGAAAAACAAAACCTGACACAGGGACGATAACACATATGAAAACAACCGAGTGATGCCACAAGTGCAGTCTAGAGAGTTATCCTCCTTACAAGACACGTTCGTCCCATAGTTTAAACAAAAAAGTAAATTGTACTATTGAAACTCGACGTCCGACTCGTCTTGTGATTTAAAGAGAAAGATTATAAAACGAAATAAAAGATTTGAAACCGGGGTACTTTAAGCTTTACAAAAGTGGGTCTTTATATAAAAAAAAAAAAAACAATAACACACCTTTCAACAGGTATACACACTGGCTCAGCAGTATAGACTAGACCGTGTACTGGTGTCTTAATCCACTCATGCAAATCAAGCAGGGTTATTCCCCCCTCTCCCCTCTCTCCCCAGTGTGTGTATGTATGTATGTGTATGTATGTATGTGTATGTGTGTGTGTAAGTGTTCGAACTTTCTCTTGTCCCATTACAAAAACACAGTTTTTAGGATTGACAGACACAAAAAAAGCAACAGTTGACAAAGTGATTTGTTCTGTGGGTTTTTTAAACTCTAATTCTCGATTGTTTTATGTGTCTATACTAGTATATAGATATAATTTTATCAGATTGAATTCTTCTGTTTTGTTTTTCGAAACGGATCAGTTGTGCTTTTTTTTAATGTAAACTTATTCCATTGACGTAAAAGAATTAATCGGAAACCAAGTGAATTTATGAAACGAGAAAAGTGTCTTTTTTTGTTGTTCGCTGTTTTCTTTTATTATAAAGTGTTATTTTTGAAAGACCGTTTTTGGCTTGTTCTCGAGTGAATCATTTAAAAACAAGAACAAAACACAAATACACTGACTTGTTACGAAACAAATCAATTGTTTATTTTTTTTTTTAAAAATGTCAACATCGGATCATAAATCAAAAATGGAACCGAAAGACAGACATCTTAAGGTAAAATTAATTATTTTTTTTTTAAATTTCTTATTTTAGATTATGTGGAAAGGTAGCCGAGCGACAGCGCGCTCGGCTGGTCGTATCCTATAACGAAGGTCCCGGGTTCGAATCCTTGTGTAGACTAGGCCTTTTATTCCCAGAGTCTGTAGGATGACCCATTGAGTTTACTCTGTATGGCAACTAACATTGAAATATATAAACAAAATTCAAAGGCGGCTGAGCATTGTGTTGGCCACACATTCTCCTAGTCTGCCGTGATAAGAGAAACCGGTCATATGGAACAATTTACTTCAATTGGATTACTTTACTTTATTATGTATTCTTTTTTTCTCTTTTTTTTTCTCTTTTTTTTTGTTCTATCTCTTTCATATTTGATAGATTGCATTTAATAATTTGATACATGATCAATTTAAAAAATTCAATTATGCCAAGTTGTTGGTTTACAAACAATAATGTGTTGTTGTTTTTTTTTGTTGTTGTAGTTGTTTGTGTGCATGCAGAGTTGGGATTTTGGTATATTTGTACCCACCGGTGAGCAATAGGCAACCATTTTTAGGGCAAGTGATAGGCATGTTATACACAATTTGAACTAAGGAGAAAATATAAACACCTATACGAAAGACTGTGGGAATGCAAAAAGAAAAAAAAATGGGTTTATTTTCAACTGGAACAATTTTCTGTTGTTTGCGCAATCATGCATAAATCTGCTTTTTTATAATACTAGCGGTTAATTTATAGCGTTTTTTTTTTATATAGGCCTACATATATTTATAGCGGGTTTAATTATTGATAAGATTTTATGACGGATTTTTATTCCCCTAATTTATTGGACATGTTTTGTTGTCATGTCTTGTTTTTGTTTTTCTTTCTTGCTTTTCATGCTCGATATGTTAGGAACGAAATACAACGGCACTAACTATAAAGCACGTCAGCACTGTAAAGCGATATTGGTATGGGAAATAGAACGACGATAGCACTTCGAGGGAAAGCACGGTAAAATTGTTGCGAGAAAAGCACGGTAGAACTACGACGGACAGTAAGACGGCAGTACGGTGACAATACGTGAACGTGAGTGGGGGGGTGGGATAACGTACTCGCTAGCAACACGGAAATAGAACGATAGCAGCTCGAGACGAGCGTAGTAAAATTATATCTAAATAAGCACATTAGCACTACGGAAATAAACACGGTAGCGCTGCGAGAAAAAAGTAAAATGACACTATTATGGGAAACCAGGGCTGTAGCACCACGGGAATATCACGGTCGCATGACAAGTAAAAGAACTTTAGCACTATAAGTGGGGTAAAACACGGTAGAATGATTGGGAACAGCACGGTAGCTGTGCGGATCAGGGTTAGGGCCTAGTTACACGTTGACACATAAGGGTTATCAAAGGTTGTACCATAGCGTGTTGTATTTTAGTGTCTTTTATTGAAGACATTCAAGTGAACATCACTGCCGGCCACGTATTCAAATCGCCGAATCCTGCCTCTCCACTTTTCCTCTCCTGCATACTCTTGGGCATTGGCTAAAAAAATTAAAGCAAATTTCCTTGCAGATTCGTAGTATTTTATCGTATTGAATCTCGCGTTAAAATTCTAAATGATATAACTTAAATATTAGAGCCATGTATATTCAATGCATTGAAAGCAATACCGTTTAATGACTCTGTAATAGTTATAACGTTACAGTACTTAGGGGCACTCTGACTGGGTTGTGGACATCGCGCCATTTCAATTAAATTATAGTTATATATATATATAGATCTAAGTGTAGTAAGTTAGTATTCCGATGTGGGCGTTCATTATGCTGTCAACACAACCACTGGGTTTGCGGTAGCTAATTTACTTACCAGTCATTCAATCTTCCAATATACCCATCTCTTGCTATATCTATCTTTCTGCCTGCCTGCATGCCAACATACCTACCTACCTACTATCATCCTCTCCACCTATCTATCTATCTCTCTATTTATTACCTATCTACTTATATATCATTATCTATTTATCTATCAATCAATCGATCCATGTATCTATCTATCTTTCTATCTATCTATGTGTCTATCGGTTTTGTCTTTCCTTCATATATAGTGATCCAATTAATGTTTAATATAATCAAAGATAATATTGTTTTAAATTATATATTTTTATATACATACAAGCTACATTGCCCGGCGTTGCCCGGGTGAAAACAAAAAGGACTGTCTGGGGTGCAGATAACAAATTTATAAACTACACTTACTGAATACTTTTAGGAAAGTAAATAAATATTGTAATAGGGTTAAAAAAAATAGTCCAATATTTTTATTTAACAAAATCTATATTGCCTATAGATTTACAATGTCTTTTGTTTTTAAAAGTTTGAAAAATTAATTGTCGAAAAAAAAAAAGTATAGTCTAACTGGAGAATCGAAACCTGGTCGCCCGTATAGCAGTCCACTACGTTTACCACTGAGCTATCGAAGACACATGTCCGATGTGAAAAATTATTAGACGGTATATTGGGCTAGGCCTAGATAGGTCAGTGACACACGTGTTTTCAAATTGACCAATGGGGATCCTCGCGGGGCTTAACACTGTCTTTTTATATATATAGATAAAGATAGAAAGGGACGGACCCAAACTAAACAAGTTAAACTAGATCTTCATCTAAAAATATAATATTCAGAATGAATACGTAGTGTAATCTCCTGCCCTTTAGGTAAACAAATACAAGTGCTTCCCCCCCCCCCCCCCTCCAAATAAAAAGTAGTGGCAACAGAATTGGAAAATAAAAAGTATACCTTGAAAATATTACGAAAGATTTGAAACCAATATATTATCTAGAGTGACGCATGAACCTTCACTCGTGATTGCCATCAACCGTAATCGACCTAAAGACTTAGAATCACCCACCGTGTCTCTGTGTATCTGTACATATATATCTATATATCTGTACATCTGCACTATATGAGATTCATTGGATGCAGCAGACTTTCAATAACATTGGTTCTTCCGATATTGCATTGGGGCATACACTCTTACAACCTGTAGATTTGTGTTCGATGAATATCACTAAGCATTTGATTATATAAAGCATGGATCGGCAACCTATGACACGCGTGCCAGACTTGGCACGCAGAGAGATTTTCGGTGGCACGCCAGCAACCCTTTAAAAGGCAATTCAAGTCTCTTACACAATAAATTGAGTTATAGAGCATATGACTTTTGGGTTCTTGGGACGCTGAAGAAATTAGAAATTCTAATTTGGCCCACTATGATCAAAAAAGTCGCCGATCCCTGATATAAAGTACTCAATACGAGACCATTTTAGTATACGTCATACTTACTGTCCAAGTAAGATGAATCATTGAACCCACATTTGAATTATCTGTTTCCCTGGAGCTCGATACACCACGCGAATTCGTTTACAGACGTTCCTTCTAGATAGAAGATTGTTACATCCTAAGTCCAAAATTCATGCAGGGCGGCAGGGAATGGTCGGCGGCAGGGAATGGTCGGCGGCAGGGAATGGTCGGCGGCAGGGGTAGAATCCGGGGCTGTTTTGTTGACAGTTCGGTGTACTAACCGCCATACCAGGACACAAAGATAGTTTCGACCAATAGGAAATTAGATCTAGTACACAGCAAAAATAACAAAAAAAAAGATTACTAATATAAATGAAAGTTAAAAAACAAACAAACATATAAACAGTATTACCGGAATGCTGAATATGAAAGTACGTCACAACTGTAGGCCATATATTTTATCAATTGTGAATTGATTTTTATATTAAAATAATTCAGCTAATCAGTCTAATAATCTATGCAGTGTTAATTATATTAATGAAAAGATTCATAGTTAATTAAATTATGTTCTTCAGAGCTGAGAATAAATAAATAAAACTCATGACTACTGTTTGAAACAATTATTAATAAAACAAGTGCACAATGATGGCCTTCAATAAGAAAATAGAGACAACGATGAAGGATGAAGGCCTTATGTGTTAAGTAGGTCATATTTTTTTCTGCTAAGTTATTTTATTTTAAATAAATATATAGCAATCCTAGATTTAACAAAACAATGTAGGTGAACAGGTTCCAAAAATACCTATGACTTTACTTTGATGGGTATGAGTATGATGGCAAATATGAATCTATGTAAATAGACACAGTAAAAGTAACTGGCTTTTCATATCCCTTTTTTTTTTTGGAAGTTTTCTGGTAGAAAGTTGGCAAGTCTTAACCATAGGCTAGACCAGGGGTCGGCAACCTTTTGATAATATTGTGCGTGCCAAGTAGGATTTCCTATTCATTCAGCGTGCCAACTGCCTAAAGTCATCCTGCTCATTTCTTTGAGAAGAGACTTGAATTGTCTTTTTAGGGACTTGAATTGTCTTTTTAGGGACTTGAATTGTCTTTTTAGGGACTTGAATTGTCTTTTGCTTGTCATTGAAAACAGCTTTGCGTGCCAAGTCTGAACCAGTTGCGTAGGTTGCCGACCCCTGGGTCAGACAATTCTAAAACGGTAATATTTATATTTAAACACACGTGTCAAATCGTGACTAAGTCACAATTTTGTATTATAATTTTTTTTGAATTTATATAAAAGGCATGGTCTTATCTTACATGTTACAGACGCTCCTTCTATAAAGAAGATTATTTCGTCCTACCCGTTAGGTCTGACTAAGATCTTAGACTGACTTAGACTGGTATAAGATAATCGCATTGGAAATGAAAGACCGTGAATTCCTTCTAGTCCATGTATTCCACTCCATATGTGTACCTACTACTCCACACAACGGTCTAGCTTTTGTTCTCTTACCAGACTTGAACCTACAATTGACCGAGGGGTGAGATTGCTCTCTTGTACACAAAACACGCCTCAAATAAAAATATGTAAAAATGAAATAGGCCAAAAATATGTTACCGGTTACCGGTAAAATAACGATTTGTGCCCATTCCAAGTGTCTTTTATTTATGATGAAATTCCGACATGCATTAGTGTACGATTATATATTCAACGGAGATATCATACCCTCGTTGTGTCTCGTCTAATGACGAGTGTTTTTTTTCCTTTTAAGCAGGTTAAACTTAACGTACAGCTTTTGTATGAGGCAATAAAAGAACTATACGTCCGAATTCTTTAATGGCCTTTTAACTGTCTATTATAAAACGAATCAGAAAAATATAAATAGAATACAATAAGAATTAGCATGTCCCCTAGTATGCTGTGGCTACACAGAAACTAGTGAATTAGCATGTCCCCTAGTATGCTGTGGCTACACAGAAACTAGTGAATTAGCATGTCCCCTAGTATGCTGTGGCTACACAGAAACTAGTGAACGCTGCTTCACCGGCCCATATGATATATTCTGCCCCACGGGTTACTTTACTTATGTAGTACAATGTGAAAACAATAAAAACTTGGCATAAAACTATTGAAACGTGAAAGCGAATGACAATCGCCCCTTCTTAGTACAACTTATATACTAAAACCAACACTCCTAAAGTTAACTTTTCAATCCACACTGGCTTTTCTTACCCCGGTTTTTTTCCCGAATCACCAAAAAAACAAACAAACAAAGATTGCTTTTGACTTAAAGAATTCTCAATCAATCAATGCCTTATGGCCCTGGGGGCAAGCTAACCGGTGACTGAATAAGTAAGCAGCTCCGAAACACACCACACAATTATTCAATAACAAATCACATCCAGCCATCAATTTGATCATTTGTTTACTGTAAAACAAACCCACACGAAAAAAGAAAACAGAACGCTAAACGAAAACATAACTTTTTGTTTAATAATGATCGTTGTCTATGTGAAAATGTAAGTTATAGCCACAGCCGATCCCAGGTAAATGTAAAGTGTATAAATATCTACAACAATATTAAATTATAGGGAAAAGCTACATCCATTCAATATTAAATTATAGGGAAAAGCTACATCCGTTCAATATTAAATTATAGGGAAAAGCTTCATCCATTCAATATTAAAATATGGGGAAAAGCTTCATCCATTCAATATTAAATTATAGGGAAAAGCTTCATCCATTCAATATTAAATTATAGGGAAAAGCTACATCCATTCAATATTAAATTACGCTGCTACGTTTGCCTAAATGTTTCCGCTGTATACAACTTTAGATTTTAATTTTTCATTGAGAAAATCATAGCGATTCTATAAAACGAAAGTGCACAGTACAAAAGGGTATCGGGAAATCCGAAAAGAATTTATTCGAGTCATCAAAAAACAGAAATATTTAAAGACCAAGTGAAGAGGTTTTTCTCAAAGGAACGAGATTTGGAATAGCCTCATACGGCAGTGACATATCACAAGGGAAATAAATAAATAAAAATAGACGCTATAAATCTATATTTAACCATTTTGTTAAAAATAAGAACCGGGAAAAGATTCAAAACATGTGGCAATAGATTCAAAACACGTGACAATAATCATTTTTCCTAGTCGGAATCCTTTATGTTACGTCACTTTCCTATATTGCCGGAAATAAAAACATCTCAAATGGCTACGAGATTTGGAGTAATCATCCGAAAAACACACACATTTAAGTGCAAATATTGAACTAATTACTTAAAATGTATCTTTGATATTTTGTATAAATGTTTTTTTTAACATTCAGATACTGAATACACTATTTACTATCAAAACCAAATGTTAACTCAATTTTGATAAAAAGCTCTTCACTTGGTCTTTAAGCTTTCTCTTAAAACGAGAAACGGCCCCAATGTTTGCTTTCTGCAATATCACCTTAACAGTTTCTCACATTTTGTTGGAATGCAATACATTCAGTGAAATTCGACGTAAATTCTATTACTGTATAACTCTTCATGAACTTTTCAGCAAAATTAAACCAAAATATATACTAAACTCTATTAAATACATCCAACTATACCACATAATTTAAAGATATAAGAACAATAAAATGGATAAAAGAAAATCATGACAACAACGTTAACAAAAATGCCTTATATAACCTTCCATGTTGAAGGGCCGGAAATACAACAATTCAATTCAATAGTCTTAGGTTAAAGGCCTCATATTCTACACTCTAATATCCCTCGTTCTTCTGTGTTTTTCTACTCGGATCTATGTTTCTCTATAACCTTTTTTTTCCCATTCTCATTACATTGATTGTTTTGTTTTTAAAAAAATCTAAAATTGTTTCGTAGGGAAAAAACGAATCTATCAAACATAACACGCGAAGTGGAACTCACAATATTATATATAGAAATTGTTATGGAAAAAATTTTATTATCTAATACAATATATTTAGGAATTAGTTTAAGATAAAACATTAACATAAAAAGGATAATTATAAATTATGAAGTTTTTTTTAAATTGAACAAAAAAAACACTATTCAAGTTTGTATTTTGAAAATATAGTAACACCTATCTTTGTAAAAAAAAAAAAAACACGTTTTTTTTCGTATTATAATTACATTTTCTATTTTGTTATTTCAGCCATTCAACAACAGCAAAAAATGTTTATAGTTCAATTTGTAGGGCACCCAGGGTTTTTTGTTATGTTGCCTCCCCCCCCCCCCCTTTTTTTACTCCCTCCCTACCATGTGAATCACATTAAGGTTACTCTGACCCACTACTAGTTTGCGCCAGAAGTTTATTGCTGTGATGAGTTTGTTATTGTTATCATTGTTGTATGTGCAACAATGACAAAACTGTAAGGCAATAACAAGGGACATAACTCTTGCACTATTCCTGCTGCGTTGTTACAATAAACAGATCTGCAATACAACTCATTGTATTTTTTTTTACAGCGAATAGTAACTTAGTTATAGGCCTTCGGTCCTAAATTTTCAAAGCATTAAAAATAAAAAAGCTGATTTGGAACTTTTAATAAATAATGAAGAACCAGACATAATTGCAGGTTCCGAAACATGGCTTAGCCCAGATATTTACAACACAGAGATATTCAATAATAATTATGAAATTTTTAGGAAAGATAGGTCAGACAGGCATGGAGGAGTCTTACTAGCCATAAAATCTACCCTAATAGCTGAAGAAATTAAATTAGAACCTCAAAATAACATAGAGTCAGTATTTTGTAAAATAAGCAGACCTAATTCCAAACCACTAATTGTAGGCAGTGTTTACAGACCACCAAACTCAACATCAGAGTACATGTCTGATCTGTGTAATCAGCTGACAAGTATTGAAACTAAATATAAAAATGCTATAATTTGGATAATGGGGGACTTCAACCTCCCTGATATAAATTGGAATAGCTACTCTATAGAAAAGCACCAAAACACAAAAGAAATAAATGAAATGTTTATCAATACCATCCAAAATCTAAACTTAGACCAAATTAATAAAAAACCAACAAGAAACCATAATATACTAGATTTATTTTTAACGAACAGACCAGGACTAGTATTAGACTATGAAATAATCCCTGGACTTTCAGATCATGATATTGTCAGAGTAAATAACAAAATAAAAATCCAAATTAGCAAGAAACCTAAAAGAATAATTTATCTCTGGAATAAATGTAACACAACAGAACTACATCAAGCAGCAATAAAATTCCAAACCAATTTTCTTACTAAATACAATATAGATAGTCCAGTTGAAGATATTTGGCAATTTATAAAAACCAACTTAAAAGCAATAATGGCTGACTCTGTGCCAACAAAACAAACATCAAATAAAATTAACAAATGTTGGTTTAACACTAAACTAAAGAAACTGTGTAAACAAAAAGAAAATCTATTCAAAAAGTTTAAGGCAACTAATTCAATTAGACTACATAAAAAATACCTAAAAATTAAACATTTAACTCAGAAACTAAGCAGACAGCTGCAGAATGAATATGTAAACAATGTAATTTCTAAAGATAATAATAAAAACTTATGGTCCTACATTAAATCAAGAAAAATGGACACTACAGGCATAGCTCCACTAAAAGGCCAAAACAATGAAACTTATAATGATAATGAAACTAAAGCTAATATCCTAAACACACACTTTGCATCATCTTTTTCAAATCCAGGTGACAAAGAAATATTCATAAATTTAAACAAACTAGAAGAGATAGGAAATATAAATGTAGATGAAAAAGGCATTAAACAACTCCTAACCAACTTAAAAGTAAAGAAAGCTTCTGGTCCAGATGAAATACCAGCAAGACTGCTTAAAGAACTAACTAATGAAATATCTCCAATCTTTAAAATACTTTTTCAGGCCTCTCTAAACCAGGGCAAAGTGCCCAAAGATTGGAAATTAGCCAATGTAACCCCCTTTTTCAAAAAAGGAGATAAATCTGACCCCGGAAATTATAGACCTGTTTCTCTAACAAGCATAACATGTAAATTACTTGAACATATAATATATAGTAGTATAGTAAATCATCTAGACAAACTAAATGCACTGTGCCCACACCAACATGGCTTCAGGAAAAATAGATCATGTGAGACTCAATTAATAGGCTTAATAGATGACTTGTCTAAGGGATTAGATAATAACAACCAAATTGATGCTATATTACTAGATTTTTCAAAAGCATTTGATAAAGTTCATCATTCTAGTCTTCTTAAAAAACTTAAATACTTTGGCATCTCTGGTCCCTTACATCAGTGGATTCAGGACTTTCTTATAGGCAGAGAACAAACAGTGATAATAAATGGCTCTAAGTCATCACCAATAACAGTAAACTCAGGAGTTCCACAAGGAACTGTTCTAGGGCCCCTACTATTTCTAATTTACATTAATGATCTGCCAAATTGCATCAACACAGGCACAAAAGTAAGATTATTTGCCGATGATTGCATAATTTATAGAATAATAAAGACAGGAAAAGATAGTGAACTTTTACAAAAAGACCTAGATGAACTACAAAAATGGGAATCAAACTGGAGTATGTCTTTTCACCCAGAAAAATGCCAACTAATAAGGGTATCCAAGAAAAAGAAACAAATAATAACAAACTACCTCATTCATGGTAAAGAACTAACTCAAACTAGCAATGCTAAGTATCTAGGAGTAATAATAAATGATAAGTTATCTTGGAACCCTCACATTGATGAAGTAATTAAAAAATCAAACAAAACATTAGGATTCATAAAAAGGAACTTTTACAAATGTAATAAGAATATAAAACTAAAATGCTATCTCACATTAGTTAGGCCTATACTAGAATATGCAGGATCTGTATGGGACCCATCAACTAAAGAAAACATTAAAAAATTAGAACAAATTAAAAAAAGAGCTGCAAGGTTTATAACTAGTGAATATTCCCCATTGACAAGAGTAACACCATTAATCAAATCACTAAACCTAGAAACACTAGAGGACAGAAGGGCAAAGAGTAAAGTAGTAATAATACATAAGGCATTAAACTCTAATTTAGAAATACAACCCAATAACAATCTGTTGCAAAGCTCAGATAAACATAAAGACAAAAACACCTTCCTTGTCCCTTATGCGAGAACAAATGCATATAAGTACTCTTTCTTCCCGAGTGGCATTCGGGCATGGAATGGGTTGCCTGAACAAACCAGGAAAACCAATAACCTAACATCATTTAAAACATTAATAAAAATGCAAGACTAGACTCGGACCACGGATGAGCGTAGGACGCAATAATCTTCTTTATAGAAGGAGCGTCTGTAATGTATAAGATAAGATAAGACTTAGTAAAACAGTATAAGTAAAGTTCAAGATATAGCTTGGTTGCCATGGCTACTGACGCCATTGAAAGAGAAAAGATTGTTAAAATTTTAAATATATATTTTCTTTCTAAATAGTTTTTGTGCGTGTAGATTTGTTTAGACTTCGGACGCAATTTTATGTTAATAAATTAAGTACATTTGTAAAAAAAATAATTCTTTCAGATATTAGAATTTTTCTAATATTTAATAATGTTGCTTTTTATTTTTTCTAATACGTTTATTTTTCAGACGAAATAGGCAAATATTACCTTCGTTTAAAACTTGTCATTATAATTTATATCAGTAGCCTACATTAAAAACATATTATCTCTAATGATTTGTAAGATTTTAAACAATATTAGAAAAAAAAAAATTAAGAATAAAAAAACACATATTTAGAGGGACGCACTTAACTACTATTTGCTGATGTAAGATTAACAATTTCTTGAGTGAGGCAAGCTTTCTTACTAGGGCTAAATATATGCGTATAGTAGTAATGCTTATAATATAAAATTTTGGAATATGTTGAACGGCCAGACATGATGTATAACTTACTATATCATTGAAAACAAAATTGCATTCTTTTATTTGAGGTAAGACTTCCGGTTGTAAGAAGCCAATGAAAACAATACGAAGACGATAAGACAGACAATGATTGTTTAAACTAATGTATTAAAGTTTTCTAACAATTCTAGGTCTTTATAGGGAGAAAGAGAGAGAGAAAGAGAAGAGAGAAAGAAAGAGGGATAGAGAGAAAGAGAGTGAGAAAGTAAGAGATAGAGAAAGAGAGAGAGAGAGAAAAAGAGAGAAAGAGGAAGATAGAAAAAGAGAGAGAGAAAGAGAGAGAGAGCTCGGAAGAGAGAGAGAGAGAGAGTAAGCAAGCGAGAGAAAAAGAGAAAGGAGAAGAAAAATAGAGAGAAATAAATAAAAAGAGAGAGAGAGAAAGAGAGAAAGAGAGAGAGAAAGAAAAAGAACGAAAAAGAGAGAGAGAAAGAGAGAGAAATAAAAAGAGAAAGAAAGATAGAAAGAAAGAGAAAGACCTAATCCTTAAATTACAAGTAAAGAACTCAACTGCAGGAGAATAGAATTGACTAAGACTAAATTCCAAACAAATATAAAAACTCCAGCATAAACAAAAAGACACAAACGTCGTTTCTCGGTTATAGAAAGTTTTACTTTTCTTTTCTGTTTTATTGTTTAGTCTTGGGGGTTAAAATACAAAAACCCCACAAGAAAGTTTGTGACACTTTGACAGAGTGATAATGTTGCCATTGTGTTGGCGTTTTAAGGTTTACTGCTGTGTCAAATGTGCTAACTCTTTTCTCAAGCTAAATGGGTGGCAGTGGAATGACCTAAAGCTACTGGGGTACCACGGAGGTACGCACTTTGACTAAAAAAAAAAGTCCGCAGAGATGAATTCCAGAAAGGGAAACAGGAAAAGGACAGGTTGGGTGCATCCACATTGAACCCTCGCTACTTAGCAGTTCGACATTCGCGGATTTACGACTTCGCGGATTTTTTTCTTCATTATATTATATGAGAAAATATATTGCGGATTTTCCGGAAACTTCGACAATAGTTGCGATATATTGGTAAACATGTGTGCCTGTGTACTGTATGCACACACTGTCGATTTATGTAAATTACTTTAAATGGTGGTTTGTTAAGAGTACATAAAGGGAGGGTTTTAAAATTCCGAACACACGTTAAAAAAATATCATAAATATGGTGTCCCTACTTCGCGGTTTTTCAGTTATCGCTGCCGGTCTCGGAACCTATCTACCCGCGATAAACGAGGGGTCACTGTATTTGCAAGAAGAATTAATCACAATTGTTGGTACAGTGTATCACTATCGTAACAATAGATAAATCTACCAAGGATTTTAGGACTTTGCCAAGTGCTCACTTATAGCCTCATTCTACATAAGTAGGCTAAGTAAAGTATCCTACGGACCATGATCATAGACCCGGTGAAGCAGTGTTCACCAGTTTCTGTGGCCAAGGCATACTAGGTGATTGTGGGGCCAGCACAGTGCACAGCCGCCTTTACTTTACCCCAACTAAGGTCAGGTACCCATCAGAGCTGGGTGGACTCAAAGACACCACAATTCGAACCCGGGACCTTCGGTACGCCCGTCGAACGCACTGCCGCTCGGCCACCTTGCCCCTCATTCTACATACGCTTATGCAAAAAGGAGCTAAAATTCTATTCCCAAGCCATGAGACCGACTCTCTCTCTCCCTCTCTGTCTCTCTCTCTCTCTCGTTTTTGTTCTATTTTCCATAAAGTCCTTTCTGTCACAAAGACTATATTTGTCCTGTATGTCACTTTTCCTAAACAAATGGCAGGCCGGGTGTAGGCAAGCTTGATGTGTGTGTATTTTGAAGTTCCTTGAGTAGTTCGATAGCTTTTGTATGTTTGATTAGGCTATCTATCTATCTCTCTATCTCTCTCTCTCTCTATCTATCTATCTATCTATCTATCTATCTATCTATCTATCTATCTATCTATCTATCTATCTATCTATCTATCTATCTATCTATCTATCCATCTATCCATCTATCTATCTATCTATCCATCTATCCATCTATCTATCTATCTATCTATCTATCTATCTATCTATCTATCTATATCGCTCTAGCTATCTTTCTTTCTATCTATTTATCTATAGAAAAAGAAGTGAAATAGTGTCCAAATATTTGGGTGCCAAAACTCCGGGTTTCTTTACCTAGTCATCTGTACTTATCTACATTCCTAAATACCTACCTACTTATCTACCTACTTATCTACCTACTTATCTACCTACTTATCTACCTACTTATCTACCTACTTATTTACCTATCTATCTACCTACTTATCTACCTACTTATCTACCTACTTACCTACCTACTTATCTACCTACTTATTTACCTTTCTATCTACCTACTTATCTACCTACCTACTTATCTACCTACCTACTTATCTACCTACCTGTTTATCTACCTACTTATCTACCTACCTACCTACTTATCTACCTACCTACTTATCTACCTACCTTCTTATCTACCTACCTACTTATCTACCTACCTACCTGTTTATCTACCTACTTATCTACCTACCTACCTACTTATCTACCTACCTATTTATCTACCTACCTACTTATCTACCTACCTACCTACTTATCTACCTATCTACTTATCTACCTACCTACCTGCTTATCTACCTACCTACCTACTTATCTACCTACCTACCTACTTATCTACCTACCTACTTATCTACCTACCTACCTACTTATCTACCTACCTACCTACTTATCTACCTACCTACTTATCTACCTACCTACCTACTTATCTACCTACCTACCTGTTTATCTACCTATTTATCTACCCACCTACCTACTTATCTACCTACATACTTATCTACCTACCTACTTATCTACCTACCTACCTACTTATCTACCTACCTACTTACCTACCTACCTACCCACTTATCTACCTACCTACTTATCTACCTACCTACCTACTTATCTACCTACCTACTTATCTACCTACCTACCCACCAACCTACCTACCAACCTTCTTATCTACCTACTTATCTTCTACTCTCTTAGTTTCTTTGTGTCTTATTATCATAATTATCATTACATGTGTACTTAGTTAAAACGTCCTTTAGCTCGAAGTAAAAATAAAAGGTATGTAATAAATAAAGTGCACTTGACATTATACTTCTAACTCTGACCTTCTAATGCTTACATTGAAATATTACAGTCTTTTTTTTTTTTTTTTTAAGTTACATTTATTTGTTATGTATTGGTTTACGTAAGGGTTTAGGGTTGTGTCAGTGGAAACACTTTTTTTTTTTCCTTTTTTTTTATTTAGTTTGTCTTTCAAAATGTCAATCGTGTTGTTGCTTTAATTGAAGCTCGACGACTCGATACATGCACAAGTCACTCTTGTCTTCATGAGTAGGACCGTCCACATATGACGTGCTGCGTTGAGATTAAACGCGTTGAACTGGGGGGGGGGGGGGGGGAGGGTGAAGACAAACGAATTTTTTTTGGAAGCATATTTGGTGCAGGAGTGAGGGGTTGGGGGTGGACGTGGAGGTGGACGTGTTTAAATATGGCACTAGAGCAAACAAAATTCATGAAACCCTTAAATTTTAAACAGGACAACTCGTAGGAGCGGAGTTTACAAAGGGATTATGAGTCCAGCACGATCAACGAGCGCTTATAGTTTAACCAATCTAACTTTCAAATAGGGCATTCAACTATCACGACACTCTTTTCTAAACTATTAATTTTGCAAGGACGAATGTATAATAATATAGATACACCTTTTTTTCCTGATCGTCATTCGGGCATTTAATGGGTTGCCCGAACTAACAGAAACAAATACTCACACAAAAAAACTAAGTATTTGATGTGTAATATTTAAGTCAATATGAGGCGCGTTGGCATAGCGCGTTTAATTGGATACCGAATATCCTGAGTTCGAATCCTGGTACGGCTAGCATTTTTTTTTCTGGGTCTAGATAGTGTCCCTGAATTTAACCTAGCTCTGATGGGTACCTAGGATTTATTTAGTAAAAAGTAAAGTCGGTGGGTGTCGTGCTGGTTACACAATCTCCACGTATGCAGTGGCCATAGACACTGGTGAACGCTGCTTCAACTGCCCTATGATCAATTTGGTCCGAATGGTACTTAACTTTTTACTATAGTTTGGGTTAGACGGGGTATTAGACAACACGCGAACATGTTTTTACTAAAAGTCATGTTAGCGAATAATCGATCTTTTTTTCAAAGTCTATATTTATATTTCGGTTTCAAAATCTAAACCGAGTCTCGACCAGCAAAAAAACACGGACTCGGTGTTCACTATACATTCCTTACTCGTCCAACGGCTCAATCGACCACGATAAATCACTTGCGTATAAAAGTAATAATGGAGTCTTTTGATGTCCTTACGAACATCTACAAGTATTTTTCCTCCTTCTTCTGCCTCACTCTCACCTCCCCCTCCTCCAACCCTTACCCCCCCCCCTCATCTTGTACCTCATCGATACTACTGAGACATATCTTTGAGCACAAAATAAATACAAAGGCGACACGGTGGCCGAGCCGCCAGCGCGTTCAGTTGGCATTCCGAATGTTCTGCGTTCTAATACTGGTAAAGGCTGGGGATTCGTTCCCGGGTCGTTGTGTCCGAGTCTACCAAGCTCTGATGTGGGTACCTGACTTTAGTTTGGGGTAAAGTAAAGGCGAGTTGGGCATTGTGCTGACCATATAACCCCCTTAGTATGCCGTGGCCACAAAAACTGGTGAACGCTGCTTCACCGGCCCTATGGACCAATTTGGTCCGACGGGTACTTTACTTTATAAAAAAAAACTTGGCTGCCGTGTAAAACAAATACCTTGGACTAGATAAACAAATCTATAACTCTAGACAATAGCGCAAGTCTTTTGGGAGTTTTTGGAGATTACAGACCAACAACATCGAGACAACAAATAAAACAGCAAACAAAACAACAAACAAAACAGCAAACAAAACAACAAACAAAACAGCAAACAAAACAGCAAAAAAAAATAGCAAACAAAACAACAAACAAAACAGCAAACAAAACAACAAACAAAACAACAAAAAAAACAGCAAACAAAACAGCAATCGAAACAGCAAACAAAATAGCAAACAAAACAACAAATAAAACAGCAAACTAAACAGCTAACAAAACAACAAACTAAACAGCAAATAAAACAGCAAACAAAACAGCAATCAAAACAGCAAACAAAATAGCAAACAAAACAACAAACACAACAATTTAAAAACAGCCAAAAAAAACAGCTAACAAAACAGCCTAAAAAACAGCAAAAAAAAAGCTTAAAAAACAGCAAACCAATCAATACACAAAACAGCACACAAAAAAGCAAACAAAAAAGCAAACACAACAGCAAACAAAACAGCCAACAAACAGCCGACAACCAGCAAACAAAACAGCAATCAAAACAGCATCAAAACAGCAAACAAAACATCTAACCCTAACCCAAAACATCAAACAAAACAGCATAAAAAAACAGCAAACAAAACAACAAACAAAACATCAAACAAAACATCAAACAAAACAGCTAAAAAAACAGCAAAGAAAACAACAAACAAAACATCAAACAAAACAGCTAACAAAACAGCTAAAAAAAAAAGCAAACAAAACAACAAACAAAACATCAAACAAAACAGCTTAAAAAAACAGCAAACAAAACAGCAAACAAAACAACATACAAAACATCAAACAAAACAGCTAACAAAACAGCTAAAAAAACAGCACACAAAACAACAAACAAAACAGCAAACAAAACAGATTAAAAAAACAGCAAACAAAACAGCAAACAAAACAACATACAAAACATCAAACAAAACAGCTAACAAAACAGCTAAAAAAACAGCAAACAAAACAACAAACAAAACATCAAACAAAACAGCAAACAAAACAGCTAAAAAAACAGCAAACAAAACAACAAACAAAACATCAAACAAAACAGCTTAAAAAAACAGCAAACAAAACAGCAAACAAAACAACAAACAAAACATCAAACAAAACAGCAAACAAAACAACAAACAAAACAGCAAACAAAACAGCTTAAAAAAACAGCAAACAAAACAGCAAACAAAACAACAAACAAAACATCAAACAAAACAGCAAACAAAACAACAAACAAAACAGCAAACAAACAAATAGAATATAAAATGTTGATAGTTTTTTTAAGGTTTATTTTTCTAAATGCTATTTTTGAGTTTTGGCGAAAGTCGTTTTGATTACAACTTTCATTGTGCCGCGAGGCTGTCGGGATAAGGATGGATTGAAACCGCCACGTGGAAAGTGGATCGATACCGCAGAGAAAGGCGATACCTGTAGGAGCAACGGAATCGATTTTATACATAACAGTACCTGCACCACCTTCTCAGGGTCAGGTTTAAAGTACAAGTTTAGAAACACACCTGCATGCATTGTCTTATGTCACACAATCACCTGTAATTTAAGCATTCGAACGGTATTGTGGGCGGGGCTGAAGGCAAGTAACAAACAAAATGTTATCGCAATATAGACTAAATTAAGCAAGGTGGCAAAGTGAGGCAGTGCTTACCAATTTAAGTTTTGTTCCCGGCTCACTAGAGGGATTGTGTAGCCAAGCCAATTTCACTTTCCCTGTCGCGACATTGGGTATCGTTTTAAGCGGTGTACACACAGTAGAAACATCGTTTATCTGGAAATTAAATTTCAGAAAGTTGGAATCACTTATAACACACCTATGATCAGTTTGGTCCGAAGGGTAGCATACTTTCCTTACTGTAACACACGTTCATGGTTTCACAGATTCGCCAGAAACATAGAATGATATACAAATAAAGTTTAAAAAAATCTCATTGAATTATTTCCTTGTAATATAAGGATTTAATTTTTGATTAGAACAAAAACAACAACAATGTGGGCTCGGTGGTCGAGCAGCAGCGCGTTCGACTGGCGATCCAAACGTTCTGGATTTGAATTCTGGTGGAGACTAGTTGTTTTTTTCCCGGGACTTGAGGGTGTCCCTGGGTCTACCCAACTCTGATGGGTACCTGACATTAGTTTGGGTAAAATAAAGGCGACTGGGCATTGTGCTGGCCACACATCCCCTAGTATGCCGTGACCACAGAAACTGGTGAACGCTGCATCACCGGTCCTATGATCTGTTTGGTCCGAAGGATACTTTACTAGAAAAAAACATTATAGAACTAATCGTTTTAATCGAACTAAAACTCCTAATATACAAAACAATTTTTTTTCAGGAAGAATTCATATTTTAGACAATCTATATTTTTTTTTACTAATAGCTTATAACTTTTGTTCATTAATATTGTAATGAACGAAAAAAAGAAAACACAATCACAAGTATTTCATTTTACAGGTTGAACTTATTTTTGTTGTTGGGTTAAATTGTTTGATGTGTATACATATTCAAGGATTATAATGGTAACCTTTTCGCTATATCTAGCTGCTGATCTCAAAATTGTCGATGGTAGAAATAGATAGCAGAGTCGATACAATCAATAAAAATTTGTTTCAGCTTACACGCACTGCCTTAGAGCATGTTTATTAATATATTTGGTCGCTATATATTTTCAATACGAGTCTCTCATATAATTCTCAGAGATACAATGCCGAAAAAAAAAAAAAAATTCCACTCCGATATCTTTTTTTTTGGGGTCTAAAAAAACTTGACGCCTATTTGTTTTATGCTCTACTCAAGATGCCTATACTATAATAGTTCTATTGTTAATCTTGTTATTCAATATTGTTTTTTATATTTCCCTAGAAATTATATATGTATATACACAGAGAGAGAGAGAGAGAGAGAGTTATAGAGGGAGGGCAGGGAGAGAGAGAAAGAAAAAGAAAGCTGGGAGGGAAAGAGAGAAAAAAAATGAGAGAATGAGCGAGAGGAGAAAGAGAGAAAAAAGAGAGGATGAGAGAGAAAGAAAAAAAAGTGAAAAGGGGAAGTGAGAAAAAATATAGAGATAGGCTAAATACCCAGAAAGAAAGAGAGAAACAGAGAGAGAGAGAGTGAGAGAAACAGAGAGAGAACAAAAGAGATATCATACAAAACATTACACCAACTAAATAAGGCATTAGGTTTGTGAACAATTTGCATAACAACAACTGAGACCATTATGTTCGTCTTTTGTCCGTATGTCTTTAAGTTATTTGTACCGAATGACAACGCCACTAGAACAATAAGCAGGAAAGACATTGAAATGGCATAAGTAGGACAGACTTGTAGACCTACCATTAACGACAACTGAAAGTCTTGTCCGACCAGGGGTCGACCCAATTTTCATACTTTTTAATGGCGTAAGAATTTGCAATAAGACACAGGTTTTCCCAGCATGGTGGTTCTAGTTTTTGAAAATACTGAAAGGTTCTGTGCAAAAACAAAAAAATATTTTGCAGGCTTTCCATCAGACGCTGAGTTAGGTTCTGAGGGCAAGAAAATCAACAAGAGACCGTGTGATATATGCTAAATTAGGCGTTAAATTTTTTTTAATCGGTTTTCAGTTGTTGTTTTTGGCTGGCTCAAACGTGTAAATGTAAAGTACTTTGAGCTGTTTGCAATATTGGCATCCCTCTACGTTACTTCCTGCTCAATTTCATTTCGTGAGTTTCCGGCTCATGGTCGACAGTTTCCGTAATTTGCAATATAATTTTATTAATTTTACACATTTATCGTCCACTCTCAAAACGAAAGAGTTGTATATTTGACAATTATATTTTAAACGCTTTGATATGAAATTAAGTTACTATTTAGGCAGGACTTGACCTTTCAAGGGACTTGACTGCTGTTTAGTTGGTGGCACTTCTGTATCAATGGGCCTCGAAGCTGGCCGAAATGTGTAAACCACCGATATGCTTCCTTTAAAGGTAGACTGCTAGGTTAAATCATGTAGGAAAACCCCCTGTTGCGCGTCCGAGACTCATTGCACAGTCTAGAGCCACCAAGAATCGGTGGGGAGGAAAACATGTGAACAACAGCCCGAATCGCCAAGACCGGTCACTGGATGACAATTACTATAATCTGGCGTTTGTCCTACCGGGCAACAGTGCAGGTATACGAGCAATGCCGCCTTATTAATGATCCAAGGGGAATTCCGCAGACGGGAAAAAGAGTAGTGCTTATGCAGGCTTAGACAGGGCAGGGATAGAACCCGCGATGTGTTGGTTGACTGTCCGGTGAACTAGCCGCAGGAACCAGTTATAAGGTCTCTTTAAAAAAACGGACAAGTGCAAATGGCACTTTTGTCTAGGGCTGTCTCCCATGCGTTCGCCCGCCGGTGTATTTTTAATGCCAGTCTTTGAGGCCCATGGGTACAGAAGTGAACCGCAGGACCAGCTGGTCTCCTGTCCAACCCCTTTAAAAGTTACGCCCTAAACGTAAGTGCATAAAGGCTAATGCATTTTTAAAAGTCATTTTTAAATCGGTGAGCGGATGGCGTAATTATTTCTTACATAACTATTATATTATGCCCAGCCTTAACTGTTATATGCCCGCCCACAATTTGCTATTGTATTCATTTCAATCAATAAGTTAGTGTCAGCAACCACTGAAGTACTTTCAGATGAGCCACGTGACCCATCACTCATCACTGAGCTAGAAAAACAATATTCTAGAAGAGTGCAGTTAAATCCAACCTAACACAGTGTAAATTAATGTCTTTCTTAAACTCCTGCAATTCTCTGGCGTAACGTGTCAGACTCGCATATCATTTCACAGGGCGCTGTCTAATTGTTGATTATCTACAAGGGCAATCAAGTGCTACAAGGATGAGAAAGGGAGATAAAGGCCATGTGAATCTATACAATATTTATATTAAACGAAGAGAGAACTAAAAAAATTCAAGTTTGAGAAATTTTTAATGAGTTTAAACGTACATTTGAATAAAGATGTGTAACTAACTGATTATAAATGATTAGCAAATTATAGGGTTTTTATAATAATGGTCGAGATATTACCAGTATATTATTTTAAAATATGTAAGACATTATGTTTCCAAAAATGTGTTTTCGTTAGCTGACCTTAGTTGGGGTAAAGTAAAGGCGGCTGTGCATAGTTAATGGCCACACAATTACCTATTAGGACGTGGCCACAGAAACTGGTGAATGCTGTTTTACCGGACCATCAATTCGGTTCGACGGGTACTTTACTTTACTTTACTATGTCGCCTCCAGGCCTTTCGGCGAAGATTAAATATATAGGAACTAATTTTGTTTACTTTATTCCTCGACGTAAGAGAATTGAGAGCCATGGATTACTCAGTGGACACGATGATGGGCAAGGATGGACAAATGACATTCACGAGATTGGGAAGGATTGACCAATGCATTCGAGAGATAATAGCGGATGGAGGAAAGTTCGCCTCCCGGGAAGCTGGGGATGCCTAGGAGGGTAGAAAGTCAATCTTGATGCAGTCCTCTATGAACCACACAGTGTGCATAGGCAGGAGATCGAACGACCTGGGGATCGTATGCCCCAAACGGGCGGGAGTTGAACCACCTCCTCAGATATCTTTCCACTTGCTGGAGGAGCGCACGCACCTTTTAGGCCCAGCTGCAATCAGCCACCTGCCTGAATGTGAGGCGCGCAGCCGCTCTTGCAACGGTACGAACATATTCGGCGTGCGCCAAAGCGTACACTGATGGAAGTGAGATCAGTGGAGACGAGATGCTTGCTGTGTATGGAGCTTTTGTGCCAGAATCGGTAGACAAACAGGTGACATCTGCATCTGTATTGGTCCACCTAATCCAACAGTTGCACAGTTCCGTGCAGGTCACTGACAATATAGGGGCCTATTTTGGAATGCTTAGGCCCCGACCTAGAGTCGCGGTGTCGAAATAGCAGGAAAGCAGAAGAGACGGTCGATCAGGTGCTTTTAGACTGCCATTCATTTCAGGAGCGTAGAGTTGATGGGAATGGTAAGCCTATATGGTCAGATCGCTACACTGCGTAGCACAAGCGGTGTTTGTCCTTCGAACCTTAAGAGAGGAATCTCGGTTTGTATTCTCACTCTAAAAACGTGAGGTTCAAGTCTAATCCTGCAGTTAGTACCCAGCACTGTCAACGTAACGCGCCGGGCTCTAGCCCTGCAGCCGCCCAACCCCTGCCAAAACTATCGGACTTTCGGTATTTCTAAAAGAAGCGGTCTGTAAACTTATAAAAAAGAAAAGAAACTCGATGCTTAAACCCAACCCATTATCATAATACTAGCCACTGTAACAATAACCTTCGCCACTATTAGTCTGAGCTCCTGAAAACAGCTTAGACAAAACACAAACAACAAATAAACTAAAATACAAATAACTTATATTGTTTTACAAACTAGTTGAATGGTTGAATTTAATGGGCCGTATTGCTGATGAGAGTTAACACCCTTGCCCCTTATACAAGTCAATCTTTTATGACTGACTTGTAAATTTACAAGTGCGTCATAAAAGATTGACTTGTATAAGGGGCAAGGGTGTTAACTCCCATCAGCAATACGGCCCATTGAGATGTATTTATTTTATTGTCACTATCAAGAGAACATAACTCTTCACGTCATATTAGTAAATTGTTTATTTTGTACTAAAAATATTTCTGTTATCTCCCTTTTCATTTTCACGTGATGAAATGTGCTATCAACTAAACTAACTAGTATATTGTGATGTTCATTTGGTTTTATATTTTATGCTGTAAATCTTGGAATAATATTCATTAAGTCTATTGGACCTAAAAGTGTCTTTAAAAGCTTTAATAATCAAAATTCTCTTTATTAAATCTATATTTATAAATTGCTTTCTATTCATTCGTCCGTTCATTCATTCATCCACTCGCCCATTCATCCCAACATTGATCTATTTAGCCCTACATCTATCTTCGGTCTTTCTATCCATCCACCGCACTAAAAACATTTCTACGCATTTTTCTATCTATCTCTATCTATTTATCTATCTATATGTCTATCTTTCTATATGTCTATCTAAGTGTCTATGTGTATATGAATCTATCTATGTTTCTATGTATCTTTCTCTCTTTGTCTATCTATCTATATATCTATATCTATCTATCTATCAATATATCTATATATTAATCTATCAATCTATCTATCTATATTTATCTCTAGCGTTCTATCTATCTTTCTATCAGCATATCTCTATCTATCTATTTTTCTATATCTACCGATCTGGCTATCTATGGAAAAACACCAGTGGAAATCCCTGTGTGTTGAAAAGATCTAAATACTGAAGACTTATAAAAGAAACAAAAACAAAGCTACTTGGTGAGAAAGTAAAACACGCTGAGCGTGACACAAAGGAACTATACAAAATCCTAAACAATAAAATGGGTATAAAGAAAGAAAACCCCATGCCTGAAAACAAAACAGACTATGTCTTGACGAACATGTCTGCCAATTTCTTTCTTGAAAAATTCTTAACAATTAGAGAAGATCTTAACTTAACACCAAAATACAAGTCTTCAGTCAGCAGGGTTGCCAAACTAGACAGTTTTAGAGCTCTGAGACAGCAGGAAGTTAAAAACATAATCAAATCTCTATCGGGAAAAACGTGTGAACTAGACTGCATGCCAAACAAGCTACTAAAAGAAATATTATATATAATTCTTTCCGTCATAACAAAGATAATAAATTCATCTCTAGAACAAGGAATTTTTACAACATGCTGGAAAATTGCAATCGTCAGACCACTGATGAAAAAATTCAAGCTAGACCTGATTGATAATAACTACAGACTTGTATGCAACTTGACTTTCCTTTCAAAAGTTTTAGAAAAGGCAGCTCTCATACAACTAATGGAGCACTGCAAAAAAATAAAAATATCAAATTTCGGATTATCAATCAGCATACAGACGACACTATAGTTGTGAAACTGCACTGGTCAAATTAATGAATGACCTTCTATGGACAATGGAACGTCAGTAGGCAATTGCATCGATGGCAATGGCAATAGACCTATGTGCAGCTTTCAATACAGTAGATCATGCCATTTGAATATCTGTACTAGACGCTTAATTCGGCCTTTGAAAACTAAACTGGTTTGAAAGGTACTTAAGGCTAAGAAGTAGCAAAGTGAATGTTGGAGAACCGTACTCTGAACCAAACACAAAGGCTTTTTCTGTCCCGCAGGGTTCGTTCGCAGTGCCAGAGCTATATCTTTTATATGCATCCACAATGCGAAAAACAATTCTAGAAAACACAGAACTACATGGAAATGCCAACGATCAGGCCTTAACCCTTCCCGTACCGACCTACTTCTATCTATGCTGCCTTCAGTTCCGCTATATACGCGCCCGGGACTGTAAGGGTTAAAAATAAAATTTTTATCAACTAAAAAAGAAACAATCGCAATTCCTACACTTGAAAAATGTGCAAGACAAATCAAACTTTGAATGGATGGCAGCATACTAAAAATGAACAAATCAAAAACTGAATTCATTCTGTTCGAAGCACAACAACAACAACAAACAAAATGCCTAACAAATGATCTACTAGTTAAGAATGAGTATATTTATAAATTAACTCAAATAAAATCTCTCGGCTTATATTTAGATGGAACTCTAACCCTCAAAGATAATACAAAAAAACAAATGTAAATCTGCAATTTTGAATCTGCAGAGAATAAAAAGTATTAGAAAAATTCTAACAAAAGAGGCACGTGAGATATTAATTATAGACCTGGCAATCTCTCAGTCAGACTATGCGAACAGTCTGTACATATGACTGCCAGAGTGTGATTTGAAAAAAACTATAAAAGGTCGAAGACATGGCTGCGAAAATGTTTCTGAGCAAGGAAGGAAATTCAACAACCTGTCTAACGAAATAGCACTGGATACCTATAACACTTAGGATAAAATTCAGCTCAAACTCAGGCTCTATAAAAGCTTTCATGGCAAATCTCCCAAGTACATCATATCCATGGTTGAGCTCAAAACATCAGAGAAAACAGGACTGCATTCAAACAAAATTCATCAAGTATCAAGGTAAGAAAAAGAAATTGCGGCTCGCTACTACGGAGTTGTAGCACTGCGGTGGAACGAACTTCCAAAAACAATTAAACAAGCGGAAAAATATTGACATAAATTTTAAAAACAAAACTAAAAACATACTTATTCGATTTATTTTAATAACATAGGGTAAATGTAAAGCGCATTCAATGACTGATGTGTTCTGAATAGAGCTATATAAGATATGTTATTCGTAATTGGTATCTATTTGTATCTATATATCTCTTTCTATCTATCTATACCCGTCTATCTCTATCTATCTATCTATATATCTATCTATCTATCCATTTGTTTGTCTGCTTATATATCTTTTTCTGTCTATCTGTCTACAGGCTATTTATCTATATCTATTTATTCATTTACCCAACTTTCTGTTTACCTAGGTACTGCGCTGAAGCTACTTTTAAATTGATCAAAAGAACAAAAAAATCACCTTTATTTCGCTATCATAGTTTCCCCATCCAATCAAAACATTACTTTTGGTATATCTCTTGACATCTGACCAATGGGGAGAGCGGATTTACTATTTTTAACTTCAATGGGCTTAAAGCCAAATATATTATTCCCATAAAAGCTAATGTAGCGTACATTCAAACAAGCCCCCCCCCCTCCCCCGCAAACACAAACACACACGTATACCCTAAAACTCCAGAATCACGTGACCTTGTAGTGAGTATTCCGTAATTGGTGTATTTACGAGTTTTCACGGCTACAGTCGCATTGATTTAGTGGAGTACTCGAGTTTTTCTTGCCTGGTTCTTTCTCTTTCACTCGATCACGCCCTCCATCTATCTAGCTCTCTTTTTCTCTGTATATCTATCTCTCTATCTCTCTATCCATCTAACTGTTTACCTCTTCTTATTTACCTACTTATCTACCTACTTATCTACCTACTTATCTACCTACTTATCTACCTACTTATCTACCTACTTACCTACCTTCTTATCTACCTACTCATCTACCTACTTATCTACCTACTTATCTACCTACTTATCTACCTACTTATCTACCTACTTACCTACCTTCTTATCTACCTACTTATCTACCTACTTATCTACCTACTTATCTACCTACTTATCTACCTACTTATCTACCTACTTATCTACCTACTTATCTACCTACTTATCTACCTACTTATCTACCTACTTATCTACCTACTTATCCACCTACTTATCTACCTACTTATCTACCTACTTATCTACCTACTTACCTACCAACCTACCTACCTATCAATCCATCAATCTATCTGCTCTATATGTCTATTTATTCATCTATATTTCTAAGTAACTGTCAGTTTATGTATCTATACATCTATCGAGCTATATATCTGTCCGGTTATCTATTTAGTTCGTTCGCGCCTATACTTTGTATCTGTATCTAGTAATTTGATTCTCCATGTATATAATATATATATATATATAAGATAAGATAAGATAAGATTGCTTTATTGATCCAAATGAATGGAAAATTGACTTGATTATATAAATTCCGTCTTTCAGCATACATAAAACAATATTAAAGAACCATTTGTACTCAAACACAATAGACATTCACGCATACTATCATATTATTTATCATACAAGAAAAAAAGTAGGCCTATTTTTTAGGAGTCAGCTTTTGAGCCATTGTATTTCCTGACAGTAAGGTTAGACCTAGCAAGACCCCCATTGCATTTCTATTCGCTTTTGTGTGAATGACTTTGTGAGAGTTTAGTTGTGGTTGTGTTTGTGGTTCTGTTTGTAAGTATGTTTTTGAGTATGTTAGTAAAGGTGTTGAGATTGTGTTGAGTATGTTTGTGAGTGTGTTTGTGAGTTTGTCTGTGTGGAGGAAACAAAGTCACAGTTTGTCCGCATGTTTGAATGTGTGTATGTAAGGTGTGATACATTACGCCCCAGACATGACCTGTCCACCAGCACCCTTGGATAACGCCTACCGTACAAGATTCCTATAGCGTGAACCAAACAATGGGTGCTGTCAACTGCACAGATTTCATGTCATTTATAGAGTGGACGATGAAGTGGCGGATTTTTTAAAGGCTTGGTGTGTGGGCATTGAGATTATAGAACCTTGTGACAAGTGACCAGAAGACCAGAGCACTACATGGGCTGAAATAGCTGTGGAATAGATGAATTTAGATTTTTTTCTTATAAGTTTACTTTTTTTTGTTCTAGATAAAAGATTAGTATGTCTTTGGTTCAAAATAACTGCAGGAGGCAGGGATTGGATGGCGGCAGAGATAGAACCCTGGACGTCATGTTGACAGAATTTAGTAATGATCACTTGACCATCTGCTCACAGCCAAACGATATATTTCCACAACACTTACAGAAAAATATAAAATATAAACCGTTTGGTACATATTTCATAAGCCACTATGATTTATTTTAAACGTTCTACATCATACGTGTCATGCTCAAGACCCGCGAGCCACATCCAGCTCGGCGTACCATTATATCCGGCCTGCGAGAGAATTCCAGGCTACACTATTACATTACAGTAAACCTTAACTTTTTCTTTTGAAATCTAATGATTTTTTTTTCTGCTGCGCGATTAGTGTTGGTCAATTGTGGTCCGAGAGTAAAACCAATAAGACCTAAATATTACTGCCAACTAAGACGCTAACTGATAAGACATAAATCTTGCTGCCAACTAAGACTCTACCAGATAAGATCAGCACAAGTGGTTAATCTCTGCCCTGTCTATAGATTCTTAAGTCTGTTTGGCCTGCTAACGTATGTGTAGAAATAAGAGGATGCTGCTGTTACCATGGCAACGACCAGCTCATCCACACAAATACACACAAAGTTGTCTGAAGGAGATAAATGGCATGATACATTTTCTCCCGCCCTTTCCAGTTGCTTTGCTTTTTGTCAATAAAACAATCCAGGCTGCTCTCGCACGCATACACAAACACACTAACGCAAGTAATATAGAAACTCACCTGACAGAGTATCGCCTGAGTGTCATTTGGCAGCTGTGACAGCGTGGAATGTCACCAGAGAATGTCATACTGTATTGTCATCTCTTGGTGACAACAGTACTCTTGACTCTTCTCCCCCCCCCCCCAGTTAGCTTAGTCAGAGAGTTATCTCACTCTCTCTCTATCTGTATCTCTCTCTCTCACTCTCTCTCTCTCTCACTCTCTCTCTCTCTCTATCTCTCTATCTCTCTTTCTCTCACTCTCTCTCTATCTCTCTCTCTCTCACTCTCTCTCTCTATCTCTCTCTCTCACACTCTCTCTCTCTCTCTCTCTCTCTCTCTCTCTCTCTCTCTCTCTCGTTCTTTACTCTGCAGTTTTTTGCGAGTTTTCAAATTTATTTCTTGTTTACATTTTATTTTTTGCATTTGGTAAACGTAACCTGATATTGTCTGTATGTCTTGCAATGAGTATTTTACAGTACAGTAGAGTGTAGTCTATCCAAGTTAAATGAAACAGAATGACACATCAGATTCCTGCATTTCTACATGTGTTGAACTATTTCGCCAATATGCATGTCTCTGTTCTATGTAAGCTTGTACGAAACACTTCCGCCTACGCCCTCTAGTCGCCCTTCGGGGTGTATTCCCCCCTTAACCTGCCTTTTCTTATACACACAAACATAAAATATACGTGCTAGCAATAACAATAACACGTACACAGAAACGCACAGACCAACTGACACACTCAGACACACACAGACATACACAGACACACACAGACACAGACGCACACACAGACATACACAGATGTACACAGACACAAACAGACCAACTGACACACTCAGACACACACAGACATACACAGACATTTACAGACACAAACAGACACACACAGACACACACACAGACGCACAGACACACACAGACACAAACAGACCAACTGACACACTCAGACACAAACAGACACACACAGACACACATAAACACACACAGACACACATAGAGACACACAAAGACAAACACAGACATACATATACAAACAGACCAACTGACACACTCAGACACTCACATACATACACAGACACACACACACACCGACACACACAGACACAAACAGAAAAACGCAGACAAAAACAGACCCGCTGACACACTCAGACACAAACAGACACACACAGACACACACATACACACACATACACACATAGACACACAGACACAAACAGACCATCTGACACCCTCAGACACACACAGACATGCACAGACACACACATACACACACAGACACACACAGACACACACAGACACAAACAGACCAACTGACACACTCAGATACAAACAGACACACAGAAACAAAAACAGACAAAGACATACATAGACACACACAGACACACACAGATACACTCACACCAACTGACACACTCAGACACAAAAAGGCACACAGACACACATAGACACACGCAGACACACACAAACAAAATTACACACACAGACTCACACAGACACACACAGACACACACAGACACACACAGACACACATAGACACACTCAAACACACACAGACCAACTGATCGAGTTCTTAAGCTCCTCTTCTTTAATTAAACATAAATATAATTAATTCTAAAACAAATTTATTTGTAGGCCTATGATTAATTTAAAAATAAAAGATGCTTATTAAATAGCACTATATTATGTAATTTCTATAATTAAAATGTTTAAAATATAAACTCCTTAAATGGACAAACAATTAATGCAGGAAATGTTTATTTACAACTGTTTAACGTTAATTGCTTTAATCCTCTAATAATTATATCATGTTATGAAGAACATAATGTTGAATTTTTATATAAAAAAATAACATTTAGTCAGTAATATTTTTTATATTATAAACCATAACTTTTTTGGCATCACTATTGAATCAAACGTGAAAACATTGTGTTTTTTTTAATTAAAGGGAGATAATTAACCCGTTTCATTTGAACTAATATTTCTATTTTTTTTCTTTTATAAAAAAATAAATGGCTTACAATTTATTACTGTAAAAAGTATTTGAAAATTATTTAAATATTATATGACTAAAGAATTTATAGGGCTATGTAATTCCCATTACTTCTCCAACTCTTTCAATGGACCCTCTGAAAGCTAAATTGCGCTCCGCTAGAAATTGTACAATCGCAACTAGTCTTTGAAAAACTTGATTCCATAAAGCATTTCCTGGAGAATCTTGTCAATGCCTGTTTTTTTTACTTAGTCTTGCTCCAGCTTCACAGCAACTAGTCATGGCGTCTAAATGCCCATGCGATTTTTCATGTTCTGCTAGCCTTGTGGTATAGTTTGCCACTGGCCGAATCCTTCATTTACAAATGAGCTTTTGTGTAGGCGACATTAGAAACAATAGATCTTGTCTGCTGACACAGAATATATCAGCCAAGGACGCAAAATACTTTCACCATTGGATTAGCGCGGGTCCTATTACAGTACGGGGCCCACTGCGGCCGAATAGGTTGCAGTGGCCTAGAACCGGCCCTGCACACAAGGACGGTTAATCAACTGGATCAACTGCAGTGTTCTATTTTTATTACAGTCTCGCATTGTTTCAAACGTGGGTTCATATCCTAAATGTGGCCCATCCCCAACTTCCACCCTCCCACCCCTCCGACGCGCCCTTTTAATGTCCACCCCAGGCATTTGTTCATTTACATTTGATCACGACTTCCTCAACACTGATGCTCTGATTGGTGTGTGTGTGTGGGGGGGGGGGGGGTTTGGAGGATCTAGATGGGCCAAGTCTCTCTCATTTTTTCTGTGTTTGAAACAGATAGGGAAAATAAAGGAGAAAAAAAGGGGGGGGAGGGTTAAAGTTAAAACAATGTAACAGATTCTATTAGGTAAGGCGGGGCTGATGTTACAACGAGGGAGTGAGGGAGAGGGAGAGAGAGAGAGAGAGAGAGAGAGTTTGGAGGTATGACGACTTTTTGCGATTACAGGTATTTCTGTTGTTGGTTTTCTTCTCTTTTGTGCCTACTTAACCTTGATATTGATTTAAACCCAACGGGGGGGCTTGATTGCGCCCCAGGGCGCAACGGCGATGATAGACAGATAAAAGAATGCGGTGTGTGCGCGGGTAGGGTGGGGGGAGGGGAGATTAGAGATTAAGGTAGTGGCTCTCAAATGATGATTAGCCTCCAACTAGCAGTTGGCCCAATGACATCATACGTGTAGCGTCTATTATATATGGTCTAAAATAATGAGACAGAAACTAGTACTAGAGTTAAAGACACTAGATCCCATGAAATAAATATGGTCTATATAATATGTTTGAAAATACATAAACTAGATTTAATGGTCGAAAATACAAGAAATAGTTATGGTCGAATATACATAAAATATAGCCTATATGATCGAAAATACATAATAAGATATGGCCGAAAATAGATATAATAGATTTGGTACATTATTAGATATGGTCGAAATACATATAGCAGTTTTTGTATATAAATCATGACATGATATATTATATGTAATCTAGAACTCATAAAATAGATATCTAAATGGAACATTTTGTGACCAAGAAGCAATCAAACCATTATAATGAAACATGATAATAACATTAACAACGTTACAGTAACCGACATCACCAAGTTAACACATACACAAGGGACAATACATACATACATTAAAAAACAATACACAAGTTAAAAAAAATGGCGGACGTGAAATTCTAGTTGGTAGTTTTGTTCTTTATTTTGGCCTTTGGACACAAGTTCAAAGTTCAATAAACTATCAAATCAAAAAATTAAAACTACACACATTGTAACGCACAATGACTAGATCAGGGGTCGCAACCTACGGTACGCAAAGCAGTTTTCAACGGCACGCGCACAGCCTCCAATAAAAGGCTGTTAAAAAAATTGTTTACAAGATTTTGAACACAAGATCTAGAACAGGATACATGTCAGGGCTTTTGGCACGCTGATTGAATTAAAAATACTACTATGGGCACATTATTAGACCCACGGTTGCCGACCCCTAGACTAGGTCATACACGAGATTTCAAAAGATATTTATTTTACAAAAACACATACACATACTCAAATACATTGACACATATTTAAACTGCATCGCAACAGTGAAAAAAACAGACTGATTATGCGCATCGAAAATCTCAAACACAAAAGATAGATCAATGACGTAATATTTTATGTCTATGCAACAGTTAAAGATTGCATAAAGCCAGCGTATTAGGCTAACATCAGTCAAGATGCCTGGTTTCACTAAGGAACCTTTTAAATAGGATACAAAACGATGACTAAAAAAGTAACAATAATTAACATTGGGAATTCCCCATCAAGTCATGAAGTGTGGCCATATCGAAAAAAACGTCATAACCGCTTATTACGTCTGCGTTAACGCGCGCCTTATCTCTCCAAGTTCCGGTGTTTGACCCACTACGCGTCCATTAGTTGCCGACCCCACGTTTGGGTGTGCGACATGGCTTCCGGTTGTTTCATGTGGGTGCAGTTCAACTTCCTCCCCCCCCCCTCCATCCCTCACATACAGAACACAACAATACACAGACCGGCCATTTTGTTTTAAGCCGTTATCAAAGAGGAAAAAAATAAAGTCAAACTTCGGGATTTACCCAATTTTTTAACTTTTTTTTTTTTGGGATCGAGAGTTTTGGATAGGAGATGGAATCTGACGGTGGGTGGCCAGATACAAAAACAATGTGCCCGTTTGTGCGATAGAAAATGTCAGTCAATAATATACCAAGCTGTTGAAAACCTATGTCTCAGAGATTATGATATAGGACGCTTTAAATAAAAAAAGCTGACTACTTTAATTTATTGCCATAACAAACCTTGAAAAAAAATATTAAAAAATATAAAGATTTAATCCAACACCGTATCACCTGTTGCTAGACTAGGAATCGGCAACCTACGGACTCGTGCCACACGTGGCACGAATAGCAATTATTTAATGGTACGCGGAATACCCTTAAAGTGACAATTCAAGTCTCTTCCACAAAAAAAAGAACAGGATGACTGTTAGGCTGTTGGTACGATGAATAAATTAGAAATCCTACTTTGGCACACTATTATCAAACAGTTATGCCAATCCCTGTGCTAGACCCTTTCCAAGGGATGCGCCATGTTTAGCAGTGGAAGTACAACTTTAATTTACGCATGAAGCTCAATAGAGCGTTCGCTATGGGCGTGGCTTAGGCTTTTTAGTGACGTATTTGTGTAAATAGAAGCAAATTGGTGTACAAAAATGGTGAAGTACTTCTTTATCATGCCAAATTCACATCTGAATATTGGCTATTCTACGCACAAATCATTAGATAAATCGTTGTAGATCATCTTACTAGTACAAGAGAAAAACTGACTTGGTATTTTTTTAACGAATTTCAAAATTTTAAGCTCAATTTGTCATCTTAATATCTGGCCGGTAAGTATTGCATTTGAAAGTGAATTATTGGAGTCATTCGTTATTTTCATTGTAGGCCTAATCGTTCAATAGTAATATAACATTTTTAATGTAAGAATATTCTTGTGATAGGTCTATTAATCTAATATAGAATTAATAAAATCCATATTAATACATTAATCATCATTTTAAACACAAAATATCAATAAAAAAATGCTCGAGCCTATATATGAAACTATATTAACTATATTAACAGCGGCCATTGTACACCATTACACAAAATAAACAAAAATCACGTGCTTTTTGTCACGTGATTGCAAACGCCCTATACCCAGAACTGCGTTGTATGCTGTAAATACTTCCAGAAGAACTGAGTCCGGTTAATGGCATCAGCAGATTATCTTCTCTTACCTTAATCCTAGACATTACTTTACGTTTCTTTAAAACATACCTAGCAAAACAAGAAAGAGCAATAAGCCTACTGCAAGACACATTCGAGTAGAAAAAGAACGGAAACATAGTTGCCAGCTTAGCATCATTTTATCTTATATTTTACAGACGCTCCTTCTTTACAAAAGGTTATTTCGTCCTACCCTTATCCATAGTTGGAGTCAAATCTAACATATTGATTAGTGTTTTAAAGTCTATGCTGCTGTTTTTTTTATTTCTAATTTGTTCAGGCAACCCATTTCTTGCCCGGATGCCGCTCGGGAAGATATATAACTTTTATTCACTTATTTCTTGCATATTGGATAAGACTAGTGATCTTTGTCCTTAAGTTTATCTTAGCATTGTATTTGATTGTTTTTGTGTTGAATTTTAAGTTACAATTTAATGTTTTACGTATTATTACTACAAACAATACATTCATAGGAGTTTTCATTGCCCCATGTATATCATCATCATCTGTCGCGCTACAGCCCATGTAGGACTCTGGCGTTACTCACCACCTCCTTCCACTCAGACCTCTCTGCTGTATTCTTTCTCCAGGCCTGGAACCCCGATCTGTCTCAGATCCATCTCAACATCGTCCAAACATCTCAGACTGTATCTGCCTTTAGGTCGTTTTACTATGGGGTTCTGGGTATATGTTACTTTTACTCCTCTGCTGTTTGGCATTCGTTCCAGGTGGCCTGTCCCAACCACTATTGTAGGATATTCATATTATCCATAGACCTCTCTATTGGTGCGCATCTTCCATCCGTTATCATCTGTCCCATGTCATTACCTCTGCTATTTTGTGCCTAACGGTAAGGTTTAGACAAGGAGTCTCAAACTCTGATGAAGGCATGTGCCATTTTATCACTTAATAGCTGTGTCAAGGGCTGCACCCTCCACCAACAACCCGACCCTAGTAAACAAAAACATGTCATACATCTTAACTCATTTTACTACTTATCACTAATAATATGTCAATTTAAAACTAAGACTCGATGAATTATTATAATAATGAACTATCATTACTATTATTATTTTTATGACATGCGTTACCTATTTAAAGTAAACAATAAAATTTGAATGTGTATCAGTCAGGCCTGGATTAACCATTAGGCACACAAGGCACGAGCCTAGGGAACCAAGCGTTTGGGAGGCACAATAAGGCCTCAAGAAAAATGTGTATATTGTAAAAGCTAAGAGCAGAAAATTAACGAATTATTTACTTTCAGTTAAGCAACAGGTGGAACAGGATTATACTGACGCCATCAATACTCTTGATAATTCTACTATAGGCAGAGGCGTAATTAGGCATGTTTCACATGTTCCTAAGGAACAGGAACCCCCACACAAAAGGGGCCCACACACATTCAAAAATAAAAATTTTAGTCTTTTCTTTCGGCAATTAGAACAGTGCTGTTGTAGAAGCGCAAAATGAACAAATACTGTGAATAGGAAATCAAATAATTTGATTGTTAAGTGACACTAGCAGGGTCAAGTTCACAAGGTGGCCCCCACATAAATTTGGCCCTTTGGAACAGGGCCCCCACAATCCTTAATACGGCCCTCACCATAGGCTGTTCTGCAAATCCAGACACTGCATTAGTGCTTGAAAATTACAATTGTTGTGACCCATTTCAGTCTGCTGAAGATGATGATAAAGATGAAGATTATAAAAAAAATCAAGCAGTAGATCCAGGACTATGGCTTGACGTCTAGGCTGATGTTGTGGCTTACTTTAATCGACTGTGGGCCCACTAACTGTCAGCATCATTTGTCACAATTCTGGATTTAATAGTGACTATTAGCACTTAGATAGATAGCAGTGTATAACTAGAACCTTAGATTAGCTTAAGTTAGCTAGAATAGAGAGAAGGTTAGTCTGACGTCACTATCTCCTCCCTCCCTTACGCAATTACATCTCCCCATCACTCTTTCTCACCTGTTTCTCTACCCTTCACTATACTCTTGTACTACGCCCAAATTCAGAGTCTACTGACTAATACGATTCAACTTGGTACTACATCTTGGTTGAATGGGTACGAATGTGTTAGAATGTATATATTTTATCCTATGCTATATTAATGTATTCATGTCATGTCTTAATGTATTTATATCTTGTGCTATTTTAACGCATGTGAGCGAGTCATCATTCGATCCCTCATTCGCCCCCCCCCCTCTTCGCGTCCCCGCCACCCCCATCCCCTCTTATATCCCCTCAGCTTAGCGGCACGTTATGCAATTGCTTTGAGACGGTCGTTCTCTGAGCGGTTGACTAAAATTCCCCACTCAGCAGGACGTCTGTATAAATTGTCTTTCATCTAGACCTCTCTCCCCCCCCCTTTTCGCCCTCGCAACCCCGACCCCCAATCCATTTTTGGCTCCAATAAGCTTTTCTTATGCAAATGTATATTCAATCTAGCCAATGAGAATAGGATGTAATTAAATGTAAGCCAACCAAATTAATTTTGGGTCAGGTGACTAGTGTCCACGAAAAAGCCGCCCAACTAAACTCAAGATTAGATCTCTCCCAGCTCCCGAGCTAGATACATCGTTTTGGTCTAGCTCCCAAATTGTTACTCGGACTTGCAGATACTTAGCCAGTAATCGTAATTCCCTCATTATAGTTACGTAGCCTAACCTTGGATTCCGTAACAACACAGTATATTGAGTGTTAGACGTTCCTGTGCATATATCTCAAGCATTGTATCTCCCCTGCATGTTAGTATGTGTATCTCATCATTGGATATTGAATTTGAATCATAAATAAATACCTGAAACGTAACCAGAGACTTGCTTGCCTAACTTAGAACTGTCTGTTGTGTGTGTTAATAACATCTAAGCGAGCCAGTAGAGAACAAATAAATATTCCAGGTCAACCACAGCATCGGCACCTCATACCTCTAAGACAACCAGCCATTATTACCCCCCTCTCAATTGCCACATCGTGACTAAGTGGGACCTCGTATCCGGGATTATCTGAACTTCAAGCCGTTCAGCGCACTGTCAACAGCAACAACCCGAGGACTACGCCGATTCTGAAACCGACCCTGGATGGGGGCTCATCTCTCTACAACACAAAGACTCTAAGCCAGCAACCAGACCCGTCATCCCAACGCCAGCAACCAGATCCATCAACCCATCAAACCAGGCTCGTCACCTTACGCAGCCCACGCCACCCCAGCCTACGCCTACGTCACCCCAGCCTACGCACCCCAGATACGCCAACCTAAGCCACCCCAGATTCGCCACTCCGAGCAATCTACGCCACCCCAGCCAGCTCATCCCATTAAGCCAGGCTCGCCACTCTACGCCAGCCTACGTCACCCCAGACACACCAGCAACCAAATTTGCCACCCCATTACGCCAGATTTGCCGCCCCAACCGCCAGGTCGCCACCCTCTGGCCCCGCATCAACGTACCGGCACCCGAGACGTCAGCAGAGAGACCCACCGCCGCCGCATCAGCCTGCCCAACAACTAGAGACCGCCGAGAACCCGACAACTGCCCTGTCAACCTCCCCGTAGGAACCCGCCGTAGTTCCCGGTATCCAAACCCGGGAAAATAGACACTAACATTAAACGCTAATCCAGTCCCGGCACGGGGAAAGAGAATTCCTAACCAGCCCGAAGATCTGCACCAACAGCGCCGAGCGCTATATAAACGATAACTTTATGATTGGATATACGTGTGTTAGTGTATGTGTGTAAAATTCTGGAATTGCTGTCTGGTGAGTACCATTTTGAGTTGTATTACGTTAGCTAAACTCTGAACCCCAACACCCTCCTATATTTTCCTTTCCTATCTCGCTATATCTCTGTCCGCCTCTAGTATCTTAATCTCGCCTCACTCTGTTACCATGGCGGAAGGTGTACTATTGCGTAAGCAGTTGAGAGAAGAGGCTATAGCTATAGGCTACATTGACTCAGACATCACTAAATACGTAGTAGAGCAGGTAGCGGCCCATGAGGCCAAGACAGAGAGAGCAGAACAGGTAGCTAGAGAGGAGAGAGCAGAACAGGTAGCTAGAGAGGAGAGAGCAGAACAGGTAGCTAGAGAGGAGAGAGCAAAGCAATTAGAAAGAGAAGATAGGCTTAGAGCAGAACAGGTAGCTAGAGAGGAGCGAGCAGAACAATTAGCTAGGGAGGACACACTTAGGTTAGAACAGTTAGCTAGAGAAGAGAGGAATAGGTTAGACGAGGAAGCACGCAGGGCACACGAATTCAGATTAGCTGAATTAGCAGCAAGTGTTAGGGCCCCCGATAACAACGACAACCCAAACTCCCCCTCATCATTTAGTTCAGCCACCCCCAACCATCCCCTCCCCAGACATGCTTCTCTATGGACCGACGTCCACGACCCCCGTTTAGAACAGTTTGACATCTACCTCCGACGGTTTAGCGACTGCATGGAGCTGAATGAGGTCCCCCCAGAATTGCATTGTAGGATCCTCGTCTCCACTCTGAGAGGAGAGGACTACGAGGCTTACTGTAAACTGGCCCCAGAAGACAGGGAGTCATGCGCTGCACTGAAGAACGCGCTCTTAAACCGGCACCAGTTGCACGCGTCCCACTACCAGAAAAAGTTTCGGTCGTCCACGCTACGACCAGGGGAGAATTACACCCGATTCGCGGAACGAATCCAATCCTACCTTCTTAAGTGGGTTGAGTTGGGAAATATCGAGCAGTCATTCGACGGTATGGTCACCCTCCTAATGACTGAGCAGGTAGAGTCACAAATGACGCCTAAACTCAAGGCCTTCCTGATACAACACGGGATCGAAGGGTTACCCTCCTCCCTACAAAGCGCAGATAGGTTTCTGCAATCAAACCTAATAGAGTCATCCCCCTCCTCCCGCCCGGGACACCCGCAGCCGCACCGACCTTATGGGGACAACCACCGCGCCAACCCTTCCCCTCAATCAACCGCTCCCCAGCCGCACACGCACCACCACGGGCGACCTCGTCCTCACAACGCACATAGAGACCACCGCCACACTAGGCCCACCCCTCAGTTAGCTCACGACAGAAACAGGCGCGACCCCACCCCTTATCTTGCCGCCGGTGCATTTTACACCACGACGGACCCCGTAGACCCAGCGCAAGATCCCACTAACGGACTTGCAACGCACGAGTTAGAAACGCCCAGCTACCCGAGCTACTTAGCTCCCGAACAGGAACCCGCCGATCAGGGGCGTGACCAGTACTCAAGCAGTGACTACGATCGAGTCCACCACGTGTTCTCTATTTCCTCGGCAGACAAACATAACCAATTCCCCCGTAGCTACGTCGACGAGATAGTCAGAATCAACGGCCGACTCGCCTCTTGTACGTATGATTCCGGTCTTAGCTTTGAGGCCCTAGTAACGCAATCAAAAATCGACCCCCGCGACTACACAGGACGCTATGTGCGACTCCAAGGTCCATCTCATAACTCTCCTATTCAGCAGCTACCGACCGCACTCGTAAACCTCAGCTCAGCACTTTTTGCAGGCCCCATTGAGGCCGCCGTAATAGAAGGCCTACAAGTAGACATCCTACTCGGAAGACCGATTGTAGGTAAACAAACGCATTGCCTGCCTACACCCGCAACCTACGGATCGCCCCGCCCCACCCCCAACCAGACACCTCTCCCCCACCCCATGTCCATTAAAGATAAGCTCCGTCATGCAAGGCTGCCCACGACGAGACTCGAACTAAGGCAAACACTGGGCGAATTTAGCAACTATCAGAATACCCTTATACCAAACTTCCGTAAAATTACCCGTCCGTTATTTAGATTGCTAAACGCACCCACATCGTTCCCATTATCTTGGGACAAACTCGCTACTGATGCTTTCGAGACATTGCAACAGTGCCTAGGCCAAAACCCCTTTCGACACACGCGGCATAGCGGACACTAACTAGTGCCCCTACACACTTCGTGGCCCAGCATACTCAGTAATACGGCCCCACGCGCGCACACTGTTAATGAGTGTGTAGTTACTCCCCTTTTCCCATGTCCCAGAGACAGTAACTTAGGTAGAAATCTTCTCTCCGAGTAGATTCCCAAATTGGCCCGGAGGGATGTCACAATTCTGGATTTAATAGTGACTATTAGCACTTAGATAGATAGCAGTGTATAACTAGAACCTTAGATTAGCTTAAGTTAGCTAGAATAGAGAGAAGGTTAGTCTGACGTCACTATCTCCTCCCTCCCTTACGCAATTACATCTCCCCATCACTCTTTCTCACCTGTTTCTCTACCCTTCACTATACTCTTGTACTACGCCCAAATTCAGAGTCTACTGACTAATACGATTCAACTTGGTACTACATCTTGGTTGAATGGGTACGAATGTGTTAGAATGTATATATTTTATCCTATGCTATATTAATGTATTCATGTCATGTCTTAATGTATTTATATCTTGTGCTATTTTAACGCATGTGAGCGAGTCATCATTCGATCCCTCATTCGCCCCCCCCCCCCTCTTCGCGTCCCCGCCACCCCCATCCCCTCTTATATCCCCTCAGCTTAGCGGCACGTTATGCAATTGCTTTGAGACGGTCGTTCTCTGAGCGGTTGACTAAAATTCCCCACTCAGCAGGACGTCTGTATAAATTGTCTTTCATCTAGACCTCTCCCCCCCCCCCCCTTTTCGCCCTCGCAACCCCGACCCCCAATCCATTTTTGGCTCCAATAAGCTTTTCTTATGCAAATGTATATTCAATCTAGCCAATGAGAATAGGATGTAATTAAATGTAAGCCAACCAAATTAATTTTGGGTCAGGTGACTAGTGTCCACGAAAAAGCCGCCCAACTAAACTCAAGATTAGATCTCTCCCAGCTCCCGAGCTAGATACATCGTTTTGGTCTAGCTCCCAAATTGTTACTCGGACTTGCAGATACTTAGCCAGTAATCGTAATTCCCTCATTATAGTTACGTAGCCTAACCTTGGATTCCGTAACAACACAGTATATTGAGTGTTAGACGTTCCTGTGCATATATCTCAAGCATTGTATCTCCCCTGCATGTTAGTATGTGTATCTCATCATTGGATATTGAATTTGAATCATAAATAAATACCTGAAACGTAACCAGAGACTTGCTTGCCTAACTTAGAACTGTCTGTTGTGTGTGTTAATAACATCTAAGCGAGCCAGTAGAGAACAAATAAATATTCCAGGTCAACCACAGCATCGGCACCTCATACCTCTAAGACAACCAGCCATTATTACCCCCCTCTCAATTGCCACATCGTGACATCATTATGTATCTTTGATAAATCTTGCCGTATTTATGCTGGAGGAAAAATTACATGATATTGTTCTCAAAAATTCTTAAATTGCACAAAAGCAAATGTTGAGCAGTACAGGAGAGAATGGTTATTGTATTCACCATCAATGAGACCTGTGTACTGCTTTGTTTGTAAACTTTTTGCGTCTAAAGGTTCCACAAGTTTGGCTGATAAAAATGGGTTCAGTGACTGGAAAAATAACATTCAAGTTGATAATCATCAACAAAGTCTGCTCATAAAAACTGCATGTTATATACATAGCTCGTCGACTACAAAAGCTAGAAGAGCAAATAAATGAAACGTACAGTTACTGAGAACATGTTTTGAGGCGAGCAATAGCGGATATTTGTACTATAGATGAGCTTGGTCTGGCTTTTAGAGGACAAATGAAAAATGTGGATCTTTACAAAATTGAAATTATCTAGGGTTGCTGGAGTTTATCAGTCAGTTTGATCCATTTTTAGCATCACACATTACGAAATATGGAAATTCTGGAAAAGGAAATCCTTCTTATTTATCCAAAACTATATGTGAAGAACTGATTGAAATAATGTTCCAAAAAGTCCATGAAGTAATTGTAGATGAAGTAAAGGCATCCGGTTATTTCAGCTTGTCGGTAGACTCAACACCCGATATTTCACATATAGATCAGTTAAGTGTTGTTCTTTGATATGTGGTAGACGGATAGCCCATTGAGCGCGTTTTTACTTTCTTGGACCTGCTAAGTCACAAAGGTGAAGGTAAGGAGGAAGTGTTGCAGTACTTACGTGAAGTTTGCAATATTGATTTTGCGAAATGCAGAGGTCAGTCATACAATAACGCAGCTAATAAGTCTGTGTGCTAAAAAGGTATGCATAAAAAAATTATAGAGGAAAATGAGTTTCCTTTATACATACCCTGTGCTTCCCATTCACTAAATCTGGTAGGCAGAAGTGCCGTTGACTCTTGTTTAGAGGCAGTAAACTTCCTCCATACAGTGCAACTGATCTATACTTTTTTCTCAGCTTCAACCAACAGATGGAAGATTCTGAAAGGATGACTTGTGAATTAAACGCTGGTAAAGTCTCTTTCCGATACCAGAAGTGCTGTCGCAACTGAAGCAATTCTAAAGTTTCATCCTCAGATTATAGAAGCGTTAAAATGTTTACAAGAAGACCAGTCATAGAAGAGGGACTCCAGAAGAGATGCAGAAAACATTGAAAAGAAGATGCAATAATTAGAATTTGCTCTCATGCTTGTCTTTTAGGAAGAAGTGTTACAACATTTTCACAGGGGCAGTCAAGCTCTACAAAATGAGCACGTGAACTTGAAAACGTGAGCTGATTTATATTCTTCACTAGCTGATCACTTGCATGAATGTAGAAATGAATTTGAAAGATTTGAAGAAGTTGCAAAAGAAATAACACCAGGTGTGGATTATAAGTTATAAGTCAACGAAAGTCAACAGTAAATGAGAGACAGTGGTCATTGATGGTGATGCCCCTGAGGTATCTCTGAATGCCAGAGACAAATTTTGTAGATCTGCTTTCTACGCCATTGTTGACAAACTTGAGACAGAGATAAGTAGACGAGGAAAGGTATACAATGATATAGCAGTTCGATTTTCCTGTTTGGTCGTTTTATCATAATCAATAAATGCTTATCCTGAAGATCTGAAAAGTAATTTATATACTGAACTACAACATTCCCACTCATATATTCGCTACAAGTTTGGTGCATCAAAATCTGAAAACAACACACACGGTCAGTCATGCAGAATTATGCAACCCAATAACAACCTGTTGTAAAGTTCAGATAAACATAAAGACAAAAACACTTTCCTTATCCTTTATGCGAGAGCAAATGCATTTAAGTACTATTTCTTCCCGAGTGGCATTCGGGCATGGAATGTGTTGCCTGAACAAAAATGCAAGACTAGACTCGGACCACAGATTAGCGTAGGACACACTTATCTTCTTTATAGAAGGAGCGTCTGTAATGTATAGGCCTAAGATAAGATAAGATAATAGTTAGAGACAACATCGAGTGTGCTTTTCCAAATGTAGAAATTGCCTTGCGCATATTTTTAACATTAATGGATACAAACTGTTCAACTGAGCGCTCTTTTTCTCAGTTGAAACGTACAAAAAATCCAAGTAGATCGACAATAAAACAAGAAAGGCTTGATTTCCTTATCTCTGCTGACAGGACCGGCTCAAGGGTTTTTTGACGCCCTAGGCGAAAACAAATTCTGCGGTCTCATTAAAGTGCCTTCGGTGGGAATAAACTGAGTAGGCCTAGTGTTAGGTCATACTTTCCTATTTACTAAGACAACTTAAATAAAATATCCTTCGCCTTTCACTACCTAGATCTAGTAATTCGTCTGCTTAAAAAAAAACATAGAAAAATTATTAAACAGCTTTTATAAATGTAGGTTACAATACTAGTCTAATGTAATTCAAAACTAACAACACAAACTAGCTCCTATGAGAGACACCTAGACGGCAAGTAGCTATTAAGTAATGCTGTAACATTACAAAACATGAAAGAAACTATTACTATTGGACTATTAGATTCTGCCCCAGTGAATTACAGGCCATACAACTGGTCAGTTTTTTATCACTTCAACGTGTATAGCCTAGAGCTATTCATTGTAATAAAGAGATGGTAACTTTACAAAAGGAAAGAAACGTAATATCCTTTTAGATCTACTGACCAAAGGTAATAAAACTGGTTGTTGTGGAGGCCATAATGGATCTAATCTCAATGCGGTTTTTCCCAAATTGCCGTTATACGGGCATGTTTATAGGGTATATAGAGGAATATTATATAATTGTGTAAATAAACCATAAGCATGCTAAGTGTTTTAAGATAGGGCCTATACGTGCTATACACATCCATCGTCACATTTTAATCGTAATCTATATGGAGATTTTGTTTTGAATATGTATTTTATGAATGTATTCACTTTAACGTATTTGGCTACACTGTAAAGTTTCTCCTATTCAATCGCTAAAACATACACACATGACGGAAGGGTGCACCATTAGTCTGGCTCCTATTCTAAAGATCACAACCACTATCTGCCTTTATCGGCAAATAAGCGCTGATGCTTTAAGAGGATCATAGGAGCGTTGTAGCTGTCACACCACGTCAAGGTTGTGCACCTTGGTGACAGTGGCCCCCCTAGTGGGGGGGCTTGCCATTGACTGTTTATAAGTCAAATTACATGGATGACAAACACAAGCTAGCGAGTAGTCCACTTTCAAAAAGTACCACTATGTCGCTTTAAATAAACGTTGTTTTCCTCACTGTTTTCAAGAATGAGTCTTTATTTATATGCTAATCTTTAGTTTAACCTTAACACAATTCTAAGTAGGCCTACTCTCTTAGATTTATTAGAAAATTTGACGCTAAATGACATAATATTAACCTTTACATAAAAATACAATTTTCTGTCAAAATCAGTTTATGTTGTCTTAGTGCCTTTTGCAAGTGGATTTAGCCTACTCTAGTGTTAAACACACAGGCTTATGAGCATACCAAGTTTACAAAGGCTTGATAAATGCCGAGCAGCACTTTAAGTCAGCCCAAATCTTGGCGCCTTATGTTGGGTTGAAAAATAGTGCTTGCTAAGGTCTACACGCAATCGCACCGTCCTACTCCTATGACTAGTGAATTTCACCAGACCCTAACAAGGGTCGATTTCTCGACACTAGCGGACGAGAAAGTTGTCGAAAACGTACATCCTATATCACACCAGGCCACAACGTACAAGAAATACATTTTTTTTTAAATTCACACCTAGCACAACGTCCAGGAAGTACAATTTCAATTCACACGTGACCACAAATGCCAGGAATGCTTTTAACGAATAGGTCGTCAAAAAAGCCGGTAAATAGTATATGTTCTAGAATTAAAGCTAAGAACTATCAACTAAGTAAACGGTCGGATGTTATGATTACCAATAGCTAGCTGATGTTATAGAATCACAAATAATATTTGAATTTTATATATGTCGCAATATCTCGAGATTAAGCCGCATGTTTGTTAGCAATTTATTAGGGTAAAAAAAAGTTTAAAATATCAAAACGGCATATTCACTTATATTTGAACGAATGTGTTATGACTTTATTTATAATAAAGTATCCACTTTTATCAACATTGTGCGTTTCTGTGCTATTTTGTTGTAGTTTTGTAACATTGAGACTATATTTCGGGATCTTTAAATTCTTAATTTAAAAATATTGGGAAGTCGGCTGACTTAATAGTTTTTTTTATTACGGTAGAATCCTGGATTTTCAGGCTTTAAAATGACTTATAATAAGATATAGGTCAATTAAATAGCTGAGATTTGATCTTCTATATGACAAATAAATAAAAATTCACAAACAGCAAGAGTGAAAAAAATGGGTAATTGGAAGACACGCAAACTTATTCCCTCATATTATTTTACTTTTGCGATTTCGCTTTCTCCATGTATCCTCCCTAGCTAAGTGGTTAGCAACCCAAACTGGCATGCGGGTTACCTGGGTTTTATTCCCCATGGAAGACTTTTTATATCTCTTAGGCTACTTCTATTTTACATTTCCATTCATAATTTTTTTTTTTTAAGATTGTAAAGAAATTCAGGACTTAAAGCTTTCCTAAAATGTTTCTAGTGAGTAAAATCTAAACAAAAAAAGTTGTTACAATCTATGGTTATTTATTGCAGTGTTAGCGGTGGCCTAGCAGTGGGGTAGAAGTAGGCTAGTAGCACTGATCCACTGATTGAAATTTAAAACCTGTAGTGTTGCAAAATGAACAAATGGTAGATTTATCACAACATGAATATGGTCCTGCCTCGCTAACTTTCAATTTTTTTACAAACACTAGGCAAGTCAGACAATAACATTGTTCATGAAACACCTGATATAAACATATCCATAAACAATGTGAAAGAAAATCTAATACCCAAATGGAATGGTACAGAAATATTAAATCAATATGTCCAAAACAATTGCATGCTATATCACTGTGCCAACACTTAGAAGGTTATAAAGCAATATACAAGATTGCAGAAAAACAAATCAATGACTTTCGTAAAATGAAAACTGAAATTTTAGCATACATTGATAATACTAATAAAACTGAAACACAAATGAAAAAGAGTGAACATATTAGCTTAAATAACATGCCTTTTGATGAACAAACTTTAAAAAGTGAACAAAAACAAGATGAATACATAAACAAAATTGTTTCAGAACTTGACAAATGAAATTTTAAAGAAGGAAAAATGAAATTAATTAATAGAATACTTTGCAGAATAGAAACAAAAAGTAATACAATTATTCAAATAGTTGTTCCAAAATCTTTAACAGTACAAGTAATGCAAATTTCTTATAACAATGCATTATCAGGTCATTTAAGTTAAAAAAAAACCTGTAGCGAAATTAAAACCAACTTCGAGTGGCCAAAATTAGAAAAAGATTAAAAAACTTTTATAAAAAGTTGTTCCACATGTCTGGTACATAAACAGAAAATTTCAAAACATAAAGCACCTTTACAAAAGCCAGATACCATAGACAAACCTTTTCATAAAATAGCTATTGATATCATTGGTCCAATGAAGGAAGCTAGAACTTCTAAAGCTAAATTTGCCTTAACTGTAATAGACATGGGCAGTAGATGGGTTGAAATAATCCCTTTAAGAGAAATAACAGCAGATAGAGTATGTAACTCACTGTTACCTATTTTTTGTAGATTCGGGTTTCCTAAAATTATTTTGAGTGACATCTAAATCCGGCCGTGGGGCCCACTAACTGTCAGCATCACTATGGTCCCTTTGATAAATCTTGCCGTATTTATGCTGGAGGAAAAGTAACAAGATATTGTTCTCAAAAAACTCTTCAATGGCACAAAGCAAATGTTGAGCAGTACAGGAGAGAATGGTTATTGTATTCACCATCCACGGGATCAGTGTACTGCTTTGTTTGTTAACTGTCCAAAGGTTCCACAAATTTGGCTGATAAAAATGGGTTCAGTGACTAGAAAAATAATATTCAAGTTGATAATCATGAACACAGTCTACTCATAAAGACTGCATGTTATATACAGTTACTGGGAACATGTTTTGATGCGAGCAGTATCGGTTATTCGTACTATAGCTGAGCTTAGTCTGGCTTTGAGAGTGACAAATGAAAAATTTGGAGCTTTTCAAAATGAAAATTATCTAGGGTTGATGGAGTTGGTCAGTCAGTTTGATCCATTTTTAGCATCACACATTGCGAAATATGGAAATTCTGGAAAAGGAAATCCTTCTTATTTATCCAAAACTATATGTAAAGAACTGATTGAAATTATGTCCCAAAAAGTCCATGATTTATTTTAAACGTTCTACATCATACGTGTCATGCTCAAGACCCGCGAGCCACATCCAGCTCGGCGTACCATTATATCCGGCCTGCGAGAGAATTCCAGGCTACACTATTACATTACAGTAAACCTTAACTTTTTCTTTTGAAATCTAATGATTTTTTTTTCTGCTGCGCGATTAGTGTTGGTCAATTGTGGTCCGAGAGTAAAACCAATAAGACCTAAATATTACTGCCAACTAAGACGCTAACTGATAAGACATAAATCTTGCTGCCAACTAAGACTCTACCAGATAAGATCAGCACAAGTGGTTAATCTCTGCCCTGTCTATAGATTCTTAAGTCTGTTTGGCCTGCTAACGTATGTGTAGAAATAAGAGGATGCTGCTGTTACCATGGCAACGACCAGCTCATCCACACAAATACATACAAAGTACAAAGTTGTCTGAAGGAGATAAATGGCATGATACATTTTCTCCCGCCCTTTCCAGTTGCTTTGCTTTTTGTCAATAAAACAATCCAGGCTGCTCTCGCACGCATACACAAACACACTAACGCAAGTAATATAGAAACTCACCTGACAGAGTATCGCCTGAGTGTCATTTGGCAGCTGTGACAGCGTGGAATGTCACCAGAGAATGTCATACTGTATTGTCATCTCTTGGTGACAACAGTACTCTTGACTCTTCTCCCCCCCCCAGTTAGCTTAGTCAGAGAGTTATCTCACTCTCTCTCTATCTGTATCTCTCTCTCTCACTCTCTCTCTCTCTCACTCTCTCTCTCTCTATCTCTCTATCTCTCTTTCTCTCACTCTCTCTCTATCTCTCTCTCTCACTCTCTCTCTCTATCTCTCTCTCTCACACTCTCTCTCTCTCTCTATCTCTCTCTCTCTCTCTCTCTCTCTCTCTCTCTCTCGTTCTTTACTCTGCAGTTTTTTGCGAGTTTTCAAATTTATTTATTGTTTACATTTTATTTTTTGCATTTGGTAAACGTAACCTGATATTGTCTGTATGTCTTGCAATGAGTATTTTACAGTACAGTAGAGTGTAGTCTATCCAAGTTAAATGAAACAGAATGACACATCAGATTCCTGCATTTCTACATGTGTTAAACTATTTCGCCAATATGCATGTCTCTGTTCTATGTAAGCTTGTACGAAACACTTCCGCCTACGCCCTCTAGTCGCCCTTCGGGGTGTATTCCCCCCTTAACCTGCCTTTTCTTATACACACAAACATAAAATATACGTGCTAGCAATAACAATAACACGTACACAGAAACGCACAGACCAACTGACACACTCAGACACACACAGACATACACAGACACACACAGACACAGACGCACACACAGACATACACAGATGTACACAGACACAAACAGACCAACTGACACACTCAGACACACACAGACATACACAGACATTTACAGACACAAACAGACACACACAGACACACACACAGACGCACAGACACACACAGACACAAACAGACCAACTGACACACTCAGACACAAACAGACACACACAGACACACATAAACACACACAGACACACATAGAGACACACACAGACAAACACAGACACACATTTACAAACAGACCAACTGACACACTCAGACACTCACATACATACACAGACACACACACACACCGACACACACAGACACAAACAGAAAAACGCAGACAAAAACAGACCCACTGACACACTCAGACACAAACAGACACACACAGACACACACAGACACACACATACACACATAGACACACAGACACAAACAGACCATCTGACACCCTCAGACACACACAGACATGCACAGACACACACATACACACACAGACACACACAGACACACACAGACACAAACAGACCAACTGACACACTCAGATACAAACAGACACACAGAAACAAAAACAGACAAAGACACACATAGACACACACAGACACACACAGACACACTCACACCAACTGACACACTCAGACACAAAAAGGCACACAGACACACATAGACACACACAGACACACACAAACAAAATTACACACACAGACTCACACAGACACACACAGACACACACAGACACACACAGACACACATAGACACACTCAAACACACACAGACCAACTGATCGAGTTTTTAAGCTCCTCTTCTTTAATTAAACATAAATATAATTAATTCTAAAACAAATTTATTTGTAGGCCTATGATTAATTTAAAAATAAAAGATGCTTATTAAATAGCACTATATTATGTAATTTCTATAATTAAAATGTTTAAAATATAAACTCCTTAAATGGACAAACAATTAATGCAGGAAATGTTTATTTACAACTGTTTAACGTTAATTGTTTTAATCCTCTAATAATTATATCATGTTATGAAGAACATAATGTTGAATTTTTATATAAAAAAATAACATTTAGTCAGTAATATTTTTTATATTATAAACCATAACTTTTTTGGCATCACTATTGAATCAAACGTGAAAACATTGTGTTTTTTTAAATTAAAGGGAGATAATTAACCCGTTTCATTTGAACTAATATTTCTATTTTTTTTTCTTTTATAAAAAAATAAATGGCTTACAATTTATTACTGTAAAAAGTATTTGAAAATTATTTAAATATTATATGACTAAAGAATTTATAGGGCTATGTAATTCCCATTACTTCTCCAACTCTTTCAATGGACCCTCTAAAAGCTAAATTGCGCTCCGCTAGAAATTGTACAATCGCAACTAGTCTTTGAAAAACTTGATTCCATAAAGCATTTCCTGGAGAATCTTGTCAATGCCTGTTTTTTTTACTTAGTCTTGCTCCAGCTTCACAGCAACTAGTCATGGCGTCTAAATGCCCATGCGATTTTTCATGTTCTGCTAGCCTTGTGGTATAGTTTGCCACTGGCCGAATCCTTCATTTACAAATGAGCTTTTGTGTAGGCGACATTAGAAACAATAGATCTTGTCTGCTGACACAGAATATATCAGCCAAGGACGCAAAATACTTTCACCATTGGATTAGCGCGGGTCCTATTACAGTACGGGGCCCACTGCGGCCGAATAGGTTGCAGTGGCCTAGAACCGGCCCTGCACACAACGACGGTTAATCAACTGGATCAACTGCAGTGTTCTATTTTTATTACAGTCTCGCATTGTTTCAAACGTGGGTTCATATCCTAAATGTGGCCCATCCCCAACTTCCACCCTCCCACCCCTCCGACGCGCCCTTTTAATGTCCACCCCAGGCATTTGTTCATTTACATTTGATCACGACTTCCTCAACACTGATGCTCTGATTGGTGGGGGGGGGGAGGATCTAGATAGGCCAAGTCTCTCACATTTTTTCTGTGTTTGAAACAGATAGGGGAAATTGGGGAGAAAAAGGGGTGGAGGGAGAAAGGGTTAAAACAATGTAACAGATTCTATTAGGTAAGGCGGGGCTGATGTTACAACGAGGGAGAGTGAGAGAGAGGGAGAGAGAGAGATTGGAGGTATGACGACTTTTTGCGATTACAGGTATTTTTGTTGTTTGTTTTCTTCTCTTTTGTGTCTACTTAACCTTGATATTGATTTAAACCCAACGGGGGCTTGATTGCGCCCCAGGGCGCAACGGCGATGATAGACAGATAAAAGAATGCGGTGTGTGCGCGGGTAGGGTGGGGGTAGGGGAGACTAGAGATTAAGGTAGTGGCTCTCAAAGGATGATTAGCCTCCAGCTAGCAGTTGGCCCAATGACATCATACGTGTAGCGTCTATTATATATGGTCTAAAATAATGAGACAGAAACTAGTACTAGAGTTAAAGACACTAGATCCCATGAAATAAATATGGTCTATATAATATGTTTGAAAATACATAAACTAGATTTAATGGTCGAAAATACAAGAAATAGTTTTGGTCGAATATACATAAAATATAGCCTATATGATCGAAAATACATAATAAGATATGGCCGAAAATAGATATAATAGATTTGGTACATTATTACATATGTTCGAAATACATATAGCAGTTTTTGTATATAAATCATGACATGATATATTATATATAATCTAGAACTCATAAAATAGATATCTAAATGGAACATTTTGTGACCAAAAAGCAATCAAACCATTATAATGAAACATGATAATAACATTAACAACGTTACAGTAACCGACATCACCAAGTTAACACATACACAAGGGACAATACATACATACATTAAAAAACAATACACAAGTTAAAAAAAATGGCGGACGTGAAATTCTAGTTGGTAGTTTTGTGTTTTATTTTGGCCTTTGGACACAAGTTCAAAGTTCAATAAACTATCAAATAAAAAAATTAAAACTACACACATTGTAACGCACAATGACTAGATCAGGGGTCGCAACCTACGGTACGCAAAGCAGTTTTCAACGGCACGCGCACAGCCTCCAATAAAAGGCTGTTAAAAAAATTGTTTACAAGATTTTGAACACAAGATCTAGAACAGGATACATGTCAGGGCACGCTGATTGAATTAAAAATACTACTATGGGCACATTATTAGACCCACGGTTGCCGACCCCTAGACTAGGTCATACACGAGATTTCAAAAGATATTTATTTTACAAAAACACATACACATACTCAAATACATTGACACATATTTAAACTGCATCGCAACAGTGAAAAAAACAGACTGATTATGCGCATCGAAAATCTCAAACACAAAAGATAGATCAATGACGTAATATTTTATGTCTATGCAATAGTTAAAGATTGCATAAAGCCAGCGTATTAGGCTAACATCAGTCAAGATGCCTGGTTTCACTAAGGAACCTTTTAAATAGGATACAAAACGATGACTAAAAAGTAACAATAATTAACATTGGGAATTCCCCATCAAGTCATGAAGTGTGGCCATAACGAAAAAAAACGTCATAACAGCTTATTACGTCTGCGTTAACGCGCGCCTTATCTCTCCAAGTTCCGGTGTTTGACCCACTACGCGTCCATTAGTTGCCGACCCCACGTTTGGGTGTGCGACATGGCTTCCGGTTGTTTCATGTGGGTGCAGTTCAACTTCCTCCCCCCCCCCTCCATCCCTCACATACAGAACACAACAATACACAGACCGGCCATTTTGTTTTAAACCGTTATCAAAGAGGAAAAAAATAAAGTCAAACTTCGGGATTTACCCAATTTTTTAACTTTTTTTTTTTTTTGGAATCGAGAGTTTTGGATAGGAGATGGAATCTGACGGTGGGTGGCCAGATACAAAAACAATGTGCCCGTTTGTGCGATAGAAAATGTCAGTCAATAATATACCAAGCTGTTGAAAACCTATGTCTCAGAGATTATGATATAGGACGCTTTAAATAAAAAAAGCTGACTACTTTAATTTATTGCCATAACAAACCTTGAAAAAAAATATTTAAAAATACAAAGATTTAATCCAACACCGTATCACCTGTTGCTAGACTAGGAATCGGCAACCTACGAACTCGTGCCACACGTGGCACGAATAGCAATTATTTAATGGTACGCGGAATACCCTTAAAGTGACAATTCAAGTCTCTTCCACAAAAAAAAGAACAGGATGACTTTTAGGCTGTTGGTACGATGAATAAATTAGAAATCCTACTTTGGCACACTATTATCAAACAGTTATGCCAATCCCTGTGCTAGACCCTTTCCAATGGATGCGCCATGTTTAGCAGTGGAAGTACAACTTTAATTTACGCATGAAGCTCAATAGAGCGTTCGCTATGGGCGTGGCTTAGGTTTTTTAGTGACGTATTTGTGTAAATAGAAGCAAATTGGTGTACAAAAATGGTGAAGTACTTCTTTATCATGCCAAATTCACATCTGAATATTGGCTATCCTACGCACAAATCATTAGATAAATCGTCGTAGATCATCTTACTAGTACAAGAGAAAAACTGACTTGGTATTTTTTCAACGAATTTCAAAATTTTAAGCTCAATTTGTCATCTTAATATCTGGCCGGTAAGTATTGCATTTGAATGGATTTATTGAAGTGAATTATTGGAGTCATTCGTTATTTTCATTGTAGGCCTAATCGTTCAATAGTAATATAACATTTTTAATGTAAGAATATTCTTGTGATAGGTCTATTAATCTAATATAGAATTAATAAAATCCATATTAATACATTAATCATCATTTTAAACACAAAATATCAATAAAAAAATGCTCGAGCCTATATATGAAACTATATTAACTATATTAACAGCGGCCATTGTACACCATTACACAAAATAAACAAAAATCACGTGCTTTTTGTCACGTGATTGCAAACGCCCTATACCCAGAACTGCGTTGTATGCTGTAAATACTTCCAGAACAACTGAGTCCGGTTAATGGCATCAGCAGATTATCTTCTCTTACCTTAATCCTAGACATTACTTTACGTTTCTTTAAAACATACCTAGCAAATTAAGAAAGAGCAATAAGCCTACTGCAAGACACATTCGAGTAGAAAAAGAACGGAAACATAGTTGCCAGCTTAGCATCATTTTATCTTATATATTACAGACGCTCCTTCTTTACAAAAGGTTATTGCGTCCTACCCTTATCCATAGTTGGAGTCAAATCTAACATATTGATTAGTGTTTTAAAGCCTAAGCTGCTGTTTTTTTTATTTCTAATTTGTTCAGGTAACCCATTTCTTGCCCGGATGCCGCTCGGGAAGATATATAACTTTTATTCACTTATTTCTTGCATATTGGATAAGACTAGTGATCTTTGTCCTTAAGTTTATCTTAGCATTAAATTTGATTGTTTTTGTGTTGAATTTTAAGTTACAATTTAATGTTTTACGTATTATTACTACAAACAATACATTCATAGGAGTTTTCATTGCCCCATGTATATCATCATCATCTGTCGCGCTACAGCCCATGTAGGACTCTGGCGTTACTCACCACCTCCTTCCACTCAGACCTCTCTGCTGTATTCTTTCTCCAGGCCTGGAACCCCGATCTGTCTCAGATCCATCTCAACATCGTCCAAACATCTCAGACTGTATCTGCCTTTAGGTCGTTTTACTATGGGGTTCTGGGTATATGTTACTTTTACTCCTCTGCTGTTTGGCATTCGTTCCAGGTGGCCTGTCCCAACCACTATTGTAGGATATTCATATTATCCATAGACCTCTCTATTGGTGCGCATCTTCCATCCGTTATCATCTGTCCCATGTCATTACCTCTGCTATTTTGTGCCTAACGGTAAGGTTTAGACAAGGAGTCTCAAACTCTGATGAAGGCATGTGCCATTTTATCACTTAATAGCTGTGTCAAGGGCTGCACCCTCCACCAACAACCCGACCCTAGTAAACAAAAACATGTCATACATCTTAACTCATTTTACTACTTATCACTAATAATATGTCAATTTAAAACTAAGACTCGATGAATTATTATAATAATGAACTATCATTACTATTATTATTTTTATGACATGCGTTACCTATTTAAAGTAAACAATAAAATTTGAATGTGTATCAGTCAGGCCTGGATTAACCATTAGGCACACAAGGCACGAGCCTAGGGAACCAAGCGTTTGGGAGGCACAATAAGGCCTCAAGAAAAATGTGTATATTGTAAAAGCTAAGAGCAGAAAATTAACGAATTATTTACTTTCAGTTAAGCAACAGGTGGAACAGGATTATACTGACGCCATCAATACTCTTGATAATTCTACTATAGGCAGAGGCGTAATTAGGCATGTTTCACATGTTCCTAAGGAACAGGAACCCCCACACAAAAGGGGCCCACACACATTCAAAAATAAAAATTTTAGTCTTTTCTTTCGGCAATTAGAACAGTGCTGTTGTAGAAGCGCAAAATGAACAAATACTGTGAATAGGAAATCAAATAATTTGATTGTTAAGTGACACTAGCAGGGTCAAGTTCACGAGGTGGCCCCCACATAAATTTGGCCCTTTGGAACAGGGCCCCCACAATCCTTAATACGGCCCTCACCATAGGCTGTTCTGCAAATCCAGACACTGCATTAGTGCTTGAAAATTACAATTGTTGTGACCCATTTCAGTCTGCTGAAGATGATGATAAAGATGAAGATTATAAAAAAAATCAAGCAGTAGATCCAGGACTATGGCTTGACGTCTAGGCTGATGTTGTGGCTTACTAAATCGACTGTGGGCCCACTAACTGTCAGCATCATTATGTATCTTTGATAAATCTTGCCGTATTTATGCTGGAGGAAAAATTACATGATATTGTTCTCAAAAATTCTTAAATTGCACAAAAGCAAATGTTGAGCAGTACAGGAGAGAATGGTTATTGTATTCACCATCAATGAGACCTGTGTACTGCTTTGTTTGTAAACTTTTTGCGTCTAAAGGTTCCACAAGTTTGGCTGATAAAAATGGGTTCAGTGACTGGAAAAATAACATTCAAGTTGATAATCATCAACAAAGTCTGCTCATAAAAACTGCATGTTATATACATAGCTCGTCGACTACAAAAGCTAGAAGAGCAAATAAATGAAACGTACAGTTACTGAGAACATGTTTTGAGGCGAGCAATAGCGGATATTTGTACTATAGATGAGCTTGGTCTGGCTTTTAGAGGACAAATGAAAAATTTTGATCTTTACAAAATTGAAATTATCTAGGGTTGCTGGAGTTGATCAGTCAGTTTGATCCATTTTTAGCATCACACATTACGAAATATGGAAATTCTGGAAAAGGAAATCCTTCTTATTTATCCAAAACTATATGTGAAGAACTGATTGAAATAATGTTCCAAAAAGTCCATGAAGTAATTGTAGATGAAGTAAAGGCATCCGGTTATTTCAGCTTGTCGGTAGACTCAACACCCGATATTTCACATATAGATCAGTTAAGTGTTGTTCTTTGATATGTGGTAGACGGATAGCCCATTGAGCGCTTTTTTACTTTCTTGGACCTGCAAAGTCACAAAGGTGAAGGTAAGGAGGAAGTGTTGCAGTACTTACGTGAAGTTTGCAATATTGATTTTGCGAAATGCAGAGGTCAGTCATACAATAACGCAGCTAATAAGTCTGTGTGCTACAAAGGTATGCATAAAAAAATTATAGAGGAAAATGAGTTTCCTTTATACATACCCTGTGCTTCCCATTCACTAAATCTGGTAGGCAGAAGTGCCGTTGACTCTTGTTTAGAAGCAGTAAACTTCTTCCATACAGTGCAACTAATCTATACTTTTTTCTCAGCTTCAACCAACAGATGGAAGATTCTGAAAGGATGACTTGTGAATTAAACGCTGGTAAAGTCTCTTTCCGATACCAGAAGTGCTGTCGCAACTGAAGCTATTCTAAAGTTTCATCCTCAGATTATAGAAGCGTTAAAATGTTTACAAGAAGACCAGTCATAGAAAGGGGACTCCAGAAGAGATGCAGAAAACATTGAAAAGAAGATGCAAGAATTAGAATTTGCTCTCATGCTTGTCTTTTAGGAAGAATTGTTACAAAATTTTCACAAGGGGAGTCAAGCTCTACAAAATGAGCACGTGAACTTGAAAACGTGAGCTGATTTATATTCTTCACTAGCAGATCACTTGCATGAATGTAGAAATGAATTTGAAAGATTTAAAGAAGTTGCAAAAGAAATAACATCAGGTGTGGATTATAAGTTATAAGTCAACGAAAGTCAACAGTAAATGAGAGACAGTGGTCATTGATGGTGATGCCCCTGAGGTATCTCTGAATGCCAGAGACAAATTTTGTAGATCTGCTTTCTACGCCATTGTTGACAAACTTGAGACAGAGATAAGTAGACGAGGAAAGGTATACAATGATATAGCAGTTCAATTTTCCTGTTTGGTCGTTTTATCATAATCAATAAATGCTTATCCTGAAGATCTGAAAAGTAATTTATATACTGAACTACAACATTCCCACTCATATATTCGCTACAAGTTTGGTGCATCAAAATCTGAAAACAACACACACGGTCAGTCATGCAGAATTATGCAACCCAATAACAACCTGTTGTAAAGTTCAGATAAACATAAAGACAAAAACACTTTTCTCATCCTTTATGCGAGAGCAAATGCATTTAAGTACTATTTCTTCCCGAGTGGCATTCGGGCATGGAATGTGTTGCCTGAACAAAAATGCAAGACTAGACTCGGACCACAGATTAGCGTAGGACACACTTATCTTCTTTATAGAAGGAGCGTCTGTAATGTATAGGCCTAAGATAAGATAAGATAATAGTTAGAGACATTATCGAGTGTGCCTTGCGCATACTTTTAACATTAATGGATACAAACTGTTTAACTGAGCGCTCTTTTTCTCAGTTGAAACGTACAAAAAATCCAAGTAGATCGACAATAAAACAAGAAAGGCTTGATTTCCTTATCTCTGCTGACAGGACCGGCTCAAGGGTTTTTGACGCCCTAGGCGAAAACAAATTCTGCGGTCTCATTAAAGTGCCTTCGGTGGGAATAAACTGAGTAGGCCTAGTGTTAGGTCATACTTTCCTATTTACTAAGACAACTTAAATAAAATATCCTTCGCCTTTCACTACCTAGATCTAGTAATTCGTCTGCTTAAAAAAAAAACATAGAAAAATTATTAAACAGCTTTTATAAATGTAGGTTACAATACTAGTCTAATGTAATTCAAAACTAACAACACAAACTAGCTCCTATGAGAGACACCTAGACGGCAAGTAGCTATTAAGTAATGCTGTAACATTACAAAACATGAAAGAAACTATTACTATTGGACTATTAGATTCTGCCCCAGTGAATTACAGGCCATACAACTGGTCAGTTTTTTATCACTTCAACGTGTATAGCCTAGAGCTATTCATTGTAATAAAGAGATGGTAACTTTACAAAAGGAAAGAAACGTAATATCCTTTTAGATCTACTGACCAAAGGTAATAAAACTTGTTGTTGTGGAGGCCATAATGGATCTAATCTCAATGCGGTTTTTCCCAAATTGCCGTTATACGGGCATGTTTATAGGGTATATAGAGGAATATTATATAATTGTGTAAATAGACCATAAGCATGCTAAGTGTTTTAAGATAGGGCCTATACGTGCTATACACATCCATCGTCACATTATAATCGTAATCTATATGGAGATTTTGTTTTGAATATGTATTTTATGAATGTATTCACTTTAACGTATTTGGCTACACTGTAAAGTTTCTCCTATTCAATCGCTAAAACATACACACATGACGGAAGGGTGCACCATTAGTCTGGCTCCTATTCTAAAGATCACAACCACTATCTGCCTTTATCGGCAAATAAGCGCTGATGCTTTAAGAGGATCATAGGAGCGTTGTAGCTGTCACACCACGTCAAGGTTGTGCACCTTGGTGACAGTGGCCCCCCTAGTGGGGGGGCTTGCCATTGACTGTTTATAAGTCAAATTACATGGATGACAAACACAAGCTAGCGAGTAGTCCACTTTCAAAAAGTACCACTATGTCGCTTTAAATAAACGTTGTTTTCCTCACTGTTTTCAAGAATGAGTCTTTATTTATATGCTAATCTTTAGTTTAACCTTAACACAATTCTAAGTAGGCCTACTCTCTTAGATTTATTAGAAAATTTGACGCTAAATGACATAATATTAACCTTTACATAAAAATACAATTTTCTGTCAAAATCAGTTTATGTTGTCTTAGTGCCTTTTGCAAGTGGATTTAGCCTACTCTAGTGTTAAACACACAGGCTTATGAGCATACCAAGTTTACAAAGGCTTGATAAATGCCGAGCAGCACTTTAAGTCAGCCCAAATCTTGGCGCCTTATGTTGGGTTGAAAAATAGTGCTTGCTAAGGTCTACACGCAATCGCACCGTCCTACTCCTATGACTAGTGAATTTCACCAGACCCTAACAAGGGTCGATTTCTCGACACTAGCGGACGAGAAAGTTGTCGAAAACGTACATCCTATATCACACCAGGCCACAACGTACAAGAAATACATTTTTTTTTAAATTCACACCTAGCACAACGTCCAGGAAGTACAATTTCAATTCACACGTGACCACAAATGCCAGGAATGCTTTTAACGAATAGGTCGTCAAAAAAGCCCGTAAGTAGTATATGTTCTAGAATTAAAGCTAAGAAATATCAACTAAGTAAACGGTAGGATGTTATGATTACCAATAGCTAGCTAATGTTATAGAATCACAAATAATATTTGAATTTTATATATGTCGCAAAATCTCGAGATTAAGCCGCATGTTTGTTAGCAATTTTTTGGGGTAAAAAAAAGTTTAAAATATCAAAACGGCATATTCACTTATATTTGAACGAATGTGCTATGACTTTATTTATAATAAAGTATCCACTTTTATCAACATTGTGCGTTTCTGTGCTATTTTGTTGTAGTTTTGTAACATTGAGACTATATTTCGGGATCTTTGAATTCTTAATTTTAAAATATTGGGAAGTCGGCTGACTTAATAGTTTTTTTATTACGGTAGAATCCTGGATTTTGAGGCTTTAAAATGACTTATAATAAGATATAGGCCAATTAAATAGCTGAGATTTGATCTTCTATATGACAAATAAATAAAAATTCACAAACAGCAAGAGTGAAAAAATGGGTAATTGGAAGACACGCAAACTTATTCCCTCATATTATTTTACTTTTGCGATTTCGCTTTCTCCATGTATCATCCCTAGCTAAGTGGTTAGTAACCCAAACTGGCATGCAGGTTACCTGGGTTCTATTCCCCATGGAAGACTTTTTATATCTTTTAGGCTACTTCTATTTTACATTTCCATTCATAATTTTTTTTTAAAGATTGTAAAAAAATTCAGGACTTAAAGCTTTCCTAAAATGTTTCTAGTGAGTAAAATCTAAACAAAAAAAGTTGTTACAATCTATAGTTATTTATTGCAGTGTTAGCGGTGGCCTAGCAGTGGGGTAGAAGTAGGCTAGTAGCACTGATCCACTGATTGAAATTTAAAACCTGTAGTGTTGCAAAATGAACAAATGGTAGATTTATCACAACATGAATATGGTCCTGCCTCGCTAACTTTCAATTTTTTTACAAACACTAGGCAAGTCAGACAATAACATTGTTCATGAAACACCTGATATAAACATATCCATAAACAATGTGAAAGAAAATCTAATACCCAAATGGAATGGTACAGAAATATTAAATCAATATGTCCAAAACAATTGCATGCTATATCACTGTGCCAACACTTAGAAGGTTATAAAGCAATATACAAGATTGCAGAAAAACAAATCAATGACTTTCGTAAAATGAAAACTGAAATTTTAGCATACATTGATAATACTAATAAAACTGAAACACAAATGAAAAAGAGTGAACATATTAGCTTAAATAACATGCCTTTTGATGAACAAACTCTAAAAAGTGAACAAAAACAAGATGAATACATAAACAAAATTGTTTCAGAACTTGACAAATGAAATTTTAAAGAAGGAAAAATGAAAATAATTAATAGAATACTTTGCAGAATAGAAACAAAAAGTAATACAATTCAAATAGTTGTTCCAAAATCTTTAACAGTACAAGTAATACAAATTTCTCATAACAATGCATTATCAGGTCATTTAAGTTAAAAAAAAACCTGTAGCGAAATTAAAACCAACTTCTGGTGGCCAAAATTAGAAAAAGATTAAAAAACTTTTATAAAAAGTTGTTCCACATGTCTGGTACATAATCAGAAAATTTCAAAACATATAGCACCTTTACAAAAGCCAGATACCATAGACAAACCTTTTCATAAAATAGCTATTGATATCATTGGTCCAATGAAGGAAGCTAGAACTTCTAAAGCTAAATTTGCCTTAACTGTAATAGACATGGGCAGTAGATGGGTTGAAATAATCCCTTTAAGAGAAATAACAGCAGATAGAGTATGTAACTCACTGTTACCTATTTTTTGTAGATTCGGGTTCCTAAAATTATTTTGAGTAACATCTAAATCCGGCCGTGGGGCCCACTAACTGTCAGCATCATTATGGTCGCTTTGATAAATCTTGCCGTATTTATGCTGGAGGAAAAGTAACAAGATATTGTTCTCAAAAACTCTTCAATGGCACAAAGCAAATGTTGAGCAGTACAGGAGATAATGGTTATTGTATTCACCATCCACGGGATCAGTGTACTGCTTTGTTTGTAAACTGTTTGCGTCCAAAGGTTCCACAAATTTGGCTGATAAAAATGGGTTCAGTGACTAGAAAAATAATATTCAAGTTGATAATCATGAACACAGTCTACTCATAAAGACTGCATGTTATATACAGTTACTGGGAACATGTTTTGATGCGAGCAGTATCGGTTATTCGTAATATAGCTGAGCTTAGTCTGGCTTTGAGAGTGACAAATGAAAAATTTGGAGCTTTTCAAAATGAAAATTATCTAGGGTTGATGGAGTTGGTCAGTCAGTTTGATCCATTTTTAGCATCACACATTGCGAAATATGGAAATTCTGGAAAAGAAAATCCTTCTTATTTATCCAAAATTATATGTGAAGAACTGATTGAAATTATGTCCCAAAAAGTCCATGAAATAATTGTAGATGAAGTAAAAGCTTCCTGTTATTTCATCTTTTCAGTAGACTCAACACCCGATATTTCACAATTAGATCAGTTAAGTGTTGTTCTTCGATATGTGGTAACCCATTGAGCGCTTTTTTAAAACTTTCTTGGACCTGCAAAGTCACACAAGTGAAGGTATTGCTAAGGAAGTGTTGCAGTACTTACGTGATGTTCGCAATAATGATTTTGCGAAATGCAGAGGTCAGTCTTACGATAACGAAGCTAATATGTCTGTGTGCTACAAGGGCATGCAGAAAATAATTCTAGGGGAAAATGAGTTTCCTTTTTACATACCCTGTGCTGCTCATTCACTGGTAGACGCAAGTGCCGTTGACTCTTGTTTAGAGGCAGTAAACTTCTTCCATACAGTGCAACTGATCTTTAACTTTTTTTCTCAGCTTCAACCAACAGATGGAAGATTCTGAAAGGATGACTTGTGATTGAAACGCTGGTAAAGTCTCTTTCCGATACCAGAAGTGCTGTTGCAACTGAAGCAATTCTAAAATTTCATCCTCTGATTATAGAAGGGTTAGAATGTTTATAAGAAGACCAGTCACAGAAGGGGAAACCAGAAGAGAAGCAGAAAACATTGAAAAGAAGATGCAAGAATTAGAATTTGCTCTCATGCTTGTCGTTTGGGAGGAAGTGTTACATCATTTTCACAGGGGCAGTCAAGCTCTACAAAATGAGCACGTAAACTTGAAAACGTGAGCTGATTTATATTCTTCACTAGCAGATCACTTGCATGAATGTAGAAATGAATTTGAAAGATTTGAAGAAGTTGCAAAAGAAATAACACCAGGTGTGTATTATAAGTTATAAGTCAACGAAAGTCAACAGTAAATGAGTGACAGTGGTCATTGATGGTGATGCCCCTGAGGTATCTCAGAATGCCAGAGACAAATTTTGTAGATCTGCTTTCTACGCCATTGTTGACAAACTTGAGACAGAGATGAGTAGACGAGGAAAGGTATACAATGATATAGCAGTTCAATTTTCCTGTTTGGTCGTTTTATCATAATCAATAAATGCTTATCCTGAAGATCTGAAAAGTAATTTATATACTGAACTACAACATTCCCACTCATATTTTCGCTACAAGTTTGGTGCATCAAAATCTGAAAACAACACACACGGTCAGTCATGCAGAATTATGCAACCCAATAACAACCTGTTGTAAAGTTCAGATAAACATAAAGACAAAAACACTTTTCTCATCCTTTATGCGAGAGCAAATGCATTTAAGTACGTTTTCTTCCCGAGTGGCATTCGGGCATGGAATGTGTTGCCTGAACAAAAATGCAAGACTAGACTCGGACCACAGATTAGCGTAGGACACACTTATCTTCTTTATAGAAGGAGCGTCTGTAATGTATAGGCCTAAAATAAGATAAGATAATAGCTAGAGACAACATCGAGTGTGCCTTGCGCATACTTTTAACATTAATGGATACAAACTGTTCAACTGAGCGCTCTTTTTCTCAGTTGAAACGTACAAAAAATCCAAGTAGATCGACAATAAAACAAGAAAGGCTTGATTTCCTTATCTCTGCTGACAGGACCGGCTCAAGGGTTTTTGACGCCCTAGGCGAAAACAAATTCTGCGGTCTCATTAAAGTGCCTTCGGCGGGAATAAACTGAGTAGGCCTAGTGTTAGGTCATACTTTCCTATTTACTAAGACAACTTAAATAAAATATCCTTCGCCTTTCACTACCTACATCTAGTAATTCGTCTGCTTAAAAAAAACAACATAGAAAAATTATTAAATAGCTTTTATAAATGTAGGTTACAATACTAGTCTAATGTAATTCAAAACTAACAACACAAACTAGCTCCTATGAGAGACACCAAGACGGCAAGTAGCTATTAAGTAATGCTGCAACATTACAAAACATGAAAGAAACTATTACTATTAGATTCTGCCCCAGTGAATCACAGGCCATTCAACTGGTCAGTTTTTTATCACTTCAACGTGTATAGCCTAGAGCTATTCATTGTAATAAAGAGATGGTAACTTTACAATAGGAAATAAACGTGTATAGCCTAGAGCTATTCATTGTAATAAAGAGATGGTAACTTTACAATAGGAAATAAACGTGTATAGCCTAGAGCTATTCATTGTAATAAAGAGATGGTAACTTTACAATAGGAAATAAACGTGTATAGCCTAGAGCTATTCATTGTAATAAAGAGATGGTAACTTTACAATAGGAAATAAACGTGTATAGCCTAGAGCTATTCATTGTAATAAAGAGATGGTAACTTTACAATAGGAAATAAACGTGTATAGCCTAGAGCTATTCATTGTAATAAAGAGATGGTAACTTTACAATAGGAAATAAACGTGTATAGCCTAGAGCTATTCATTGTAATAAAGAGATGGTAACTTTACAATAGGAAATAAACGTGTATAGCCTAGAGCTATTCATTGTAATAAAGAGATGGTAACTTTACAATAGGAAATAAACGTGTATAGCCTAGAGCTATTCATTGTAATAAAGAGATGGTAACTTTACAATAGGAAATAAACGTGTATAGCCTAGAGCTATTCATTGTAATAAAGAGATGGTAACTTTACAATAGGAAATAAACGTGTATAGCCTAGAGCTATTCATTGTAATAAAGAGATGGTAACTTTACAATAGGAAATAAACGTGTATAGCCTAGAGCTATTCATTGTAATAAAGAGATGGTAACTTTACAATAGGAAATAAACGTGTATAGCCTAGAGCTATTTATTGTAATAAAGAGATGGTAACTTTACAATAGGAAATAAACGTGTATAGCCTAGAGCTATTCATTGTAATAAAGAGATGGTAACTTTACAATAGGAAATAAACGTGTATAGCCTAGAGCTATTCATTGTAATAAAGAGATGGTAACTTTACAATAGGAAATAAACGTGTATAGCCTAGAGCTATTCATTGTAATAAAGAGATGGTAACTTTACAAAAGGAAAGACACGTGTATAGCCTAGAGCTATTCATTGTAATAAAGAGATGGTAACTTTACAAAAGGAAAGAAACGTGTATAGCCTAGAGCTATTCATTGTAATAAAGAGATGGTAACTTTACAAAAGGAAAGAAACGTGTATAGCCTAGAGCTATTCATTGTAATAAAGAGATGGTAACTTTACAAAAGGAAAGAAACGTGTATAGCCTAGAGCTATTCATTGTAATAAAGAGATGGTAACTTTACAAAAGGAAAGAAACGTAATATCCTTTTAGATCTACTGACCAAAGGTAATAAAACTGGTTGTTGTGGAGGCCATAATGGATCTAATCTCAATGCGGTTTTTCCCAAATTGCCGTTATACGGGCATGTTTATAGGGTATATAGAGGAATATTATATAATTGTGTAAATAGACCATAAGCATGCTAAGTGTTTTAAGATAGGGCCTATACGTGCTATACACATCCATCGTCACATTATAATCGTAATCTATATGGAGATTTTGTTTTGAATATGTATTTTATGAATGTATTCACTTTAACGTATTTGGCTACACTGTAAAGTTTCTCCTATTCAATCGCTAAAACATACACACATGACGGAAGGATGCACCATTAGTCTGGCTCCTACTCTAAAGACCACAACCACTATCTGCCTTTATCGGCAAATAAGCGCTGATGCTTTAAGAGGATCATAGGAGCGTTGTAGCTGTCACACCACGTCAAGGTTGTGCACCTTGGTGACAGTGGCCCCCCTATTGGGGGGGCTTGCCATTGACTGTTTATAAGTCAAATTACATGGATGACAAACACAAGCTAGCGAGTAGTCCACTTTCAAAAAGTACCACTATGTCGCTTTAAATAAACGTTGTTTTCCTCACTGTTTTCAAGAATGAGTCTTTATTTATATGCTAATCTTTAGTTTAACCTTAACACAATTCTAAGTAGGCCTACTCTCTTAGATTTATTAGAAAATTTGACGCTAAATGACATAATATTAACCTTTACATAAAAATACAATTTTCTGTCAAAATCAGTTTATGTTGTCTTAGTGCCTTTTGCAAGTGGATTTAGCCTACTCTAGTGTTAAACACACAGGCTTATGAGCATACCAAGTTTACAAAGGCTTGATAAATGCCGAGCAGCACTTTAAGTCAGCCCAAATCTTGGCGCCTTATGTTGGGTTGAAAAATAGTGCTTGCTAAGGTCTACACGCAATCGCACCGTCCTACTCCATGACTAGTGAATTTCACCAGACCCTAACAAGGGTCGATTTCTCGACACTAGCGGACGAGAAAGTTGTCGAAAACGTACATCCTATATCACACCAGGCCACAACGTACAAGAAATACATTTTTTTTTAAATTCACACCTAGCACAACGTCCAGGAAGTACAATTTCAATTCACACGTGACCACAAATGCCAGGAATGCTTTTAACGAATAGGTCGTCAAAAAAGCCGGTAAATAGTATATGTTCTAGAATTAAAGCTAAGAACTATCAACTAAGTAAACGGTCGGATGTTATGATTACCAATAGCTAGCTGATGTTATAGAATCACAAATAATATTTGAATTTTATATATGTCGCAATATCTCGAGATTAAGCCGCATGTTTGTTAGCAATTTATTAGGGTAAAAAAAAGTTTAAAATATCAAAACGGCATATTCACTTATATTTGAACGAATGTGTTATGACTTTATTTATAATAAAGTATCCACTTTTATCAACATTGTGCGTTTCTGTGCTATTTTGTTGTAGTTTTGTAACATTGAGACTATATTTCGGGATCTTTAAATTCTTAATTTAAAAATATTGGGAAGTCGGCTGACTTAATAGTTTTTTTTATTACGGTAGAATCCTGGATTTTCAGGCTTTAAAATGACTTATAATAAGATATAGGTCAATTAAATAGCTGAGATTTGATCTTCTATATGACAAATAAATAAAAATTCACAAACAGCAAGAGTGAAAAAAATGGGTAATTGGAAGACACGCAAACTTATTCCCTCATATTATTTTACTTTTGCGATTTCGCTTTCTCCATGTATCCTCCCTAGCTAAGTGGTTAGCAACCCAAACTGGCATGCGGGTTACCTGGGTTTTATTCCCCATGGAAGACTTTTTATATCTCTTAGGCTACTTCTATTTTACATTTCCATTCATAATTTTTTTTTTAAAGATTGTAAAGAAATTCAGGACTTAAAGCTTTCATAAAATGTTTCTAGTGAGTAAAATCTAAACAAAAAAAGTTGTTACAATCTATGGTTATTTATTGCAGTGTTAGCGGTGGCCTAGCAGTGGGGTAGAAGTAGGCTAGTAGCACTGATCCACTGATTGAAATTTAAAACCTGTAGTGTTGCAAAATGAACAAATGGTAGATTTATCACAACATGAATATGGTCCTGCCTCGCTAACTTTCAATTTTTTTACAAACACTAGGCAAGTCAGACAATAACATTGTTCATGAAACACCTGATATAAACATATCCATAAACAATTTGAAAGAAAATCTAATACCCAAATGGAATGGTACAGAAATATTAAATCAATATGTCCAAAACAATTGCATGCTATATCACTGTGCCAACACTTAGAAGGTTATAAAGCAATATACAAGATTGCAGAAAAACAAATCAATGACTTTCGTAAAATGAAAACTGAAATTTTAGCATACATTGATAATACTAATAAAACTGAAACACAAATGAAAAAGAGTGAACATATTAGCTTAAATAACATGCCTTTTGATGAACAAACTTTAAAAAGTGAACAAAAACAAGATGAATACATAAACAAAATTGTTTCAGAACTTGACAAATGAAATTTTAAAGAAGGAAAAATGAAATTAATTAATAGAATACTTTGCAGAATAGAAACAAAAAGTAATACAATTATTCAAATAGTTGTTCCAAAATCTTTAACAGTACAAGTAATGCAAATTTCTCATAACAATGCATTATCAGGTCATTTAAGTTAAAAAAAAACCTGTAGCGAAATTAAAACCAACTTTTGGTGGCCAAAATTAGAAAAAGATTAAAAAACTTTTATAAAAAGTTGTTCCACATGTCTGGTACATAATCAGAAAATTTCAAAACATAAAGCACCTTTACAAAAGCCAGATACCATAGACAAACCTTTTCATAAAATAGCTATTAATATCATTGGTCCAATGAAGGAAGCTAGAACTTCTAAAGCTAAATTTGCCTTAACTGTAATAGACATGGGCAGTAGATGGGTTGAAATAATCCCTTTAAGAGAAATAACAGCAGATAGAGTATGTAACTCACTGTTACCTATTTTTTGTAGATTTGGGTTTCCTAAAATTATTTTGAGTGACATCTAAATCCGGCCGTGGGGCCCACTAACTGTCAGCATCACTATGGTCCCTTTGATAAATCTTGCCGTATTTATGCTGGAGGAAAAGTAACAAGATATTGTTCTCAAAAAACTCTTCAATGGCACAAAGCAAATGTTGAGCAGTACAGGAGAGAATGGTTATTGTATTCACCATCCACGGGATCAGTGTACTGCTTTGTTTGTTAACTGTCCAAAGGTTCCACAAATTTGGCTGATAAAAATGGGTTCAGTGACTAGAAAAATAATATTCAAGTTGATAATCATGAACACAGTCTACTCATAAAGACTGCATGTTATATACAGTTACTGGGAACATGTTTTGATGCGAGCAGTATCGGTTATTCGTACTATAGCTGAGCTTAGTCTGGCTTTGAGAGTGACAAATGAAAAATTTGGAGCTTTTCAAAATGAAAATTATCTAGGGTTGATGGAGTTGGTCAGTCAGTTTGATCCATTTTTAGCATCACACATTGCGAAATATGGAAATTCTGGAAAAGGAAATCCTTCTTATTTATCCAAAACTATATGTAAAGAACTGATTGAAATTATGTCCCAAAAAGTCCATGAAATAATTGTAGATGAAGTAAAAGCTTCCTGTTATTTCATCTTTTCAGTAGACTCAACACCCGATATTTCACAATTAGATCAGTTAAGTGTTGTTCTTCGATATGTGGTAACCCATTGAGCGTTTTTTTAAAACTTTCTTGGACCTGCAAAGTCACACAAGTGAAGGTATTGCTAAGGAAGTGTTGCAGTACTTACGTGATGTTCGCAATATTGATTTTGCGAAATGCAGAGGTCAGTCTTACGATAACGCAGCTAATATGTCTGTGTGCTACAAGGGCATGCAGAAAATAATTCTAGAGAAAAATGAGTTTCCTTTTTACATAGCCTGTGCTGCTCATTCACTGGTAGACGCAAGTGCCGTTGACTCTTGTTTAGAGGCAGTAAACTTCTTCCATACAGTGCAACTGATCTTTAACTTTTTTCTCAGCTTCAACCAACAGATGGAAGATTCTGAAAGGATGACTTGTGAATGAAACGCTGGTAAAGTCTCTTTCCGATACCAGAAGTGCTGTTGCAACTGAAGCTATTCTAAAATTTCATCCTCTGATTATAGAAGGGTTAGAATGTTTATAAGAAGACCAGTCACAGAAGGGGAAACCAGAAGAGAAGCAGAAAACATTGAAAAGAAGATGCAAGAATTAGAATTTGCTCTCATGCTTGTCGTTTGGGAGGAAGTGTTACAACATTTTCACAGGGTCAGTCAAGGTCTACCAAATGAGCACGTGAACTTGAAAACATGTTGTGCAGATTTGTATTCTTCACTAGCAGATCACTTGCATGAATCTAGGAATGAATTTGAAAGATTTAAAGAAGCTGCAAAAGAAATAACACCAAGTGTGGATTATAAGTCAACTTTGACCCGTAATCGTAAACGAAAGACAGTGGTCATTGATGGTGCTGCCCCTGAGGTATGTCTGAATGCCAGAGACAAATTTCGTATATCTTCAATCTACACCATTGTTGACAAACTTGAGACAGACATGAGTAGACGAGGACAGGTATACAATGATATAGCAGTTCGAATTTCTTGTTTGGTCGATGTTTTTACCAGTCCAACGGTCCCGCTTTCAAGTGCCAGAGGTGCGACAGAGCCTGTCTCTCAAGGATAGGTCTCCCAGACTCCAGACACGGTCAATTCTGCAGGGCTGGCCAAATCTCAGGAGCGCAAATCTTCTTTTTAGACTATAGAGCCAATGATGATGCTAGTACTAAACTTTAATTTAGTTTATATTTTACATCCCCAAATAAAAAAAAAACAACAAATCCTCAATTATGCAAGTATCAGTACTAGCTGTCTGAATTTCACGAATAGTAAATTTTTTGTAGTTTACTGGCGGGCCACAAAACTCTATTTGGCCGCATGCAGCCCGCGGGCTACGTGTTTGAGACCCCTGGTTGAGACACATTATTCAGATATTTAGCTGCAACTGTTTGTTTTATGGGGCTTTTACTGCTGCCAGTTTAGAAGATTTAAAGCTAGATCTGGTTGTTTTAATGTATATCTTAACGAGCAAGGACGTATCAGTAATAAATTCTTAGATTTAGCAAATATTGGGATTAAATTTGTGAAATGGTGTGTGAGTGACTGGGGCACTGTGAGGGCAGCGAGTTCGGTTGGGCGTAATGACTGTCCTGGGTTCGAATTCTGGTGAAGGCTATGATTTCTTTTCCGGGTCTGGGGGTGTGCCTGAGCCTACCCGGCCCTCATGGGTACCAGATTTAAGTTGGGGTAAAGTAAAGGCGGCTGGGCATTGTACTAGCCACATAATCCCGTAGTATGCCGTGGACACATAAACCGATGAACGCTGCTTCAGCGTTTGTGTGCGTGTGTGACAACACTATATTTGATGAAAACTGTTTGCTGTAGTGTTCAACATCTTCATAAAATTTCAACCCGCTCTACTTGAGTAAAAAAAAAAAGAACCAAAAAAAAAACGAAAAAAGGAAATGTTGACAACACTTTAAAACTAAAAAAAATAGTTTTAGTAAATGCTGCCAACTATAACGTTTTTCAAACTGACTTGTCTCAACACTATCAAAATAAGTCAATAGTTAATTGATTCTTTTTGACTTCGTGCAAGAGTCTCCCACCCACTTCCCCAAACTCCGCATAAAATATTTGTCAACCAACTGCGTTGCAATTTCGGCTTCGAGTGAGTCATTAAAGTGCCATCGAAGTGAGTAGAGATCTTGATAACATCCAGGAGGCAGGTGAAGGTATTGATATTGTGCAAGGAACAGTGGGTGCATTTACTCTCTGTATGTGTGTTGTGTGAGTGTGCGTGAGCGCGCGCGTGTGTGTGTGTGTGTAGGGTGTTGTTGATTTTTTTGTTGTTTTTGTTTTGAAAAAAATATCAGCACTGAACGTGACATTTGATGTCAAACGTCTTAAAGGATGTCCGTGACATGATGTGAACGTTAAAATAAAAAAAATGAAACGTGCGTACATTATAGAGTCGAAGATGGCTTGGCAGACATATTAATATACAGGAATGGCAAATAGATTACATATAGATTGGCATATAGATTAGAGGACAGATTGAAAGAAATATTGGTTGACAATCTTGGCAAATAGATTGCAAGATAGATTGGCATATTTATTGGCATATATATCAGAAGAAAGATTGGCAGAACTATTAACGGATGGAATGGTTAATAGGTTGTGAAATATAAGATAATAATACAAGATACAAAGATACATACAAACATACATACATATATGCATACATACATGCTTACATAAATACATAGATAAATACATACATACATATACAGACAAACATGAATAGCTATGTTAAATTATTATTGAAAAACGCAAATAAACTCCTAAACAAGCATTATAACCTTCTAATTTGGGTAAACTAAATGAGTAAATATCCAAAATAGAATCGTCGTTGTGTCCTGATGTTTAGTATCGATTTTGCAATATTCAACGTGACTTGCAGTTGCATTACAATGTAAGTATCGATTCTACTCTCTGGCTGTGTCTGCCTCTCCGATTTTTAGCTTTGTTTTGAAATTAATACTTCCAGTCTCGGCCTAGCCTTAGCAGTGATATCTGCGTGTGATATATGACAATTAGGAGAGAGAGAGAGAGAGAAGATGGGGAAAAGAGTGAGCGAGAGAGATGGAGACCAAAAGAGAGAGAAAGAAAGATAGAGAGAGAATGAAAGAGGGAGAGAAAGGAAGGAAGAGGGAGCAAGGGGGAGAAAAAGATAGAAAGAGAGAGAAAAAGAACAAGTAAAAGAGATAGAGTCAGAGAAAGAGAGAGGGAGAAAGATAGTAAACAAAAGAGAAAGGGAGAGAAATAGACAGAGAAAAGAAAGAATCAGAAAAAATATAGGCGGAGAACGAGAGAGAAAAAGTTATAGAGAGAGAGAAAGGAAGATAGTAAATAAGAGAAAAAAAGAGGGGGAGATGCAGAAGAATTAGGAAAGTGACAGATTGAGAAAAGGAGAGATAGAAATCGAGAGAAGAAAAAGGAAAGAGAGCGACAAAGAAAGAGGCATGAAGAGATAAAGAAAGATTGAGAGAGAAAGAGAGATAGAGAGAGAAAGAGAAAGAGAGAGAGAAAGAGAGATAGAGAGAAAGAGAGAGAGAAAGAGAGAGAGAAAGAGAGAGAAAGAGAGAGAGAAAGAGAGATAGAGAGATAAAGAGAGAGAGAAAGAGAGAGAGAGAAAGAGAGATAGAGAGAGAAAGAGAGAGAAAGAGGGAGAGAAAGAGAGAGAGAAAGAGAGAGCACGAGAGAGAGAAAGAGAGAGAGAAAGAGAGATAGAGAGAGAAAGAGAGAGAGAAAGAAAGAGAGAGAAAGAGAGAGAGAGAGAAAGAGAGAGAGAAAGAGGGAGAGAAAGAGAGAGAGAGAAAGAGGGAGCACGAGAGAGAGAAAGAGAGAGAGAAAGAGAGAGAGAAAGAGAGATAGAGAGAGAAAGAGAGAGAGAAAGAGAGAGAGAAAGAGAGATAGAGAGAGAAAGAGAGAGAGAAAGAGAGAGAAAGAAATACACACACACACAAAAGACAGATAAAATAATAATACTGCGTGTGTGTACTTTTTCTTTCGCGTCTCGCGCCATCGACCAATGAAAAACTCAGCTCTGGCGGACATATTCCAGCCCTTCAATTTTTTTTTGTGAAAAAACAATCCGCGCATGGAAGTAGTGCACGCGAGTCTGCGCATTGATTTATATGGCGCTGGTTGAGACATTTTTTTTTAATTTTTTTTTTTGTTAGTGTTTTCTTCCAAGCTAGATGTCCTTTCTTTTTTTTTAATTACTTTTTCATTCTTTCTTTCTATAATTTGAGTTATCGCCATCAACCAAACTCCCCTCCCCCACCCACTCGGCACTTTTTTGTTTGTTTGTTAGTTTGTGCATACGTCAATATGAGAATAGGGGGAGGGGGGGAGAAAAAGAAGTTCCCGGCATCTTGTGGTAAAAACCCGCGAGATTATTGCCCGAGATTTATAGAAGATAATTCTCACTGTGTCTGTGTTGTGGGTGTGTGGGTGCGTGGTTGTCGATTTACACCAGCCAAAGGATGCTTACAGTTTCTGCTATAGAACCACAAAAGTGACTAGGAATCAGAGCTGTATGAACGTGATTCATTCCGAACGTGGAATTTATTGCGGAAAAAAAAAGTGATTTCATGGACTTTTGTAGAACTTTGTTCTTTATTAATTAGTTGTTTAATATTATTATTTTTTAAGTAATAATAATAATATTTGTATAGCGCTGCCAACAAACTTAATGTAAGCTCAGGTGGCATTTAACATACAACTAAGAACACGGATATACTCTTTAGTCTCAGAAATATAAAGATAATTGATGAATTAAAAACTTTACAAATATAACTCATAGGCTACATTAAGAGAAGCGGTTACGTTTGATGGCAAATTATTGTGATACGTGTGTTTACAGATTGAACACATATTTTCAATACGTGAAAGTAGAATTGAGACATTTAAATTAAAACTTTAAAATAGTTGTTTACAATTTGTAGTTTGGTTAAAATAGAAATGAGAGGAAAAACTACTTTACATAAACTGTTCAACGGATACTGCGATTGACTTTGTTCCTATAACTAAAATTAGTGTTTTTTAATATTGTAATTCATTATTAATTTTTAAGTGTGTTTTTATAATATGAATTCCGTCAATTTGGTTCGAAATTATCTAAATTGACTGTGATATAGAAATAACAACCCAGATTTAGGTGTAAATGAAGTTTCCATTCGTTGATGAATTTATTTTAGAAATATATGTTTTTTTATAGCTTAAACGTATATGGATTAAAAAAATAAACTATTTCGTACATTTTCATTAAAAAAACAAATTTAACAACATAAGAAAACCGAAAATCAATATTAACAGTAGGTAAATACAAAAAATAGGTTAAAATCTATTGTCCAGATATAAACAAGTCTGTCATGCGTGCCGTAGGTTGCCGATCCCTGCCCCTTAAGCATTGTATTTGATCCTTTCTAACATCTCAAGACATCTATTGTTGTTTAATAAATTTATTTCAATAAAAGTACAGTTTATAATCGATAGTATTGTATAAAGACGGAATTACACATTTCAAAATGTCTCACAATACAATTTGATGACAGTGACACGCAGACTTTTGAATAGCTTTCCTAATGTCAAGGACGGGTTGCCTGACAGCTCTACGCCACCAATCTGACTCACGCACCTTCCCTCCCGGGCCATCCTTTATGCCACACCTTTGCAACGTACCGCAAAGAAATACACAACACTATAGATTTAATTTTCATTATTCTAAAGGTATGGTGTGTAAGAGATAAATAGATAAACCTTATTGCTCAATTGAAAAATGAAAAGTATATATAACTTTTTGTCAAGCCGTAAACATTTCGAAATTAAGCTCAGCATAGCCTTAATATTCAAGGTCTAATTTCCAGGATTAAAAATACAACCCTTACAGCATTGCCTTGAGATTAATAACTAGAATGTCTACTATAGAAGTAACTGCTTACACTTGTCTAAAAGACCTTGTTTTCAGATTTAGTTTTATTATTGATAAAATATTATTACGTGCTATTTTTTTATGTTTATAAACGGTTAATCGAACCTGGGAAAAAAATGAGACTAAATTTATTCAATGAAATGTAAACAATGTCTATATAAATCTATAATATGAACATTTTCGCAAGCAAACTATTAAAAAACAATTCTTAGTAATATAGTATATTTTTATATATATATATATATATATATATATATATAAATGGCCATGACTGTATTTTTCTTTCACAGTCTGTGTTTAGACATTGTGACAAAACATTTTCTTTTTTTTTCTCTTAACAATATCGACAATAATAGAATTTTTTTCTAACAATGCCACACAAGGAAAGTGAGGTATTTTATCATAAAATTGTCTGTAGAAAAAAACTCTCAATTATGAGTTTATTAATAGACGAATCAATGAAACTGAGGATCAGATTACTTTCATTTTTATTCTTTCATACAGTTGAGCTTTGTTTAGTGGTGTTTAAAGACAAATATTTTTGTGAGGCTTTTAATTTTTCAATATTAAATACTGCATTGAATTTTAAACACTGTACACGCGGTGGCCGAACGACAGGGCGTTTGACTGGCGATCCCAAGGTTCTGGGTTTGAATTCTGGTGCAGGCTAGGATTTATTCCTTGTTCCGGAGAGTGTCCCTGAGTCTACCCAGCTCTGATGGGTACCTGACCTTAGTTGGGGTAAAGTAAAGGCGGCTGTGCATAGTTTTTGGTCATACACCCCCTCGTATGTCGTGGCCACAGATACTGGTGAATGCTGCTTCACCAGCCCTATGATCAGTTTGGTCGCAAGGGTACTTTACTTACAACGAAACAATATGCCGTTGTGACTACGGATGTCTTAATATTTAGAAAAAAAAACAACAACACAAAAAAACACTTTAGATAGCTAATAGAATTTACTTAGGCATAAATTGTATACAGTGCAAGGCTAAGTATTTTACTTGAGAAGTATAATATAAATAAGATGTAAAAATAGCCCTGTAGAGTTTGCTTCCGAAAGTGCTTGCTCATATAGGAATTTTTTTACATTTAATAAAATATATATTTAGTTTAAACTTTTATTCCTAGCATGATTAATCATTTTTAAACATAAAAAAATAGAAAATGATAATTATGATGTGCATTTTGCTGTGATGAATTATAAAAAGGGTACGTGTCCAGGTGTTTTTACAAAGAGCTTCTTTTAACGTGTGTCCGAAGCTCATGCTTCACTACAAAAAAATTGTTGAATTAAGAAACAAAAGAAGTGTCGGGTTGGTCTGTAATGTATCAAATAGTGGGATCGTACAATAAAGAAGTGTCGGGTTGGTCTGTAATGTATCAAATAGTGGGATCGTACAATAAAGAAGTGTCGGGTTGGTCTGTAATGTATCAAATAGTGGGATCGTACAATAAAGAAGTGTCGGGTTGGTCTGTATCAAATAGTGGGATCGTACAATTATTTTATACAATCTTTTGTTTAGAAACATCTACTTATTAATCATATCTTCAATATAATACACGTTATACACCGGTATAACTTAATAAGAATTACGCATAGATATATGATGTAGATCAGCGATAGGCAAACCTTTGGATAATATCGTGCCAAAGTAGGATTTCTAATTCATTCAGCGTGCCAACAACCTAAAACTCATCCTTCTTTTTTTTATTTCTTGTATAAGAGATATGAAAATGTTCATTTTAGGGGTCTGCCATTGAAAATCGCTCTAAGTGCCCAGTCTGGCACGCGTCCCGTAAGTTGCCGACCCCTGATGGAGACAATACAGATAGCTTATTAGATAAGAAATGTGTAAGTTAGTTCTAATTTGATTTGAGAGAAGGGCATTCCCAAAAATCATTTGACCATGAAAAAACACAGAAAGTGTAAACATACAGAACTACATAGCTTCTCCTATCCAAATCAATAAAAGGCATAATTTAAGAACTGAAATAGAGATTTCATAATATTGCATTAGTTCTCAGAAAACAATTTTTTCACAATTAACACAAACATTGCGCTTTACATTATAATGATGAATCTATAGCATATAATATATAAGTTCTAATTTACTATCAACGCGTAATAATATGATAATAATACTATAATAGTAATAATAATGTTTATTTATATTGTACTGCCAACAAACATATTGTAAGCTCAGAGCGCATTTAACATTGAGCAGCAAAAAAAAAAACGTGCTATTTTTTTTATATGCAAGAACACGGATATAATTTGCTAGCCTGAATTCCGATCAGTAATATTTTATTCAACTTTTATAATTTGCCACGAAATAACCGACGTAAAATGGCTCTCGTGCGTGATCTATGTGCGTCTATATCTATATTCTAGATCATAGGTTCTCAACCTTTTTCGGCTCACCGCCCCCCCCACAACTTTCTTTTAGCGCCCCCCCTCTCCCCCCCCTTTCCGCCCATCTGGACTATAGTTTCCGCAATTTTTGTTGCCGACTAAACTTTTTGTGTGATTAATTATCTTTAAAAAAAAACAACTGAAAAGGAAACATATTGTAAGAATTAATAGATAAAAAAATTGACTTAACAAAAGGTTTACAGAAATTAATGCGAAGCGTTTTCCTGGTGTGTTGCTAGCGATTTGTCTAATTTTATTTCAATTTTGGTGGCAAAAGCCTTAGGTCTAATAATCAGTAATATTTGTTAAATTACAAAACAGAACTTGTTCGGCATCACTATTGAATCAAATGTGGAATTTTTTTTTTTAATAGGAGATAATTAGCCCGTTTTATTTGAGCTAATATTACTGTTTTTTTTTCTTTTATAAAAAATAAATGGCTTACAATTTATAACTTTGAAATGATCAAACTGTAAAAAGTGTTTTAAAATTATATAAATATTATATGACTAAAGAATTTATATGTATATTTTTAAACATTACAATAACTACACAGTTTGCATAATTATTATTTATCTATACCACTTAACAATTGATCCAACTTCATATAAATCGGTCATTAAGGACATCTCGGTTAAACTGTGATAAAAATATCATTAATATTAGCAGATTTTAGGGCGACAGTCCGGTGAACTAACCACGGGACCAGCCGGCCGCACACTATATTTGCCAAATTCAGATACTTCATCGAATAGTCACTGCGATTCCTATTTCTTATTAATATAATAATATTTAGGCATACTGTTGGGGGATATCATATATTTAGCAGCACTTGCGTTTACATCACATTTCATCCTCCAAAAACTAATCGATTCAAATAGATGAGGTGTTAAAATATATCAGGTACGTTTGTACCGCCCACTTGCCCTTCACGCCCCCCCCCAATCGCCCCCGGGAATGTCAGCGCCCCCCTAAAGCTTCTCACCGCCCCCCCCCCCCTTTGAGAACCTATGTTCTAGCTCAGCGATACCCGCACGGGGTTTTGCCACGTATTTATACAGATACAGATAAGTATTCAACCGACAGTGTTTGGATAGATTCAAGACAGACTCAGTTCTGTGCGTAAATCCTTAACCATCGCCTTCAACTCTAGACACTCATTGCGCACCAATCGGTGCATAGTTTGAAGTGCAATTGTTTTTTTACACAACAAAAACATAAAATAAATAACATCCTTAAATAACATTCATAAAAAATTTATAATCGAAATTCGACGTGTGTGTATTTTTTTTCTCTTCATTTCTTCTTTCTGTGGATCGTTGGGCCGATTATATTTGTAATCGATTTCATTTTAAAGTACACTTCAAGGCAAAATACTGGGATTACAGCTGTGTATGTATAGCTGATCAATTAAGAAACTACGGGTTAATTGACTAGCATTCCCAGCCAGAATCGATTCTATGTTGGCCAAAAAAAAAAAAAAAATAACAACAAACAATCAAACAACAAACACAATGCTGAATTCATGGAATAACAGGTTGACGATCTAGAGAGTTTAGGAAAAGTTTGGATTTATTCTGTCTGGTCCCAGGCGGGTTTATTAACGATAATCGCACCCCTCCCCTCAGCCCTCTATATCGATTGATTGTCCGGTATCGACGCAATCAGATTAACAGACATGGCACGGCACCTTTATCAAAGTCACAAGTCCGACAAACCAATCAAGCGAAACGAATAGATGAAAAGGGGAGATAATTCCAAAAAAAAAAAAAAGCAACGATCTGTGTCCGTTTTATTTATATGAGGGATGAAAGGGGGCGCCGCCGTCATGTCAACCAAAAAGTGGCGGACGCCGGATCGTGAGATCAACCTATGCATCGGGGCTCTCCCGGCACGTGCTGCGTTATGCTACTTTATCACTTCGATACCATGTGTCGATACCTGAACTTTGGAGTATTGTAAACAGAAAGGGGATTACTTGCAGACGTCTAGTATCGCCCCCACCTGTGGTATCGATCTACGAAAACGAAAACCAAAATGTTGGAGGTAAGCATGTGTTGATTCGTTGTTTTTTGTTAATTCACGTATTCAATGTATTTGTTGATTGGTTGTTCTTTGTTCAGTCACGTGTTCAATGTATTTGTTGATTGGGTGTTCTTTGTTTAGTCACGTGTTCAATGTATTTGTTAATTGGTTGTTTTTGTTCAGTCGCGTGTTCATTGTATTTGTTGATTGGTTGTTTTTGTTTAGTCACATGCTCAATGTATCTGTTGATTTGTTGCATTTTATTTAGTCACGTGTTCATTGTCTTCGCTGATTGGTTTATTTTTAGTCACATGTTCAATGTATACATACTAAACAGGAAGTTGGATATATAAGGTCTGTACGATCTGACGTGGATATAACACTTTGCACTTTAACCTACAGTCTCGGTTCTGTATATTACCGTAATACGAGGAAACATGAAGTACTCCAACACGGAAATAAACATATTTTTCTTATTCCCTATGCAAGAACAATGTATCTATCCCATGGGGCAACATGATCTGAAGTTTAAACGTAGCGCGCTTCATTATACTTTCTTAAATGTTATTTTCCTTATGATTCCAATAGTTATATTCATCAATATATATAATTACAGTGAGTTTGTTTCTATGTTTGTTTATCTATATTTATGTTTGTCTGCTATAAGCACCTAAGCCCTTTGACTAATCAGGCCAAAAGTTAAATGTATACATCGTGAAAGTCCTCCAAATTTTTTTTATTATATAAACAATATTGCTTAATTTTTTATTATTTTTTTTAATAAACTTAGACCTAATACTAATCATCGTATGTTAAGGTTCTAAACTGAGCGCCATTGCAGAATGATCTCCCTTTGAAATGCTTTCAATAAAAAGAACAAAAACTAAATACCGAAAGATACGTTCTTACTACAGTTTGTATTGTAATAGTGTTAGTTATTTTTTTCTTTCTCTTTTAACGAAACACATTGTAATTATTCGTTTCTCCATCATTTTGACGGGCATAACCGCTAGTAAATATATAATATCAGAGTCTTTTATCTGCGTGTTCCATGTGTTCCAAGGTGCCCCACACACATCCCAAAACGCAGTCTAACACTGCAATATCGGAAAGCAGGGGTGAGGCCACGAGGGGCCCCCACATAAATTTGGCCCCTGGGAACAGGTCCCCCCAGAATCCTAAACGCGGCATTGTATAATATATAGTGGCAGTGGCGATACCGAGATTTGGAGGCTGGAGGGGGGTGGGCGGCAAAAAGTGTACGGTTGTATAAGGTTTTTGGGGAGGGGGGGATATAGCGGTAAGTTCAAATTGTGAGTGGTTGGGTGTATGTAATACTTCAAGACAGAAGAGCAATAGAAGTTTTGTTCTTAACTAGTGCACCATTTCTTCTAAACTATTGCAACAAAAACAAGACCACAACATCTAATACTTTTATCTTATTCTAAATAGTTAAAACTTGAAACGTACAAAATTGGGGTTGATTAAAAAAGATCTCTTTCATAATTTTCAAAGTTATAGATCTAAATTTGCACTTTATGAAGAAAAAAAAATTAGACACAATGTATAAATATCAGTAAGATGAGTTTGATGGCAAGGGTGTAGGCCTACGTTTGGGAGAGGGGGCAAATAGTGCACGGTATGAGTGGTAAATATATATTTTAAATTAATATAGCTTTATAGCATTGTAGTTCTAACTTTTTTTTTACCGATAGCTTATATAAACGTATATATTTTTTTCCAGGTTAACACCGGGGAATTTAGCTAGTAATGTATGTAAATGTCAACAGGGAAAAGTACAGTGCAATTCATTACTCTTTGTTGCATCTGTCTTGATAATAGTTATTATTTGTTTAAACTGCTTTATCAGACACTCGGTAAACTGTGCATGAAACATCATTCCGAATAGAAATAACTTAAGTACTCTTTCATTCCTTAATAATTTGTTACTGTTACATAATGTCTTTTTGAATTAAAACAAAGTGTTTTTATAATTACCATTCCCTAGCGTCTGTCAGGATAAAATTACTTTATCTTAGTAATCAAGTGTCTTTGTAAAGGGTCTAAGAGTTTCTTGTTATGCCCCTTGGCGAATTTTATAATGAAAGCTAACTTTTGTTTCATTCAATAATTTTATTATCTGCGTGCTTCTGTCCGTGCGTGTGTCCGAATGCGTCTGCGTGTGTCTGTGTGAATCTCTATGTGTGTGTGTGTGTTTGTCTGTGTGTGTCTATGTGTATATGTTTGTGTCTGTGTGTGTGTGTGTATATGTATGTGTGAGTCTGTGTGTGTGTGGTTGTATGTGCCTGTGTGTCTGTGTATGTATGTGTGTGTCTGTGTGTATGTCTGTGTGTGTGTCTGTGTAATTATCCCTATTGCGAGACCAAATGCATATAAGTACTCTTTCTTCTTGTGACATTCGGGCATGGAATGTGTTAACCAGGAAAACCAGTAACTTTGCATCATTTAAAACATTAATAAAAATGCAAGAGTAGACTCGGACCAAGGGTGAGCGTAGGACGCAATAATCTTCTTTATAGAAGGAGCGTCTGTAATGTATAAGATAAGAATGTTGATTAAAGTTGAGGTACTGGGGCTTTAGTTACGTTTATCGACTACACAAGTTTATCAAAGGGAAACTACTCCTAGTTAACCTTAACAATTCTGGTTTTTACTAGTCTTGTCCCGTTGTCAACTGCGCTTCCCTTTTATTTTTCACACACAAATAATATTTGTATATTATGACATTAGCTTTATAGTTCAGCCTAGGCTTTGTCTTCCATGCTGCCTCCATAAAACTGTGATTGCCTTTTAAATGACTGGAGAGATAGATGGATCTATTGATCGAGGCATTAACACAATACTAAGTTTTATTAGTCACAATGGAAATTTGTTTTGTTTAGTTGCATTTATATAGCACAAATATAAATATGTTAGTATTTGACAAGTCTTAACGATTATGCATGCACAAAAGGTTGAAAATAAAAACATTTCCAGTCTTATTCGATCATTTACTTCGAAACATGTCTGTGTGCTACGTTACTGGTTGTACGACAATATGTAGATGATAATTTTTTTGTTTCATTTCCAAAAGATGGCGCCAAAAGAAAACGAAGGCTTGTGAATGTCAGATTTGAAGAATCACCTATTTATAATCCCAAACTAATTGCTTGATGCAAAAGAATTTTCGTGTTGTTGTTTTTTTTATGAATCTCCGCATTGTGTTTTTTAATTACCAAGGACGCAACTCTTGACAAATTTATTTTATAAACAAAAAGGTAAATTTAACCTAACGCAACTAACACTTTGAGTATTAATTATCGCCTACTCACTTTTGATGTTAAAAACTGATTCCTCATAATTAATCTTGTAGTCGTTGTATATTTCTAAAAGACCAAAACCGGCCGTCGAGGTTGAAATCGATTGTCAAACACCACCAAAAGCATGGCATTTGTTTACGAAAATGGCGGGAAATGTCAACGTAAGTTCATGATCTCTTCCATTTGAAAAGGTCACACCTCCTTAAGATTATTTGTCAATATGTAAAAGAGACAGACGGGCGCACACACGCAAACGTACACATATATTAAATAGAGAGAGAGTGGGAGTGAGAGAGAGAGAGAGAGGAAGAGAGGGGGGAAAGAAAGAACAAATATTATTATGATGATCAAGAGATAAGTAACAGACAGAAGGGTACACTAGTACTGGAGGTGGTGCAAGCTTACCATGATAGTGTGACAAAGTAGAATTTTTAATTTATTTACCGGCCTTCAAGACCCTTTTGTTCAACGAATAATTTATTTGGAGATGAGACTTGAATTGCCTTCAGCGTGCCATTGAAAATCGCACTGCGTTCCAAGTCTGGCATATATATATATATATGAGCCCAAGTCAAAAGGTCGTACCTCAAATCTGATATTTTTAAAATCGCTATTAAAGGGTCAAAATGCAATGAAATAGTTAAAACTTGGACTTAGTTCACACCAAACATGGACAACGAGGTACCATGAGATAGCATTTTTGACCTAGGTTGATTAAAATATGCCTCAAAACGCATTTTTGATGAGAATGTTACGTTTTTTTTTCCGTTTTCTCTAGGTGACTAATTACATGCAATTTTTCTAGACTTTATTTCAATAACCTCTCTGTGAATATGAAATTTTTTCCCTTGAAAGAGCACCTTTTGACTTAGGCTCATATATATATATATATATATATAATGCACTTAAGTATTGTCAGAGCCTTCCTACGCATGATTTGAATAGTGGGAAGATAAGTTATACACTGGAAAAGACACAGTGACGAAAAACGCGAAACAAAAGAAATGGCTGCTATAGACACCTTGGTGTCACTTAGGACAAATGACAACTAAAAATTGACTTCGGAAAAAAACCTACTAATTCTTGATAGATTTCTTCAAGAATTTAACACACATATCTCCATAGCCTATATTTATGATATTCAAGAGTATTACAAGCATAGGAGTTGCAAAAGAGGGGGTTTAGGAGCATAAACTCCACTCACTTGAAATTACAACAACTGTCCTAAGCAACACTATTTCTTTTAAACCCTTGTAAAAAAAATATCCCTGCATCAATTTGAGCAAACTTTGTGGCAAATAGTTATTTAAGGGCTACTTGTATTCACCAAATGAGTTTGAGATACATATAAAGCCCCTAGGTTATTGAAATAAAGTCTAGAAAAATTGCATGTAATTAGTCACTTAGAGTCACCGGCAAAAAAACTTAACATTCTCATCAAAAATGCGTTTTGAGGCATAATTTAATGAACCTAGGTCAAAATCTCATGCTATCTGGTTGTCCATGTTTGGTGTGAACTAAGTCCAAGTTTTAACTATTTCATTGCATTTTGACCCTTTAATAGCGATTTAAAAACATCAGTTTTGAGGTACGACCTTTTGACTTGGGCTCATATATATATATACATATACACTATCGAATTACAATATGGAAACTTTAAATAGCTTACTTCGACTTTCACTCGCTTACGTTCTGACAGACACTCACACATACACATAGGCCTACACGTCAGGTAGGCAAACACGCAAATAGTTAGATAGAAACATAGATCGGCAGATACACAGACAATAGAGTAAGACAGATAGTTTGATCAATAATTTCATTGTCGTTTGAGTTGCTTCGACCTTTGGCATTTCTTCACAGAAACACATGACACGATTAAGTTATCCTAATTATACTTTTTAACAATCGCTATAATAAAACAATGGCGTCTGTTGGGATTTCCCGATTAGCTAAAACAAAAAAACACCAAACAAATATGATCAAACCAAGGACTATAAAATTGTTTTATTGTTTTAAAAATATGCTGAAAGACGGTATTTATGTAGTCACATTTATATTTATTTGTATCAATAAAATAATCTTATCTTATAATAAAATGGACGGCTTGCTCTATTTTAAGAGCTTATATATTCTTTTTTCCCGTGCGCATCCAATAACGTTGTCTTAAATGACTTCTACGCTCCTACGTTGGCCTAAATGTTTTCGCTGTATACAACTTTCGATTTTAACTTTCATTTTTCATTGAGAAAAACATAGCGATTAAATAAAACCGGAAATGCACAGTACAAAAGGGAATCGGGAATTCCAAAAAAAAAGTCCTTCGAGTCATTAAATAGCAGAAATATTAAAGCAAGAGGCCCATCCTATTATAATCTTTGCTCAAACTACTAAGTATTTTACTCAAAAACAAATCAGCAACAATAAAAGAGAAATAGATCTAGTCTAATTCTTCCAGAAATAAATCTCTCTAGCTCGACCGTTGAACAAAAAACCTCTTGTATATATAAATGTCTGTCAAACACATTTCATTGTCTCTTACTTAGTTTAAACAAATTATCTATCCCTTTTTTATTTTGGTTATCTCCTCTTAGTTGTAAACCTTTAAATAGAAAGCTGAGATTCTTTTTCTTTTAACTTCACGAGTGGCGTTGGTTGGGGGGAAGGGGCGGAATGGGGTAGCAGGATATGGGGGTGGAGAACAAATGCTCAAACGCAAGGGTGGCACACCAAAAGAAAAAAGGGCGAGTTACCTGGATCCAGACTATAGAAAGTACTTACGAGGGTCTTGGCTGGATAGGTAGGGGGTAGAGAGGGGTCGCTGTGACAACTTGTTAACCTCTTAGGTGGTTTGGGTGTGGCATGTGGATGTGAGAGGTTTTTTTATTAAATGGCCATACAGGTAGTTTACACAATCTGGCAATGTCAGGTTCTGGTTTCTTTACCTGGACTTTCAGGCAGCTCTTGGAATAAATACGTCTTGTTTTTTTTTTCTTGCTTGTTTTTTTTAAAATGTATTTATATTTATTTTAACGTCCCCTATTACAAAGTGCTTTAATGGAACATTGTATGTATGTAGCTGTGTGGGGCGGGGTGGGGACGGAGGTGAGGGGGGGGGGGAAGTAGGGGAGTCTCTAAAGACAAGATACGTTTGAACACATTTAGTTGTTGTTATTTTGTTGTTGTTTATTTTTGGGTGGAGAGAGAATGACCTTTAATCTTTACAATAAAATGCTCGCTGTCCGTACCATCGCTTTAGAAATGTAATTTTTTTTTTTTTCATATTTATGCCGTCACTTTCAAATAGCGAGTTGTGTATCCTTTACTGGGCCTTGAAAGGACCATATGTCAATGTTGACAGTTTCAGTATGAAACGTGATCGTGTGATCAGTAAAAAAAAACAAAAAACGACTGTCTTCAATCCCAACCATGATGTAAACCTGTTAGGCCCTCGGTGTCGCAGTGTAACGCTCTGACCCTTTAGACCCTCCACCCTCCCCAACACGTTCGTACAGATAACTAAATAAACTTACTTTAAAAAAAAACAAATACGCATTGCATAGCTGTATTTCTATAAAATGTGAAAAGATAATCTAATTACTCAATTTCAAGCCTATTAGAAGCCAACAAGCAATACTAAGTACACTGAAAAAGAACTGGTTGTAAGGTTATTTAGTGCTTAACGTTTTAGTGAATTCCACAGTTTGTTATTTAAACTATCCTTGAATTTACTAAACCCCTTTTGCTGATGTGTTTTTCATCACTCAGACACACACACACACACAAAATATAAACCATAGCACACAAAAAAACAGCATTGAAAATATAATCATATGACGTCATCGGTATGTGTGTTCCCTTTCTGTGACGCGAGGTGCAGGTACTAAACCCAATGACATCGCATTTGCCTCGCGCCATACTCGTGATAACTGTTTTGGGTTGGCGAGTAACACATCTTGTTGTTCCACTACCTGATTTGTTTATGACGTGAGCCCGGAGTTCAAACCCATTACAGTGCAAGTTGATATTTTATAACTATTTACAATATACATTTTTTTTTATATAATTTGTAAAATCACATAGCGCCGCTGTGGCACACCTCGGTGATGGTGTGGCCAGCTCAATGCTAGTCTAGGATTTTACTTTTCATGACCAGATAATCAACAAATAAAACCGGAGACCGAATTTTAAAGTCTTTTTAAAAATTGAAACTAGTTTCCGGCTTTTCTTAGTCAAGATTGTAACATATAAAAGGTGGGTCAAGTCACTTTAGCTACAAGACCCTGACCATGGGGCAGGCCGCAAGATAGGGAAACAGTACGCACATGCAGTACACTCCCCCCCCCCACCCCTCACGAAATTCCACCGGGTCATTATCGTGGTGGCTTGTTCGTATACCTGCACTGTCGCCCGGTAGCGCAAATTTCAGAGTATAGGTCATGACATCCATGAAACAGGGCGAGATCAAAACGTACTGCTGCGATTATTCCTCCCCCCTCCCCCGAGGCTAGGAGCCACTTGGAAGTGCAAAGAACCTCGGACGCTCAACAGGTGGTTTCCCCTATGCGTTCGCTCGCTGGTGTGTTCTTAGTGTGAACGTATCATCGGTTTACATACTTTGTATAACAAAAAACCAACTATGAAATATGTGCTATTGGATCGATGTTTTGAATGTCTTGGGGTCGAGTCCAGGTTTAGTGCCAGACTTTTGCTCTCGCGGTTTGAAGGATCTACCTATGTCCACCTAACTCTAGAATTGATTGGGGCGAAAAGTAAAGGAGGCTTGTCATTGTGTTGGCCACAATATCTCCCTTGTATGCCATAGCCTCGGAAATATTTGAACGTTTCTTCCACCCTCATTATGGACATACATTGGTATTTGCCCAATGTCGAGTCACCTTTACTTAAGTCTAAATACGCAAGAAACAAGACTCAAAGACAAACCTGTGTTATTATATCTGGATTCGAACACGAGATCAATAGAATGGCTCTACACTAAACCTCACTGCCGCCACTACCGACCCCAGTTGTCTCTTGCATCCTGTCGATTGGTTACTTGTATTGACACTGACCTTTTAGTGCATAAAGGTCATTGATTAAAATGTCATGCACATGAGACGTCTTTAAGGTTTTAGATATGTTCACCTTTTGACTTTTAACATGAAGAACGTTCATTCGATAAACTCTGATAAGGTATGCTATATGAATATTGATATGACTGATACGGGTGATGAAGACTATGATAACATAGAAAAGTCCCGTGTGTTTGATGTAAATCTTTTTGGTAATCGGACATCGTATGCACAGGGTCATTTCACTATATGAAGAGTTGACAAAAATGGATTTTTAATTTTCCTACCAGTGGTTGCAGCTAATTATGCTTGTTGCTCATTCATTACATAATGTCGTCACGGCTTATACACAGTGGGGAAAAGAGAAAACTAAAAGATGATCGCTTCCCTTTACCCCTCGACTCCTCTCCAGATGACGCCCATGACACAAACCACAAAAAAATACCTGTATAGAAGGATAGTCAGTAATATGTAAGACAACTTAATACTAACCTTTATTTGGAAACAAACGGCGGTTAGTTGAATAGTTCAGAGCTATAGTGAGGCATCCGGTTAGTTGAATAGTTCATCGCTATAGTGAGGCATCCGGTTAGTTGAATAGTTCATCGCTAAAGTGAGGCATCCGTTTAGTTGAACAGTTCATCGCTATTGTGAGGCATCTGGTTAGTTGAATAGTTCATCGCTATAGTGAGGCATCCGTTTAGTTGAACAGTTCATCGCTATAGTGAGGCATCCGTTTAGTTGAACAGTTCATCGCTATAGTGAGGCATCCGGTTAGTTGAATAGTTCATCGCTATAGTGAGGCATCCGTTTAGTTGAACAGTTCATCGCTATAGTGAGGCATCCGGTTAGTTGAACAGTTCATCGCTATAGTGAGGCATCCGGTTAGTTGAACAGTTCATCGCTATAGTGAGGCATCCGGTTAGTTGAATAGTTCATCGCTATAGTGAGGCATCCGGTTAGTTGAATAGTTCATCGCTATAGTGAGGCATCCGGTTAGTTGAACAGTTCATCGCTATAGTGAGGCATCCGGTTAGTTGAATAGTTCATCGCTATAGTGAGGCATCCGGTTAGTTGAACAGTTCATCGCTATAGTGAGGCATCCGGTTAGTTGAACAGTTCAACGCTATAGTGAGGCATCCGGTTAGTTGAATAGTTCATCGCTATAGTGAGGCATCCGGTTAGTTGAACAGTTCATCGCTATAGTGAGACATCCGGTTAGTTGAACAGTTCAACGCTATAGTGAGGCATCCGGTTAGTTGAATAGTTCATCGCTATAGTGAGGCATCCGTTTAAAACTTTATTTTCAACATACCAAGCTGATATTTGACAAACAAAAGTTAATAAACCTGTTTCCGCGTTACGAACATAAAATGAATGCAAAACAACAACAATAACACAATAATCTATTTAGTAATTAATTTAGTCATCTATTTAGTAAACTATTTAATAAGCTATTTAGTAAGCTATTTAGTAAACTATTTAGTAAGCAATTTAGTAAACTTTTTATTAAGCTAATTAGCAAGCTATTTAGTAAACTATTTAGTAAGCTAATTAGCAATCTATTTAGTGAGCTATTTAGGAGGCTATTTAGTAAGCTATTTAGTAAGCTATTTAGGAGGCTATTTAGTAAGCTATGAAGTAAGTAATTTAACATTTCAACTAGTAAACCCTGCGCCCCATAAACCCAAAAGGGTTCTAATGTTAACATAAAGAATTTTGACCTCCGTATCAGCCAAAACTTTTATAAACACGCAGAAACACACATGCATGAAGCACACACAAAGATCAACACAAAGAAAAACACACACCCACAACGACAGAAAGCTGTATCCCCCTAAGCCAAAAGCCGTTGACACAACACAAACGAGACATCTCAATGACAATATGTCTTCAAGGAAACACACTTTTAAAAACAACAACGCCAACAGCATCAACAACAACAGCAGCAAACAAAACGTTCAGTAAATATTCCAAATGTTTCCATTTGGGAAGATTGTCTGACTGGGGCATGACCCGATCTAAGAACTCATCCCATGCATCAACAGCAGTGTGAGACTCCATGATAGGGGACTTGTAAATTAGGCGATGGCTACACTATTGGAATCCTAATTTCACATCTTCAAAGGTGTTTGATTTTTATATCTTTTTTTTTTTATTTTTAGCTTTTCAAGCCCCATGAAAATGTACATATATACAGTCGTGCTGTTACATGCCAATGAAGAAATCTCGGTTTGAATAACAAAAAATGTTTGAGCTATTCTTAGTCCTATTACTGTTTCCTTAAATATTGATGTCTGATTTCAGGAAACGGCGGGATTATAAAGACATCTATAAATAGAACTTCAACCATTTGGATGTAGGACAGAAAAATCGCATCTTATCTTATGACTTATAATATGTTACAGACTCTCCTTCTATATAGAATATTATTGCGTCCTACGCTCATGTGTAGTCGACGTTTAGTCTTGCATTTCTCTTAGTATTTTAAATGATGTTAAGTTGGTGAATTTCCTAGTTTGTTGAGGCGACCGATTCCATGTCCGAATGCCACTCGGGAAAAACGAGTACTTATAGGCTATGTATTATTTCTAGCATAAGGGATAAGGAAAGTGTTTTTGTCTTTATGTTTATCTGAACTTTGCAACAGGTTGTTATTGGGTTGTATTTCTAAATTAGAGTTTAATGCCTTATGTATTATTACTACTTTACCCTTTGCCCTTTAGTGTTTCTAGGTTTAGAGATTTAACTATTGGTGTTATTTTGTCAGTTGTGAATATTCACCAGTAATGAACCTTGCAGCTCTTTTCTGAATTTGTTCTAATTTATAAATGTTTCCTTTAGATGATGTGTTCCATACAGAACAATATACTTTTAAGATTATCCCCCCTTTCGCCCTTATTAAAGTCTTGAAGGTCACGGATATTCAGATATTCCGCATGTGACCGCATCCAATCAATTCCCCGCCTGATCTACTTGCCTATTTGATAGCGGCAACCACTTATTTACCCCGTCCTCCTGCTCCACCCCTCCGCCAAACTCCACCATCATAGCGCCCCCCCCCCCCTTTTTTTTGTTGCTTTAATACATATACGCTGCGCAGTAACCCTTGTCGACAAAATCAAGCACGATGGTTCTCACACTGTTTCCCATGTCTGTAGCCTGCAAATGAACATTTGCAATTAGCGAAGAGAGAATTCAGGTTATTAATTTCTTAGGAGAAACGGTAGCTTTGCGGACAGGACGTTAGGCTGGCGCACCGAAGGTCCTGGGCTTAAATCCTGGTGCAGGCTAAAAAAAAAATCGGGTCTGGAGGGTGTCCTCGAGACTACTCATGACCTTAGTTGGGGTATAGTAAAGTCAGCTGTGCATAGTGCTGGCAACACAATCACCTAGTATGCCGTGGCCACGGAAACTGGCGAATGCTGCTTCACCGGACCTATAGATCAATTTGGTCCGCGGTTTACTTTACTTTTTTTTTAAATGTTTAGGGGCTTTACGATTCAGGTAAACAAGCCTTACGTTAAGAACACGCCACTAGCCTGGGTCAAGGAAGATGGGAACGGAAAGGGGGGGGGGGAATAGGCTTAGACCCCCCCCCCATCCAGCCTTCTTATTCAACAAAAGAGCTTCTGCTCTGCTGAAAATCAAACTGGACGGTCAACGCTTGTAGTTTCCCCCTAACCGACGCTTCGTTTTTCATCTGGTAATGGGCTGTTCACAAATAAGGTCTGATAATTTTGGGAACGACCACCTCTTTATTATTTTTTTGATGAAGCTAGAGACCCCTGACTCAATTTTAAGAGAACATCACATCACATCACATCAATCATTGCCATCATCTTCGATTTCCATCGATCTCTCAGATATGGTGTATACATCATTTTTTTGTATTGGGCATTAGCTCTAGATGAACTGCCTAGCGTCATGCCCTGCCAAATGGTTGACGTCTTACACAGAAAATTATAGCCTTCTTCTGCAATTTTTTTTTGGCTTTGACAATAGTCTTGCATTTTGATAATGGTTTACAGCTGTTAATTTTCCCTACACGGATGTCACTCGGCAAATATTATAGCTTTTATAAAAATTGACCTTGAATGAGAAAAATAAAATTGCTTTATCCCTAAACCTATAAAAGTTGTTTTTTTTAAATGATCTATTTTAAAGCGAAGAAGTAATGCTATAATTACTTACTGGTAGATTTGAAGTGTATCTAAATTTAGTTGTTTTCAAGCTATTTCGAAACTTCCGATGCGTGATTTGATAAACTGAGATTAGGATTGTGCATGCCTTGTGTGAGACCCCCTCCTCCGATTTCAATAAGTATACGCCTGCGGAGTCACGCACGACGTTAAAGAAAATAAAAGAATAAAAATCATTATTTGAAGTGAACTCTATGTGTGTAGAAAACACTGGGAAGAAATAGAACTAGGCCTACGTTTTCAAGGGTCATGAAACATCAATTTTCAAGGGTCATGAAACATCAATTTTCAAGGGTAATGAAACATCAATTTTCAAGGGTCATGAGACATCAAATTTCAAGGGTCATGAAACATCAATTTTCAAGGGTCATGAAACATCAATTTTCATAGGTCATGAAACATCAATTTTCAAGGGTCATGAGACATCAATTTTCAAGGGTAATGAATTATCAATTTTCAAGGGTCATGAGACATCAATTTTCAAGGGTCATGAAACATCAATTTTCAAGGGTCATGAAACATCAATTTTCATAGGTCATGAAACATCAATTTTCAAGGGTCATGAAACATCAATTTTCAAGGTTTCTGAAACATCAATTTTTAAGAGTTTCAAATTAATAGTTGTTGTAAAGCTTCTGGATCGTGTCAAAAGCATTTAAAAGACGAACAACTTATCAAGATGTTTCAAGGTGCTCTTTAAGATTCAATTTATACACCTATTTGTAAAGAAAAAACAACATTTTAAAACGTTTAAAAAGAGAGTTAGCGTGTGGACAGACCAGGAAAGAAAAGGGAAATAAATGTGAAAATGAATGGCCGGCCACACTGAATGGACGTTTTTAGTCACACATTTCTCATTATGAGAAGTTTCAAATTTAAACTTTAAAACGCTCTCCCAAAGTCATGTATTAAAAATGGCACTAACCAAAAATACTTTTAGTTAGATCAATATATTTTTTATCAAAGTTCACCAAAAACAGAAACTAAAACTTAAAATAAATTAGGTCAAATCTTTTTTTTAAATGCCTGTCTGTTTTGGACTTAGATAATTGTTTTATGTTAAGCGCTCTTGAATTTGAATACGGTTTATGCCTCGGTTAGGTTAAGTTCAACGAAAGCGTTTTCTCACTGTCAAGCTTGTTAAAAAACTTAACTATATCAGCACTTACAACGCTTTAAGCTTCAATACTTTAACTTTGTTAAGGGCCATATCTATGTACCAAGGTTCATGATTCATTTTTTTTTTGCAAAATAGACCCAAGACGTTCTTCCAATTTTTCCGTCAAATTTGAATACCTTTTCTTGAAATAATGTAGAAATAAGTTGTGTGTACAACTAGTAAAAAGGGCGAATTAGATCAGTTGTTGGTTACCATAATAACAAGATAAACTAGTATTACCGCTTATTAAAAACATGGGCAATAAGAAAAAAAACGATAGAAAGAAAGAAAGAGAGAGAGAGAGAGAGCGATATAAATATATATATATAGAGAGAGAGAGCAAGTGAGAGATGAGCAAAAGATAAAGAGAGAAAAAGAAAGAAATAGGGGTTACAAAAACTGAAATTAATAATGAGTTAGACAAAGCGCGCAAAAAGGAAGAAATTAAGATAGTTAGAGAGAAAAAAAAATAAAGAAAATGAGTGAGACAGAGGAGAGAAAGAAATGAATAAATTAAATAGATTGGAGTGAGAAAGCGGAGAGAAATAGTGAGTGAGGTAAAAGGATGCACATAAAAATAATAAAATATTATACTTAGGACATCAAAATTGTTTGCAGTAATGAAATATAGATATGGGAGATGTAGCGTTATCTAGAGAAAGAAAATTTACAAAAAACTTTAATAGAACATGGAGAATTTATAAACTAATATTTATCTCGGAAACATTCTACAGCATATTCTTATATGTGTGTTTGTAATTTTTTTAAAATCCTATTTACTTATTATATGTTTCAAACGTAATGTTTATTCGTAAAGCGAAGATTTTAAAATATTATTAAATATTTTACCATATGTTGTAATATCGTGTTTTTTTTTTGTTTAACATGTACACAAGTTCCGGTAGAATGTGACTAGTTTGAAAACATACAATCAGACAAATGAAATCTTCTGTAACATTCGTATTATATCATCTATCTGTGCATTAACTCTATCGCCATTGGATACGTAGTGCTTATTTCAAAACGTACGCCCAACTATACGTCCACCTTTCGCCCAATCCCCTTTAGTAAGACGTAAGTAAGTACTTACAGCCCCCTTACAGATCATACATTCTTTTCTTTTTGGTGGACGCGGCATACAAATTGATTGCGAAGCCAAGACAAAGCAAGTCGCCATTACTCCCCCTGCCCCCATTCGATTTCAGTTGCCTATTAGAGATGGGTAGATTCAAGGACAACCATCAGACCTGGCAGGGAAATATACCTGGATTTAAGTCCGAGGGCATTTGATGCAACAGTCTTAGTCAGCTGCCCCCATTTACGAAATATCTGTATCAGTTTTGTTTCTACAATGAATATTGTTTATAACAAATGTCTTTATTTATTGGTGGACACTAAAATTCTGGTCTTGTATTAATAAAACATTCTTATTCTCAGGCCAAACACACTTTACTTATCCCTTATGCGAGAAGAAATGCATATAAGCACTCTTTCTTTCCGAGTGGCACCCGGGCATGGAATGGGATGCCCGAACAAAACAGGCAAAAAAAAGTAACTTAACATCATTTAAAACACTGATAGAAATGCAGGACTAGACTCAAACCACGGATGTGTGTAGGACGCAATAATCTTCTTTATAGAAGGAGCGTCTGTATTATATAAGATAAAAAAAAAGATAAGGTAGGAATTTAAAATTCGCGGTCTGGCCTATTTTTTTAACGTTTAGCTGGTGACGTAACTTGCAAACAATAAACAACATTGGACGGCAGGGGGCGTTCTTGTATGTATGTTCGAGGGGAGAGAGAGGGGTGCATATGCGTGTATGTGCTGTGAGTGTGTGTGTGTGTGTTAACATCAGGAGGTAAACAAATAAGGAGGGTGGGGTGGAGGGATAGTTCCAGAAGTTTGAGATATACTTGCAGCCTGTGCCTACGTAATCATTCTTCGTGAGCATGCTTGACGCGTTGTAATTATTTTTTTATCACCGCACACCCTTCGCCCCCCCCCCCACCCAACTCCCAACCCTACACCCTCACAGCCATCAGCCCTAAAACCTACCCCCCCTTTCACCAACTAGATCTACCTCCCTAAGCTTCACATACCATGACCCCCCCTCAGCATATTCAAACTCTTCCTGGTTTACTTAGTAAATCACTGTTTGTGCTTGTAAAGGAAGTTAGCAGTGAACCGTTGAAGTTAGCCTTGAACTTTTGATGTTAGCAGTGAACCGTTAAAGTTAGCAGTGAGCCGTTAAAGTTAGCAGTGAACCGTTAAAGTTAGCAGTGAGCCGTTAAAGTTAGCAGTTAACCGTTAAAGTTAGCAGTGAGCCGTTAAAGTTAGCAGTTAACCGTTAAAGTTAGCAGTGAGCCGTTAAAGTTAGCAGTTAACCGTTAAAGTTAGCAGTGAGCCGTTAAAGTTAGCAGTGAGCCGTTAAAGTTAGCAGTGAACCGTTAAAGTTAGCAGTGAGCCGTTAAAGTTAGCAGTTAACCGTTAAAGTTAGCAGTGAGCCGTTAAAGTTAGCAGTGAACCGTTAAAGTTAACAGTGAACCGTTGTAGTTAGCAGTGAACCTTTTATGTTAGCAGTGAACCGTTGATGTTAGCAGTGAACCGTTTGATGTTAGCAGTGAACCGTTGATGTTAGCAGTGAACCGTTGATGCTAGCAGTGAACCGTTAGGTAGCAGTGAACCGTTGGTGTTAGCAAGGAACCGTTAAAATTTAAATTCGAACCGATAATATTAGTGTGTAGTTCTATGTGAGTCTAAATTTAAATCTAAATGATATTATGCGTTTTTCTCCATCTGTTAACGAGACAAAAAAAATATAATTTCACATAACTGCGTGTAAAATGTTGATTTTATGCTATAAAACTGAATTGCTAGATAGATGGTACGTGTTGCTATGAATTAATGTTAACGAAACACGATTTTTTGGGGTTTTACTCTTTTACGTAATGATTTTTGTTGAATTGACAACTATCTGTAGTAGTTGTAAATAGTATCGTGTTACTTAATTCTGCAATTTATTGTGTTTAAAATATACACACATATGTTATATTGATTACAATATTGTAGTATTATTGTAGTTTTAAGCAATAGTTTTTTTTTTACAGCTCTTGGTCTGTCATTCCGTCCATTTATCTACTTACCAACCTACCTAATCATCTATTTTACACCTATCAATTCATCTATTCTATCTATCTCTCCATCTATTTATCTACCTAACTACCTACCTACCTACCTACCTATCTATCTATCTATCTATCTATCTATCTATCGACCTCTCTGTCTATCTATCTATCTATCGACCTATCTGTCTATCTATCTATCTATCGACCTCTCTGTCTATCTATCTATCTATCTATCGACCTCTCTGTCTATCTATCTATCTATTGACCTCTCTGTCTATCTATCTATCTATCTATCGACCTCTCTGTCTATCTATCTATCGACCTCTCTGTCTATCTATCTATCTATCTATCAACCTCTCTGTCTATCTATCTATCTATCGACCTCTCTGTCTATCTATCTATCTATCGACCTCTCTGTCTATCTATCTATCTATCTATCGACCTCTCTGTCTATCTATCTATCTATCGACCTCTCTGTCTATCTATCTATCTATCGACCTCTCTGTCTATCTATCTATCTATCTATCGACCTCTCTGTCTATCTATCTATCTATCGACCTCTCTGTCTATCTTTCTTCAATCAGGTTAGCTCCTTGTATCTATCTGTCTATAAAAAAAAATCATTTTCTATCTACCTCTCTTTTATTACCGAGTCATCTATCATCCAATTATTTATCATTAATGTATTCATTTATATGTCTATCTATCTATCTATGTATCTATCGGTCTATTTATCTATGTATCTATCTATCTATCTATCTATTTGTCTATCTAACTAGCTTTAGTAACAACTATAGTGGCTACCTTAAACACACTATGGCTAGATATTTGATAACCCCAGTTTCATACAAACCGATACAAAGACTCATTGGCTAAGGTCATCTCCACACATCCTATAGATTGATACAGATAAAACATGAGTATGGGATGACAAGTTTTACGCTGTATACAAACATCAAATCCCCTTGCTCACTATCTGGCAGTTTGCCCATTTGCAAAGTTTCACCTCCCCCCCCCCATACACATATTTCCACCACCATCCCCGACCAGGATTGCACCGTCGTTGTATTGGATACTTGATCCCCTAGCAGGGAATACATCTATTTTATAGATTTGCCACGAGCCGACAGGGGACGATTAAATTTTTAACTGACCCGCTGGGTCATAAATATGTAGGCTAATAGATAGAATAATAGATTGATAGGGCGAGAAGCAAATATAGACAACAGAATTACAAGTTAGATACTATATTCAGTGCAGGAGTTCATTATATATCTATCTATCTATCTATCTATTTATCTATATATATATATATATATATATATATATATAGAGAGAGAGAGAGAGAGAGAGAGAGAGAGAGAGAGAGAGAGAGAGAGCGAGGGAGAGATATTAATATATACATAGATACATAGATAGCCTACATAAATACATATATAAATAGATGAATACATAAATAGTTAAATAGATAAATATTATATACAATTTAATAGATCAAAAGATAAATAAAGGATTATAAAAATAGTTTTTATATAGAAATATACATATTATATAAATAGATAAATAAATAGATACATAACTCCATATTATAAACATAGACACAAAGTAAAAATGATATTTTTAATGGGATAAGCCCGCAGATTAAGAACCGTCCTTAGGTAGGTGAAGGTCGTCGGTAAGCCTTACAGATAAAACCCTCACGGACGCGCATATCATCATCATTGTCGTCCTGTGTACCGCCATGGATAAATCAAGGGGATTAACTCGTACATCATTCCTGACTTAAATTGTCGAACTTTGTTTTGTGTTTTGGACATTCTTGAATTATTTATCTTCTGAATAACATCTTTAGATTTATTTACGTCCAGTTTCAGAATCGCGTAAAAAAAACAACTATTGTTTTAATAATAATTTATTCGTATTAAATAATCAACTACTGTGTGATAATATAGCTAATAAGTACATTCATATCAAAATTTAAATATTATTAAAAGCGCCATACAAACTTACTATTCTTTCTTAATGGATAAAAAATTTATATTTAGAGACTAATGCGATTATTATTTTCTTATATAACAGAAGAGAAAAGTGTATTATGTTTTATAATTGTATTTCATTTAATACTTCGGTATTAAATTATTACGTACTCTTTGAAGAACGTCGCTTTTTGTTTTAAGACTCGATTTTAAGCTCAACGAATGATTACATTTATCTGCCGTTGTTTTTTTTTTAAACACTATGGTTTGATCGACTGTGATGTATCATTCCTTGTAACGAACGGTTCTAAATAAATAAAAAAGATATGATTAATATTTCTCCTTTGTAAATACAGCTACATTACATTGGGTATTCCCTTGTTTTTAAAGTTTATTAAAAATTGAATGATAAACCGGAGATTTGTTTTCAGTTAAAACTCTCGACTCTTCAGTTTGGTAAACATCGGGAAAGACATAGAATAGAGGAATTCCACTAAAGAAAATAAACTCCAGATGTACGGTTGAAAATAAATGTCAATTTTTTTGTGTGTAAACAATCATTTGGAGAAAGAAAAGTAAAGGAGGCCTCCCATATGTATACGCCTCTGGAAACCGTAGTGTTTTAAACCTCGCAATCGAAAAGTTGATAACATTTCTAACAAATTCAGAGACTTATTAGAGGCTTAGAAAGTGTTACTTCTGATTTACTATGGTACAAAAGGTTTTATATGATTAATTTACAAATGCTTGTTTTTTTATTCGGCAAACAGATTTATAATGTTTATAACACCAGTGTGATATTAGTGTCTTACTTGACAAACAATAATTATAACTGAAACTATGAACTTGTCGTTTTAAATATTCTCTGAAGACGTTTCATGGGCCTTCTAATGATGAAATAATCGCTATTAAATTTGGATGATTTTGAGGCTATTGTCTGAGGTTGCGCAGTATATTGAGATTTCTTGTGTTGTTGTTTTTCTTGATTCGGTGACATTTAAAATATGACCGGAAGTGAGTACATGCAACTGGCCCAGGACAAAGATGGCAGCCAACAGTCTGACCCCGTTATGGAGGTCAGTATCTCGGAGGAGACTAAACCGATCCGCAGGGCCAGCTACGCCGATGACACGAAATCGTGCGAGAGCCAGACGCTTCTGCCGCGCTCGTTCAGGGCCTGGACCCCGGAGCTTCGTCCGGAGCACAAGGGAGTGTACGCGAAGCGCTCCGTGAACGTCCGTAGAACCCCCACCGGTCGCGGCTGCAGTAGGACAGGCAACAAGGTGAAGGACGGTTCCATTTTGAATGTAAGTTTAGGCCAGTCTACGAGAAAATAGAGAGGCATGGAATTTATCTATCTGATTCTTTCGTCTATATATTTATAAATATATATCTTAGTATTCATCTATCTATCTATTTATCTGTCTATCTATATATCGATCCATCGACCTATCTATCTGTCTATCCGTCTGCCTACTGTCTGACTATCTGTCTATCAGTCTACCAGTCTATTCGTATATCCGTCTATCCGTCTATCCGTCTATCCGTCTATCCGTCTATCCGTCTATCTGTCTATCTGTCTATCTGTTAATCCATCATAAGGCTAAAAAAAACAATAATAACACTGATCTATTTCATTGACAACAGATTGTTAGCACTGTACAGACACATATTAATTTTGTTTGATAACATTTAAAAAAAAAAGTTTTCTATTCTTGACGTTGAATTAATATTGTTAATACGTGTAATAATAACCAAGAAAAGAAAGAATTATCCACAATCTTACTTTCAGACATCAGAATGTAAGATTGTGATATCATCTAGTCCACTTCTTCTTACTTCTAATTTTTATAGATAATATATCAGTTATTTTTTTACTTAATAGTTTTGTACACTATCAGGCCACACAATCTCCAATGACCTCATTATAACTGAGATTTCCTGTTAATGTAGAGAACAAGAAAAATATTTAGTACACTGAGGTGGAATAGATACGTAGTAGTCAAACAAACTGGGTAGTTAATGTAATGTTCACAAATGTAAATATAAGTTATTTTGTCATATAATATTTATAAAATCTCCAAATACCTTTTATAGTTTGATAATTCTCAAGTTATATTTTGTAAGTTTTTTTATTTGTAAAGAAAAATTTAGAAAAAATATTTAAACATTTTAATGCAAAGCAAACGGTTTAATTATCTCCCTTTAAATTACATTTCCTTTATTAATGTTGCTTTTTAGTGATAACAAACAAGTCATGTTTTGTAATATAACTAATATTACTTTTTAGTTATATGTTTTTTTATGTAAATCAATCATTACGGTATTTATTTCAACATGTAATTATAGGTATTTTACCATAATGCTCCATAATGCTAATTCAAAAGCCGCTTACCTTTAATGACATAATAAGAATAAATTAATTTTATGACTACTTAAAGAGAATGAGCATTAAATCTCTTTTGAATGTAATTAGTCTGTATCAATTAATGAGCATCTTGTCCTTGGTGAAAATAAAGTGAATGCCGCCTATCAGTTGAGAATAGCAGATGACTTTCAGACTTTCCCGCACATTGGGATATTTTGAGACCCTTTTTAAAATGTTTAAAATTGAATTTGCTGCATTTTAAAATTACAAATATCCCTACATTAAAAGAAAGATCTAGATCTAAGTAGGTTGTAGTAGGATCATGCCAGTCAGGCTTAATGAGTTACAAAAACACGAGTCCATGGATTTCAAGTCTTGCATTTGTTTATAAAACTTTGCTCTGAGTACTTCAAAATACTTCTGAAAATGCCTATCTCTCTATCTTAGTATGCATTAAATTCGTGAAGTAGTTAAATGTTTTCAAATTGATTGTAACTTCTTTCAGTTATTCATTTTAATTTATTGTTTTAGTTTAAGTTGTCTAGTCGTTTTGTAAATAAGTAACATTTTCAATGAAGGATGCCTGCAGGTGTTCTGTATTCATTGCACTGCTATAGAGGCGGCGCGTTTCTTCCTATGTAACTGCTCAACGCGGTTTCAGTGTTTTTATTAGTACTTCTTCATAACCCAGTTCTGTTCTAGTCACTGACTTTAAGGAACCATTGAGACATACATTTAATTAAGATTTAATTTAAGAACCATTTTGCTGAGTGTTTTTCTTTTTTGAAATAGCGAAAATATTATTCATAAGACTTTAACAAAGATTGAAAATATCATTATCTTATCGACTTATCTTATAAGTTATAGTCTTACCCTTTTTTTTTTCTATAAAAAAGGCTATTGCTAAGTTTTGCATTTTGATATCTGTTTTGATATCAACTCTCGGAAAATAATTTATTATATAGATCTAAATTGTTTTGTCTGATTTTTTTCACCAGCTCATTGAGCTGTATTTGTAGATTTGAACTCAACACCTTCCGTATTTTGTCAGCGTTGCTTCTTGGTTTTCTATGCGTGTTTCTAACTATAATGATCTATCTAATGGTATTAATCTTTCTAAGTGGTCTTGTTTATGTGTAACAAACTGTACGTAATTACTTTAGTGTTGTTTTAAATAATAATACACCACAATATGTCATATCTAGTCGAGGTGGTCGGCTTCTTTCAAACAGATAGATTTAGGAACTCTTTTGTTACACCATCAGTGAGACTCTTTCAAAAGAATGGTCAGTCAGCCAGAAAATACACTCGCTGACTCCTAAATGATACTTTTTATTGTATGATAGTTTTCGAGAATGCCTATTTTTATAAGTATATTACTGTGCCTGAGTACTAATAGTTCTTTTATATGGTTTAAAATTTGCTGAAAGCCGGAATTTATGCAATCAAGTCAAATTTCCATTTGCTTGGATGATTAAAGAAATCTTATCTTAAACTTTATTTCACACAATGAATGCCTAAACAACAGACAAAAGCTTTATTCAGTCGAATATTTTACCTCGAATGATCATAATTAAGATGAAGTTATCAGAATTTCGTGGTTAAATTCGACATGTCAGCATTATTGATTTAAACTTTTGTCAATTATATAGGTCAGACATGGCTTGACGCCGTCATCAAAGGATTGGGTCAAATTCCAACATGTTTTTGGGGTCATCTGATGAGAGCTAGTGGGGTTACTTTTAAATATAATGTGTACTTATTATGCGAAACATGAATGGTTGGTTCTCTAGTAGTAGAAGTATTTGAGATTCAACTGCAAGTCAGGCGGTCAATTCCAAAGGGTTTATGCTTATCGCTTTTTGGATGTTAAAATGTTCTTAAAAAACATTATATCCAAAAGTGGTTCTTCTTTATGTGAATATCACTACCAATAAAATGACCACTAAGTAACCACTGACAGGGTCGTTTCCCTTTGTTGTTTTTCTCTATCCAGGTCCTGGCCGCCCAGACTCTGAAGATAGCCAGCATGAATGGCTTGGGAGAACTGGACAAGCTGGAGAATGAACTGGAAGATGAGATCAACTATGAGAACAGGTCACCGGCCAAGACCGCCTTCGGAAGGTAAGAGTTTTGACATATTTTCGTACATAGTACAAGTAATCAAATAAAAATAGATTATATTTTCTCTTCATGTAAATTCCTATGTTGAGGTTAAAGAAACAAACGTTCATACACTATTGTAGTATAGTGTTCCTTGTCAGCCTTGAGTTTGATATCAAGGTATCAAATGCCGAGATCTCTTATCACCGTTCTTACTTTGATAATGCAACATTTAGTAAGACAAACAATGCTGGACTTTGAGATAATAAGTAAAAATAAAGTACCGGTAGTACCATATTAATCGTAGGGCTGGTGAAGTCGCGTTCACCAGTTTCTGTGGCATACTTGGTGATTGTGTGGCCAGCACAATGCCCAGCCGCCTTAGCGTTCACCAGTTTCTGTGGCATACTTGGTGATTGTGTGGCCAGCACAATGCCCAGCCGCCTTTACCTTACGCCAACTAATGGCAGGTACCCATCAGTGCTGGGTAGACTCAGGGACACCCTCTAGTCCAGGAACAAATAAATCCTAGCCCTCACCGCGATTCGAACCCAGGAACTTTGGTACGTCAGTGGGACGCGCTGCCACTCGGCCACGGTGACACTTTTGGGAATATACTTTTTTTCCGAATTCTGTAATGTAATTCTTGAAACTTAACCCTTCCCGTACCGACCTACTTCTATCTATGCTGCCTTCAGTTCCGCTATATACGCGCCCGGGACTGTAAGGGTTAATAGAGACAGACTGTCGATCGCTTAAATGCAAATATGCTTCTATTTTACCGTTTCAATGTTCTACGACAAAGACAAAGGTTCCATATGACATTAGATCATTATAAAGCCAAATGTATCATCATCCACAGGTTTCGCCGGGAGGGCTACCACAAGCTCCACAGCAAAATGATCCTGTTCATCGTGGTCTTTCTCAACGTTGTCGACTGTCTCATCGTCATGACGGAACTCATCTTGGACTTCCACAACGTTTCCCGTAAGTCGTAAGCTTTCACCTTCGGTCAAATTAACCCTTCCCGTACCGACCTACTTCTATCTATGCTGCCTTCAGTTCCGCTATATACGCGCCCGGGACTGTAAGGGTTAACAACTACAATAAATTCTATTTCAAGTATATCATTGGTCTACGGAATGTTCATTCTAATTCGGCTTAACTTTTCCTGGCAATATTAAACTTAACGTCTTTAAACGCAATGCTTTCCAACACTCAATCTAATACTTCCGCGGTATGTGACGTTTTGGCGCTGCCGTTTTGGCGCGACCGTTTTGGCGCAGCCGTTTTGGCGCGGGACGTTTTGGCTCGAGCCGTTTTGGCGCGGGATGTTTAGGCGCGAGGAAATAATTGAGGAAAACATTAATTTTTTTGTTGTATAATAAATGAAACTAATAATAAATAATAATAATTTATAACGATGTTTGCCTACTTTAATGCATTTACAGCACTATTAAACTTTACAAACTTAGTTTTTTTTATATATGCGTAAAGACTTAAGTATATATTTATGGGCATAAAATGCTTATCTATTTTTATCTATATGTGTATGTCGTCTTAATAGGGAAGTGTTTTTTTAAATTTTTTATTCAACCCTTAGAAAGTTAGGCCTATATGCAAATATTACGCGTGCTAGTCTTTCAACAAAATTCTAATAACTACACATGTTCATGAAGTAACTCAGTGGCCACACATTTCAAATAACTTGACTGGTGTAAAATAGTTGGGAGTGATTAAATCCAAGGTTAATCGTAGACAAGATTGTCAGAGATTTAATGATAACAATGGATGTTTTAGAATACTGGGTGGGTAGTAAAAACATAAAAAGAAACCAGCCACCAGTAAAACGCAAAAAAGTATATGGACGCTGATAACAGAATGAGTGTAAACGTATAGAAGCAGAAACGTAATAGAATACTTAAGAGGCAAGCCAATAATATTTTAATGGAGCCATAAAAGCTTTTTCATTTAGGATATAGTTAAAATACATTGTTTTAAACTGTCATTATTTAACATTATTATATTATTTGTCACTGTTTACATTATTTATTATTCAAGTTATTAAAATTTAAGAATCCAAATATACATGGTTTTAATATGATTTTATTTCATATTTGTTTCATTTCTTATATAAAAATATTGCTTTCATCAAATGAAGTTATTTAGTTAATTTGATTAAATGATGTGATGTGTTTTTAGTCCATCGCGCCAAAACGTCCTGCGCCAAAACCGCTGCGCCAAAACGTCCGTCGCGCCAAAACGGTCGCGCCAAAACGGCTGCGCCCAGACCTCCTGCTTCGTACTTCCGTCATTGCGGACCGCCCCCCTCTCCTTTATTGTATTAACAAAGACCCAACTATAATTCTACCACAGTATTAATAAGCCCCAGTTACAAAAGTCTCCTGCATTATTAATTTTTCAAAAAGTAAAGTACCGGTCGAACCAAACTGATCAAGCAGCGTTCACCAGTTTTTGTGGCCGCGGCATACTTGGGGATGTGTGGCCAGCACAATGCCCAGCCGCCTTTACTTTACCCCAACTAATGTCAGGTACCCATCAGAGCTGAGTAGACTCAGGGACACCCTCAAGGCCTGGGAACAAATCCTAGCCTCCACCAGGATTCGAACCCAGGACTTTTCCCAACTGTTTCAATCATATCCCAGTTAAAAAAAACTTTCACACGGTACAAATAAGCCATCTATTACGAAAATTATCCTGCTATGAAACTTTCTTACTATAATATAAAGTCCAAAACTGCGAAAATACCTCTTAAGCCCATTTCAAGCGAACTACTTTTTTATGTTACGTTTCAGAGAAAGAAGATGCTAAGGATAAAATGCTGGAAAACTTTTTAGACCTAATGATCAGCAAGTACAACGGTAGTCTAAGTCACTTGACCAAGAATGCAGAGGAGTCGTATTTACTGCTTCAGCACATCCTCAACGCTACGGTCATCTTCAACCGGACAGACCTAGACCCCGGCAGCATGACCGAGCTGGCCAGCGGGTGCCACAGTTATCTGGCCAGGACCCACCAAACCTCCTCGCCTGTCCCGTCACAGAATTGGAGCGACTCGCAGAGTTTGGGCGTGTGCTTTGGCGGTGAGCCGTCCGGGAGGGCGTCCATTTTGCAATACAACGGTCGAATGTCGCTGTCCCTGATCGCCGTCGGCCACAAACTGCATTATATAAGCATCGCCATCTTGTCCATCCTAGTGGTTGTAGTAAGTAATGTATTTCCTCTCTAGACAAATCCACAAAACATATCACGTTAATGTAGAATATGTATGATATACTGAGAAAAACTATCATTGAATGATATTACTCTAATGAAATTGTACTAAATTGTGTTATTTTTTTTCGTGCATTTTGGTTTTTCAAATCCAGCTGTTTTCTGGGGTTTTAACTAGTGATCAGTGTTAAAGCAATAGAAAACTATTAGATCAGGAGTCTCAAACACGAGGCTCGCGGGTCGCATGCGGCCCACCAATTGGATTTTTTTATGGCCCATCCAGCAAGCTTACACAAAAATGTACTATTCGTAAAATTCAGATAGCTAGTACTGATACACATCAAAGATTATTTTTGATTTTATATACGTGACATACTTAATAATAATAATAATAATAATAATAATAATAATAGCTCACTTTGGTATAATTCTTTGTGTCTAAATTATAAATTGACATATTATTAGTGATAAGTAGTAAAATGAGTAAAGATGTAATAAGTGTTTTTCGTTAACTAATATCGGGTTGTTGGCGGGGTTGGGGTGCGGCCTTTGACACATCTCTTAAGTGACAAAACGGCAACATGCTTTCATCCGAGTTTGGGACCCCTTGTATTAGAAGGATCTTGTGTAAGAACTGATGTCTGTACAAGGCCATTTCCTCTTCCTTTCTTATTATTGTTACCATCAACCGTATCACAGCATCCAAACCAATCTCCATTGATCAGAAGACTTCGCCGAAGACCGCTAGAGGAGATAGTGATTGCATCTTCGTGTTAAACTGGTGATACAGCGCCTTCATACGCCCAATGAAAAAATAACATTAGTAAATGATCTGTCCTCATACAATAGATCTTCATTGTCTTCTGGAGAATGTGTAATTTCTTCCATTGTTATAATTATAACAGTATTTAGCAAATGTTATTAATGCAACTCCAATTATTTTACTGTTTTTTTAAATGCGACACAGCCGTGAAGCCGGCTGGCCTAGCGGTTAGCTCACCAGACTGTCAACCAAAAAAAACACTTGACACGTCGCGGGTTCGAGCCCCGCCACCGGCAGATCCCTGTCGCCCTACAGGAGTTTTGGGACTAGATGACGTTAATATTGAGTTGTTATCACATGCGCTTAACCGGCAGCAGTGAAACCTCTCACAGATTAATAGTCTTCTAGAGCGCACTGAGCATGCTAAAATAGCATGGATAGAAGCGCTATATAAATTACCATTACCATTACCATTACCAATGGTTTAGCCTTGAACAGAACGTCGCTAAGCCAAAATCGGAAATGTGTATAAGTATATTCCTGTGCTTGAGTCAAAAGAGTTCTTTTATAGCGTTTAAAATATGCTGAAAGACAAAACATCTGTAATCAAGACACATTTCCATTTGTTTGGATCAATAAAGACATCTTATTATATCTTAAATTCATGCATTTCTATAATTAAAACTTAAATGAATTTTTTTTTACTTAGAAATCTTTGTATACGTATATTAGTTTGCCACAGCTATAACTTCACCCTATATCTAAATTATATAACTTCACAGCTGGCGTTGAAGATTATTTGTTCAGGCAAAAGATTTCTCAAAAGTCGTATGCAGGTAAGAGATTTATTAAGTACAGCTGATACTGACTCTCCCTTATCTAGCTTTATAAAATCTGAACCATAAGTCTGATTGCGGTTACTACAAATTGTGTTTTGTCTGCTTCTAATTTTTTTGGTCTCTTTTTATTGCAATTCCAACTTTCTAACCATTGTGTACTCCAACATTAAATCCACTGTTCACTATAACTATGCTCGTTTGTCCACTATTACTGTGTTTTCATTGTCCACTATAACATTTTTACATTGTCCACTTATAGACACAGTGACTAAAAAAAATAAATTCATTAGAAAACTGGAAATGTTTAAACAAATACAAGTTAACTCTAGAAAGTATAGTCTCCGAATTTCATAGAAAATTCAAAATATTTCTTAGTTTACATTTCAGCTTTTATGTATTTAATTGACTTATTTATGTTTTTTAAGTGTTTAAAATCTTTTTTTTTTCGCTACGTCTTTCCCTTGTGTAGCTTTGCATATATATTATTTTCAGTGTTTTTCGGTTGTAAATCCCTAGTAGTACGACATAAGAATTTTTTTTTTTCATATTTCTGGTCAGGTCTTTGATGGCGTCATCGTATTGATTTCTTTTATTCTGGACATCGTCTTTATCGAGGGTCCGACCGGACTCAGTACCAACGACTTTGTTATGATCTTGACCTTCCTGCTTCCATGGAGGATTATTCGAGTCTTAAACAGTGAGTGCCATTTAAGAACCTCTTTTTTGTGTGATCTACACGCTGACTACAGTTTTGACTCGGTATCCCCAAATGGTCTAAGCCAGGGGTCGACAACATATGGCACGCGTGCCAGACTTGGAATTACTTTACTCTATAAATTAGTATCAAATATTGAATTCACATTACAGAAGTCGAATTAAGTAATTGGAATGGAGTATGCAAAACACAATGGTATCGATGCAACCAGATGCAATGGCTACGTTATGTTAAGTTATCTAGCATTTTTTTAAGAAATGTTTTAAATTCTGTAAGGCTGTTTGTTTTTTTAAATGACTATTTCGGGCAACCCATTTTGAGTCCGAACGCCAGTCTGGAACTAACCCGGGAAGCACTAACTGTAGACTAAATGAGCCATAAAGTAGGTCTAACTGTTTGTAATCCGTCTCGTCGCCAGGTCTGATTGTAGCGGTGCTGGATAAACAACGGCTGAACCTGAAGATCATTTACACGCAGAAGAAAAAGATCTCCAGGACTCTGGCAGAGGTCAACAACAAAGTGGAGGTCATGCAGGTGAGTGGTGTCGATGTAGGTCATACCAGGTGATTAGTTAAGTAGTAGGTCACTCTCCATCAGTAACTTTAGCGTGCAACTTTGTTTTACGGTTAAGTAACTTCTTTCAGCTATAAATAGTGTTACATTGAATGGTTTTCAAGCAGTTTCCACAGATGTTTTGCCCACATAGATTTAGTATCATGTTTTCTGTTGCTTTATGTATTCTTGTTTTGTCACTAGTCGATTAGAAAACAACAATTTTGTAATCATGTTTTTCAAATTATTTTAAGATCTGTATTTTAGTTTAATTCGCAGTATTCAAGCAAAGGTTAATTGTAAAAAATTAACTTTAATCTAGTCCTAGTTTGTTTATGTTTGAAATTTTTTGACTCTGTTAGTGGATCAAAAGTAAGTAAAGCTATCCCGTCAGAGCTCTTTAGATCAGTTATCTACGGATATTTAGACGTGCTCAGATGCACGGCAGAGTGAGTACATACCCAGGGCTCTAAGAGATTCATAATCCCAGCTCAAGTCTGGTTTGTACAGAATGATCGTCTGTAACAAAGGTAAATAAAAGCCGCGTGACAACGGCTGGGATTTTTCGGCTTACGTGACTAAAATTATCTGGCCGATGTTCAGAGTTGAGACTTGCCAGAATGAAAAAGTGCATTTTTAAAACCGTTCTTGTTTTAATTTCGCAGAGACACGTGGAGGTGCTGCAAAACTTATGCTCGTCACGTGGTATTGGGGAGTACGAGGTGAAGAGAGCACTTGGAGGTATGTTTGTTTTAATGTTTGCATATGACCTATGACCTATATCGTTTGATGCGAGACGTAAGGGAAAATAATGGAAACGAAATCAACTAAATGGCCCACGAGAGAGACATGGTACAGATGGCCCACGAGAGACACGACACAGATGGCCCATGAGAGACACGACACAGATGGCCCATGAGAGAGACATGGTACTGATGGCCCACGAGAGACACGACACAGATGGCCCATGAGAGACACGACACAGATGGCCCATGAGAGAGACATGGTACTGATGGCCCATGAGAGACACGACACAGATGGCCCATGAGAGACACGACACAGATGGCCCACGAGAGACACGACACAGATGGCCCACGAGAGAGACATGGTACTGATGGCCCACGAGAGACACGACACAAATGGCCCATGAGAGACACGACACAGATGGCCCACGAGAGAGACATGGTACTGATGGCCCATGAGAGACACGACACAGATGGCCCATGAGAGACACGACACAGATGGCCCACGAGAGACACGACACAGATGGCCCACGAGAGAGACATGGTACTGATGGCCCACGAGAGACACGACACAAATGGCCCATGAGAGACACGACACAGATGGCCCACGAGAGAGACATGGTACTGATGGCCCATGAGAGACACGACACAGATGGCCCATGAGAGACACGACACAGATGGCCCACGAGAGACATGGCTCAGTTGGGGTAGTTTGTATCTTGTGGGTGTATTGTTAATGTATTAGCGTTAGGCGTAGCTGGTTTATGGTAAAACCAATTGGATTATGTAAGTATGTACAACTTTACATGTTTATAAAGAATGTAGTTTTCTCTTCAATGGAACTTGTTTTGTTTCAATTGATCAAGAACGAGCATTAACTTGTTGTTATGTTCCTATATTCTTTTTCTAGGCGATTCATCATCAACACTGAAAAACGGGAGTAGCGGCGGACTGGCCAGCATGATGGCACTGGGAAAGCTGGCCTTCCAGGCGGCCGACGCCTTCGCGCCCATGACCAACGGCTACAAGAAAAATGAGACCAGCGCCTCGGAGCCCGTGCTGACCACGCTGGACACCGCCAAAAATTCGCCCACCACCCCGAGGCCCGGCGACTGCACAGCTGACAATAACAACCTGGCGCCTCGGAAGAAGATACCGGAGCCGAAGGAGGCCGAGACGAAAATGGATTCCTCGGAGCCTTACCCGGACGTATCGGTCCCGGTTTCGCCCAAAGTTACCGACGGCGACCTAGAGACCGTCATGGTACACTTGAACGGGAACGGACCGCCGAAAGAGCGCAGCCAAAGCGAAGACCCGGAGCGGAGTTCTAGCCCTTTAAATGATCTTTCCGTCGTCGAAACCCGCATCAGCGGAAATGAGATCATCTCCAGACTTTAAGTAGGTCAACCGTCAAGAGGGAAGACAACTCGCCTGCCACGTTCAGTTCACCAAGTGCTCTTCATATGTTTTTGTTGCTGTTGTTGCTGTTATTCCAAGGGCAGTAACTCTCCATTACTGTGCCCACACACCGGAATCAAGTTACCTGCCCTTAGAGGCCATGGATGCATTTATTTGTTCTTCTACGCCAAAAAAAAAAAAAAAACGTGAAAGGGGACAAAACCATTGTTCGATTTAGCATTAAGACATGTGGATTTCTGTTCCTACAACTTTTCAGCTTTGATGGAAACTATCTACAGTGTAAACATTTCTATATATTCATACGTATACTGTTCAAAAACTTAGTTTAACAGGTAGATAGATGGGATCAAAGAATGGGTTTAACATGTAGATAGAAGTTGTTCAAAGAATAATATATTATATTTTTAATTGTAATGTTGTTCCTATTCAAGCTTACAAACTATTTCTCCTAGAACGCATTCTAATACACAAATATAAGTTCTAGTTTATGTACGTGTGTTAAACGCCAATTAATGACTTATTCATAAAACATGTTTTGCTAAACTTTAGTCATCAAACGTATAAAAAAATAATTGTACATAAATTAAATGTTAGTGTGTTTGTGTATGTGTGTGTTTGTGTATGTGTGTGTTTGTGTATGTGTGTGTTTGTGTATGTGTGTGTTTGTGTATGTGTGTGTTTGTGTATGTGTGTGTTTGTGTGTGTTTTTTTTTCTTTGTGTGTGAGGTTGTTTAGAGGTTGATGGTTTGAGGGAGATGTTGCAGCTAAAATGTGGAGCTATTGCAAAAGAAAGAGAAATAAAGAGAGTGCTAGAGAAGGCGAAAAGAGAAGAGAAAAGATACAAGCTTCATTGAAAATACAATTAGAAGAGAAAATAATACTTGAAAGAGAAAAAGAGAAAGGAAGAGTGAAAAAGAATGTGTAGGGGAAATCAATACATCAAGTCAAATAAGCTTTACTGCACAATAGCGTTGTAGATAAAGTCAGGTTATCTTCGATTAGAACAAAACATATTTATGATCTTAACCAAGTCTCTCAATGAGCGATGACCAAAATTTAATACTGACTATGTCACCTTGGCACACAGCGTGGTCGGTGGTAAAGATGTGCCCAAACTCACGCTAGATATGTAGTAGTAACAGTAATGCCATCAGATCAAATTGATCCATAGGGCCAGTGAAGCAGCGTTCATCATATTATGTGGCCCACGGCTTACTAGGGGGGGGGGGAGGGGGAGGGGATACTAGATAATGTATATCACATTAGATTGGGTTGGGAATCGAGGGAGGGGGGGGGGGAAGGGGACATGAAAAAAACAAACAAACAAAAAACGTATGTAACAAATATGCAGATCAAGAAACAACTATAAGGTAAAACATTACAAAAATATATATTGATTGTAAGCTTACAATGTTCTTGTCTTTTTTTATATTCCAAACTATTATCGTTAAGTTTGCGAGCTGTTTCAATGGGCCGTATTGCTGCTGAGAGTTAACACCCTTGCCCCTTATACAAGTCAATCTTTTATGACTGACTTGTAATTTACAAGTCAGTCATAAAATATTGACTTGTATAAGGGGCAAGGGTGTTAACTCTCAGCAGCAATACGGCCCATTAAGCATTGGCTTTTACACCCTTAACAAGCATTCCCCGTAGCCTTGTTTTGTATTTAGCTGCTCATTTACATTTTGGAATATTAAATAGTATAGCTATTATTCTTTATTAAATAGTTATAGCTTATCTTTTTTTTTTCAGCCAGAATTTTAGTTTAGCACATTTTAGCATTTATGAACATGTACAAATACTAGATTACATCTCTACATTTTTTGTTGACAATTGGTATGGGTTTAGTATGTTATTCGGTGGTGGGGAAATTCGTATTGGCATTGATCTAATGCACTCGTTTACCGAGTCTCCGTGAATTGATATCATTATCGACAGTAACTCAAATAGTAATATTTTTTTCTTTAGCCAGTCTTCTTATTTTTACTCGTATGTATTTAAAACCAACAAATTCAGTAGCATACGCCACATAAGTAAAAATATATTTTGCAGGAAGCTTATAGTATAGAAAATATATATGAAAAGTTATCAAAATATATATATATCACACATACCCAATACAAAATATATAAAAACCTACCTTTTTTTTTTTTTTTCAAAATGTCATCTTTGTTGAGATTCAAAGACATAAATGATATTTTGGTGATCTTTTCCATAAATACAGTTTGTAAATTTAGCTTTGATTCATCTTTGGTTCTTTTTTTAAAATGTGACCTTTGATTTCATTTTGTTTTAAGCTATATTATTTGTTTGCTCTCGAAAGATCCTTGTTTTTATAAAACTTTTAAAGGCATTTTTAAAACTATGTTTTGTTTGTTGTTGTTAATAACAATCATTATTTGACAGAAAGTATATATATATATACATCTATTGAAAGACAATAATTGGGTGGAAGTTACTGTCTTGGCTACACTATCCATAGTCAACCGGTCAATGCAATTTCACCAGAATTTGTTTTTTTGTCAAAGGGAAAGTGTTTACCCATCATAGGTCCTGGACTGTGTAACGGTATTACAAATTTCTAGTCATGATAATATAACAAATATAGTGATAATTTTTTCACAATACATTTATACACTGAGTATTTATTGGGTTGAATAAACGAATAGTTGAACGTAAAATACAACAGAAATTTGTGTGAACTTCAAACATCGCCAATTGGAGTTTTTTTTCATGAGCTTTTAACTCCTTAAACATCAACATTTCAATATATATCATGTGATACGAATGTATTCTTATTATTATTATATATATATATTGTATATTGTATGTATATATAATGAAGCTTTTAATGTGTGGTCGAGAACATTTTTGTAAAAAATTTATATATTTCATTTTTTAACTTTATATATATATATATATATATATATATATATATATATATATATATATATATATATATACAAGAGATGTATTTTGCAGGTATTTACCTGATACAGGTGCCTGCCCCACTGTGTATATATATATATACACACCGATGTGGTTATTTTTTCGCTGTGCTAACCTAGAGTCATTCCTGTTTGCCTTATATGCATTTATCCCATAATATCATATGCACCGAGCCCGTGATCTGGTAGACTATGGAGAGATACAAGCAAGCACACACAAAAATCAAAATAAGATTTATCGGATATAAGTACATTACTTAATTAGTGTGTGTGTGTGAGAGAGAGAGAGAGAGAGAGAGAGAGAGAGAGAGAGAGAGAGAGAGAGAGAGAGAGGCGGATTAATGATGCCAGAGAAAAGAACGTGCAGATGGAAAGAGAGTAAGAGACAGAGAAACAAGGTCGAGGGATACAGACTGAGTGATGCAGACAGAGAGAGAGAGAGAGAGTGACAGGGAAATGGAGAGAGAGGCAGAAAGAGAGAATAGTTAGAGAAAAAAAAAGAAGATAAATAAAGACGAAGTAAAACAGAGAGAGAGAGAGACATTCAGAGAGTAAAAGAAAGAAAACGAGACAGAGAGATCAAAAGAAAGAGAATGATAAGGTTAAGTGGAGAGAAAAGCTGTGAATGGCAGAAAAATAAGTAAGAGACAGATAAAGAGAACGAAAGAGAAAATCAAAGAGAAAAAAAGAGACAGAGAGATGGAGAAAATACAATTTTAAAGTAACATCCAAATAATTCTGTAAATAGCCACCAATCAAAACAGACTAGGAACAAGAAAAACACAACTTTTAAAAACCCTCAACTAAACTACAATGGAAGTAGACCAGAGACTTAACTACAGCTTAAGCTGGATTTGTTTGTTGTTTTTTGCATTATAAATACAAAAAAAAAAATTGTATGCATGCTCTCGCACATTTTTATAGCAAATATTGATAAAATGTTTTTTTAACTTTGTTGCAGCCTATACATACAATGCTAAATACATAAATCAAACACATTTTGTGATCCAATTCAATGACAATTATTTTTTGTTTTTATTATACGAAGATTGTACATTTTAATTTTACAGCGTTTTACAAAATGTAAATAGAAAGAAACTTTCAAATGTTTGATGAACGTTCATTGCATCAGTGAACACATTTTTTTTTGTTATATTGGTGTACAAAACGGTTTGTAAGGGTTTGTACATATGATATTTAATACACGCAACGCGATTGGTTAACTTCTGACCAACCGAAGGTAAGGTTGCTTTCAGCAAAACTATTTGACAAAAAAACAAACAACTGACAATAACAACACTTAAAAGCTGAATATTAAATCAAAACTTTGGTTTATGAAATTTCTGCCTATAAAAGTTGCCATCTGCTGTTGTTTTTTTTCAATGCAAAGAGATTTAGGACGCGATAATCTTCTTAATTGAAGGAGCGTGTGTAATGTATAAGATAAGATAAGATTATGATAGTAAATGATTAATTAATGAGAAAGTTGTCTTCTCATTGCAATGTGGGTGAATGTTGGAACAGTTGATATGTGCCAGTAAATTTAAAACAAAACATTTAGGGCACGCTTTAGCATATTGTAGGTCAGTTTTAAATTACTCATGGCAAACGTTGGTATATTTTAGGGTTTAACATTTTACATATGTTTTATTCACTTGTGCATATTTTTTTGGTAAATTTTGTCAAAGTTTTGTTTAACTTTCTCGTATTTTGGATTAACTATAGCATATTTTGAGTAAACACTTTAATTATATTAATAACACAAATCTGGGTGAAGTTTTGGCTTATTTAGGGGAAACCTTAGCATTATTTTGATGACATTCGGAGCAGCCTTTTCGCATTTTTCCTTCATTTATTTATTTTTCATTTTACTTGCTTTAAAAATTGTGTTACATAATATTTCCACACGAAAGCGTAAAAGCGTAACAAATATAAATACAAAGTTATTGTTACAGGGAAACTATTTTCACTTAGTGTATCCAAGTATGTTGTCTGTATTTACTTGTTGTGTATAAGTGTATATTTAATGTGTGTGTATATGTGTTTGTGTGTCATTGTGTGTGTGAGTATGTCTGTGTTGCTATCTACATGAGAACGTTGCCACCATGCATAACTATGACCTATTGCCTTATCATTGTACATAAACCAATCCTAAAAAAATCATTTCATTGTTTTGATTCTTTAACAAATTTTCCTCTGGTTTCCATAATCTGAATTGTTTCTCTCGTGTTCGTTATGTATCTCTCTGTCTATCTCCGACTTATTCACTCACTCGATCTATCCCATCGATGAATAACAAAAATTCCACCAAATATTGTTCTCTATTCAATTCCAATATGTACAAATGTCGAAATAGTTTTATACATAAATATTATTTAGACATGAACTTATATTTCTAAGTCTACTAAACCTCTACAAAATTATTTTAAAAATATACTTAGTTCTAAAGGAAAAACTGAACTTCAATCTATTTCATATAAAAACTTCAAGATGCAAAATGTGAAAAAAATAGTTTTCAAGTTTTGTCACGGTCAAAGGGAGATAATGCTCACGTTTTTTATTTATTTTTAAAGTCTTTGAAAATTATTAATTGTTTAATATTTCGGGAAATAAGCTTATTATTGAATGAGATAATGATACACTTTAAAAAAACAAAACAATATTGAATGAGTAATTAGTTATACCAAAAACTATAATAAGATGGACCGCTTTCTTAGATATTTCTGCTATTTGATAACTTGAAACACTTAATTTCGGAATTTTTTATCGCACTAAGTCCTCTAGACTTCCGGTTAAGGACTTTTGGTATTATTTTGATCAATGGAAAATTAAGATTAAAATCAAAAGTTGTATACAGCGGAAACCTTTAATGCAATCGTAGGAGCGTAGAAGTCATTCAAGACAGCCTTATTTGTTGCGCATTTCTTTGATTATTGAAATAGTAACCCTCATAGCCAAAATGATTTATCCCATAATATCTCTGAATGATGCCCATTAAAAATATATTTTCCTTTGCAGTCTATGATAGCATGTGGTCTTATATAACATAGTTTAATCATATCATATGTGCACTAAAGCATTATTTATGAAATACAATATACATTCCAATGTTACAATGGTAACTGTTGACTATAGGATTAATTTAACTTGACCTTATTTAGTAAAATCTATTTGCATTTTTTTATAGTTTTCTTTCTTTGTTATTGTTTTTTTTTGCATGTTTTTTTTTTCAAAACTCTAACGTTTTTTTATAACAATTGTTTTAATTCGAACTTCTGTTATGTTGTTGTTGTTTTTTTTAAATAATTTTACAGGAGATTAATTGTTTGTTAAAATATGTCCACACTGCATATATATATTCATTTTCATTCTATAGTTTTTGTGAGTTGAAAAAAATAACGCTAAACATTTGAGAACAGTTAACAAATAAAACAAAATACATCTTATTGATGTATTCATTTTTAAAAAGTAGATTTTAAAATGTATCATTTTACTTTTTATTGGGCAACCATTTTTGAAATTTCTAAATGAATGTTTTAATCATGGGGCCTTGACTTATTTCTGCAACTTTATTTCACCAAACAACTGACGTTATTATTTCTATCGTTCTATTTCTCTCTCTCTCTTTCTATCCTTTTCTCTCTTTCTATCTTGCACCATTCTCTCTTTCTCCCTCTTTCTTTCTTTCTCTCTCGCTTTTTTCTCTTTCTTTTTCACTCTCTCTTTGTCTCTCTTTCTTTCTCTCTCTCTTTCTTTTTTGTTCTCTTTCTCTCTCCTTTTCTCTCTTCTCTCTTGCACCATTCTCTCTCTTTCTTTCTCTCTCTCCTTCTGTCAAACGCTGATAGCATTTATCTATTAAAATTTGTTTCTTGCTTAGCTTTTATTTTTGCGGTTTTTATAATTTGTTTATTGTTTGTGTGTGAATCTATTATTTTTTTGTCTGCCTAATCCAGAATTTGTTGATGTTTTCATCTCATTGAAATTCGGCTACCTATTTCAACAATGGGTTTATTTTTATTTATTTTTAAAATTATTTTTTGCTGTTTCTTGATGGTGGATACATTCTCAAAGGAACACACATACAAATAACAAAATGTTATAACCAAGACAAATTTTGCTGTTTTTTTTTTTAAATTATCTTTTAACCCATAAAACACCGTATGTAACCGCATTATGTACAAATTTTGTTGTAAATAAAACGCAACTTTGTATTACCAAGGATTTATTGTAATACAAATAAACAAACAAATTATATATATATAATAATAATATACATACAGCTCAATTTGGGCACTTATGACTTTCATAGCATTTACTAATAAAATAAACTACTGTAAAATGGTACCTTTTGTTCTTTTTTCTTATCTCTGTGTTTTTGTGAAAATTGTCAATGTTACGTAACAATGGATTTGTAGTGTAGATTATCATCAATCACCCCACTTAACCCTTTACGCCTCATGTTGTATCCCAATAGAGCGATTGCAATAAGCGTGGCTTAGGTTTTTTGGTGACGTAATTATGTAAATAGCGACCATGATGATGATAATGGGAAATAGCATCGTTCTTAACCATGTGTAATTTAAATCCAAATTATAAGGAATTTGTTTCCATAAATCTTGATATTTAACTGTGATACTAGTCCTTAGTAGTCTGACCACGAAAAAATCAAGATTTTAGGCTTTTATAGTTTTTCAATAGCTCTTTTGAAACATTGTACATTCTGCTATACGTTTTACTTTTTGATAGTAAGGTAATAGGCTAACTTTTGACAATCGACATCTTAACCCTTACAGTCCCGGGCGCGTATAAAGCGTAATTGAAGGCAGCATAGATAGAAGTAGGTCGGTACGGAAGGGTTAAATTAAATATACTGCACTTAGGGAACTTTTACCATTGATTTTTAATGGTTTAAATTTTAGCTTTGATTGTTAATTTACATCGCTTGACAGTGTTATATATATATATTTTTACGTCATATTGTTGAAATGATGAAATTTAAAAATAAAACCTTATAAAGCCTATAGTAATGCGGCTGCCATTTATCACCACTAGACAAAGTAAACAAACATCACGTGCTTTTTGTCACGTGATTGCAATCGCTCTATTCTCTATAAGGTTGCCAGGTTCCGTTTTTTTTTTTGTGGACAGTCAGTCTGTACAAATGGGTCTCAACGCTAGCGAAGTCTGGAAACCACCGATACGCTCCCATTACGTGTAAAACCGATGGGCTAACGCAACGGGGACAGCCCCTTGTTGCGCGTCCGAGAATCATTCCACAGCCGATAGGCTACGAGGCTCGGTGGGGAGGAAGCAATGTGCGCAGAACTCCGTCTCAACCCCGCCCTAATGCCTGGATGTCCAGTTATGTGGTCTGGAATTTGTGCTACCGGGCAATAGTACAGGTGGGGAAAGAAGCGTAGTGCATGTGCGACCTAACGGCGTGCCCGCGGTGTGGCTAGCCTCGGACCAGATCTTCTTAAGGTGTCCTGTATTTTCTTAAGGTGTCCTGTATTTTCTTAAGGTGTCCTGTATTTTCTTAAGGTGTCCTGTATTTTCTTAAGGTGTCCTGTATTTTCTTAAGGTGTCCTGTATTTTCTTAAGGTGTCCTGTATTTTCTTAAGGTGTCCTGTATTTTCTTAAGGTGTCCTGTATTTTCGTAAGGTGTCCTGTATTTTCTTAAGGCGTCCTGTATTTTTTAAGGCGTCGTGTATTTTTTAAGGCGTCCTGCATTTTCTTAAGGAGCTCTGTATTTTCTTAAGGAGCTCTGTATTCTCTTAAGGTGTCCTGCATTTTCTTAAAGTGACCTGTATTTTATGAATATGTGTCCTGCATTTGCTTTATTTTAAGGTGTGCTGTATTTTCTGAAGATGTTCGGTATTTTCTGAATGTGCCCTGTCTATTTTGAAGAGGTATTTGGCAACCCTACATTACATGGTAAGATTTTTATAATAATACAAAACAGATTATTTACTTGACTTCGGGTATACACAAAAAATGAAAGGTCTGGTGAAAAAATCAACTTGGCTGAGTATGAAATAAGGGACAGGGGTCATTACACGTTGGCAAGTGTTGTCGCAATTAGAACCAAGGTAAGTGACTTGGAGTGGAGTCACGGGCAGTAAGCAAGAATGAATGAGTACGGCAACTAAGAAATATTTATATATTCATATATAATGCTATGTTAATAGTACATAAATGCATATTTCGGTATTAAAATAAAGAAACTACACACAAGAACTAAACGTGTCCCAATTTATAACGGATAGAACTACGGTGAATAAATTTCAAACAGATACACTTAACGAAAGGTAAAGGATATAATTTTTTCCCGGGACTGGAGGGTGTCCCTGAGTCTACCCAGCTCTGACGTTAGTTAAGGTGAAGACAAAGAGGCTAGGCATTATGCTGGCCACACATCCCCTAGTAAACCGTGGCTACAGAAACTGTTGAACGCTGCTTCAATGGCCATATGATCAATTTGGTCCAAAGGGTACTTTTTACACTAACAAATATACTGAAACTAGATGTGAAACACTGATAATATAGTCACGTATCAATTAAACTTCGAATTAATTAAACAACCATCATTCTTTACATTAATGTGTTCGTAATTTGTTTATTGTTCCAAGCATTTTATTTCACACAACTATCATCCTTCAACAATTTGTTTTTTCAATACATGATGGATGCCTATTTATAATGATAACTTCTAAAAGTATGATCAACGTATATTTTTAAATAGTGTTTGTCATATCATTGTGATTAATGTGGTAGTGGTAATAATTAACATGCTAAATACGTTGAGCTTTTAAAGTTTGAAAAGTATGCGTGTTTTAGGGGGCAAATTACATGTTTGTCACTTTGGCACTGATATCATAGATGGCGTGTCCCCCCTCCCTCCCTCCCCCTTTTTTTTAAACCGCCGAGTGAGTAGGCAACCTTACATCATCAACTATTCAAATACTACGGAGGGTGTGTTCTATTCTATCCAATGTAGCAGAGTCTAATTGATACTTTCATCCAATACTGTTTCAATGGTGCACTAAGCTCATTTAGAGTTTATTATAATTGGCTTTGTTACAGTAATATAGTGTATAGTTTACTTGACGTTATATCATATATATATATGACCCTCCACCAAGAACTTAGTCGCTTTGTGTCTAGAGCTATGTTGAGCTACAACCAAAAATATATGTCGTAAGGGTTTAAAATTTGAATTTCCAGTTTATGACAATTTCAAATTATTTATTTATTTCTGCACATTTTTGAGGTAGGTTATTGCTCTAGAAATAATTATAAACTATTGAAAAGATATTTAAAAAGAAGCACCCTGTATTTTTTCATCTGTAAAAGCAAAAAAGTAAAATTTCTCAAAATTAGGTTTCAGACGGTGGGTTCAGTAAAAACTCCATAGCTAAGAGACTATGTCTCCGATTTTTAAACGGTTTTCACCATTGAATTCAGCATTCATATTACTATAAGGATAACTAAATAAATGAAAATGACCCTAGTGCACAATGCGACTCAATTCGTGGTGAATGGTCCCAGAAATATATATATATTATATATATAATATATCGATGAATTTTGTAGTCCGTAAGCCTTTGTCTGAGTCTTTGTTTTTAATTAGGATATTCTAGTAGCGGATAGTTTGAAAAGTTTGACCATAAACCGTCCTCATGTATCCTTTCCTGTGGGTCACTGTTCGGACCTTCCGTCGTTGGGAGCGGGGCGGGGAGATTAGCTCGGTGTCAGAGGCGGATGCCTCCAGCATTCGGCGGCCCCCCGTGACGTCCCCTTCACCTCCGACGCCCAGGTCCAAGATCTTGACTGTGGTCCGTGTGTCGGAGATGGCGGAGTAGAAGTTGTAGGAGCTGATTGTGGGTGAGTCGGAGATGGTCTGGTCTTCTTCGTAGGTGTCGGGAATTTCATTCAACGTTTCAATAGGGTCAGCTTGCTTTAATGTACTGTGGGTCAAAGCAAAAGAAAAAACAACTTTTTGTTAATTGAATTTATATTAGCAGAATTGAAATCCTTATCTTTCTCTCTCTCTCTCTCCCTCTCTCTCTCTCTCTCTCTCTCTCTCTCTCTCTCTCTCTCTCTCTCTCTCTCTCTCTCTCTATATATATATATATATATATAATATATATATATATATATATAAATATATCTATATATATATATCATATATATAAAACTCAGTGAGTAAAGGCGCGGTGACCCCAAGTACTTCTGCTGCACCAAAAGGTATCGTTATATTATATGTTTGTGTACAAAATAAAAGTATGTTGTGATTGTTAGAAAAATAAAAGGAAAAATATAGTTACTTAATTAATTAATTAGATAAGTATTCCCTTTCTAGGATTGCTTGTTGTTGTTTTTTACTTTAACATAAACATAATTAGTCTAATAAGAGTCAATACGCTACCCAACATAATTAGTCTAATAAGAGTCAATACGCTACCCATTAAAGGTTTTGATTAATGGAAATACGTTTTAAAGCAAAAGTTGATTAGTGCTTACTTTCGGTAAAACCATGATAATACTTGATCAAGATTATAAACGAGGCGAACCGAAAGCAGGAAGTCGGTCGAAGCGTGACAAAATGTATGTCAACGAGGCGTGGTTTGAAGTGGGTCATTCAGGCGAATCAGATGTTGGTCATCAGCGAGAGGGCCATTGCGACGTTGTGGACAGGGCAGTCATCGGAGCGTTGAAAAAGTGGTCATTGGAGGCGTTGTGGTCATTGGAGGCGTTGTGGACAGGGGTCATCGAAGCGTTGAAGAAGTGGTCATTGGAGGCATTTTGGACAAGGCGGTCAGTGAAGTGTTGAAGAAGTGGTCATTGGAGGCGTTTTGGACAGGGCGGTCATCGAAGCGTTGAATAAGTGGTCATTGGAGGCGTTGTGGAAATGGATAGAGCAGCAAAAAAAAATATTATTTGGCCATTTCTTCGACATTGGGAGAATAGTTTTGGAGGGTTAAAGGAAGTATGAGGAGAGTGTGGAAGTCAGATAAGATAGAAAAGATGCATAAGATAGAAAAGATAGAAAAATTGATAAGATAGATAAGATAGATAAGATAGATAAGATAGATAAGATAGATAAGATAGATAAGATAGATAAGATAGATAAGATAGATAAGATAGATAAGATAGATAAGATAGATAAGATAGATAAGATAGATAAGATAGATAAGATAGATAAGATAGATAAGATAGATAAGATAGATAAGATAGATAAGATAGATAAGATAGATAAGGTAGATAAGGTAGATACGGTAGATAAGATAGATAAGATAGATAAGATAGATAAGGTAGATAAGGTAGATAAGATAGATAAGATAGATAAGATAGATAAGATAGATAAGATAGATAAGATAGATAAGATAGATAAGATAGATAAGATAGATAAGATAGATAAGATAGATAAGAAAAGATAAGATAGATAAGATAGATAAGATAGATAAGATAGATAAGATAGATAAGATAGATAAGATAGATAAGATAGATAAGATAGATAAGATAGATAAGATAGATAAGATAGATAAGATAGATAAGATAGATAAGATAGATAAGATAGATAAGATAGATAAGATAGATAAGATAGATAAGATAGATAAGATAGATAAGATAGATAAGATAGATAAGATAGATAAGATAGATAAGATAGATAAGATAGATAAGAAAAGATAAGATAGATAAGATAGATAAGATAGATAAGATAGATAAGATAGATAAGATAGATAAGATAGATAAGATAGATAAGATAGATAAGATAGATAAGATAGATAAGATAGATAATATAGATAAGATGGATAAGATGGATAAGATAGATAAGATAGATAAGATAGATAAGATAGATAAGATAGATAAGATAGATAAGATAGATAAGATAGATAAGATAGATAAGATAGATAAGATAGATAAGATAGATAAGATAGATAAGATAGATAAGATAGATAAGATAGATAAGATAGATAAGATAGATAAGATAGATAAGATAGATAAGATAGATAAGATAGATAAGATAGATAAGATAGATAAGATAGATAAGATAGATAAGATAGATAAGATAGATAAGATAGATAAGATAGATAGGGTAAATAAGATAGATAGGGTAAATAAGATAGATAAGATAGATAGATAAGATAGATAAGATAGATAAGATAGATAAGATAGATAAGATAGATAAGATAGATAAGATAGATAAGATAGATAAGATATATAAGATAGATAAGATAGATAAGATAGATAAGATAGATAAGATAGATAAGATAGATAAGATAGATAAAATAGATAAGATAGATAAGGTAAATAAGGTAGATAAGGTAAATAACGTAGATAAGATAATAAGATAGATAAGATAGATAAGATAGATAAGGTAGATAGGGTAGATAAGATAGATAAGATAGATAAGATAGATAGATAAGATAGATAAGATAGATAAGATAGACAAGATAGATAAGATAGATAAAATAGATAAGATAGATAAGGTAAATAAGGTAGATAAGATAATAAGATAGATAATGTAGATATGGTAGATAAGATAGCTCAGATAGATAAGACCGATAATATATATCAGAAAAGGTAGATAAGGTAGATAAGATAGATCAGATAGAAAGTATAGATAAGGTAAATAAGGTAGATAAGATAGATAAGATAGATAAGATAGATAAGATAGATAAGATAGATAAGATAGATAAGATAGATAAGATAGATAAGATAGATAAGATAGATAAGATAGATAAGATAGATAAGATAGATAAGATAGATAAGATAGATAAGATAGATAAGATAGATAAGATAGATAAGATAGATAAGATAGATAAGATAGATAAGATAGATAAGATAGATAAGATAGATAAGATAGATAAGATAGATAAGATAGATAAGATAGATAAGATAGATAATATAGATAAGATAGATAAGATAGATAAGATAAATAAGATAGATAAGATAGATAAGATAGATAAGATAGATAAGATAGATAGGATAGATAAGATAGATAAGATAGATAAGATAGATAATATAGATAAGATAGATAAGATAGCTAAGATAGATAAGATAGATAAGATAGATAAGATAGATAAGATAGTAAAGATAGATAAGGTAGATAAGGTAGATAAGGTAGATAAGATAAATAAGATAGATAAGATAGATAAGATAGATAAGATAGATAAGATAGATAAGATAGAGAATATAGATAATATAGATAAGATAGATAAGGTAGATATAATAGATAAGGTAGAAAAGATAGATAAGATAGAAAAGGTAGATAAGATATATAAGATAGATAAGATAGATAAGATAGATAAGATAGATAAGATAGATAAGATAGATAAGGTAGATAAGATAGATAAGATAGATAAGATAGATAAGATAGATAAGATAGATAAGATAGATAAGATAGATAAGATAGATAAGATAGATAAGAATAGATAAGAAAAGATAAGGTAGATAAGATAGATAAGGTAGATAAGATAGATAAGATAGATAAGATAGATATGGTAGATAAGGTAGATAAGGTATGTACGTTAGATCAGGTAGATGATATATCAGATAGATCAGATAGATCAGATAGATCAGATAGATCAGATAGATCAGATAGATCAGATAGATCAGATAGATCAGATAGATTAGATAAATCAGATAGATCAGATAGATCAGATAAAACAGATAGATCAGATAGATCAGATAGACCAGATAGATCAGATAGATCAGATAAAACAGATAAAACAGATAGATCAGATAGATCAGATAGATCAGATAGATCAGATAGATCAGATAGATCAGATAGATCAGATAGATCAGATAGATCAGATAGATCAGATAGATCAGATAGATCAGATAGATCAGATAGATCAGATAGATCAGATAGATCAGATAGATCAGATAGATCAGGTAGATCAGGTAGATCAGATAGATCAGATAGATCAGATAGATCAGATATAAATATAAACAGATAGGCAGAGTGAGTGTTGCTAGAAAAAAAAAACAGAATGAGATAAAGATAGATAAGAAGATGAATGTACTTTGTAATTTTCCAAAACTAAAACAGTTATCTTTATTGATTAAATAAGGCAATTTATTGTTTTGCATTTGTTATGTAAAATAGTAGAGAGAGAGAGCTTCTGTTTAGACGTAAATCGATTAATACAGTGTTAATGTTAGGCTTATGGTTAGTCTCTCATCTTTAAATTTAATATTATATTGATGTTGTCAATAGTGTTGTTTAATACTCACGGTAGTCACCCCCTTCATTAACGCAGTACAAATACAGTAACACCCAACGCTGTAAAGGGAAATTAAAAACAAAAATAAGCACCTTTCAATAATCACCATTAAATAATCACCGTTTCAATTATCACCATTTCAATGATCACCATTTCAATAATCACCGTTTCAATTATCACCATTTTCACTAATCACCGTTTCAATGATCACCATTTCAATTATCACTATTTCAATTATCACCGTTTCAATTATCACCATTTTTAATAATCACCGTTTCAATGATCACCATTTCAATAATCACCGTTTCAATGATCACCATTTCAATAATCTCCATTTAAATGATCACCATTTCAATGATCACCGTTTCAATCATCACCATTTCAATTATCACCATTTCAATAATCACCGTTTCAATGATCACCATTTCAATGATCACCAGTTCAATGATCACCATTTCAATTATCTCCATTTTAATAATCACCATTTCAATTATCACCATTTCAATCATCACCATTTCAATAATCACCATTTCAATAATCACCATTTCTATTATCACCATTTCAATAATCACCATTTCAATAATCACCGTTTCAATAATCACCATTTCAATTATCACCATTTCAATTATCACCAATTTCAATAATCACCATTTCAACAATCACCGTTTCAATAATGACACGCGTTTTTACTTGAGGTATGTACATTTAAAAGCACAGCAATCAATGTTGGTTGTTTCTCAGATCTCATTATTTAACACAGGGGTCTCAAACCCAGAAGACGGCATGTGCTATTTTATCACTTAAGAGATGTATCAAGGGCCGGACCCTCCCCGCCCCCCCCCCCCCCCCCAATAACCCGACCCTGGAAAACAAAAAAACTTTTCGTACATCTTAACTCATTTTACTACTTTTTACCAGCACCAGCCTGCACCAGGATACGAACCCTGGACCTTCGGTACGCCAGTCGAACGCGCTGCCGTGCCCCACAATCAATACTAATCACAAATAGTTCGAATTGTAATGGATGGTAAACTATTTGTTTAAAGTTTAAAAGTTTGTCTTGACAGTAGGCCTTAAGATGATAAACATATATACAGGGCCGGCTCGATTATATAGGCAACCTAGGTTGCAGCCTAGGGCGCAAATTTTGGAGGATTTTTTAAGGTATAAACTAAATTTGAAGCTTAGTATTTCTGCACGCTACTAGCATAGGCAGAAGAATTACTAGGTAATGAAAGGCGAAGGGTATTTTACTTAAGTTGTCTTAGAAAATAGGAAAGTATGCCCTAACACTACTCAGTTTCTACCACCGAAGACACTTTATTGAGGGCGCAGAAATTGTTTTTGCCTAGGGCGTCAAAAACCTTAGAGCCGGTCCTGTGTGTGTGTATATATATATATATATATATATAGATAGATAGATAGATATATAGATAGATAGATAGATAGATAGATAGATAGATAGATAGATAGATAGATAGATAGATAGATAGATAGATAGATATTAGACGTGATACCAACTTTATAAAGTGTTCATTGTGTACTAAGTCATGACAATGTCCTTACCGTTATATATCTTTTAAGACAAAGATTCGGAAAGAACTCACTTATGTAAATCTCCATAATGTATTGACCGTATAAAATTATTCTGTAGGTAAAATAAAATAAAATATACAGATAATTAGTTACAAACTGACGTAGAAACATTATCTTGCAGATACTTTTTTTTACAACCTAAATTGTTTTGTATCATCATGAACAGGTCACGTTTTTTTATTGTTTTAATAGTGTTATAGTGTCTTACCTTACTATTTTCAAACTGGAATTCGTTTTATTAAAAATGTGTTTAAACAACAACATAATGAGTTTTGTAAAGTAAGCATGTACGTATAAACCCAAATATCAAATATTTATTCTAATGCTTTACACATTGTCATCGTATTTTAGTATTTTTTGTAAAAAGTAGGAGGGTCTGTCGTGGGTCTAGCAGCCTTACACTGTAAAACCTCAATGCTACAGAAACTAAAACTACACCAAGCCAACGCGAGCTTAGTCAGGGAGGTTCTTCTTCCTCCGAAGAACTCATGACGCGAGCTAGTTAAAGCCCTCGGGAAGCTAGATTGCAGACAAACCTCATTACGACGAAAGCCTTGTCAATACTGCCTCTAACAGGGTTATGGGCATCAGAATGTCGATCTAGACTCCAGTGGCGTAGCCAGCTTTTGACGTTAGGGGGAGAGAACTTTTAGGAAAAAGGCCCCACTTTTAGCAATTTTTCCAGATTAATAGAAAAACTAAGAATTTGTACGTATCAAGTAAGAATATCCTGTGCCTCAGGATACACACACTGTATAACAGTGCAGTATTTTTACTAGCAACTATTAGTGTTAGTGATGGGAATTTACTGCTCATTTTCGGGATGAACATCTAGTGTCGAAAAGTATTTATAGAATCAATAAGAATGCTTCCATAGATCTGAATTCTTCTTCATCCCCATGGAAGACACATACTTGGCAATAAAGTTCAAAGGGAACCAGTTGGAGATCTTTGCGAACGCTAATGCAACAATTTATCCTCAAATTGATCAATGGTAAATGGGTTACTTGACCTATCCCACCTAAAAACTGGCACATAATGGAAAAAAAAGAGGGGGGGGCGGGGGGGGGGACGGTCTAACATTTTTTACCTATCAACATATATCATGGGATGGATTACTGCGTTATTTGACACTTTGTTTATAGATATTCAATTTGTTTTGTGTTGCCATTCTGTCATGTGTATTTACTTTTATAATGGCTAATATTTTACATACACATTATACCCCCTCTCTCTACCCCTACACTCAGTGGAGTAGCCAGGTTTTGAATTTAGGGGGAGCGAACTTTTAGGTAAAAGGCCCCACTTTTAGAAATTTTCCCAGGTTAATAGAAGAACTAAGAATTCATGCGTATCAAGTGTTATGAGAAAACCCTGTGCCTCAGGATACACACACTGTATAAGAGTGCAGTATTTTTTTTTAAAATAAACCATTCACGATTTTTACTAGCAACTATTAGTGATTGAATCAATGCGAATGCTTCTATAAGTCTGAATTCTTCTTCGTTTTAATTTTGAAAGACGAGATAAATCGCCAATATATACTTTTTTAATGAGTTTTTTTTTTTTTTTAAATACAGTTTCAACATTTTTGTTTTATTGTATCTATGTGTCAATTGCAAAACACTGACTCTATGACAATAATACGTTATAGGAAATAGGAACGCTCTATTCTTTTCTATTTTTTTCCTCTCAGATATTAACCCTTACAGTCCCGGGCGCGTATATAGCGGAACTGAAGGCAGCATAGATAGAAGTAGGTCGGTACGGGAAGGGTTAAAGCACCACGCCAGACGGTTATATCCTTAACAAACGGAATTTCTTTAAAACAAGTTATTTCTCTTCTTTTATTCTTTCCTTTAAATTCTGTGGGTATCTTTTATTATTATTTTTTTTTGCGAAGTTCATGTAACCAAGTTTTTTATCACTACACGTATACGAGCGAGAGGGAGAAAGCCAGCACGCTTTAAGTCACATTATTACTTTTCGGTGAGTACGCCATACTTGAACCCCACCTTTTTTGAGAATGCGAGCGAGCGTACTTTTTGGGGGCTCGGAGAACTAACTCTGCTGTGTCCACGCACCACTGATACGTCACCGTTTAAGTTAGGCACGAACAGTTGGCCGTTCCTGTCCACTCTAAGTTCCTGCTTATGACCTGGTATCCACTAGAGCAGGGGTCGGCAATCTAAGGCCCTCGTGCTAAACTTGGCAAGCAGAGCGATTTTCAAAGGCACGTGAGATACCTCCAAGAGGTGTTTTATTATTGATGAAAACAAAAACAACTAGGCCTATATTTTTCAGTAATATTTAAACTAAATGAATTCAATTTCACTACATTTAACTATATGATATATGTACTTCCCTTTACAAAGGCATATATTAAGATATGTTGTTGGGCTTTTTCAGAAGCACATCGAAGCACTCAAAGCGAGTTTCAAGACTTTCAAATTGATTTTTTTCAGACCTAATCAAGCATAACTGGCTTAATCTTACTACGACATTTTTAGATGTAGATACTTTTTTTAAATTAAGTATAGGAATATTAGCGATTTAAAACGTAGTCAGTTGAATTTTAAACCTTTAATGAAATGGGAATCGAAACGTGCCAAATTGTTTAAGAGATAAACTCATCAAGGTTGAATGGACAAATAATTAATGCAGAAATATTTACTTACAAAATTTTATATTTAACGTACATTAATTTTATACCTCTAATAATTAAATCTTGTAATGAATACCACAATGCTAGTTTATGTAAAGAAATAATAATAAGTCAGTAATATTTGTTATATTACAAAACATAACCTGTTTGGCAGCACTATTGAATCAAATTTAGAATCTTTATTTTAAATAAAGGGAGATAATTAGTTACATTTTTTCCGCTAATATTTCTAATATTATGTTTTTTTGTTGTTTTTTTAAATAAAAGACTAAATAGTTTACAACTTATAATTTTATAATGACCAAACTGTCAAAAAGTAATTAAAACCTATATAAATACTAAATGACTAATATAATATGCACGTTTTCTGAACATTACATTAACTACCCAGTTTGCATGATTACTTTGTAACAATTCTACGAAACGTCATTATACAAGACAAATCTTGTTATAAAATGATATATGAGAGAAATTAAAGCACATCTCAGTGAAAATGAGAACAAAATATTATAATGAATATGTATCTTGACCACTAAATAATAACCTTTACAAAATAGTTACCATAAATGTGAAAGTTTGGTAATATAATTTGGTATAAATGCTAATAAAAAAGATGATGATCACATACACATTATTTTTTAAAATTAAATATAAAACGCTATACTATAACGATTTTCTTTATAGAGTTCCTTTGCTTTTGGCCTTTGTCTAGCTACGGATTTAAATTAACTATTTGTCTTATAAGAAAACAAGTATAATAGAGCAGGTAGACCTTTAGGCTGTTGGCACTCTGAATGATTTAGAAATCCTAGCTTGGCACACCATTAGCAAAAGGTTGACGATCCCTGCACTAGAGTGTGACCTTCACTTCGTATCAAATTCAATTAAACTAAAATTAACTAGATCTAACAAGGCTCATTAATCATATTGGAACAAATTAAATTGTTGAAATGTAATTTAAATTTAAAAAAAAATTAGCAACAGTATAAATTATGCTTCATGGCTTGTTAAAATTATAAAATAATTTTTCCGAAAAGGCCCTTTTTTTTCGGAAATGGTCGTAGGGTGAGCTCCCCCTGCTCCCCCCCCCCCTTCCCCTGGCTACGCTACTGCTAGACTCCTACATCCACAAAGAAGTAGAAGTTAACCTCCTATTATCGTAGAGATTGAGCAGAGCTGCAGGATCCAGAAAAGCAGATAATGTTTGGGGAGAATTGAACAACCCTAAGCATATGCAGAAAATGGGCAGTGCAAACAACTATAGCTCAATGGGCTAAACAACCAAAAGTTATATATTATATATTAAAATTTATAATTTATATTGAAAGATAACAAAAACATATATAATATAAAAAGCTAAATTCCCGGCGTCGCCCAAGGTGAAATTTAAAAGGCCTGTATAAGCTACAGATAAATATTTCATAAACTACAGAAAGCTATAGATCGAATAATTGAACAATATAACTATTATTTACTGCAAACATTAAGGAAAGTAATTTAAAATATTTATTGTAATCGGGTAAACATAAAAGCATGTCTTTTTATTTAACAAAATGTTAGAACTATCCCTGCGGATGAGAACCGAGCACCCGTATTAGATTGTACTTATTGAAAACATTTTAGGAAAGCCAGTTAAGGCCCTAGAAGCATTTACAATCTTTAAAAAAAAAGAAATAATAGTGGGGAAAAAAAGATAAAGATATCTGTGCGGAATCGAACCCAGGTCGCCCATATGGCAGTCGGATGCGCTAGCCACTCAGCTATAAAAGACACAGGGAAAGCGAGATCGCAAAAGTAAAAATATGAGACAATAAGGTCACGTGTCTTCCAATTTAACTAATGGGGAACGGATACCACATACATAGTCTACTTTATATATATTATATGTATATTATATATATAGATATGACACTTACAAGGCAAAGATGAAAGACAGTGTTAACATATAATACTTGAATGTATTGACGGAGACTTTGGGCGGTTTCACTGGATCTGGTTCTGGATCTGGATACGGATAGTAAGCATCGAATATCCATTTCCATACACGGTCACCCAATAGTTCTCCCATTAGGTCATCACGTCATAACGTAAGTCCAGAAACCGCATAAACCTATTCGCAACCAGCGTACGGCTCATTGGTGAACGATGGTTGACATGGTGATCGGACGATCTGCAAGATACGAGATTTTTTTTGTTTCTGGCAATTAGTTTTTATGCATACCATTAGTATTTAGATTACAAGTCTATAGAGAATAGTACAGACTTGCAGTCATTAAATACTTATATAAGGCTAATGAAACACAGATTATGGATAAAATCCTTTCAGTACCATGCGCACCCATTACACGATAGCCTCGATCAGATCTTGTGGAACTATTCGGCTTCTTTCAATAAGAGTAAGAACAGGGAGATTTGAGAAACTCTTTTGTTCTACTGTCACTGCGAATGTTTTTAAACGGAGTCACCAGTCAGTCAAAAATACAATAGCTGACTCCTAGTGATACATATTCTTCTATGATAAATAATATGATAGTGTGCGTGCATGTCTATTATTATATTATATATTATGAAGTATTATTCTGTGTTTGTGTTAGAGCGATTCATCTGTGCCGTTTGCCTTGTGGTTCCATTCTAAGGTAGGCCTATGTCTGTATCTATTTTTATATCCTATTTTAATGGTGTTACCTATACATCTCCGCTTCCTCTCAAGGGATTTGTCAAGTAAGTGTTACTAAAGTTTTTCCTTAGATATTTCTTAGGTTATAAAAGACTGATCTTCGTGCTAAGCTATATTTAACTTGATGGATAGCTAAAATAAAAGCTATAGACTCTAGTACATTATTTAGGCAAACAGAAGTGTCGATATGACTTGCTACTACTCAAACATTATAAGTAAGTAAGCTGATGGGCACAGTGAAACGATCACATATTGTTAAGCACATATATATAGACAGATATACAGATAGATGGATAATTATAACATATTAGGTTAGATAGAGTAAGAAATTGCCGAAAAGGCATAGAAGCTTAGATGTAAAAACAGTTATCTTTTTCTCCTAGCGAGAAAAACAACGTAGCCTATACTTTTTCTTTCTTAAAGCTGGGCATTCGGACATCGAATGGGTAGTCTTAACGACTCAGGGCAACCATACATATACGCATTATAAAACGCGTTACAAAATCTAAGACTAGAATCAATCCGCAGATAAGCATGGGACATAGTGTTAGATATTACTCCTCTGTAAAGGAGGCAGAGTGTCTTAAAAATTGAGATACGATTTAAGAAATTATAGTTAATTTATAGTAATTTATACTTACTACGCAATTACAATCATACCATTGTCATTTAATTAAATCAGAATTTAAAGCATTTTATCAATTATCTTCGATTTCATCTAGTTTTTGAATGAATGATTGATAAATAAATCCATATTATGAGATGATTTCGACTAGGCAACACAATACACACGGAAATAGCTGTTTGTTTTATTTACTAGTTATTTAAAATGTAGGATTCGGAAAATACTCGAAATAATTTTGACCAAACTTAAGGCAATAAATTAGTTGAATTACAATAAATGTTACAATATATTTAGCTAGAGCCGTTGTTCCATTATGAAGTTATGATTTCCTCTTAAAATGATATTTTTAAAATTATATTATTTCGTCTCATATTGTAATTTCGTTTATACTTATGAAAAATAAATTAAATTTAAAATATCGTTTCGCATCGGTGCAAATATGTGCGCTATACCACTCACCCACAAAAGTATATTAAGGCTTTAATGCCTAGAGCCGCCGAAAGACGCTTCTATCGCTAACACCTAGAGCGGCCGAAAGCCGCCGGAAATGCTTTCTTCACATCCATTGTTTATTTCCGTTTTTTACTGCTGATAACTGAAATATCGTAGCCTAGGAGATGTTGATTACGTGACAGGATAAAATAAGGTTTATTTACATATTTTTTTGAAAAAAATTGGTCAAGCAGAAGATTTTTTATTGATTGTTTAGTTACAGACATTTTCCTGACCAAACGATTAAATGTTTTATTGATTTTTTATTATATGGGTGTGCCTGGGCCCAGTAATGTTCCTTTGGACATTAATTTAAGAGAGGAAAATGATTCAGAAAGCGATATAGACCTAAGTAATGTTCTGTTGATATCCTGAGGATACCAGGGGCGAAGCCACATGGAAGGGGGGCTGAGGGGGGCTTTTAAAAATATTTTGTCAACAGCTTTTTAACCAGATATTTACTAAATTCGCAAAAAAATAAAAAGGTTTGTCTCCCGAAATTTACCCCCCCCCCCTCAAGAAAAATTTTCTGGCTTCGCCCCTGGTGGTTACCCCGTTAGACCCCCAAAAAATCAGTTCACAATTTTTTTTATGATTTGCTATTAATGCACCGGGATTCCAGTTTGTGTATCTACAATTTATAGCTATCCAAGTCTTTGGTCCATTTTTCGTAGTGAAGATTTAAAAGCCGGCACAGAGGGGGCAGTGGGGGAGGCTTGGTACAATGTTTTCCACAGTTTAATAGCCGATGGAATAAAAGAATATTTATGAACACCATTACGTGCGTGTGGGACGGGCAGTTTGAGCTGATGACCTCTGGTAGAGAGGGACACTTGATAAGACCTGACTGTGTGAACATGTGCACGTGACCATTCATGATCATGTACATCAGGGTGCCTTTGTCTAACACTCTGCGGTACTGTAGTGGCTGTTTTGAGGATGTCGTCCTGCAGGGTGCGACGTGCTGCGCGTCGTTGTGTTATCTCCAATGTGGATATCAGGTCTTGTTGGTGGAGATCCCACATCGTCACTGCGTAATCCAGGATGGGTCGAGCTAAACACTTACAGCAATAGGGCTGGATCCTTGAGTAGCATACCTTGAGGTTCCTGTGAGCGAAGGCTCAGGCTTTGTTAGCTTTGACAACAATATATTTGACATGTGTGCCTCGGTGGAGGTTTTCTGTGATATGCACTCCTAGATACTTGGCTTCAAGTAACCTCTCAAGAGTGTGATCGTTTAAGGTGCAGTTAGTGGGATTCGTGGTCTTTTTTCAATAGAGAGGAGGTAGCATATATCAACGTTGAACGCATTTCGCCATTTAGGTTTCCAAAACGCCAACTTCTTTACGTCGTTCTGTAGATGGATCGTTTCATTTGGAATTGTGAACTGAGAATATAGGATGGTATCATCTTCAAAGAGTCATAACTTGGCGTGGATCCCGTAGCCCAAGTCATTGATGAATATCAAGAACAGTGTGGGCCCAAATACTGAGCCTTGAGGATCACCAGATGTGACTGGCCCAATACAGGAAATCTCACCTTCTAAGACGACTTCTTTAGTTTGATCAAAGAGGAAATTTTCAACCCATCACTTGGTTGGTTTTACCTCTAATGCCGTATCAATCTAGCTTTAGGAGGAGCCGCTGGTGAGGGACTTTATCAAAGACCTTGGAAAAGTCCGGTAGGATGATGTCAGTTTGGCCAGCCTTGTCGATTACCGCTGCTAGATCATCAAATGTGAGGATTAGCTGGGACTCGTAGGATCTCTTTTTTGTGAACCCGTGTTGGGCACCAGTAATGATGTTGTTCCTATCCAGGTGGCTAGTGATCTCCGACGTGACGCAGTAATGATGTTGTTCCTATCCAGGTGGCTAGTGATCTCCGACGTGACGCAGTAATGATGTTGTTCCTATCCAGGTGGCTAGTGATCTCCGACGTGACGCAGTAATGATGTTGTTCCTATCCAGGTGGCTAGTGATCTCCGACGTGACGCAGTAATGATGTTGTTCCTATCCAGGTGGCTAGTGATCTCCGACGTGACGCAGTAATGATGTTGTTCCTATCCAGGTGGCTAGTGATCTCCGACGTGACGCAGTAATGATGTTGTTCCTATCCAGGTGGCTAGTGATCTCCGACGTGACGCAGTAATGATGTTGTTCCTATCCAGGTGGCTAGTGATCTCCGACGTGACGCAGTAATGATGTTGTTCCTATCCAGGTGGCTAGTGATCTCCGACGTGACGCAGTAATGATGTTGTTCCTATCCAGGTGGCTAGTGATCTCCGACGTGACGATGTGTTCGATGAGCTTGCAGCACACACAAGTCAGTGAGATTGTCATGTAGTTGGCTGGCTAGTTTATATCCCCTGTCTTAAAGAATGGCTGCACGAGGGCATGTTTCTAGATTGTAGAAATGTTGCCAGTGGTTTCTTGAAGAGAAAAGTCAATGAGGCCAATTCCTTGAGAAGACGGTATCGAATATTGTCTGGACCCGTTATTTTTTTTTTTTTTTTTTGGGGGGGGGGGGTAATATTTGATTACAGCTTCCATTACTAATGATGATTATATCAGGCATATCTGGATGGGGCTTTTATCCAGCTTGGGTAAGGCGCTTAGATCTTCTCTGGTGAGTGCGATGCAGAAAAGATTATTTAGGATATAAGCTTTAGCCTTACTGTCGCTGAACGTCAGTCCATTCATCATTAAGGGTTTTATGCACATCGGATCACTTCGCTTGTTTTTTTATAAGTCACCATAGAATTTTGTTTGAATCTACTTCATCGATCTTGCTAACATAGTTCTGGTAGCTCTGTCGATTAGTTCATTTGGCTTTCTTTCTCGATGTTTTTGAAGCGCTCCCAGTATGAAGCTTTGTTGGAAGTTTTTGCTTTCCGCCAAGCTCGTTACTTGCGTCTCGAGATCTTCATGAGCTTGTTGTTTATCCAGGGCACGTGGTTGTTGATGGATCTTTGGGACCTGTTTACTTGTCATTGTGGTTAAGTGGTCTTGGATACTCTGCCAAAGTTCAACCACAGGTAGGTATGTGTGACTTGTGAAAGCTTCACTGAATGCTACTGTGAATTTCTTGATGGCATCAAAGTCCGCCTTTTTCCATATGCTCATGTTCCTGGCCACCGGCCTTGATCTTGCTGTCAGCAAGGACAATATCATGGTTCTGCAACTATCAATATGAATGAGCACCAGCAAATAGGATGCATGCAAGAATACATGCCTGCCACTATTGTTCTAAGAAAAAGGATTTTGTTATAAGGTTGTGTAAAGGACTTTGCTTTGCCAAAATTGAATGATCAATTAAAAAATTTATGTTTAGTCAAGAATTTAAATTTTTAAATCTGCAGTTTGTCTGTCTTTAACATATTGTTATGTGTGTGTCATCATCATCAAACCCGTGCCCGTTGTTGTCGTTAAGGAGAGCGAATGGACACATCAGCTGTAATATTTCTCCATTTTTGCCTATCTTGAGCGGCCGTCAATAGTTCAGTCATCTGCAGCCATGTCCAATCTTTTATATTGGCGAACCAGCATTTCCTCTCACGGCCTCTCACCTTCTACGGTGCCTTGGAGGATAGTTTTTGTCAGGTTATTATGCCGCAACACATGATTGAACAATGTCAATGTGCGCCATTTGATTGTTGTCATAGTGGTTTCTTGAGATCCCGCAATTGGGGATATTATGTCCCAGACATACTCATTAGTCCTGTGTTCTAGGTAGGAGATTCGAATGATTTTTCTCATGCATTTATTTTCGAATGCCTGGAACTTGTTTTCAGTGGCTGCTAACAGTGTCCAGTTGTCAAATCCATACAGAACAACGGTTTTCACAAGTGCTCTTTAAAGACTAAGTTTTCTTTGGAGACTAATGTTTTTGCAGGGTCAGATTATGTTTTCTATAGTCATTGCTTACCCAATCATGGATCGAATTTCTGTCTCACAGCTTACGTCTACGGACAGCATTGTTCCTAGATTTTTGAAATTCTTTACTTCTTCTATTGGTTGTTGGATCATTGTAATGTTTGCACTTATGGCATCTGTGGTTTTGATCATTATTTGCTTTATTCTTATCTGATGTTCATTCCGTATGCCCTTTGCTCTATCTGCAAACTTGCATTTTAGTTCTTGTAGTTCTTTGCTGCTCCCAACCAAAAGGTCAATATCATCTTCAAATCTTAGGTTGCAAGGGGTCTTCCACCAATGGAGATGGATGTATGATAATCATCGAGTGGTTTTTGCATGATTTTTTCTATGCAGATATTGAACAAGATTGGTGATAAAATGCAACCTAGCCAGACTCAATCTTGACATCTTGAATAAGTCAACTACACAAACATTGAGTTGAACTGCACTGCTCGCCTGATTGTAGAGTGTTTCGAGTTTCAATTGCCTGTACCAGGCCTTCTTCATTGTTGTACCGTCTCATTACTTGCCATAGTCCCTCGTGCTATACATGATCAAAGGCTTTCTTGAAGTCCATGAACTTATGATGGAGTCCGCGGTGGGGTTGTAATTGTTTTTCTATCAGCAATCGACAGTAGCAAATCTACTCAATTATGCTTCTACCTGTTATGAAACCTTCATGTTCTACTGCCAGTAAATACTTAACCACATGTTTAAATCTTTCGGGTATAACTGTTAGTATTACCTTGCTAGGATGGCTGATAAGACTGCTTGTCCTGTAGTTGTGGCATTGTTGTATAGTGCCTTTTTTGGGCAGTGTTATTATGAGTGACTGGGTCTATTCCTTGGGGCATTCTTTTTTTCCCGTATATACTTGCAGATTGCTGTAAATTGTAAATGATTTTGTTACCGCTACACCTGCATGTTTCAACAGTTCAGCAGGAATGTTGTCGACCCCAGAAGACCCGTTTCCCTTAAGCTTCCTCGATCTCGCTCAGCAACACTAATAATTCGCCCAGCTCTCTTTCTAGTTTATTCTGTAGTATACTGGTATCAGGGTCGGTACAATATTCCGTCCAACGTCCAAGTCCTATGTGTAACATTTTTTTAAACCTATTTATCTCAATCTTAATTTTTTTCTTTACTTTTTCTTCTTTTTCTGATTTATTCAGACAACCCATTTTATTTTCCTTTTTGCCACTCTGGAAGAATGACTACATGTCTGCATTTGTTCTTGCATATTGGATAAAAATACGTTTTTGCCTTGATGTTTTTCTGAGCATTGTAACAGGTTGTTTTTGTGTTTCCAATTCCAAGTTGGAATTTAATGCCTTGTGTATTATTAGTATTTTACCCTATGCCCTTCTAGTGCAGGTGTCGGCAAACTTTTGAAAATATAGGGCCAAAGTATGATTTCTAATTCATTCAGCGTGCCAACAGCTTAAAAGTCGTTCTGCTCTAGCATTCAATTTCTTGTAGAAATTGTAGAAAAGACTTGAATTGCCGTTTTGGAGGTCTTCGCGTGCCATTGTAAATCGCTCTGCGCGCCAAGTCTGATTCGCGCGCCGTAGACTGACGACCCCTGTTCTAGTGTTTCTAGGTTTAGTAATTTAACTATTGTTGTCATGTGTGAATATTTATTAGTAATAAACCTTGCAACTGTTTTTAATTTGTTCTAAATGTAATATGTAAGGTGCATACTCCATCTCCAGTGTGTTTTTTCTTACATCTAAAATAAGAAAATTGTTTTTATCCTTATATTTGTCTGAATGTTGTAATTATATTAGATTGTTGTTGTATATATTTTTATTGGCTAAGTATATAATTAACTTGTATTATGTTGTATTTGAGCTTTCTCAAATTATTGACCGAACATTTTAATCTTTTGGTTTTTGTTTGTTGGCAAATAAGAATACGTCGAATAACAATTTTTATTACTAAAGTTTTGTCTTATTATTATGTTTTTGTCAAAATAATTTTGTACATATTACATTTTAATATTATTGCTTATTATCTTGCTCATTAAAATACAAAGTTTTATAGATTAAATAATGCAATATTATAACGTTTATCCATCTGTGTATGTGTATATGTGTACAAATAATGTCAAAAATGTCATTCTTTAAAGATTTTATGTGTCTTCACTTAATACTATGGCATAAGTAACAATTTCTTTGTGTTCAGCGTCCATGTTTCTATTTAAGAAAAAATTATTAATAATTTTGGTCAATAATTTAATTTGTTATGATTTTTTTTCTAACACATGTTGTGTTTTTGTGTGGGGTTATGTCCCTTTGCTTAAGATTTCAGCGCTATACTTAGGAAATTGGGTTAAGTGCTAAAGGGTTAATAAGCATATTTAAAGTTGTTTTTTTCTTTAATTTTCCATCCTATTTCATTCATTATAACTCTACACGCTACTGCTTTAAACAAAAATAGGATTAGCGAGCTCTATATATTTATTTATCTTTTCCATTGAACCTTCAAAAAAAATGGTGCCCCAACTGCCCTCACTCGGGTTATGGGATATGGGAAGGTGAATGGGACCCATCAACTAAAGTAAACAAAATATTTAGATACAATAAGGAAAGAAGCTGCCAAAAATGGCTATGTCCGTTTCAGGTTTGTTACCAGTGGATTCACCAACGCGCATCATAAAGTGCAAAATAAAACATTCCAGACTGCTTGTTATGAGTTTGGTTAGTTATGGCCCAGAATATGTGGCCCAGGGCCATACGTCTACGTGTGCCAAGTTTCAGCTCGATACGATGAAGAAGGCAACTGTTTCAAATAAACTATTCTAATGTCGTGTCTGTGGAACTTCGGCTAGCCAGCCAGAAATTTTTTTTTGAAGTTAATGTAAAGGATTTGAAAAAGTGTGAGATCATACACATTAAGTAAGAAGGCGATAATGAAGACATGTTACGTCTGATTCTTCCTATTATATGTAACAAAAAAAAAGCTAAAGTATCCCGTAGGACCAAAATGATCTATAGGGCCGGTTGAGCAGCGTTCACCCGTTTCTGTTGCCTTGGCATACTAGGTGATTGTGTGGCCAGCACTATGCGCAGCCGCCTTTACTTTGCCCCAACTAAGGTCAGGTACCCATCAGAGCTGGGTAGACTCAGGGACACCTTCCAATTCAGGGAAACAATCCTAGCCTGCAACAGGATTGGAGCCCAGGATATTCGGTTCGACAGCCGAACGCGCTGCCACTCGGCCATCTATTATATGTACCACTGTGCTAATTGATGTATTATTATCAACGATTTTAAAGACTGTTCATTTACACACACGAGGAGATGAATGAGGTTAATCTATAATGTTTTAAGTGATCAGAGGCTTTAATTTTGTTAATCCCTTCTTAACTATGGATAACGTGTTGCTAAGCTTCAAAAGATTAGCCTAAGCTCCACAGGAGATAGCCTATTATAGATGGCTAGGTATGAAAAGTGGGTTATAATAATGAATAACATGAATATACATGATCATGCATACATACATGTAAGAGCTATCTTTATAGCGGCTGTTTTATAGAACAATTTATCTTAGACACTAAGAGAATCTGAGACAAGAGACTCTTTTAAAAAGAACTTAAAGACCTTTCTCTTTGGTTAGTGGATGTATGCCTTACATACTAATACATATGCCACTGCAATTCACACCAAGAGCGCACTGAGCATGCTAAAGATAGAAGCGCTATAATAAATGACCATTATTATTATTATATTAGAGTATTTATGGTTTACACTTATTTTAAGGCTTAGTGCTATATTTTAGTTTGCACTAAACGTAAGCTTCTTTAAGAATTTTCATGTTGTAGAGGTTTACTAGATGTGTATTGGGCTTTTCTTTGGTGTCATATGTCTTCCGGACGCCTTTTAGTAACTCCAAAATGTCGGAACAGTAGAGTCTCGCACAATAGTATTCTGAGAGATTAATCTTAATATCTTTCGCGAATTCTGTTAACCTACATGTTATATTTTCCATTGTTTTCTACAACAAAATTGTGTTAGCTTCATTCCTATAATTTTTAACCCCATGTTATTTAATGAAATATTATATTTTTAGTAGTTTTATTGTTTAGAATATTATATTTTGCTCCTACATAGCCGGAGTGTACAGCAGATGTTACTTTAGTAAACCGTAATAGATCTTTCAATATCTTCAAACATTAGAATGGTGTAGACCAAGAGTCTGCAACCTTTTCATAATGGTGTGCAAAAGTAAGATTTCTAATTCATTCAGCGTGCCAAAAGCCTAGAAGTCATCCTGCTTTAGCATTCACTTTCACAAAGGGACGACCAAGTTCCTTAAGGTGAACGCAGACAACGAGGACCACAGTGACTAACACCATAAAGATCCAGACTTTCATAAACTCATGTCTCAGGAGAATTTTGCATACACCCTGGCCGGATACCATCAGTAACGATGAGCTCTGGAGTCGCACAGGTCAAAAGCCAGCCAATCTGGAGATCGTGCAAAAAAGATGGAGATGGTTGGAGCACACATTCCGAAAACTGGCTTCTAACATCACCAGACAATCCCTTATCATGGAATTCCCAAGGAAAGAGGGCCCAAACCCGGAACAGCTAGCGCCGTGACCTGGATACCGTCGTCAAGAGAACAGGTCACTATTGGGTACAGTTGGACAGACTCGCTCAGGAGAGCCCTTGTTGGTGGCCTATTTTCCGGAGACGGGTAGTTGGCGTAAGTAAGTAAGTAAATACAAAATAGAGATTTATCCTTCTAAATGTAACTATTCAAAAATGATCTTTACAAACTACTTCAGTTAAAGACATACATGTCGAAATCCTAACTACAAAACTAAATAAAACAAAAAGATAAACATTGAAAAACTTGCAACAACCAAAAACGAAATCCTATCAACAAGAAAAAAAAAGGTAAGCTAAAGTTGCATTTGTTGGTTGGGCTACACAGAGAGAGAATAGAAATCGATAAAAGGATTATCACGTGACAGTGTGATATATTCAACATCGACCAATCATCTCGCGATTTAAACGGAATGTTATTACATTACTAGCTGTACGCTTTAGTGTTCGTCTAAGATTTCCCAAAACGTAGGTGTTTTATAAATTAATGCGTAAAACAGTGTTGCGAGATTGTTTTTTTTTTCAATGCTACTTAAACAATAACAGAAAATGTGTTGTTTGGTTGAAGTTATATTAAGCTTATTGTCTTAAGAGTATCTATCTTGTTTGTATTCTACAGTGTTTGTATTCTACAGTGTTTGTATTCTACAGCATTAACGAACGCTGATTTACTTCTGATTTCAAAAAGTGACACGACAAATCTAGGGATAAAGAATGAGACTGAAACTTTTATTTTTAACTCTCTTACTGGGGCTCATTCCTTGTTTTACTGAGTCTGACTGGCAAAGTAAGTTGTAGATATATGATTCTGTAACTAACTCTGCATCTTTATAAACATATATAGACTATCTTTCTCTCTTTCTATTTCTATCAAAAGATATAATTACCGTTAATAATTAATTAATAATATATAATTATATATATATATATATATATATATATAAATATATATATATATATATATATATATATATATATATATATATATATACAGACCTGTATATGTTTGTCCTCTATAGGCTACTTGGCTATTGAACAAATGGGAACAATACATAAATGTATACATTGGAAAAGACCTCCAAAAGAAATGCTTATTATATCAACTATATTGCTTAATTCGTTAAATTATGTTTTAAATAAACCTATTACTAATTATGTTAATTTAAAAAACTGGAACGCCATTTACAAAACATTCAGAGTAATGTCCCCTCACACATACTTACAAATTGTGTGTTCCTTTGGAAACAATAAACAAGAACAAAAATGTAAATACCGAAAGAATCGTCATCACTACAGTTTTTAATATTGTTTGTTATTTGTTTATTTCTTTCTTTCTTGTATCATTATTATTTGTTCATATATTTGTCATTCTTATAATCGTTAATGACGGGCATAAAAAAAATACTAAATTTATAAATAATAATAATAATAATAATAATGACATTTGTATAGCGCTGCCAACAAACATACTGTAAGCCCAGAGCGCAAATACATATATATATCATACACTTATTCATTCTCGTTATTGGTACTAGGAAAGGGTCTCTTTCAGACATAGTTATCGGTTAAAGCCATTTAATTTGTGTATCAGTGCCATAACCGACTTGTTTACTGTACATAATTCGCACGTCACAGTTAGAACAAAAAAAAAACACATAATAATTAACGAATGATGTCAAAACTTATAACGTCTTTTCTTCTAATCGTAAAAAACGTTTGATGCCGAATACATCCCCCCCCTCCCCGCCCCGGGCCCAATGGGTTGTGAAAAAAAAGGGCGACGCTATATCGTCCCGCCTCGACAAAGTGGTTGGTAATTGAAATAGTGTGCACTTAACACATTGTGTTGTTTTCTCTCGTCCATTCCAGAAAATACTTGTTTATATGGAGGTCTTCATTACTATGACACTATGACAGTACCAGTTGAGAGAAAAGGCACTAAATGTAAATGCCGTATAAGGAGACGTGGGCCAGTTATAAGTTGTAGAGTTTTTGTGGAAACAACAAAGAAACAACAAAAGAAAAAACAACAGAAAAAACAAAAGAAAAAAGACAAGCAAAACGGTAGCTTCTGTTTAAGATCTATAATTAAAAAAAAAGGGTGGGGGGGATGGGGGGGGGATGGAACAATGACTATAAAAATGACAATAACAATGACAATAATAATGGCAATAATAATGAAAATAATAATGACAACAACATTTACAAAAACAATGACAAAAACAATTACAACAACACTGCCAATAATAATGACAATAACAATGACAATAATAATGACAATAATAATGACAATAACAATGACAATGATAATGGCAATAAAAATGACAACAACAATGAAAATAATACGGGCAGTAACAATGACAATAATAATCGCAATAACAATGACAATAATAATGACAACATAAATGGCAAAAACAATGACAATAATAATGACAACAAAAATGACAAAAACATTGACAATAATAATGACAATTATAATGGCAATAACAATGACAACCACAATGACAACAAAAATGACAATAAAAATGACACTAACAATATTTGACAGAAGGAGCGACTGAAATATTTTTTTGTTATAACTTTCGAACAAATTATGATTAAAATCGAAAGTTGTATAAAGTGGAAGTCTTTGGGACAGTTTTATTGGCTAGGCACAGAAAACTAAATAAAGCAACCGGACCATCTTATTAAAATCTTTGATCATTTATATTATTTATACTTTAAACTGTATTTTTCATTAGTAGGTAACATCTTTATAACCAGTAATGCAATTTTAACATTTGTTTTTAATTTGTTAATGCAAATGTTATTTTTACTTTATTTTCAGGTCGGAAATATTTCCAGTATACAGATCTTGGCCGGTGGAGTTCATTAAAATATATATAGCTATAAAATGTTATAATAAACTGATTTCGCTCAATCCACTTGTATTCAAAATCTATGATTAATGAGTTTGTATTTATCTACTAACCTGTCTATCTATTTTACGCTTGCTTCCCGAACACGTACACCTGCTGTCTCAATGTATCGGCAATATATGGTGTTACGACCACAATCCCCTTGTGGTCAGAGCCGTGTAAATGTTGTTGATAATTCTCGTTCGTCCTAGGGTAGACTTTGGTTATTATTATTTATATTTCAGTATTACACGAACTCTCCTTATTGTCCTGGGCACAAACTCAGGATTTTGCGTTCTAACAGTTCCTTTCCTTGACGTTGTAGTTGTAAATATATATATATATTATAGCATTGTAAACTATAAAATGGAATAGTAACTTGACGAGGGCGCTTTAGTGTAAATGTTGTTGATAATTTAATTCAGGGTATAACTCCGATTTTTGCAAGTATGTACAATAAATGTAGCACGGTAGCCGAACGGCAGCGCGTTCGACTGGCATACCGAAGGTGCCGAGTTCGAATCCTCGTGCACGCTAGGATTTTGCTCCCGGGTCTGGAGGGTGCCCCTGAGTCTACCCAGCTCTGATGGGTACCTGACCTTAGTTGGGGTAAAGTAAAGGCGGCTGTGCATAGTGATGGCCACACAATAACCTAGTATGCCGTGGCCACGAAAACTGGTGAACGCTGCTTCATCGGCTTTATGGAATAATTTGGTCCGACGGGATACTTTACAGTAAATGTAGTATTTACAGCAATAATAAAATAGTGCCAACACAAGCGTCAATCCAACAGACTCAAAAGAAATTATCTACAAAACTGACTGCCTAGCCGGGCGAATAGCCTTAAATACTCGCGGAGAAGAGCGGGGAATAGACCTATTAAGAAATGGTATCATTTACAAAACTCAAAATAAAACGATAGTTTTAACATGAACTCCGTAAAATAATAAACTATTCCTAGCTATTCCGAGAATTTGAGGTCGGCACAAAAGTGGATTCCTAGAATAGTCTAGGCTTAGTACCTCCCACAAAACTTGAGTTGAGAGAGAGCTATGGGCGCTATAAATATATGACAATAGTATAATATGATACCTTAAATCTTACCAATGTAATATTTTTCAATGTAATAGTTACTATAATAGTTTACACGTTGCTAATATGCCATGGTATATTAAATTTATTAATTAAATATTAATTAAAATATGTTCACTTACATATGCTCTTTTCTCTTGCCATGCTAATATTCCACGGCTTATTAGAAGATAGTGTGGCCGGCACAATGTTCAGCCGGCTTTACAGAAACTTGTAAAGATTGCTTTGCTTACCCTGTGGATCAAGTTTGACACGGATACTTGACTTAAAATTATCAATTTTGTTTATTTAAATCTGTGTTAAATTTATTTATGTTCAACCAAGATATAAGACATTGTTAAGAAATTGTACACTGATTTTGAGCGTCAAATGACAGCCATCTTAAACAACATATGAGAGGGGGTGGGGGGCTCTTGGTAGAAACTGCATGCCCACTTACAAGAAATACTAGAAAACATCCTACTTTAAAGCCCCAAGCTTAACAACACACTATACAACAATACAGAACAATTAAAAATGATATGTATAACAGTTCTGCAGACTGGCTAATAGAAAAAGGAGACGATAACATTGGGGGGGGGGGGTATAATAGAATGTAAGATAATCTAACTATTAAGACACATGAATGAAAATGGCGTCATGGGCTGTACTCATCTAAATTTATCGATCAGTGGAGTTGTCAAAACTAAACTCAGTAATCTCTAGATGCCTATAGAAATAGATAAGATTGCCTCATTGATCGAAATAAATGAAAATTTGACTTTATTACACAAATTCCGTCTTTTTCAGCATATTTCAGCAATATAAAAGAACCATTTATTCTCAAGCACAGGAATATACTTATAAAAATAGACATGCACGCACAATATCATACCATTTATCATACAGATGTTACGAAACGTAAATTTATACATTGTACCATAATGAAATTAATACTAACTGTTCATAACAATTGGTGTAGTAACGATAGAAAGTATTTTGTAAGCCAAAGCCGTGGTTTTCACAAATACGTCACCAGACAACATGGGCGATCTTAACGTTGTTGTCGGTAAGACTCGAATATTCCATCGCACGCTAGTATTTTATTATATATTATCTGTTTACATCATCCATTAGACAATATATTTTCTTGTATTGGGTTATGGTATGGTATCGACCCATGTCATGGACCCATAAAAATCAGCCCAAGATTACATCAGTTCTTTGGCAGCTCTCGACAAGTAAACACGTTTGCTCTGAAATATAATTTCATACGAATTATAATACAAAGATTTCAATTTTGTTTTACCAGTAGTTTAAATGATATTCATAGCCTATTGAATATTGGCTATATTACTTATCTGTTTTACGGAATATGTGCTATTCTTAACCATATGTGTAAATATTCTTCTTCTATTTGGACTTTAAATGATGATTCTGTGATTAAACCAATAATTCGTTTGTTTACAAAACTCGATTTATATCAGTTCTTCACGTTCCAGTATTGTGTGTGTTTTATTTATACCACAAAAGTAATTGCCAACACTACACAATAACAACACGATACTTGCTGTGTATATGAGCCAACATAACATACACCTGAATGAATCAAATAAACTATAATCAATGTTATAAAGATTGCCAGTGGATATTTTGAATCAACCTAGACTACACTAAACTCATATCAAAATGAACTAATAATGATACTACCAATTGAAGCAGTAATTATAATAACTACAAGACAACGTAATAAATAAATATTTTATCAACTGAATGGGGCTCTAGCCAAATAAATAATACAGTCTACAATTCGGTACTCATTATTCTACAGTTATCTACTAATTAATTATTATATACAAAAAGATAAAAAAAGCTGGCTTGTCATTTAACAATTTTTATTGAATACTTTAAAAGTACATCAAAGTGACTTGACCAGTGAAATACTAAAATTATCTATTGCGGCATATATGACAGTGCATAGATGACCACTGATATATCGCCTTTGTAGTAAGAATTGATAACTCAACTTGGGGATTTCTTATAAAGGACAGGCGTGTCGTAATACAGGTAACCGTATCATTTGGAATATACTCTTGTATTTTCTGGCTGACTGACTATTCTTTTGAAAGATTCTCACTGATATGGAGCAAAAGAGTTCCTAAATCTCTCGGCTCATGCCCTTATTGCTCATGCAAAGGTCAGTTATGCAATCGCCAGCGCCTGTTCGTGGTCGGGGAGAAACGGGCTTAAAATGAACGAGGAAAAAAAAGAGATAATCAGAATCGGGTCCATGAGTAAATTGGCCAAATTCAATGGTCCAGAATCCATCACCGTGATAAACTGCCAGGTACCTTTGTTAACAAAGGGAAGAATCTTGGTGTTTTATTGGATCCCACACTGTCCTTCGAACATCATATATTATTATCGCATCTGTGCAGAGGTTTATATCTTCAGCTGCGTAGACTCGGACAAACACGACCCTATTTGTCCACTGATTCTGCAAAGACGCTGGCAGTCGCCCTGATACTTTCACGCATTGACTTTGTAACGCCCTGCTAGCCGGCCTGCCCGAAGACAAAATCGCCAGGCTACAGCGCATTCAGAACAGTACTGTGCGTTTGATTTTGCGCAAGTCAAAACGAGTCTCAGGAACTGCCTTTCTTCGCTCGCTACATTGGCTCCCAGTGAAAGAAAGGATTGAATTTAAAATGGCATCACTTTGCCACCAATGTTTAAACATCATACCTCAGTGAACTAATTTCAGCATATGCGCCACAAAGAGACCTTCGTTTAGCTGACTCACCTTCACTGGTTGTGCCGCGTTTTTCGCTGCAGACTTGTGGTATGAGAGCCTTCTCATCATATGGCCCGAAGGTATGGAACTCGCTCCCCATCAAGCTCAGACAAACCGCCTGCTAGGCCACTTTAAAAAAGAACTTAAAGACTCACTATTTTAAGATTCCCCTTTAGAAATCAGTTCTATTGTTTATTTTCGTCTGGTTTTGTATAACTCTTAGCCATTATATGTTATCACTTGTATATATGTTTTGTTCTCAGTTTTTTTATGCGCTTAGAGCCTACACTATGTTTGTTGATAGCGCTTTATAAATACTATTATTATTATTATTATTGAAAGAAGCCGGCGTATCGGCGGTTTACACACTTTACAAGACTTCGCCAGTCTTTGAGGCCCATTGGTACAGAAGTGAACCGCTGAACCAGGTTATTATATTGTTCCAGAGGTTAACATGGCCATATCACTCTCTCGTTACGCGGATACTAGTTTCCCACAAGCATGCTCGACAGAGATAGTGACTTCTAATGCGCCAGGCCGTATGAGCATTTTGTTTACATTCAATTCGTGATATTTGAACCGTGACGAATTATCAAGTTAAAGCAGTATAATATGTTTTTACAGTATGTTGTAAGCAATAGTTTCGTGATATTTGAACCGTTGCGAGTTATCAAGTTCAAGCAGTATATGTTTTTACAGTATGATGTAAGCAATAGTTTCGTGATATTTGAACCGTGACGAATTATCAAGTTAAAGCAGTGTATGTTTTACAAAAGGTTGTAAGAAATGGTTTCTTTAAATATATATCATATTATTATTGTATCATGCTAAACAGTTTAAATACTAATGTATCAAATACATATATATACTTTAATAGTGATGTGCAAATATATGAATTATAGTAGCGTTTTTATGATTTATATTATGTTGTATGCTGCTATATAATTGTATATGTTATGTTATAAATTTACGTGTTTTATTTAAGTTGTTATAAAGTTACGTGTTTTTTAAGTTAGATTGCTTTATATTTTACACGTAATAAGTTACATTTTTTTAAGGCGTTATCTTCCCTTTTGTGTTAAGAACAGAAGACATTACGGACACAAATATCTATTTATTGAATCTTTCTAGATATATTATACATCCCCTTATCATATTACACTAAGAAAATAATTTTAAAAAAAATTACTGTTTTATATACCTATAAAACGAAATCATAAAACACTAGTTATAACATATAGGGGTTTGACACCATTGAAGGCATCTCATTACAATCTCAGACTATACCAAGCTATTTGAAATGGAGAGAAAATAAAGAAAAAAACTAACTATTGCATATTTAACATCAGCAACGAACACAGCCAACATGGGGTTAAGACATACAACACCAGCCATTCTGTCTGCTGAAAATACAATGAAGAAAACTCCACGTCCTTAGGTTTAAATATAGACAAAAGCCTTTCTCTGATACTAGACAAAAGGCATACCATAAGACTAGTACTTTGGCATTCTCAAAAAACTAGACTAAATACAGTCTCTGAAACTAGACAACAGTCTTTCTCTACAACTAGACATAGATCGAGGTCTTTTTTCTAAAGGCATTCACAATTATAATAATAATAATAATAATACTTTAATAGCGCATATCCCGTGGGGAACTGTTCTATGCGTTGTCAACAGTTACAGACAGAGTACAGACAACGAAGAACAGACGAAAATCTATAGATGTACAGGCGAATACTGCAACCGGAATAAGTGCGTCTTCAGCCGGCTCCTGAAGGTGTCGAAGCTAGTGCTCTGGCGAAGCTGTAGAGGGAGGGGATTCCAGGCGTACGAGCCCACGTATGAGAATTATAAAAGGAAACGAATATTTCCAAAAGATAAAATATAATTTTAAAATTTTTAGCTGGCGCTGCATGGGAGCGGGAGAAGGAGGGAGGGGGGGGCAGACAAATTTCCTCTTTGGTATTTGCCAATATGTCACTTGATTCGCTCTATTGTGTTTCTGCCTGACGGGGAATAACTTTAAAGAAAACTTTTCTTTTTAAATCCCAATTGCAGATCTTTTCAGACTGTCCATATTTTAATCCTTTGAGTTTTGAAAGACCATGTTTTAGTTTAGGGCAACACGCGTGACCGTAGAAGTAGGTCAAACTTTTTACTTCCTAGATAATCCAGTTCTATTCTAGCCATGAAGACATGCATGAATGCACCTTTGAGTGTTTATCATAAAATTTGAACTTCGCATAGCCTTTTGAATAAAAAAAAATAGTATGTCTTTGTGCAAGGCGGGATTAAAACCCTGAGATATCCAAAAACACTCAAATGAATTTGGTGCCCACCCCCTCCCACCTCTCATATACACATTTCCAAATCTAAGCAGTTAAAAACTTTTAAAAAAGTTTTTGTTCAATTTCAAATGAACAAAATATACATCAAGATATTGTGTTGGTGTTTATTTCCTTAATCTATATTTGAATAGTTTTGCAAATTTCTTTAACAAGACTTTTTTTTTATGACCGAAAGTCTGTAATGGTCTCCCCATCCATCTCAGTCAGACACGTTCTATCATTACTTTAGAAAAACAACTACTGATAAATAAACACATTTTTTTCGTTAAAGATCTTTTAGACCGCTACTATATTGCTATTTTACGTTTATATGAATTATGTAAATACTACATTTATTTGATTTGCCCTATGTTTGTTTTTCGTCAAGTTATGAGATTATCAATTAGCTCTATATCAATTAGCTCTATATCAATTAGCCATATATGAAATAGCTCTATATCAATTAGCTCTATATCAATTAGCTCTATATCATTTAGATCTATATCAATTAGCTCTATATCAATTAGCTATATTTCAATTAGCTCTATATCAATTAGCAATATATCAAATAGCTATATATCAATAAGCTCTATATCAATTAGCTCTATATCAATTAGCTCTATATCAATTAGCTCTATATCAATTAGCTCTATATCAACTAGCTCTATATCAATTAGCTCTTTATCAACTAGCTCTATATCAACTAGCTCTATATCAATTAGCTCTATATCAATTAGCTCTATATCAATTAGCTCTGTATCAATTAGCTCTATATCAATTAGCTCTATATCAATTAGCTCTATATCAATTAGCTCTATATCCTTTACGGGACACGGTGGATGATCAGGAAGCGCGTTCGACTGACGTTCCGAAGACCCTTGGCTAGAATCCTATTGAAGGCTAGGTTTTGTTCCAGGGACTAGAGAGTGTGCCCCTGGGTCTACCCAGCTCTGATGGGTACCTGACTTTAGTTGGGATAAAGAAATGGCGGCTGGGCAGGGTACTTTCCCCACAATCCCCACATATGCCGTGGCCACAGAAACTGGTGAACGCTGCTTCATGGCCCTATTATCAATATGGTTCGAAGGGTACATTTTTTTTTATCTATATCCTTTGATGTAATCCAAAAAATGTATATACAAATTTAGCCTAGAGAATTGTATCCGTGTTCTATGCATGTTTTTGTTGTTCAATGTTAAATGTGCTTTGAGCTTACATTACGTTTGTTGGCAGCGCAATATAAATAAACTTATTATTATTACCATCTATCGCTAGACCCTTTTTTCTTACGCATCCTGTTTCAGGTTCACCGTTTGTACTATTGCACCAGCCGGACCACTAAGCATGGTAAATTCCATATATTATTATGGACTTTTTCAGTAGCGCTCTTCATCTTAACTTAAATATCTTTTATATTACAGACGCTCCTTCTGTAAAGAAGATTATTGCGTCATTTCCTCATTGATGCACTGACCATATGCTATTTTCCCTTTAATAGTTAAATCGAGCCTTGCTTTTGTGCATTCAAGTCGTAGGGTTAAAACAACAATTAACCAAGTCTCCAACTTACTACATTTATAACCCGAACTATTACTCTACCCTGTGTAACTGTCTGAGTTAAACTACGATTTAACGAGAGTCTCAATTACCTCCCCTTAACTCACCCCCCCCCCTCCGTAACCTAACCAGTAAATATAGATCGCTTTTCGTTCACTTATGTAAACAACATAAATATATAACCTGTTTTCATCTCATCAACGCATGTACTTTATACATTTAGCATTCGGTAGATGGTGTTCCACGTATATTTTTTTTTAAATGCAATGATTGCAATATACATCAAGATATTGTAAAATACGTTATAGTATCAAAGACAGACAACAGTTTAGATTAATTTACCCTATTATTTAATTTAACGCTGCTTAAATAATAATCGTTGCTTCAATAAATGGTTCTCAAACTGTGCTGATAATTTGGTATACGTAAAAAAAAAGTTGGGATACGTTGGAATAAGATGGGATAAGTTTATATACGTGAAAAAAAAGTTGGGATACGTTGGGATAAGATGGGATACGTAAATAAAAGTTGGGATACGTTGGGATAAGATGGGATAAGTTGGGATACGTGAAAAAAAAGTTGGGATACGTTGGGATAAGATGGGATAAGTTGGGATACGTGAAAAAAAGTTGGGATACGTTGGGATAAGATGGGATAAGTTGGGATACGTGAAAAAAAATGTTGGTATACGTTGGGATAAGATGGGATAAGTTGAGATACGTGAAAAAAAAGTTGGGATAAGATGGGATACGTAAAAAAAGCATAAGTTAAAAACGGAGAACGGAGTGAGTTTATGAGAGTTAAAGCGTTTAATCCAGATGTACGAGAAAGACATAAATTAAGGGAACCGCTAGCTAAGAGTACAAGGTCATACGAAGTTGTTATTTAAAAAAGAAACCGCTCCATACAAGATGTTATATTTTCAATGGTGTTAAATACGATATACGAATGGATAGGGAATTAACTTCCTCAATGTCTTCTTGAATGCCAGAGTTAAAAATTCCCTGATTCAAATAACTTGTTAGTTTATGTGTAAGTTGATGTACGTTTTTAAGGTAAGTAACTTAGTAAGGCTTCTTTAAATTGTGTAGTTTTATTGTAATTTTTTTATTACATTACTTTGACAGCTCATAACAAAAGAAGTTGTTTCTAATACATTCTAAATAGCTGACATTTTCATGTTCAACATTTATGCCTAATAATTACTTTTTCCAAAGACTATAATAAGATGGACCGCTTGCTTTAATATTTCTCCTATTTGATGATTCGAATGACTTCTTTTCGGAATTCCCGATTCCCTTTGTACTGTAAACTTCCGCTATGATTTTCTCAATTAAAAATTAAAATTAAAATTGAAAGTTGTATACAGCGGAAACATTTAGGCAAATGTAGGAGCGTAGAAGTAATTTAGGACAGCGTTATTGGATGCGCACGGAAAAAGAATATATATTTATAAGCAAGAGGTCCATCTTTGATTTTTCTAATAACATACATAAAAATAACTAAGTAAAATCATAGTCTGTAATAAAATGGACCGCTTGCTCTATTTTTAGAGCTTATATCAACTTTTTTACCTTGCGCAACCAATAAGGCTGTCTTAAATTACTTCTACGCTCATCGTTGTTTCTTAAATGTTTCCGCTTTATACAACTTTTAATTTTAATTTCAATTTTTCACTGAGAAAATCGAAGCTATTCAATAATACGGAAGTGCAAAGGAAACAACGAATCGGAAATTCCGAAAATCAGTGTTTCGAGTCATCATATAGCTGAAATACTAAAGCAAGCGGTCCATGTATATTGTTATGTACCTCTTTAGGTTTGACTATTATTACGACTCGTTAAATCGGATTCAATGAATATAGTTGTATCTTTATTAGAAGTCTCTAGATTCTGCTAATCTGTAGCCCAAGCTAGGGGTTCCTTGACTGACAGGTCTATGCAGTAATGTAGTTATATTCGTGATAATTATCTTCAACACCTTTCTCAACAACGATAGATCAAACAACTCCAGTTGTTGAATAAACAATTTTATTTAAATTGTAGACTCAATATAAACGATCAATAAACTTCATCAACTGGTGGCAACATAAGTATCAATAAAATGGCATTATATGTACATGTATGAATATAGCGACTTCACTCTACAAACGTTTAAACTGAACTAACTTTAAGGAGGTCGGGACTTTACAAAGAAAACGATCATCGAAGATTCTACAGGGTCTTAATACGCATTTTAACCTCTTTCTCTATAATTACTACGATCCAGAATTATCCCCCAATTTCCACGGGATTTGAACGAATTATTTTATTTAAACTGCCCTCAGGGCATAAAGGTCAAACCTTGGTCGCTTTGGACTCTGATACGCACTTGTTAAGAGGTCAATGCCTTACTACGTCATTCATTTATGACCGATATTCGTAACAATATTATAGTCTATGGTAAAATATATGTTGTGCATGTGTTTCCTTCTACAAGTTTTCTTTATATACCTACTAAATTATTCATTATCAACATAATTTAATGGAATAGGAAAATTATATTTAAAATTTGTTATCATGACGAGTAACCTATTTACGAGTTCTCTTCTATAGCATTAGTATAGCGAACAGGGCACGGTGGTCGACCGGCAACGCGTTCGACTAGCGTTCCGAAGGTCCCGGGTTCGAATCCTTGTTAAGGCTAGGATTTGTTCCCGGGATCGGAGGGTGTACCCGAGTCTACCCCGCTCTGATGGGTGCCTGAATTTAGTTGGGGTACAGTAAAGGCGGCTGGGCATTGTGCTGGCCACGCAATACTCTAGTGTGCCGTGGCCCCAAAACTTGTTGGACGCTGCTTCACCAGCCCTATGTTTAAGTTTTGTCCGAAGGGTACTTTATTTTACTTTACAGTAAAGGCTGGCTGGGCATTGTGCTGGCCGCACATCCCTTAGTATGCCGTGGGAACAGAAAGTGTTAATCCTCAGGGTATCTTAGAATCACTTCTTTTGCCTTACACGGGAGCATCTTTCCTTGTTGCAACTCTCCATAATATAATAACTTCTGTGATTAATGAACAAACACATTAAAATATGCACTTATACATAGTTTAATCAAACGGGAAATGTAGTATAGAATATAGAATGAAAACATTGAACAATAGTGTTCACTCACATACATTCTAAAACGCCAAATGTTCACATAGAGAGCAATGACGAATGAAGTTATAAAATATTCTATTAAAATGAAATATTTTGGGTAAGGTGCACATAAGAAAGATCCCATGTTTAATACGAAGTGACTTTTTTTATATACTCCGTACAATCGGAATGAACATGGATTCTTTATGTTTTATTATAGAAGTCTGAAACAGTAGCGTTGGGTTTGATGGCAAAGCAATGGATAAGTTTTTCTACAGTTTCCTAATTTGTATCATCTGTTATTTCCAAGGTAACTTACAAACACTATCATTCGCAATGAGCTTTTAAATGTTTTATTAAAAGTTTGTTAAAAATGATCTGATGTGTTTTTTTTTGTTTGCATTATTTATTTTGTCTTAATTATTACAGACGCTCCTTCTATAAAGTAGATTAATGCGTCATATGCTTATCCGTTGGTCGAGTCTAGTCCTGCATCTTTATTAATGTCTTAAATGTTGTTAAGTTAATGATTTTCCTGGTTATCTTTGTTTTTTATTTCTTATTTTTTTGATGTTTTTAATAAACCGTTTGTCATTCACAATATAAATACATTATTCACCAGGAAACACAAGTCAGCAAATTGAAATATACTATAAAAACTGTCAGCTTGTTTATAGGGAGGGAGAGAAATTGGAACTGGAGGTTTTAGTTGATACTACAGGAACTGATACAACAGACTGGCCATTGGATAATTTTGTTCTGTTTGATGTAAGTATAGACACATAGTCTTAAAGTACATTGTATAATGGTAATTTCGGCTTCAGGAGACAATCCATGCACCCGTTTAGTTCAAATAGTGTGTGCAGTCCATTGTGACTAATTATTGAAGAGTCTTCCGCGGCTGAACTGGGCACGGATATTTTCTATGCTCTAAATGCGGAAATATTTGACTTATAAAAAAAATAAATCTATTTCGCGTCAATTCACTTTTGGTGGTAAAAACTAAAACTGATTATCCTAATGTAGGTAAACGGTGGACGATTCCGAGTAAATTGTAGTCCTATAGTTTGACAATATAATTTTTACTCTAATGTCATCAGCACTTCATGGGTGAGCAAATCAAAATTACCATTTGTAATGTCATGATGGTCGATAGTTGATGTAAAATTTAATTTACCAGTAATTACACTTTTAGGAACAAACGTAGAGTAGGGATATTAAACAGAGGGATAGCAGAGATATACAATAAGATATAATAAAGTTAATAAATAAAAAAAAGTTAAAACAAATAGTACGCTTAGTCTTTCCTTTCTCCATCATTTTGACGGGCATAACAGAAGTAGTGTAATATTTTCAAAGCACATAACATAATGGAATAAATACACACACAGATTATTACACATAAAATATGAATATAATCTCATGTCATCATTGTCGATCAGATTTCATAATATACCGGTATACGAAATCTGATCTACAATAAAATAGTCGTGACAGAGATTTATCTACAACTTGTAAGTGTCTATTTTTGGAGAGTGATTCTATTGTAAACGTAAAAAAAGGTTTGTCCGTGAATAAATTTTTATCGAGGGAAAAGGAAAGGTGGTGGTGTGGCCAGCACAATGTCAAATCCACAACTTACCCTCATTGTCGACAAGAGCTAGGTAAACAAGGTCATCGCGACCTGTTGACAGCTTTCGGTAAGCTCTTACACATATACATTTTGCCAGTCTATTGCACTGCCTCTAAAGCAATGTCACCGAATCGAGCCTTTGAAAAAATAGAATGTTTTCATGTCTTTAACACACATGTTTTCATACCCAGACTTCGAATGCGGTACACATGTGAATGTGTCTTCCAGGAAGAAATAAGTATTTTCTTCCTACGTTGACAAGAATTCCTGAGGTTAAAGTCTATAGTCTTGTGTTTTTTTGTCTATGCCTGTAAGCCTTTTGAGAACTATTCAAAAGGACTATTTCTTGTGTTTTGAAAGATTAGCATTAGGTCTTGTCAAGACCTTTTACTTATACAGCTCGATGTCAATTGACAGTTACTGTAACATAATAAATATAATAAACAGTGTGATCCCCGCAGGCACAAAACGTCGTTTAGTCGGGGGAAACACTTGATTTCCACGTTTTTTTACCGTGGTTTCCACGTTTTTCCCCCATTGATGCGACGTGGTGTGCACGCTGGGATATTATCATAAGCTTACCTACACATAGTAACCTTAGATGTCAAGTTGGATGACTTTAAATCTAGTAATTTTCATGGTCGTTTAATTAAATAACCAGATTCTGAATACTAAAACATTTAGCTGGCTCTTGTCTACAACCGTGGGTTTGATCAAGAAAAAGTTAAATGGAATTCATGCTGTATTTTCCAAGTGTGTTACTTGTCTCAGAACAATCCTGCTTTCAAAAGATATAATAGTATATTATGGTATTGTAGCATGTAGAAGAGAAATATGAAGTACGGATTGCACGGCAAGTTACTTTAATAAAATTGGTTAGATTAGGCTTGACTTATAGACGAGTTAACCCAGTCAATAGCTAAATTCATAGACTGCCAGAGACGACTCTCTGAAGGGCACTATGCTCTCTCTCTCTCTCTCTCTCTCTCTCTCTCTCTAGCTTTCTTCCAGTTTCGTACTTTCACACCATCCGGCAAATGCGTTTGCAATTACATACGCTACCCACCTCATCCGCTTAGATCTTATAAGTTTACAGACGTTTCTTCTAGAAAGAAGATTATTACGTCCACTAGGCCCAAAACTACTCCTGCAGGGCGTCAGGGATCCGTCGGTGGCAGGGATAGAACCCGCGACGTGTCAGTTGGTTTTTGGTTGACAGTCCGGTGAACTAACCGCTGGACCAGCCGGCTAGATGTTTTGTAACATAAGAGAAACAGGTAAACACGGGTAGGCTATATAGTCTAATAATAGGCAATACGTCAAGAAGTAAGTAAAAAGTAAGTAGGTATCTCTTTCCAAACAAGTTGATCTATAGAGCAAGTGAAGCATGGTTCACAAGTTTCTCTAGCCGCGACATAACTGGGGATTATGTAACTAGGAATGTCCAGTCTGCTTTCTTATCCCAAACTAATGTGAGACACCTTCTAGAACCTGGAACAAATCGTAGAGCTTTCCCTAGGATTCAAACCCAAGACATTTAGTACGAAAGACAAGCGTGCTGACGCAAGGCAACAGAGCCCCTACAAGCTATTAGAAAATTATTTGTAAATCTCCGTTTCTCATATGCTTTTTTTCTGAAATATGCTATTATGTTTTTACTTGATTACTTTATTGTTTTATTGGGTCATTTTAAAGTTATATCTATTTATTTTATATATTATTATAACTTTACGTGTCCAATCTTTATAAATTTATTCTTCTTATTATGAGACACTTTTTAAGATGCGAAAGTCTCTTGTGTTAAATATTACATAATATTATAGTCACTAGCTATTATCGCGTACACTAATTTCTGCAGGATTATCAATCATTCAACTGTACAGTCAACATCACCAGAGATGGCTGTGGCCGACCCAATACACCAGGATGTGGTTACTGTGACAGGCAGGAAGCTGACGGATTCATTCTTTATTTTACTGCATTATTTAATGCATCGGATCGTTTTGTTATTCGTTGGCAAGGCACAACTAGCCATGTTCAGAATGCTTTGTTTACAGGTAAAAAAAAAAAACATTCATTCATACAAGTTACACATTTATTCCTAATTCTCTTTCATAAAAATTCTGTTTTATTACAATATTTGATGTAGTCTACATGGTTAACAAATATTGTTATTGCATGCCACCATTGTGGAAAAAACAATTTTCATAGAGTTTAGCTGAAACTATGAGAGCACGATAGACGAGCAGCAGCGCGTTAAAGCTGGCGTACCGAAGGTCCTGGGTTCGATTCCTGGTAAAGGCTAGGATTTTTTGTTCTGGGATCGGAGCGTGTCACTGAGGCGTAGAGGCGGCTGGACATTGTGCTGACCACTCATCCCCTAGTATGCCATGTCCATCGAATCTGGAGAACGCTGCTTCACCGGCCATATGATCAATTTAGTCACACGGGTACTTTACTTTACTTCGCTGAAACAAAGAAATAACCATGAATAAAATATATAATATGTATAGCTGCCAGGTCTAAATCAGACAGTCCGGTAATTCATTACAATCTAGATCTTCATTTATATTACAACTTCTTTTAAGTATCCTCTTTAATACGTTGTGATCATTTAAAAGATTTTTTTCCAAGTGAAAAGCATGTTTTTAAATACTCATCATATATTTCTCCTGAAATATTTTTATTCCATTCTTTTTCCAGACTTACTTAGATTAAACTTAGTTCAATGTGAGAAATGAATTGGGCTCATTTTAAATGCATTTTTCTACGTAAAGGAATTTAAATATTTCAAAATATATATGGATTTACATCTAATGAGATTCAAAGAAACAATATGGAAGCAATAGAATGTATTGTTACCTAATCAGTTATATAGATTCATTTCCAAGTGTTATACTGCACAGTTGATCGCAGTTGATTGCCGTGGCCAGTGGTTGAACGCTAGCTACAAGTCTTCCCTCCCCTTTAACTATGCTGCAGGGTGTTTTAAAATGTGTCATCTATGATCTAGACTGGTACGAGGGGATGCGTGGCCAGCACTTCTTCTGCTTCTTCTTCAATGCAGATCTGCAGACCCACAATGATCCGTTTGTTCACTTCTTCTGCTTCTTCTTCAATGCAGACCTGCAGACCCACAATGATCCGGTTTGTTCACTTCTTCTGCGTCTTCTTCAATGCAGATCTGCAGACCCACAATGATCCGTTTGTTCACTTCTTCTGCTTCTTCTTCAATGCAGATCTGCAAACCCACAATGATCCGTTTGTTCACTTCTTCTGCTTCTTCTTCAAACAACAACAAAAATGTATTATTTCACAGTTAATGTATTATTTCACAGTTTACACAATTGCCTTAATGTTTACTGATTGAGGAAGCATTGTTGTTCTTGTTTTTCATTTTCTTGATCTCTAGCTACAACACAATTTGAAGACGTCTGGTCATCTTACTGGCAGGTGTATTGGAACTTCACCTTCTCAACGTCTTCCAGTCAGCTTACTTTTAACAGCCTTATCACGCACTGGATCTTTAAGAGCAGCTATGACCTTGACTCCAATATTTTAGCGTTCGGAACAATTTCTACGCAATTTCAAAATTTGGGTGGGCGCCAGTACTACCAGCAAACGACTTCTATTAATGAAGACATTTATATAACTACCATCAAACCGAACTGTGAATATGTGTGCCAACCTATAGGTGAGTTTTTGTTTTTATTTTAGTCAGACACTATACATAAACATGCTGGTTTCACAACATAAAATATTGGACAGGGGCTGCAGTCGACTTAACTATTGACACCCGCTCAAAATTGGGTAAAAGTGGAGCCAAGTTGACTGCTGAGGTGTCCATTTGCTCCCCCCCCCCCCAACGACCACAACGGTCAAGGGATTATTGATGCTGATACATAAACTTAAATGCTAAATGACTCATATAGACTTGTTGAGGGTCAACTATATAGGTGTTGTTGTTTTTTCAAAGAGGCGACAGATTCAAAACACGTGGCAATATGAATGTTATTAAAACGAGCTGTCAAATTATGACGTCACTTCCTTTTGTTGTCGAAAAAATAAACATCTCAATTTTCTACGATAGTAGGATCTCCCCCCCCCCCTCCCCCCTTAAATACAACAACAGACACATTAAAGTGCTAATTGTTACCATCCACGACTTCTGTCGTCTATCTATTGTCTGATTCACTATGAAATAATACACCCAAGCCACCAGTTGAACCTTTAAAGAAGAATAATTTAATGCTTGAGTTTAATGTTGCCAAGCGGCAGCGTGTTTGATTGGTGATCCGAAGGTTCTGGGTTCGAATCCTCGTTGCAGGCTAGGATTTTTTTTCCCGGGACTGGAGGGTGCCCCTGAGTTTACCCAACTGGAAGGCGCCCCTGAGTTTACCCAGCTGGAGGGCGCCTCTGAGTTTACCCAGCTGGAGGGCGCCCCTGAGTTTACCCAGCTGGAGGGCGCCCCTGAGTTTACCCAGCTCTGATGGGGTAACCTGACACTAGTTTGTGTTAACGTAAAGGTGGGTGGGCATTGTGCTGGCCACACATCCCCTCGTATGCCGTGGCCACAGAGACTGGTGAACCCTGCTTCACCAGCCCTATGATCAGTTAGGTCCGAAGGGTACTTTACTTTAATTACATTGAACACACACAAAAATGAGTTCATTGGTTCTCTATAGGAAATTTTGGCTTTCAAGACACAGAGGTCAGAGTTGAAGAGACAAGTTCATCCAAATTCAACGTTGCGCTACAGAATATTTCTACCAATGACATAGCCATAGCAGGAATATACTTTGATGTAAGCAAAGACTATCATCAGATGGACCGCTTGCTCTATTTTTAGAGCTTATTTGTTCTTTTTTTCCCCCGTGCGCAACCAATAATGCTGTCTTCTACGCTACTACGATTGAATTAAAGATTTCCGCTGCATACAATTTTCGATTTTAATCCTAATTTTCCCTGGAGAAAATCATAACGAATTACTAAACCGAAAGCCTAGAGGACTTTGTGCGATCGGAGATTCCGAAACTTAAGTGTTTCAAGTTATCAGATAGCAGAAATATCAAAGCAAGCGGTCCATCTTATTATATAGTCATTGATGTAAGTAAGGAAACAAGAAAAGATGGCTTTTTTTATAAACACTAGTTTGTAGCTCATTATTTTGGAAAGTTTTGTACAAATTCTGATTAAATACTGTTGGCGGAGGCTTTATATTCGGGGCTTTATATTTGGGGTTTTTATATTCGGGGCTTTATATTTGGGGTTTTTATATTCGGGGCTTTATATTTGGGGTTTTTATATTCGGGGCTTTATATTCGGTTTTTTTTTATTCGGGGCTTTATATTTGGGGTCTTTATATTCGGGGCTTTATATTTGGGGTTTTTATATTCGGGGCTTTATATTTGGGGTTTTTATATTCGGGGTTTTATATTTGGGTTTTTTTTAAATTCGGGGCTGTATATTTGGGTTTTTTATATTCGGGGCTTTATATTTGGGGTTTTTATATTCGGGGCTTTATATTTGGGGGTTTTATATTCGGGGCTTTATATTTGGGGTTTTTATATTCGGGGCTTTATATTTGGGGTTTTTATATTAGGGGCTTTATATTTGGGGTTTTTATATTCGGGTCTTTATATTTGTGGTTTTTATATTTGGGGCTTTATATTTGGGGTTTTTATATTCGGGGCTTTATATTTGGGGTTTTTATATTCGGGTCTTTATATTTGGGGTTTTTATATTCGGGGCTTTATATTTGGGGTTTTTATATTCGGGTCGTTATATTTGGGGTTTTTATATTCGGGGCTTTATATTTGGGGTTTTTATATTCGGCGCTTTATGTTTAAGGTTTTATATTCGGGACTTTATATTTGGGGTTTTTATATTCGGGGCTTTATATTTGGGGTTTTTATATTCGGGGCTTTATATTTGGGGTTTTTATATTCGGGGCTTTATATTTGGGGTTTTTATATTCGGGGCTTTATATTCGGTTTTTTTTTATTCGGGGCTTTATATTTGGGGTCTTTATATTCGGGGCTTTATATTTGGGGTTTTTATATTCGGGGCTTTATATTTGGGGTTTTTATATTCGGGGCTTTATATTTGGGTTTTTTTTAATTCGGGGCTGTATATTTGGGTTTTTTATATTCGGGGCTTTATATTTGGGGTTTTTATATTCGGGGCTTTATATTTGGGGGTTTTATATTCGGGGCTTTATATTTGGGGTTTTTATATTCGGGGCTTTATATTTGGGGGTTTTATATTAGGGGCTTTATATTTGGGGTTTTTATATTCGGGTCTTTATATTTGTGGTTTTTATATTTGGGGCTTTATATTTGGGGTTTTTATATTCGGGGCTTTATATTTGGGTTTTTTATATTCGGGTCTTTATATTTGGGGTTTTTATATTCGGGGCTTTATATTTGGGGTTTTTATATTCGGGTCGTTATATTTGGGGTTTTTATATTCGGGGCTTTATATTTGGGGTTTTTATATTCGGCGCTTTATGTTTAAGGTTTTATATTCGGGACTTTATATTTGGGGTTTTTATATTCGGGGCTTTATATTTGGGGTTTTTATATTCGGGTCTTTATATTTGGGGTTTTTATATTCGGGGCTTTATATTTGGGGTTTTTATATTCGGGGCTTTATATTTGGGGTTTTTATATTAGGGGCTTTATATTTGGGTTTTTAATATTCGGGTCTTTATATTTGGGGTTTTTATATTCGGGGCTTTATGTTTGGGGTTTTTATATTCGGGGCTTTATATTTGGAGTTTTTTATATTCGGGGCTTTATATTTGGGTTTTTTATATTCGGGGCTTTATATTTGGAGTTTTTTATATTTGGGGCTTTATATTTGGGTTTTTATATTCGGGGCTTTATATTTGGGGTTTTTATATTCGGGGCTTTATATTTGGGGTTTTTATATTCGGGGCTTTATATTTGGGATTTTTATATTCGGGGCTTTATATTTGGGGTTTTTATAATTGTTGGTTTGTTTTAGCACACTTGTCTTTCGTAACATGTTTTTTTTTTCATTTTGTTGTTGACTGGGTGTCATTTTTAAATACAAAACTTTGGACCTATGTTTGACTTTTATGAGATAAATTGAAGTAATTAAAATTAAAAAGTAGTCTGAAAATACTTACATTTATATCATTCTTTAATGATTCAAATGTCTTACTCATTATTTCCGTTTTAACCAAATTGTTGAATATATTATATGAACTTTGATAAAACTTTTTTTTTACAGGGAAGTCAGGGAACTGATGTTATAGGAAACAATGCCCTGACCTTCACTGTAAATAATGGGTACAACACAACAAGCGTAACGCATACAGTGGACGTTTGGTTTTACGTAAAGATGTCCAGATGCAACGCCACATATATTGCGACCTCAAGTAAGAGACAGCGTCGAAAATTACTCTTTATGATGTTTAGATAATATTATTTGGAAATGTGGAAATCGTTATATTAAATGAAGGAAAGGAATCATGATTTCACTATTTTATATAGTATATAAATGGCATCCGTTCGTCTTTAGTGGACGTTGGCATCATATCCTTTTCCTCTGCCTCTCGCCTTTCTCCTGGCTCGCTTTTTTTCGTACCTTACTGTGAAGGTGGCGTCTGTGAGGGTTGCTTCAGTGAGGGTGGCTTCCGAGAGGGTGGCTTCTGTGAGGGTGGCTTATGTGAGGGTGGCGTCTGTGAGGGTGGCTTATGTGAGGGTGGCGTCTGTGAGGGTGGCTTCTGTGAGGGTGGTTTTCGTGACTTGCGTCGCATTATATAGTAAAATTAATTAATTATAGGATAGTTATGGTAGTCTCTTTCTCTCTCTCTCTCTCTCTCTCTCTCTCTCTCTCTCTATATATATATATATATATATATATATATATATATATATATATATAATATATATATATATATATATATATATATTTATATATATTATTTCTCATTATCATAGGCACATCAAGTACGACAACTACAAAATCGTCGACGACATTTAAAGGTAATAGTAAATTATTGTGAAGCTACATTAAAGCTGTAAATAAAGATTGTCAAGAAAGGAACAAAAATGTTCACTACATCATCATAAACAGAAGCTCTTCTTCCTAACTTTGATTCGAGTGCATCTAATATAGGAATAATGATTTAATCCTAAATTTATCCCTTGAAGATAGTTCGTCTAAGGCTTCACCAGGGTCAGGTGAATTTTCGTAATTCCTTTGCCTTTTACGCATGTGGTTAAAAGGTCAAATCCTTTATTGAACTTTATTTCTCATTATTTTCGGTCCAGTGTTTTAGTGTTCACTGTTCTTATAATAGTGCAATTTTAATTTTGCTAACAATTTAAATGTAGGCCCCTCTTGATCTTGATGCCCTAGGCTGAAGCCTTGATAGCCTATGGGAAAATCCGGCCCTGTGTGGTAGTGGTTTCTGTGAGGGTGGTTTCCTTGACTTGAGTCGCATTATATAGTATAATAAATTAATTATAGGATAGTTATGGTAGTCTCTCTCTCTCTCTCTCTCTCTCTATATATATATATATATATATATATATATATATATATATATATATATATATATAATATATATATATATATATATATATATATATATATATTATTTCTCTTTATTATAGGCACATCAAGTACGACAACTACAAAAATGTCGACGACATTTAAAGGTAATAGTGAATTATTGTGAAGCTACATACATGATATAAATTATTTTTAATTATTTCTCCATGAACATCAGAAAATAACTCATGGGAATATTGGACCTTGTGGGTGTTTCGTAGAAATTGGCGCTTATTTAAAATGTTTGTTTTTCATTTATTGTTATCACTGCCCTTTACGTCCCAAATTTCAAATCATCAATGAACGGTTGAAATAGATACATCCAATGAAAGTTTGTCGTCAGTTTATAACTTTTGCTCGTATGTTATAAAATATTTATAAGTAGTTATACACACGTTTGATCCCAGGGTCTTTGTAATCAAGTCAACCTTAAAATTGTTGACTTTTTCCTTGGGTCTAACGGGATCTCCACAGTACAATGAAGAAGAAGGTAATGTTGTACAGGTTAAAAAAATGTTTCTCAATGTGTCCAATATCTAAACTTTGTGCTCCATAAGGTGCGTCACCTCCGTCCCTTCTAATAATTACACTGATGTGTAGTTTTAGCTAAATGATAATACGCTTCAAGAGATACATTAGCATTTTATTGTAACTTCGCTAATGCATTAATATATATTGCAGTAGTTTATCAAATATCCAAATATATTAAAGTGTACATGATTATGGGAGGAGGGGCATGGTGGCCGTGCGGCAGAGTACGGCTGGCGTACCGAAAGTCCTGGGTTTGAATCCTGGTCGGGGCGAGGAAATGTTCTCGAGGGTCTTGAGGGTGCCATTGAGTCTACCCCAGCTCTGAGGGGTACCCGACCTTAGTTGGGGTAAAACAAATGCTGGATGGGCATTGCGCTGGCCACACAATCTCCTAGTATGCCGTGGCCACATAAACTGGTGAACGTTGCCTCATCGGCCCCATCGATCATTTTAATCTTACTAGATACCCTACATGATTGACTGAAACCATAAATGTTGATTTAAAAAAAATACCACTTAAAAATATTAAAGTTAACAAAAATTTGTTATCATTCATGGAAATATAGATAGAGAAACAAACATTGTGGATATAAATCATAATTATAGGTATTAGTTACAATTTTTACCTTTTAATCGTTTTGAATTTTTTTATGGATGCGAATTAGATGTTCTACACGTTTTTTTTTTCTTCAATACGTTTTTGAACGCTTCCTAGTAATGCTAGTAATAGTCGTATATAAGGACGCTAGAGCCACGATTATTCGGACTATAAGTCTAAAAGTATTGATTTGCATATAATATAGTATTCATTCGAATACCAAGCCAAGTAGGCCTAAGAGCCGATGTGCGGACAGATTAATTAATCTCACAGAATCTTGCTGAGAATTTATTCCCGTTCATCGTTTATTTTTTTTATCCTTACGAAGTACTTTTAAAAAACTTAAAGCTGATTCATTTTAAAGGTAAGTAGACTGTTTTTTTATCATTAAACCTGCGTGTTATTGTAAACTTTTTCCATGGAAATATTTGGAAACATTAAATTTAATAAAAGAGATTTAGAGAGAGAGAGAGAGAGAGTGAGAGAGAGAGAGAGAGATAGACAGATAGATAGATAGATAGATAGATAGATAGATAGATAGATAGATAGATAGATAGATAGATAGATAGATAGATAGAGTTTTAAAATGCGTTGATTGGTTTAGGGTACAATGTGTGTATATATATATATATATATAATGTTTTTCATCAGGTGTTGTTAAAACGTAGGCTAAATATATTTAAGTAAAGATGGATTAAATAAGGTAATTTTTTCTTAATTATTTTATAAATATTAGATTTAGTTTACATTAGGCTATAGCAGATGTTTGATTTTAATTGTAACTTTTGTTTTAATTAAATACTGAAAAATTACATTTCAATATAAGTTTATTATTTTAAAAAATCAACTCTTCATTTTTTTTTCAAGTCAAATATTTTAAATCATCTACATATAAACAAGTTTATATACTTTAGGACATATCTGTTTATAAATAACTATGTTACATTTTTTATTTATTTTAATAGTCTACATAGTATCTATATCGAATATTTTGTTAAGCAAGTGTTTTTAATATGTATAAAAATAATAAAGATCTACCAAAATTATTATTTAAGCCCTCAAAAAAATATACACATGAAATCCGTGTCTTCATTAAATAGATTCCTGGATGTTAATCTTGTATATATATCATTATATTATATATAAGACTCCCAGTGTGCTGGACACTAAAGGAGTATTTAGGAGTGCCCTCATTTGAATCTGTGGCGCCTTTTTTATGGAACAGCTTGCGTCAGACACTGAGAGAATCTGAGACAAGAGAGTCTTTTTAATAGAACTTAAAGTCCTTTCTCTTTGGTTAGTGGATGTTGCCTTACATACTAATACATCTGCTACTGCAATTCACACCAAGAGCGCTCTAAGCATGCGCATAATTCATCCCAGAGTTCCACTTTTAAAAATAATACACATAATGTTATATTGGATAAGCTAGAAATAAAATTAAAAAATTATAGATTATAATGCAAGGGAAATAATTCAAGTCTTATTATATTTTTTTTGTAATCCAGATCCCAAATAAGTTGTGTACCTTATTTTCTATTTTAACGTATCTTCTACGGTTAAGCTTAAAATTCAAAACACACACACACCAAAGGCATGTTTCCAAATCTGATACCACAGACCGCAAACTATCTGTCCACTTTGACAAATACTTGTTTTTTTCAGCATTTTTTTGTTTGTTGTTTAAGCTTACGCAATAGCAACCATGCAACATATTTTTAAGAGTGACTTTTTCTCACAGAAGCTCTAAACCTAAATTTTACACCCGTCCAAAAGTCCTAGTCACTCGGAACACGTAGAACAGAATAGAGATCGGCAACCCACGGCACGCGCGCCAGACTTGGCATGCAGAGCGATTGTTCAATGGCACCTAAACATCGCCACGAAAAGGCAATATTCAGGCCTATTATCTTCTATAAAAAGGGCTGGATAGCGAAGAATATACTGTATGCCAATATTCTGTTATTCCTCCACCCACCCACCCCCCACCCCCGTCTACACAGACTATCGGTATGACTAGTAAAATGAGATACCTGAATTCTGTTGGAGAAAATCAATTTGAATTTTGAAACAAATTATTGTGCCGGCCTTGTCTATTATTTCTGGAAATAAGTGATCCGCCCGAGGTCCTCTTGAAACCGCTTCCTTTGTGAGCCTTTATCTCCATGAAGTGGATAAATGAATCTTCCAGCTTCACTGTTCGTTTTCGTCCATTTCTTACGTAGTTTACGGCACGTGTTTAAGCTTACACATGTTTTATTGGGCGTATGCCTATAAATGTCCATAATTTGGACATACTGAATTGAAACGTAGACAGTCGCACAAACTAGAGGCCGACCGACCAATATCAAATAATTTTTGGTTTTGTCCTAAAACGAAACCATACCGGTACCGAAATTTATCAAATGACTTTCGGCCGAAATGGCAAGCTGCTCTACACCTTCAGCCAAAACCGAAATTTCGAAACAAAATTTTTAAAAGACTGCAAATTTTGTTGTAATATTAACTAGTGTATGGGTATTCTATTTAAGTAAACCATAGAACACGTAATGTGCAGTTGTAAATTCATGTATTAATAGTTTTATTCAGAATTGAATACTTTATATATTCAAAACCAAAATATTTACAACAGTAAGGTTTAAAAATATGTAAAACACATATAAAACTTGTATATAAAAATAGGTCTCTATTTAGGCCTACAATATATATAAAACGCATATAAAACAGATGCAAAACACATCTAAAACATATTTTTTGAAAATATATATAAATACTAAGCTTATATATAAATATCATACATTAATAAGCATGTAACAACCTTATATAAAAAAATATTAAAAATATAGTACTTTAATATGTTTTAATAGCTCCTTAAATGTTTGTGTGCTTAAACACACAATAGGCCTATACTTTGACCAAATATTATAATAAGATGGACCGCTTGCTCTATTTTTAGTGCTTAAGTGTTGTCTCTTCAGTGCGCAGCCAATAACTTGCCTAAAGACTTCCTCTGTATACAACTTTTCATTTTAATCTTATTTTTTTAATCTAGAGCAGGGGTCGGCAACCTTTTGCTAACAGTGTGCCAAACTAGGATTTCTAAATCATTCAGCGTCCCAACAGCCTCAAAGTCAACCTGCTCTATTTTAAGCCTACTTTACAACAAAAAAAAAAAAAAAAAAAAAAAAAATAAATTTATAGGACAATTATTTAAACTCCTTATTCAGACCAATGCCAAAATCAAAGAAATTTATGTATAGAAAAATCGTTAAAGCGTTTTTAATTTTATACAAAATTAACGTGTGGCCAGCACAATGCCCAGTCGCCTTTACTTTACCCCAACTAAGTTCAGGTACCTATCAGAGCTAAGTAGACTCAGTGACACCCTCAAATCCTGGGAAAAAATCCTAGCCTCCACCAGGATTCGAACCCGGGACCTTCGGATAGACAGTCGAACGCGCTGCCGCTCGGTTACTGTGCCCCATACAATAAGTGTTTACAAAACAAAATTCTGCTATATAAATATTTTGTTTCATTAAGAGTAATCCAAGAAGTACATTGAATCTAAGAGACAAACTTAACAAAGAAGACAACTGAGTTTTAACATTTTTAGTGACATACTGTAATTAAAGCAAAGAATCCTCTGTCAGTCCAACATTACCTATAGGGCCTGTGACAAGTTTCTGTGGTCATGGCATACTAGGGAATTTTGTGGCCAGCAAAATGCCCGGCTATCTTTACTTAACCCCAACTAATGTCAGGTACCCATCAAAGCTGGGTGAACAAATCCAAGACTTCACCAGGCTTCGTACCAAGGACCCTCAAGTATGCCAGTCGAGCGTGCTGACGCTGTCGAGCCACTGTATCCCATAGTGAACAACTGTGTTGCACTAAGTTTTTCCTTTAACTGTGAATTAAACTTAGTAGCGGTGCTCAAATAAATTTACAAACAGTGAACAATAAAGTAATGGGTGCTAAATGTTTTGCACTTATGGCAGCGCACATGCTGAAGTAAAGTTTTCCCATGGTCCTCTTTGATAAGTCAAAGCCCTAGATGTCACATTTCACCACATTAAACACATCAAATGTGTTGATGAAATCCTTTGCAATATTTTGCAATTATGCTGTAAAGAAGCACCAGAGCATACTGCAAAAACTATGCAATCTCGAGCAATGGAAGTAATAAACAAAATATACACATTTACAATTATTTGTACAAAAAAAATAATTACTCTCATAATAAAAAGTGGGTCTTCCTATAAATTGTAATAATTAGAAAATGCCTTATTCTTATCTTAGTATTGGTATATATTCCTACATTTGGTGACTAGCAGGACAGTCTAAGTTTTAAACCTGGTCCTTTGATTGTTGAAAAAAAAAATGAACAAATTAAACTGCTGTAATAATAAAGGGCACTGAAATTGTGCTACATTTACTGAACCCTTGTTCTTGTTCAACTATTATCATTACAAGAGCAACATTATGCACAAAACAACAACAACAACATTATTTTGACAATAAAAAAGCAAAATTCACTCAAAAGCAATCAAGATACATGTTGACCCCCTCAAGGGCTCTATTGGATTGTAGGTGGAATCTTGAAACATCCCAACTCAAAGGATTTCACCACCACGCCTTCCAGCTCAAACTCAAGGGAGGCACAGCCAGTGAAATGCTGGTCGGCATAGTCCAAGTTGTAAAAACGAAGGCACAGGCTGGCCAGGTTGTGGACGTAAGGTATGGCCTCACAGATTGGAGGTGGGTTCTTCACTGAAACAATTAAAGAATCGTAAAGTAGCATGGTGACTCTTTCTGCCAGGGTCAATATGATAGTTAAAATGGTGTGTGAATGATCTACCGGTACCAGTTTTATTATTTAAGACTGAAACAAAATGTTGTTTAATTTTTTTCCACTATTAATTTAAAATGCGAGACTATTTTAAAGCTACTAAAATACAGGAAAAGTTTAATTAATGTTTGAGGCATCCCTGAGTCTTCTTAGGAACTAGTCTTGTATGTAACTGAGCAATCTGCTTTTCAAAATACTTGAATTATGTAGATTGTTTAGCTTATTCTGTAGATTGTTTAGCTTATTCTGTAGATTGTTTAGCTTATTCTGTTGATTGTTTAGCTTATTATGTTGATTGTTTAGCTGATTGTGTAGATTGTTTAGCTTATTCTGTTGATTGTTTAGCTTATTATGTTGATTGTTTAGCTTATTCTGTTGATTGTTTAGCTTATTATGTTGATTGTTTAGCTGATTGTGTAGATTGTTTAGCTTATTCTGTTGATTGTTTAGCTTATTATGTTGATTGTTTAGCTTATTCTGTTGATTGTTTAGCTTATTCTGTTGATTGTTTAGCTTATTATGTTGATTGTTTAGCTTATTCTGTTGATTGTTTAGCTTATTATGTTGATTGTTTAGCTGATTGTGTAGATTGTTTAGCTTATTATGTTGATTGTTTAGCTGATTGTGTTGATTGTTTAGCTTATTCTGTTGATTGTTTAGCTTATTATGTTGATTGTTTAGCTTATTCTGTTGATTGTTTAGCTTATTATGTTGGTTGTTTAGCTGATTGTGTAGATTGTTTAGCTTATTCTGTTGATTGTTTAGCTTATTATGTTGATTGTTTAGCTTATTCTGTTGATTGTTTAGCTTATTATGTTGATTGTTTAGCTTATTCTGTTGATTGTTTAGCTTATTCTGTTGATTGTTTAGCTGATTGTGTAGATTGTTTAGCTTATTCTCTAGATTGTTTAGCTTATTCTGTTGATTGTTTAGCTTATTCTGTAGATTGTTTAGCTTATTCTGTTGATTGTTTAGCTGATTGTGTAGATTGTTTAGCTTATTCTGTTGATTGTTTAGCTTATAATGTTGATTGTTTAGCTTATTATGTTGATTGTTTAGCTGATTGTGTAGATTGTTTAGCTTATTCTGTTGATTGTTTAGCTTATTATGTTGATTGTTTAGCTTATTCTGTTGATTGTTTAGCTTATTATGTTGATTGTTTAGCTTATTCTGTTGATTGTTTAGCTTATTATGTTGATTGTTTAGCTGATTATGTAGATTGTTTAGCTTATTCTGTTGATTGTTTAGCTTATTATGTTGATTGTTTAGCTTATTCTGTTGATTGTTTAGCTTATTATGTTGATTGTTTAGCTGATTGTGTAGATTGTTTAGCTTATTCTGTTGATTGTTTAGCTTATTATGTTGATTGTTTAGCTTATTCTGTTGATTGTTTAGCTTATTATGTTGATTGTTTAGCTTATTCTGTTGATTGTTTAGCTTATTATGTTGATTGTTTAGCTGATTGTGTAGATTGTTTAGCTTATTATGTTGATTGTTTAGCTGATTGTGTTGATTGTTTAGCTTATTCTGTTGATTGTTTAGCTTATTATGTTGATTGTTTAGCTTATTCTGTTGATTGTTTAGCTTATTATGTTGATTGTTTAGCTGATTGTGTAGATTGTTCAGCTTATTCTGTTGATTGTTTAGCTTATTATGTTGATTGTTTAGCTTATTCTGTTGATTGTTTAGCTTATTATGTTGATTGTTTAGCTTATTCTGTTGATTGTTTAGCTTATTCTGTTGATTGTTTAGCTGATTGTGTAGATTGTTTAGCTTATTCTCTAGATTGTTTAGCTTATTCTGTTGATTGTTTAGCTTATTCTGTAGATTGTTTAGCTTATTCTGTTGATTGTTTAGCTTATTCTGTAGATTGTTTAGCTTATTCTGTTGATTGTTTAGCTTATTATGTTGATTGTTTAGCTTAATATGTTGATTGTTTAGCTTATTCTGTAGATTGTTTAGCTTATTCTGTTGATTGTTTAGCTGATTGTGTAGATTGTTTAGCTTATTCTGTTGATTGTTTAGCTTATTCTGTTGATTGTTTAGCTTTTTATGTTGATTGTTTAGCTGATTGTGTAGATTGTTTAGCTTATTCTATAGATTGTTTAGCTTATTCTGTACATTGTTTAGATTATTCTTTAGATTGTTTAGTTTAATCTGTAGATTGTTTTGAAATTGATTTCACGTCAAGATGTGTCCAGTTTCAATGCAAATCATTTCCAGTTGTCCTTATAAATGTCAGGTTCCACTCACTGAAATATGTCGATATGTCTTTCAGAAACATCAGCTTCAGTATTCAGTTTTCCTCAATCAGAACCGAAAAATGTTGTTGCCTTTTTATCAATAAAAAAAACACCTCATTTGAGGTCTCTCGCGTGCCATTGAAAGTTTAGCACGAGTGCCTTAGGTTGCCGACCCCTGTTCTAGAAAACAGGGTGCGATTGGAATTTCCGAAACAGAGTGTTTCAAGTTATCTAATAACAGAAATATTGAAGCAAGCGGGACATCTTAAAGCCTTTGCTTTGACTTTCCAGCAGGTGTCGACATTTATGGTATTCGATTCCATATTGCATGAGCAAGGACAATTACGTTCGTTTAGCGAAGACCCCCGCCAAACAGTTGCCGGCTTGTATTATTGATGCTTACGCCGGCCTTATCGATTCATTTGGCAAATATCGATTCCCTCTTTCAAGTATCGATTATTTTACTCTCTTGTGCAAGGCTTGTGTAAAATGTTCGGTAACAGTTCAACCGAAACACACTGAAAGTTTGAACAAAGTAAGATAAACAAATAACAAGAAAAAAATAGCAATACATAGCGTAGTGATGATGTAATCAATAACCTATTGAATGGTTTTAGTATTTGAATGTATTTGTTTGACGTTTGACTGTGGTTGAGTTCAAAGATTCCTTCGATGCCCCCAACATCAAGGGGGGACACGATTGTTGACCCTGTCGCATGGCAACCGCCATAACGCCAGGAGTGTTGTTCGCTTTGGCTTTATCTTCCGGATGCCACGTGACTTGCGCGGTGATGGCGAGTTCTGCTGTTGTGCTTTTGGTGCGTTGTTGTTTGAGTTTTCTTTAAAGGTCCATTTACCACTCTCACACGTAGACCACAGTTATACCTCTTTCAACATCAGCGTAGGACGCAATAATCTTCTTTATATAAGGAGCGTCTGTAATATATAAGAACAATTCCGTGAAGCCTCAGCTTGGCAGAAAGACCTCCAGAAGCTACTGTCTATAATTATGATGCCTATATGATGAATTATGTAGCCTTAACTTTTACTATGGTCTTAAAACGCAATTGTGTTGTTTTTTTTCGCACGGAAGTATGGAGTCTTTAAGTTTTCGTTGTGTTTCGGATTAATTTTAGACTGTGCGATGTGTTCTAACGTACACACATAACACACACACATACATTCGTGAATATCGATTCGAACACACTTTAACAAAAATAACATCATTTGCTGTAGACGTTAATTAAATAGTCGATGTAATATTAATTACTTTTTCCTAAATTACATGTATATCTAGATATTTCAAATTTTATTTGGTCACTTTATATTCACTATATTAATTATCTAAGGATTATCTAAGTATTTCTTTTATTATCTTTATAAATGTGATGTTTTACCGACCATGTTATTATACAGATAATTAGTGAGTTACAATTATCGATGACTAAATGGATTCATACACTTTAAAGATAGATAGATAAATAGATATATACATAAATACATAGATTATAAATAATGTACATAGATAGATATATGGGTAGATGATAAAGAGATGAATAGATATAATGTTTGATAGATAGACAGATGGATGAACAGATGGATAGTTACAGAAAGAGATGGATAGACATATAGATGAATATATATATATATATATATATATATATATATATATATATATATATATATATATATATATATATATATATATATATATATGATAGAAAGTTTGATAAATAGAAAGATACATTTAGGGATGGATATATTGATGGATAGATAGACAGATTGCTAAAAATATAGATAGATTGATAGATAAGACTTCGTCTAAAAACTATATAAAATATCTTAAAGTGTAATAAGAAAACAATACAAGAATTTAAATAGTGGATGTTATGATCACAGGTAAAAACACTATCCAATGCAAGAATTTTTACTATTTATGTTACTTTATATCAAACAACAGAACGTATGATTTGATATTATTTCGTAACAGTTTAAACGGAGTTATCTGATATCTGCAAAGTACTTATTTTTGTGTGATAAAAACAACAATACTTTAATTTGAAGAAAAGTTGATAGTGTTTGTAAATTAAAAAACAAAACCCCCCATCAAACGCAGTGGTCAATCCAAAGTTGTGCAGTGTCCTGGTCAATCCAACGTTGTGTAGTGTCCAGGTGACGGGGCCATGGGGTGCCTTCACTCCAAGAAGGTGGAGGAGAGCTACCTCCTGCAGAGCATGAGAGAGCACGAAAGGGGAATCAATGCCATGGCCGTCAGCGAGGACGGGTCAGTCCTGGCCACGGCAGGCGAAGACAAGACGGCCAGACTTTGGAGCACAAAGGTAAGCCTAGCCTAGCCTAGCCTAGCCTAGCCTAGCCTAGCCTAGCGCCTTAGTTGAATCACACCAAACGATCACAAAATATCATCGTTGTAAGGGGCTTCATTGTAACCCAAACGCTAGACGGCGTTTCGGTGACTTATGCTGTAAAACTAAAGACTATAATAAGATGGACCGCTTTCTATATTTTTAGTGCTTATATGTTCTATTTTCCGTGCGCAGCCAATAACGGTGTCTTAAATGACTCATACGGCTGCCTAAAGGTTTTGCTGTATACAACTTTCGATTGTAATTTTCTATTGTGAAAATTATAGCGATTAAAAAAAGGAAGTGTACAATAGAAAAGGGAATCGGGAATTCCCGAAAAAAAATAATTCCAGTCATCAAATAGCAGAAATATTAAAGCAAGCTGTCCATCTTATTATAGTCTTTGGTAAAACTAAGCCTTGTTGAGAAGGAGTCTCAAAAGGCTGTTTAAAACACTGGTCTATAAAAAATGGATTGGGCCCCGAAAATATATTATTGAAGCAAAATTATTTTGCTTTCACATTTTTTTCATTTATCTATAAAATTATATTTTCTAAACACTGACCTGTAAATATATTTCAAATGACTTAGACTTTCGTTTTTATCGTATCTTTTTGTTATAATTATTGATAGATAATTCCTATAACTCGTTTAAATGGATAAGTGAATAGTGTGAATGATGGTCTCAATTCTAGCCTAAATTTGCTCACACAAATTAAATATGGAGGCGCTATCCAATGGGCCGTATTGCTGCTGAGAGTTAACACCCTTGCCCATTTTACAATTACGGTATATAAGATTGACTTGTATAAGGGGCAAGGGTGTTAACTCTCAGCAGCAATCTTTACAATTACGGAATATAAGATTGACTTGTTTAAGGGGCAAGGGTGTTAACTCTCAGCAGCCATACGGCCCATTCCATTATTTTTATATATTAGTGATGTAAAAGTACTTTAAATAATTGAAGAAAAACATTCCAGCCACCCAAAATTAAGTCATGAAATGAGTTTAGGAGAGGTATTTGAAAAAAAAAATGTGGCAATTATCATTGTAAAATTGACTTAAATTACAGTGATATTTTGCTTCATTTTATAAATTATTTTTTTACATTTCCTGCATAAAATCAGCGAAGGTGTATGCATCGCTCTTTTTTTTTCATTTTGATGATTTCATTTCTTACATATTTAACAATTTTGTAATGATAAAATGAATCAATAATAATAGGTTATAATAGATTTATTCTTACCTTATCTTTTTTTTAAATTAGTAATGCAATCCATTATCTGCATATTATAAATATTTCACCGTATATCACCACTTTATTTCAATAGAGTAGCTATGCACATTTTGTATTCCTCTTTATGTTATTGCTAAATATGATGCAAAATAAAGTAGTAATAGTTTCAATAATCATGGTTATTTATATAGCGCTTCTGTCCATGCTATTAAATTTAGCATGCACAGTATGCTCTAGAACAGGGGTCGGCAACCTGAGGCACGCGTTCCAGACTTGGCACCCACAGTAATTCTCAGTGGCACGCGAGAGACCCCAAAAAGGCAATTCAAATCTCTTCTAAAAGAAATTAGAGCAAGATGACTTATAAGCTTTGGGCACGCTGAATGAATTAGAAATCCTATTTCAGCAAACTTTTATTAAAAGGTTGCCGACCCCTTCTCTAGATGCTTATTACGTCCACTATGCCCACAATTCCTATAGGGTCGAAAGTCTAGAACCCAGGCCGTTTTGTAGACAGCCCGGTTAACTAACCACAGGACCAACCTGCGGTGATCTAACCGCAGGACCAGCCTTTCTCTCGAGTCTAAATTTAAAGGACTTTATAAAACGTCACCATGTATGCTATGCCATGACTTTCACAAAGTTTGCTTTAATCTATCACTGTGACGATCAGTGTTTCCTGCCTTTCCAGACCGAACAATGTGAGTGCATCGGAGTTCTGAGGGGTCACACCGACTACCTGAACTGCATCCTGATCGAAGACTGCTTCGTGCTGACCGGAAGTGCGGATAAGACCATGCGGAAGTGGGACGTCGGCACGTGCGAATGCCTGCTGGTGCTGACCGGACATTCCAGTGTTATTTACAGGTGAGTTGTATCTACGGGCCTGTTTTAGAACTGGGGAGTCTTTGGAACTAGTGTGTAATGATGTAATGAGCATAAGTAGATGCTACTAGATGTTCTGTTGTTTGTTGTTGTTTTTTTTTGTTATTTGTTGTTGTTTTTTTGCGATTATAACTCTGAACTAAGGTCAACACAAAAATAAATATTTGTATTCTTTTAAGATTATTTTATTCAACAATAAAACAAATATTTGTATTCTTTTAAGATTATTTTATTCAACAATAAAACAAATATTTGTATTCTTTGAAGATTATTTTATTCAACAAAAAAACAAATATTTGTATTCTTTGAAGATTATTTTATTCAACAATAAAAGAAATATAAAATATCATCAAGAGGCTTGTCAAAATACATCATGAGTCCAAATATGTAGAAATAGCTATTCGAATGAAAAATCACGACTGGTATATGAGAGACTATCTTGTATTAAAGAGGTTTAGCCTTAGGCCTTAAGTAAAGTACCCGTCAGAACAAATTCATCAACTGGCGTACCGAAGGTTCTGGATTTCAAATCCTGATGAAGGCTAGGATTTTTTTTCCTGTACTTGAGGGTGTCCCCGAGTCTACCCAGCTCTGATGAGTACATGACTGTAGTTGAGGTAAAGGCGGCTGGGCATTGTGCGGGCCACACATCCCCAAGTATGCCGTGGCCACTGAAGCTGGTGAACCCTGCTTCACCGGCCCTATGAGGTTTGGCCTTGGACTATTTTTAATACTCTGGTCTCTAGCCTCAGAACTTGAGAACCATGGTATTCGAAATTGGACTCGATGTTAGACTTGCAAATATACATGTGGAACTCGAGACTCTCACATTGGGAGATCAAAGGTTAAACCCACTGATCTATAAAAAAAAAGAATCCAATGGGTCCGGAAAAAGCCTTTTAACGTGACTTTCAAATATCTATAAAATTAGATTTCTTAAACATTGACCTGTTAATACATTTCAATTGACTTACATGTTTTTTTTATCATGTAAATTTGTTTAAATTATAAATGGTTTTTTCCTATATCTCGCTCATAGGGAAAAGTGAATAGTGTAAATAGTGTAGTCAATTCAAGCCTCAATGTGCAAATATAAATGTATTATGGAAATGTACTATAGATCAGTGGTTAAACCAAATAGTTCATACATTCTCCATTTCTTCCCAACTTTAGACACACATTATTGAAATAAGACATCTATAGCTCTCTCTCTCTCTCTCCCTCACCCTCTCTCTCTTTCTCTCTCTATGTCTCTCTCTCTTTCTTTTTTTATCTCTCTCTTTCTCCTCTCTATCTCTCTCGTTTTCCCTCTCTCTCTCTCTCCCACTTTCTGTGTTCTCATTTTTCTTTCGTTCTCTACCCTTTTTATCTCGCCCAATAGCCCTATTTACTGACTAATGAATCGAATATTTTACAAACATTAAAAATGACGTACAGACTTCACCTTTTGCTATATCTCTCTAAATTTCTCTTTAAATATTTTTAAATCTCTATAAAGTTATTCTAAATTTAGCTAAATATCTCTCTGAATTTCTCTAAATCTCACTTTGCATGTCTCAAAATCTTTCTAAATTGCTGTAAATCTCTCTAATTCTCTATAAATCTCTGTATAAATCTCTGTATAAATCTCTGCATAAATCTCTCTAAAAATCTCTCTATAAATATCTCTATAATCTCTGTATAAATCTCTGTATAAATCTCTGTATAAATCTCTGCATAAATCTCTCTAAAAATCTCTCTATAAATATCTCTATAATCTCTGTATAAATCTCTGTATAAATCTCTCTATAAATCTATCTATAAATCTCTCTATAAATCTATCTATAAATCTCTCTATAATCTCTCTATAAATCTCTCTATAAATCTCTCTATAAATCTCTCTATAATCTCTCTATAAATCTCTCTATAAATCTATTTATATAAACTATCTTTGTCTTCTTCCAGAATGATCTGCACGGGAGACTTCATCTTCTCCAGCTCCTACGACAGAACCGCCAGAGCCTGGGACTTCGACACCGGGGAGTGCGTCCGGGTATTCCGGGGCCACAAGCGGGGCGTGTACCCGCTCATCTTCATCCCGGCGGACCAGGAGGACGAGGAGGAGCTGGAAATCGGAACCGCCAAGGACATCCTCATCACCGGTTCCGCGGACTTCACGGCGAGAACCTGGAACTTCGAGACGGGGCAGCTGATGAAGGTCATGAAAGGTCACACTGGCGCCATCACGTGCATGTCCGTGGATCCCACCGGGCACGTGCTTTTCACCGGAAGTACGGATTTTACCATTCGAAGCTGGAATTTGTACAAAGGTTCTCAGTTGAAAATGTTTGAAGGACATCAGGGATCCGTCATCTGTATGACAGTAAGTATATCTTTGTGGCAGAATATGTTACCTGTATGACAGTAAGTATAACTTTGTGACAGAATGTGTCATATTGATAATAGTTGATAATGCCAGGTTGAATGACAATAAAATTGTGTGACAGTAAATATTTTTTTCATATCAGTGTCATCTGTAAGTGCACTAAATATCATCTGTATGACAGGAAATGCCATTGTGTTTATCAGTAGATGTCATCTGCATGAAAGTAGTTGTCAGCACTGTTGCACTAAATTTCGTCTGCGCGACAGTAAGTGTTACTTGTATGACAGTAAATGTCATCGGTAAGATAGTACCCGTCAGCATAGTGGCAGTAGGTTTGGTATGTGTGCAATGCGTGAAAGTTAGCGTCCCTATGAGCTTCCTAAATATCAAACCATTGATGTCCAAATCATCAATGGTAAACCCATTTCTTATTAATCCTACTACTTTCGATCCATTTATTGAAAATCTCGTTTAATGGCATTTCATTACATTCACATCCGTTATATTTTTATTGTTTTTTAAACCAATTACAATTGATCCATCTAACTACAATCCGATCAATTTATTTCTACTACATTGAAATGTATTACAATAAAACCTATTTGCATTTTAAAGTAAGTTATTCCATACTTAACCATCTACATTTTTCTCCTTATTTTGTATCGCTCCCCGTGAAGCATAAGGCAGCAACAAAGTTCCGCCAGACCTCCCTCTCCTGGGCGAGCCATCTGATTTCATGCCATGTTTTATTGGTGGCCTTTGTTTCCTCGTCCATTGTTCTCCTCCACGTTCCCATTGGTCTTCCTCTTCGCCTTTTTCCTGATGGTGTCCATTTCAATGCACTGATTGGAAGCCTCTTTTTGTCCATGTGGAGGATGTGACCCTGCCATCTCCATCTTCTTATCTTCATTTCTTCGATAATGAAGTTTATTCTCGTTCTATTGCGAACTTCACTGTTGGATATGTGGTCTTCCCGTTAATCTTTAGTATCTTTTTCCTTCAGACCCCCTAAAGTGGTTTTCGATTTTGGTATTGGTCTTCCAGGTCTCTGCAGCATAGAGATGGACTGAGCGTACATTTGACTTGTATAGTTTCAGTTTTGTTCTTAGTTACAGAGAGGATGACTTCCATATTTTTCCCAGTTTGTTGAAGGCCTGAGCTGCCATAACTAGTCTACATTTAGTCCAATGATATATCTGCTCATTACATTTTACACCAATATAAGTTTGACAACTATACTAAGAACAATTATATTTCAATTATTGGAGCGGCAGCAGTTTAGATTGTCGTACTGAAATTCCTGGGTTAGAATCCTAGTAAAGGCTAGGATTTGTTCTCGGGACTGGAGCCTACCCAGCTCTGATGGGTACCTGAAATTTGTAAGAGTCAAGTAAAGTTGGCCAGGCATTTTACTGTCCATACATCGCAAAGTATGTCGTGGCCACAGAGACTGGTGAACGATGATTCACTGAACCTATGATCAGTTATGTCCGACGAGTACTTTACTTATTCATATTAGAACAATCTTATTTTAAACAATCATATATTTAAAAAGAAGATTTCAACCAATCAGAATTGTGAACTAGCCATATTTCTGCTCATTTCCATTGGTCCAAATAATATATGACTTAAACGCTTATCTTTACTTGTTATGAACAGATATACAAAAAAATCAAGAGTAATACCAATAGTTATATAATAATAGTCCATAATGTAGTATTAATACATAAGGCATTAAACTTGTATTTTGAAATACAACCCAATAACAACAACTGTTGCAATGCTCAGATAAACATAAGGACAAAAACACTTTCCTTGTCCCTTATGTGAGAACAAATGCATATAAGTACTCGATTGGCATTCGGGCATGGAATGGGTTGCCTGAACAAACCTGGAAATCCAGTAACTTAACATCATTTAAAAAATTAACAAAAATGCAAGCCTAGACTCGGACCACGGATGAGCATAGGACGCAATAATCTTCTTTATAGAAGGAGCGTCTGTAATATAAGATAAAATAAAGATTTTGGGTTTATGTTCAACTTTATAATTCATTCAATTTGTTCGTTGATCGTACACCTGTTAGAGAAGGGAGACAACTTTGACAGTGTTTAACCTTATTTGTTTCCCATAGGAAACATACAAATAGTAAAACACTGCGATAAATGTTCTTTGAAAGTAAATTTTACATACATATTTTATGACAATGAAAAAAAAAAAACAGCCCTACTGCTAATCGATTTTCAAAAATCGAACTCGTAAGATGAAATCGATTCTTAGCACCGCAAATATCGCTGCTGAGGATCGTGGTGTACCTGATTGATTGAAGTATTCCACTGTCAAACCTTCGATATCATCGACACTGGGCGGCCATCTAGGTCATGACAAAGTACCCTTCGGACCAAATTGATCATAGGGCCGGTGGAGCGGCGTTCACCAGTTTCTGTGGCCTCGGCATATTAGGTGATTGTGTGGCCCTCACAATGCACAGCCGACTTTACTTTACACCAACTAAGGTCAGGTACCCAACAGAGCTGGGTAGACTCAGAGACACCGTCCAGACCCTCAGAAAAAATCCTAGCCTTGACCAGGATTCGAACCCAGGACCTACGGTACGCCAATCGAACGCGCTGCCGCTCGGCCACTGTACACCATATTATTTTACATAATATCGTATTAAATGGCAACTTCGTCAATCTATTGTTTCATCTTACGCTTGTACGTTTGAGATCTGTTAATTCAAAAGAGAAAATTAGACAAGACGTTACAATACAACAATACTTTTAGAAGCGATGACACAGTGCAACATAGTGGAGAAAACGCGACAGTACAACGAAGGTCTGTAGATGCAAGGTCAAAAAGAAAGAAATATTTTTTGATTAATAAAATTCTCAGGGCATGAAATTTGTGTAAATATTGACAAGTCTTAAATGAGGTGTGACCTTTTCAAATGGATGAGGTCATGAACATCCGGTGACATTTATCGCCATTTTCGTAAACAAAAAACATGCTTTCGGTAGTGTTTGACAATTGATTTCAACCTCGACGGCCAGCTCTGGTCTTTTAGAAATATACAAAGGATACAGGATTAGTTATGAGAAAACCATTTTTACCATCAAAAGTTAGCAGACGATAATTAATACTCAAAGTGTTAGTCGCGTTAGGTTAAATTTACCTTTTTGGTTAATAAAATAAATTAGTCAAGAAAGGCCTTTTCTTGTTTATTGAAAACAAAATGCGTCAATTCATAAAAACAAATAACGAAAATTATTTTGCATTAAGCAATAAGTTTGATATTATCAAAAGGTGATTTTGTACTTCTGACTTTCACAATACATCGTTTTCTTTTGTAAACATGTTTTGGAAATGAAATAAATTGTAATCCGCAACAAATTTTCGTACAACCAGTAACCCAGAACACAGACATGTTTCGAATCAAATGATCGAATTCGACCGGAAATGTTTTTAAGTCGACCTATTATGCATGCATAATCGTTAAGACGTGTCCATAGTTAACAAAATCGGGAACAAGTCTTAATACGTTATTTTTATAAAATCGACACATCCTAAAAAAGTAGCAAATTAGATGCTCAATAATTTGTAGGGACAACGCGCAGTGTGCGATTTACCATTAGGTGGAAAATGTCACGATACAATACTTTTATATGGGAACAATGTCTGAATACAATACTTGGATATAAAAACAATGTCTAAATACAATACTTGGATATAGGGACAATGTCTGAATACAATACTTTGATAAAGGGACAAAGTCTGAATACAATACTTTGATATAGGGACAATGTCTTGGATTTAGGGACATGGTCTGAATAAAATACTTGGATTTAGGGACAATGTCTGAATACAATACTTGGATTTATGGACAATGTCTTAATACAATAAATATATGGATATAGGGACAATGTCTGAATACAATAAATAAATGGATATCTGAATGCAATATGTAGATATAGGGACAATATCTGAATACAGTACTTGGATTTAGGGACAAAAATTGTAATTTGTAAAATTTGTAATTTAGGGACTATATCTGAATACAATAAATTAAAGAAATAAAATGTCCTAATATAATAAACGAATGAGCACAATGTTACAACACAATGCATTTATTGGTAGAAAATATCCGTATATCTTGTACCCTTAAAACCAGGATTTTTGTCGAGGTCTGGCTGAAATTTTTGTATTTTAAACTTATACCAAACTTTTACGCGAATCGCTCTATATTTATAATGTCTTAAATATTAAAACACACACACACACAAACGAACGAGCCTGCGGCTCTTATGTAAAGCTCGTAACAATGATAAAAAGAGTGGATCAAAGAGAGGTGGCACACCTTAAACCTTGTCCGATACTAGCTACCCTTGTGCACGCCAATAGGGCGTCAACCCATCAAATAATTGCCATCCACAAAATGTGTCTCTACTGTAAAGCGAGCTTTACCAATTAAAAGGATGTAAGGAGTCTTAGCCCTAAGTGTTAAACAATCTTTTGTTCTTTGACAAAGGGACAATATTTCTATAACATTGCTTCGCACACATATTTTTGACTGCCACTGGACATCGTGATCTGTAGATACAAATAGGCACGGATTGATTCAATCGTCGTTTTTTTTTCTCGCGTTTCAGCAGCGTAAAATAATGTTTTCCTCACTGTCAGGTGGGGGGTGGGTTTAGCCCCCATAAGCCACACCCCCCTAAGCTTCGCCCCTGACCATGAACAGTAAGGGACAAACATAACTTTTAATATTATATGTTTTTACTACTTTGTTTGTTTTTTCCCAAACAGGTAGTTAACAAAATCATCTACAGCGGAAGTTCCGACCACACGGGAAGGGCGTGGGTGGCAGAGTTCGGGGACTGCACTCGGATATACAAGGGCCACAAACACACTGTCAGCGTCATCAAGGTGTACGAAGGAATGGGTGAGTCTCACAAGCTGCGCCCTCATCCACCTGGGGGATGGGGGGGGGTCAAAAATAATACCTATCAAGAGTTTTAGTTTATATTTTATTTAGTTATCTGACGTGAAGGTGCCTAACTATTAAGTTAATGTGATGTGTGGAAGTCTTTAAAAGTGTCAGTCCACAATTGTTGCACTTTTTTATTTCTTGTTTTGTGTGTATTGTTTTCAAAATTATTTAAAAATCGCAAATGTGACGGTTACGCTACTGACTATGCCCTTTAGCAGAACATTGTTTTTCTAGATAGAGTGAGTGGGTCTACGCTAAAATAAAAACAAACCTTGGACTGCAATAGATAATTCTACCAAAATAGTTACTTTGCTTATACCAAAGACTATAATGAGATGGACCGCTTGCTTTAACATTTCTGCTATTTGATGACTCGAATGACTTCTTTTCGGAATTCCCGATTCCCTTTTGTACTGTGCACTTCCGTTTTATTTAATCGCTATGATTCTCTCAATGAAAAATTAAAATTAAAATCGAAAGTTGTATACAGTGAAAACATTTAAGTCAACGTAGGAGCGTAGAAGTCATTTAAGACAGCGTTATGGAATGCGCACGGAAAAAGAACTCATAACCTCTAAAATAGAGCAAGCGGTCCATCTTACTATAATTTTTGCTTATACATAAAAGATTAACCCCATGCCGGTAACGTCTATGGCGGCTCATGGAACTCTATAGTTACTTTGTTTATCTTTTCATTAAAAAGAAACAACAACTGCCATCTTCTAAAAAAAATAAAAACTTCTAAACAGTTGACAAATTGTATGTTTGACAATTTTCTTTTTTTTTTCAAACCAACGTTGATGTTAAAGTCTGAAAAACTTTTTTTCTTTGGAACAAAAATTGATTTTTGTAGCTTGCCAGTCGATTGTGTCAAAAGTCTTTTTTTTTATCTCAGCAAGATAAATATCGATTGTTAAGAAATCGTTAACTGCAACAAAAGACGATGTCAGTACAATAGCAATTTAAATATGTATGTACTTATCGTTTGTTTCTTTTGAGTAAGCACTCGATTTTGCAAGTAGTCCGAAAAATGAATTTATGACAACTAAGGGTTTCCGTAGAATTGGGGAAAACAAACAAAAAACTATATAACTCTAAAATGTAATAGTATTGTTTAAGTACGATGTTTTATAGTTATCAGTTATTCTATTATCATTTCTTTGGATTAGGATTTCTTTTTTTTTTTTTCGGCACTAAATCTACAAATTCTTTTGACTAGTCAAGAGCTTTTAAATTTTTCTCTAAATATTGACGGAGGCATAAATGGTCTTCATCGAGTAACGGAACAGCCCCCCCCCCTTTTTTTCTCATCACAACTCAACCCGCCCTCTGCATAAGAGATGAATGTTGCCATTTTTAAAGTTAATCTCTGACATAGCAAATTAGTCAAGAAATAAAAAGAAAAGAAATTAAGTCAACAGCGTTCGTTAAATAAAAATGACCAACAATTGTCAAATGGCTGACCGTTTGTCCACTCTTTGGGAGGTTTGGCCGTAGGCCATTGCGATTCGTAACAATGTAGGTAAAGGTTAAGAAAGGTTCGCCAATTCTGTCCCATAACAATAGGTCGTATTGTTCTTGATAAATGTCATTTGACATTTCAGTAAGCATAGAATCTAACTTTTGAGGCTTAAAAGTCATTTCATTTTATTTTTAAGCTATTTGATATATTAAGTGTATTAATTTTTTTGTTTTTTTATTGTATCAAGAGTTTAACGTTTTGTATTTAAAAGTAAATCACTACTATTTATCTTATGTTTTTTTTGTATGGCTACATTTTAGAAAGTTATTGACTTTTCATTAATATATATTTCATCTTTGCGTAAGTTGCGTCACTGTGACGTGAACATCACCTGGATTTATTTCCCCTGTGATGGTGTATCTGTTTGTCCCTCCCCTTCTTTCAATTACTTGTCACGGTTTGACAGATCATAAAAGTCACATAACGCCACGCCGATGACACGTTAAAGTCACACCAATATTACACCAATATCACACCAATATCACACCAATATCACACCAATATCACACCAATATCACACCAATATCACACAAATATAACACCAATATCACACCAATATCACACCAATATCACACCAATATCACACCAATATCACACCAATATCACACCAATATCACACCAATATCACACCAATATCACATCAATATCACACCAATATCACACCAATATCACACCAATATCACACCAATATCACACCAGTGTCACAAAACCAAACTGCATGAATTCACACGAATATTTTTTATTTCGTCTTTTTTCACGGCGTCACCTTTTGTTTGTTTTTTGTTCTTTGTGTGTTTGAAGTGGTCACGGCATGCGGAGACACAATGGTCCGAGTGTTCGACGCCAAATCCGGCACACTCAAGAGGACGATGAAAGGTCACACCAGCACGGTCACTGCCATGCAGGTCAATATACTCACCAATTTTAATTTGTTGTTGTTTTTTGTTGTTGTTGTTGTTTTTTATGCTTAATTGAGCTTTAGGGGGGGGGGGGGAGACATATTTTTATATCGTGTATGATTTATTGCAAATCTCACTGTGTGTACGCACCCCCCCCCCCCTCAATTTACAATTATTGTGTTGGCAAACTTTACTTTTTGGCCACCAACCCTCACACTATGTATTTCCCCACTCCCTCCCTCTGGGACGACACCTCTGTCAACATTTTCATACGTCATAATCAAGCTGCCTATCTTTATACAGGTTTTGTTTTTGCCCCCAACAGATATCGATATTAACAATAGTATCGATTCCTAACTCATATGGATCTAAAACTCAGAATGGTATTGAAAACGTCGATAATCAAACATTAAATATAACAGACATCTAAAATATAAAAAAAATAAAAAACCAGTCTTTCCAGCCTTTGCTTTGTGAACTAAACAGAAGTGTATCGATTCTGTAAAATAATAATATATCGGCGTCTCTAGCAACATGTCCTGGGTTCTAGTTTCGCTAGCCTTTATTTCTTTCTTAGTATGGAATTTATTTATTTCTACACTGACCAGGGGTGGGGAGGCGGGGGGGGGGATTGGGAAAAATATATTGATAGGGCCGGTGAAGCAGCGTTCATACGTTTTTGTGGCCACGGCTTACTAGGGGATTGTCTGCCAGAACAATGACCAGCTGCCTTTACTCTATCCCCACAGGGACACCCTCCACACCCGGGAACAAATCTTAGCATTCACCAGGGTTTGGACCCAGGACATTCGGTACGCCAGCCGAACGGCCGCTGAGTCCCTTAGACTAGATAAAGTTAAGATGGAAACAAATTTATAAATCTAACAACAAGTGTAATTTATTGATCAGCATATAAATCTAACAACAAGTGTAATTTATTTATCAGCATAAAAATCTAACAACAAGTGTAATAATTTATTGATCAGCTAAACAGATTTTATCTATGTTGCATGTTGTGTTGTCACAAAGGATACGTTGTTTTACTATCTCAATTAATTTTCCCAATTATATATTGGCTGTCAATGATGTGTATAACTTTCAACATATCATCATAACTTTTTAGACATTTTGTATTCATGTCACTTCTTGTTTTCCTCTCTGAGCTTATAAAACCCAGTGCTGTGTTGACCCTTGCACTTTGTTTCCATTGGTTAATTGTATTTTTTTAACATGATAATAAAAATCTCTATTATTTTATTAAAACTTGGGCCTAACCGATTAGAATTTTTCAACCAAGTACCGAATCCGAATGTATGAATTAGACTATTTGCCGAATCCGGGTATGAATCCAGACTTAGCGGCGATTTCGGAGTTTAGTTTTGAGAATTATGCAAACCATATTCTGTTAATAATATGCAGTGGCGTAGCTAGAGATTTGGGGGCCCTCCTTAAAAAAAATTTTTTGGCTCCTCCTTTAGGGCCCCCCCTCAAGTAAGGGCCCGGGAAGACTTTCGAATTTGCACCCCCCTCCCACTCCCCTAGCTACGCCACTGATAATATGCTACACAATTTGTTATGCCTCATTACATGCTGACTTGCAACAATAACAGGAAGTTATAATTTTAACGAAACTGATTTAGTCCAGAATTTTATATGTGTGCTTATTATTTTACGCCGATTCTAATGATAAATTCTTTGATTCAATGCTTCCCAAGTAATCAGTTTCTATAAATGTAAATTGTTCCCATGTATAAGGAACCATATATTTTGTAAACAGAGTTGTGAGTACTTAATTATTTGTGAATTCTCCTAGTAAGACAAGCATATATATATGTGTAGAGGAGATTACAACATAGTGTATGTTCAAAACTGTGTATAACTTTAACAAAACATTTGAACATATACATATGTTGTTTATGTTGTTTCTTCACCTTGACCCTTGATTGGTAACAATGTAAGCATATTATAGCTTGAGTTCGCATTGCTTAATGACTTGACTTAATCTCTAGTGTCCCCATTGGAGAAAATGGCCGTAATTACAATTCTCTATCTGTATCGACGGCTCACATCAGTTGCGTCCATGTGATGCCGGCAGCCTTTGCCTCGAAGACAGCAGACCATCTCCAAGTCCACCTTGGTCTGCTCACTTTATCTCTTCCCCTGTGGGTTCCAGTCCAGCGCCTGCCACATCGCCCTCTGGTGGTCTTCTCCATCCGAACTTCCGTCTTCCATTGTTTATCTTCCTTATGTCCGAATGCATCTACCTCTGTTTCATCTCCTGGATGATGCGCCCATTTATTTGGTTATTTGTTTGTTCGTTCGTCAGTCTACACAGCTTGCGGGGACGGACAGGTGAGGTGTTTTCACTCAAGAACGGCGACTCTGCTCAAATCATTTATCGGTCAACAGTCCTCGGTGACTGCCCTTGAGGTAGAGGATCCATTTTCTTTTATCTACTTGGCTGTTCACAGTTTGATCACAGATTCACAATTAATTTTCTTCCATTTATCTTTCACTCACCTTCACATCAACCCAGTACCCCTTTCTTAAATTATTGCCTTTTCAAACTCTTTAGGATTATAGCCCAAACAATTTGGCTTCTTCTACACATCATCTTACCCCTCAACGTTTCGCATTGCAAAAAAAAAAAAAATTAGATGCTAGATTTCAAGATGTTTCTCATAGCATATCGGCCAAACTCTGGCACCAAAACTTCATGTCTTTAATTGCGGTGTAACATTGACTGTTTCTATAACCATAAATTATGTCATAGATATAAGGATACCAGGTCGACCTAATTTTAATATAGTGATAAAAATAATAAACCAGTAACAACCGATTTAGAGCAGATCTGGATTAGACGTTTGTTAATGTAGGCCTACATATTTAAATATTGACAAAATCACCCGTGGCTAAAAAAAAAAAGTATCCCGTCGGATCGAACTGATCAACAGGACCAGTGAAGCAGCGTTGACCAGTAGTTAACAGCTCATAAAAACTATGCTTCGTCCGTTTTAGATTTTCTTTATTAAATGTATTTTTAATAGTATCCCTTATTACCAAATTGATCAATAGGACCGGTGAAGCAGCGTTTACCAGTTTCTGTGGCCAGGGCATGCTACGTGATTACGTGGCCAGCACAATGCACAGCCGCCTTTACTTTACCCCAAACTAAGGTCAGGTACCCATCAGAGCTGGGTAGACTCAGGGACATCCTCCAGTCCCGGGAGCAAATCCTAGCCTTCATCAGGATTCAAACCCAGGATCTTCGCTAAGCCACCCGAACGCGCTGTCGGCTCGGCCTCCGTGCCACATAACCAAGTATCTTAACCTGGTGAATGAGGCCAATTAGTCGAACACTCTACAGTTGTGCACTTTAATAATAATTTATATGTTGCCGCTTAAGGTTTGAAAAAAATCAAAAGGTTAAAAAAAAAACATTTATTGATTTCTATTTTTTTTTACAAATGTACCACGCGTTTGGCAAGACTTAGCGGATCTACGAAACAGACAAATCAAAATACGTTTCAATCAGTCATATTTATTATTTGAAAGTGGCTATCTTTCCATTAGCAATTAAAAGGAACACTTAAATTTAAAGGTTAGAAGCTTTAAAGGATTCAGAATTTAGTAGTAATGGAAGCATTTTACCGACTTCGGGAGGCTGTTCCCGAAAGGTTATTTCAACTCTGACAGATAGTTTTGCTAGTCGCATAAGTCACTAAGTCCAGTGAAAATGTTGGACGATTAGTGACTTAACCGAAGGTCCTTGGATCGAATCCTGGTGAAAGCTGGTATTTCTTTCCCCGGGTCTGGGGGTTGTCCCTGTGTCTACTCAGCTCTTATAGTTACCTGACTTTAGAGTGAGTAAAGTAAAGGCGGCTGGGTATTGTGTTGGCCATACAATCCACTAGCATGCCGTGGCCACAGAAACTGGTGAACGCTGCTTCACCAGCCCCTATAGATCAATTAGCTCCGTCGGGATACTTTACTTAGCGACTTACTAATAAGCCTTTAACTATTAATAAAGTTATAGTATCTATACTTTTAGCCGAAAAAAGGACAACACAAAAGAAATGAAACACAAAGTATTTTAAAAACAGTGTATTTTGTTTGGTGGGTTCTTTTTTTTTTGTTAGTTGGTTGAATAGACCAAGAATGAAATATCGTGACGGGCACAAATAATAAAAACAAAAAGAAAGAGAGAATCGATTCTTTTTTTTTGTCAGATGGTATTTTCGGTACGTCACTTGATTCGATCGATACCAAGGGACACTGTGCGAATACAGAAAATCGATATAATCGATGGCTTCATCTGTCTGGAATGGTGGTGACGGTCGTCCGTATGAGTGTGTATGCTGTGTGAATGAATGATGCATCACAGTACTGACTGACCACGCATTACAGTGCTGAGTGACCACGCATTACAGTACTGACTGACCACGCATTACAGTACTGACTGACGATACATTACAGTACTGAATGACCACACATTACAGTACTGACTGACCACGCATTGCAGAATTACAGTACTGACTGACCACACATTACAGTACTGACTGACCACACATTACAGTACTGACTGACCACACATTACAGTACTGACTGACCACACATTACAGTACTGACTGACCACAAAATACAGTACTGACTGACCACACATTACAGTACTGACTGACCACGCATTACAGTACTGACTAACCACGCATTACAGTACTGACTGCCCACGCATTATTGTACTGACTGACAAAGAATTACAGTACTGACTGATCACGTATTACATTACTGACTGACCACACATTACAGTACTGACTGACCACACATTTCAGTACTGACTGACCACACATTACAATACTGACTGACCACCCATTACAGTATTGAATGATCGCATGTCTAAATTAAAAGCAATATGCTTGAATCACTAGGTCTATTCTTAGTTTATTATTGTTTTTCATCATTGATCTGCTGTAAAAAAGATCCCCCCCCCCCCGACTGCCTGAATTACCGAGAGCGGATGAGACTAGACAACCATTAGTACTTGTCCTGCACGGAGATGTCTTCAGATAAATAATCAGTTAGATAAAAATATTATATATATATATATAACTTGGATTTGGTTTCAATAACCGAAGTGACGTCTATGTAATCGTTGAACAGCCCATCGGATTGGTTTCAATAACCGAAGTGACGCTTACGTAATCTTTGAAATGCCAATTGGATTGTGTCTCAATAACCGAAGTGACGCCTATGTAATCATTAAAATGCCAAATGGATTTTGTCTCAATAACCGAAGTGACGCCTATGTAATCATTAAAATGCCAAATGGATTTTGTCTCAATAACCGAAGTGACGCCTATGTAATCATTGAAATGCCAAATGGATATTGTCTCAATAACTGAAATGACGCCTATGTAATCCTTGAAATGCCAATTGGATTTTGTCTCAATAACTGAAATGACGCCTATGTAATCATAGAAATGCCAAATGGATATTGTCTCAATAACCGAAGTGACGTCTATGTAATACTTGAAATGCCAATTGGATTTTGTCTCAATAACTGAAATGACGCCTATGTAATCCTTAAAATGCCAATTGGATTTTGTCTCAATAAACTAAGTGACGCCTATGTAATCCTTAAAATGACAATTGGATTTTGTCTCAATAAACTAAGTGACGCCTATGTAATCCTTGAAATGCCAATTGGATTGTGTCTCAATAACCGAAGTGACGCCTATGTAATCCTTGAAATGCCAATTGGATTTTGTCTCAATAACCGAAGTGACACCTATGTAATCCTTAAAATGCCAATTGGATTTTGTCTCAATAAACTAAGTGACGCCTATGTAATCCTTGAAATGCCAATTGGATTTTGTCTCAATAACCGAAGTGACACCTATGTAATCCATAAAATGCCAATTGGATTTTGTCTCAATAACCGAACTGACACCTATGTAATCCATGAAATGCCAATTGGATTTTGTCTCAATAAACGAAGTGACGCCTATGTGATCCTTGAAATGCCAATTGGATTTTGTCTCAATAAACGAAGTGACACCTATGTAATCTTTGAAATGCCAATTGGATTTTGTCTCAATAACCGAAGTGACGCCTAGGTAATCTTTGAAACGCCAATTGGATTTTGTCTCAATAAACGAAGTGACACCTATGTAATCTTTGAAATGCCAATTGGATTTTGTCTCAATAAACGAAGTGACACCTATGTAATCTTTGAAATGCCAATTGGATTTTGTCTCAATAAACGAAGTGACACCTATGTAATCTTTGAAATGCCAATTGGATTTTGTCTCAATAAACGAAGTGACACCTATGTAATCTTTGAAATGCCAATTGGATTTTGTCTCAATAAACGAAGTGACACCTATGTAATCTTTGAAATGCCAATTGGATTTTGTCTCAATAACCGAAGTGACGCCTATGTATTCCTTGAAATGCCAATTGGATTTTGTCTCAATAACCGAAGTGACGCCTAGGTAATCCTTGAAATGCGAATTGGATTTTGTCTCAATAACCAAAGTGACACCTATGTAATCCTTGAAATGCTTAGATTGTTTGATGATGTATTCCCTCTTTTCCCAACCCCTTTCCCCCCGCGCCCCCTCAACGTTATTTTTTAGTTAATTTTCTTTGTGTGTGAGCAGTTTCGGCTGCGCATGGCCGAAAGTTAAACTAGCTCAATGAGTGTGTCCGAGTTTGCGTCGGTCGAGCAGTGGACCGAAACTTTGAACCATCCGTAAAGACGCAAGAGAGGGAAAATCTGTCGTGGTCAGGAGGGTGGGGACAAAAAGTCATTGTCTATAAAGTAATGTCCCGCTGTTTTCCCGCTGCATATTCAATCATTCATGTATTTATAACTGTTGCTTTTGTGTCGTTTGTTCTTTCTTGTTTTACTTCGCTTCCCAGACATTGACATCGTAGAGTTTAGAGTTTCATATTTCCATCGGCTCTTGGTCACATGTTGTTTTTTGTTATCCGTTTATCAAAACTAATCTTTGACGTGTACTTAATTATCGTATTACGTTACCGTTTTCGGCTAAAATAAAATAAATAAGCTATTCGTTTTTTATGTAACTGCAGCGTTAATATCTTTACACTTAGTCATCGGCGAGCGAAATAAACAAATAAATAAATGGATAGTACGTTTTGGAAATCGCAAAAATTCGTCTCGGGCTGCACAATAATACACAAATGGGGGCTGAAACATTTTCTCTTGTGGGTCGCATGTTGATTGGTATGCGCGTGTTTTATACCCCTGCCTTAGATGGACCTTTACGGGAGATTTTTAACTAATTTTCTGCATTTTGAATATTTTTTTAAATAAATGGATCTAATTTCTTTTTAAATGTGTGTTGGGAAAATATCTTATTTATGTAATCCACTTTAAACGAAAACTTATTTTTAATTAAATCATATTTTTACTCCCTTTCTTTTAACTCGTACTGTCTGTCTGTCTAACTGCTTGGTTATTAGCAAAACTTTGCATCGATTTTTCGACCACTTTCTGTCGTCCAATCGAGCTGAAACTTGGGCAGCTGACTTGTCCCGACTAACAATACATTCTATCAAATTTTCAGCATCATAGCCTTTGGAATAATCACGAATTCATTCGACCAATTTGCGAATCGAGGAAAATATTTTACGTCAAACATGGCTGCCTCTACCGGAAGAGACGAAAGTAAATAAACTTTTCAAATATGTTTGTTTTTACTAAATAAATAAAATGAAAACGAATGTACGAATGAAAACAAAGCGAGTTATAAAGGATGCGCAAAATTTTAGTGTGAAAATTCAGAAGGTACGATATCACTTAGATCTATATTTATTTTAATATATCAAATATAAATTAAATATAAACTTAGTTTTCAAAGAAAGGGAGTGTAATAAAAACTTAGTTTTTATGGGTTAGTTTATTATCCATTCTTGACAGGTGCGTCATATTTCGGTCCACGATACTAGAGGACTTAGACATTTTTGAAAGTTGATCTAAAGATCAGCATGTAGACAAAGAAATATTCTTGAAGACAGTGACGATAACTCGATAACTCTTTTTTGTTTAAAACAATCATCTGCATTTTTCAAAGTGAAATTATTTAAGTATGTTATTTATCAGTTTAACAATGAAAAAAAAAGTTTAAAGGAATTTTATAAAACTTTTAGATTTAAATCATATAATATTGAATGCCACTGTAAAAAAAATAATTTAATAACGCATAAAAATAAGGAAAAAAAAATAACTGTTTTTAGTTATAATCATTTCAGTATTTTGTGAAGCAGAATTTAAAAAAATAACATTAACATCTCCATCCTAGGACAAAAAGAACAATTTTTGAGTTGTGACATGATCATTATTTCTTTTTGTTAGGTATATTGGAATTTCCCCTCGTTCTCTCTCTCTATCTTTCTCTCTCTCTCTCTGTGACGCTCTCTCTGACCTCAGTTTCCCCACCTCTCTCTCTCTATCTCTCTCTCTCTCTCTTTCTGCAACGCTCTCTCTGACCTCTGCCTCCTCGCCCCTCCCAACCATTAACTCTCTCTCTGTAGCTCTAGCAGTAGTAGTTAATTAAGGTACTTGACATTTAATATGTCATTAGCGTACCAGCTTCAATGAAGTCACTCTGGAGTGTGAATCGTTTTCATCGATCCTATTGGCTCTTTTCGTGTGTTACAACCCACGCGCTATCACGCGCTATTCTATTTTTATCTTCTTTTCTGTTGTACATTTTACTTCAAGTAGAACACCTTTAAGGAAACATTAAAATGATCGCGCCCCCTCCCATCCAACAACTAATTTTTACGACTGTGCGCACGTGAAGACGAACACTAAGCAACTGTTGGTTGTTGGTTGTTTACAACTTTTCTATTCTTATACACTTTTATGACGTATTTAATGACGCCGCCATACTGGTTCCGTTTTCAGAGCCAAAACAGTGCATGCGTGCGCAATAAAAGTTTTAATTTTGATTGTATGGCGTAGGACGGGTAGTGGGGGTTGCGTTTGCTATGTCGTGATTTAAGTACCCGATATCCATGTAAAGTATCAGGTGCAGAAGAAACGTTTCATTGGCACCAATAGCCCCATCAAATTCCTGCTCTGCAGTTTACGGAAGTACAAGTCTGCAACGGCACCCGCAATGAGGTCACGTGGTTACTTTGTTTAAATTGTATAGACTAACTAATATAACCTTGAGCTGTTTGTTTCCAATCGCGAAACCTAAACATTCAGCTGCTGTTGTTTTTTTGTTGTTGTTGTTTTGCAATACACGATGACGTGTGATGACGCGCGATGACGTGTGATGACTCGTGATTGTGGTAAGCAGTGAATATTTGAGTTTAGGTTACCGAAAGACAATCCCCCGGGTTCGAATCCTCGCAAAGGTTAGGAATTATGTTTTTCCGTATCTGGAGGGTGTTCCTAAGTACCAAACTGGGTAGGCCACATTAAATTTTAGCTGGGGAAAATTAAAGGCGGAAGGCGTTGTGCTAACGACGCGGAAATCTGTAAAAGCTGTAACACAAGTTCGCGCTACGGATCAAATCATGTTGAATGGGATAATTTCATGTTTTTTTTTTAGTTATGTACATTGATTTGTTGAAATCTTTATTGAACAATGAATAGTGTAAAGAAATCCTTCCGGACCAAATTGATCCATAGAGCCAGTGAAGCAGCGTTTCTACGAGTTTCTGTGGCCACGGCATACTAGGGGATGTTTGGCCAACACAATGCCCAGCCGCCTTCACTTTACCCCAACTAATGTCAAGAACCCGCTAGAGCTGGATAGAGTTCACCAGGATTTGAACCCAGGACTTTCGATAAGCTAATTGAACGCGTTGCCACACAATGAATATAAATGGTATTAAAGAACGTATTAATTTATCGACCTGATCATGGATCGCGAGACAATATCATATATTACAAATGGTTGTAACTGTTTTTGTTGTCACTGAAAATATTGTTGCTGTCACTGCTATTCTTGTTAACCTTTTTTATCTTTTAGATTTACCTCTCTCTCCCCTTAACATCCTCTTAAAATGTCATAAAAACCCAAGTCCTTGCTTCATCCTGTTAATGTAATGACAAGCCTTTAGGATAACAACATTATAATGAAGACATACCTAATTCTATAGAGGAGTACTCTACTTCAAAATAATGGTCGTTAACAATATTTACCTTGTGACAATTAGCACTTTAAAATTAAACAACAAATTTTGCATATTAATAATAATATTAGTATAAACAAAGACTGTAATAAGTTGGACCGATTGCTTTAATATTTCGCCTATTTGATGACTCGAATGACTTCTTTTCGGATTTCCCGATTCCCTTTTTAACTGTACACTTCCGTTTTATTTAATCGTCATGATTTTCACAATGAAACATTAAAATTAAAATCGAAAGTTGTAAACAGCGGAAACATTCAGGCAAACGTAAAAGCTTTGAAGTCATTTAAGAAAGATTTATTGGATGCGCACGGTTGAAAAGAACATATAATAAGCTCTAAAAATAGAGCAAGCGGTCCATCTTATTATAGTCTTTGGTGTAATATGTACATATTTAAATATATCTAAGGATTTAGTGCTACTGTTTTTAAATTTCATCTCTCTCCCAGCACTTAACTTCTACACATTCATTTGCTTATTTTCACTGTTTTTCCCACTCGATGTTATGTAGGCCCCCTATAGTCTTTTGTCCACTTACTTGGTAACGTGTTTTACTTTAGTTTGTGTGGTAGTGTACAATATTGTAAACAATACATGATAAATACAACTGTATAATAACCAATGTAAATTATTCATCACTGTATTATTCAACTTCTGTTTTATAATAAACTGAAAGCAATGTAGACATTTATTGTTGGCTAAAATATAAGTTTTTTTCCCTATATTCATTATTGTTTCATTTTGTTGTTGTTTTTCTGCGCAAAGGGTTTTGGAAACATGTAATTTGTAGAATCGGTCAAAGTTAAATAATTCAGAAAAAAAACATACAGTAAAATGAGTGATTATTCTTTGTTTTAAACTTTAAAAATACAATCAATGAAGAAATTCGCTAGATGGTCAAAGGTGAATAATCGAATTAAATACAAAATAACAAAGTTAAAAAAAGTAGTTTCCCTTATCTTTCTTGTTTTTAATATACTCAAAATATTATGTAGAAATTCTTTGCAATTCCTGCGTTAAATGTGTGTATCTTGATCTCACAGTTCTGACAACTATTAATCAAAGGATCCTTAATTTCATTTAACATGAGCTTCTATTTCCCGTGAACGATTTTATAAAATCAACTTATAAACAGAGGGCCCAGCTGCCTACACTCTTGTTTGGGGAAAGGTGGCCTATTTTTGTTGGTCCTTAGCCAAAATGATAAATACATTTGGCTTCTAACATTTTCCTAGCTGTTATGGGGCTAGTGAAATGGTTGGTATTAAATATGACACTTAAGATAATACAATTTTGACATTTTGAAACGAAATTTATGCAAAAACACAAAACAATTTTTAAATGTACAGGTAAAAGCACGTTACTTTTGTTTTCTGCAAAAATTCGACTTTTACCTCTCTTTCTGGAATAATGTTAATTTTTTTAAAACAAGGGGATAAAACTCATTTATGCTTATTTCTTTCCTGTTCACGTTAAACAACTGTTAAGGATAATTAGTGTTGAGTTTTCACTCAATTTTACTATACCTAATTCCTTTACGGAAATTAGTAATCTGCAAAGGACGATAATCGTGTTACTTTAATGCTTTTACAAATATATTCGGTTATCCCCCTTTATCCGATTTCACGTTCTCTGAGTCATGAGTGCATAATAATAATAACAGTGAGGAATTTTGAGGAAATAATTTATTTCTTTTTCTAATGCAAGGGAATCTACTCATGCTAACTCGTTAATATTTAATTTTTTCTCGATTACCCACCTTTGACCATGTTTACTTTAAGTCTTCTATAGAAAAATGTTTTATTTATATCATCAGTTTATTCAATCAATATTTCATAATATATTAAGTAGGCTAAATGTGCATAGTTTAAAATGCGTCCATGTACTGGGTGTCATTGCTTATTGATTCAAACAAATGCAATTATTTATTTCAGCACGACTAATATTTTAAAATAATAATGCCAGATGATATTTGATTCTTTTTTCACCTGTTTCTCAATCTATTCGCCTAGCTTTCTATTAGTTTTTTTTGTCTGTATTTTTATCCTTTTTTATTTTTCTTTCTCTCTCTCTCTCTCTCTCTCTCTCTTGTGTTTATGCGGTTTTTTCTAATAATATAAAAATATGAATACATTTATCTGTTTAGCTTTTTGTAATCAATCAAAATCATTCATACATTAATTAATCACAATCATACCACTCAAAATGCACAGCACCGTAGAAGAGAAATAGATTTTGTTTCTATTTAATAATTAAATATCTCTATTTGTCCACTCTCTTTGTCAGCTTATATATATTTATGTATATGTTCATTCTCACTTTCTCTCACTCTTTCATTTATCTTTTATTCTCTCTCTCTCTTTCTCTCTCTCAATGTCTCTCTCTTTCTCTCTCATTCTCTCTCTTTCTTTCTCTCCATCTCTTTTTCTATCTCTTTCTCTCTATATTATTCTCTCTTTCTATCTCTCATTTTCTCCCTTTCTCTTCTCTCTTGCTCTCTCTCCCTTATTCTCTCCCTTTCTCTCCATCTCTTTTCTCTCTCTCATTCTCTCTCTTTCTCATTATCTCTCTTTCTCTCTCATTCTCTCTCTCTCTCTCTCTCTCTCTTTCTCTATATCCCTAAATGGATGCCTATATATTAATATATCAGCCTATATCTAAAATGTTCTTAGACTAAAAAAATTAATATTTCCACACCATAATGACCTCTGGTTTCATATCCTTTTACACCTCTCCCACCTTTCAACCCCACCACGCACCCCTGACCCTTAACCTCCCCGCCCCCTCCTACAGGTGGTCGACGGCAAGCTGTTTACCTCCTCCTACGACGGCACCCTGAACGTCTGGGACGTCAGCAGCATCGACGGGGACAGCCAGCTGAAGAACTACGTGGGCGCCCAGAACAACAGCGGGGCGAACAACAACAATAACAACAACACTCCCCACCCAGGGACGGACAAGGACAAGGACAAGATGAAGGACGTGGACAAGTTCGGGGGGCTACAGGACGCCCCTGCACACAACAAGGTCAAAGAGGCCGACAGAATCGTCATTGATTAAAATCTACGCCATTGTAGTTTTTACCTATATATATTTTGTTTTCATTTTTACACAATTTTCCCCACCAAAGATAAAATAATAGCAAAGCCTATAGTAGGATGGACCCCTTTCTCTAATATTTCTGCTTTTTGATGACTCGAGAATGACTTCGTTTCGGAATTCCCGATTCCCTTTTTTATTGTACACTTCCGTTTTATTTAATGGCTTTGATTTTCTCAATGAAAAATTAAAATCGAAAGTTGTATACAGCGGAGATATTTAGGCAAACGTAGGAGCGTAGAAGTAATTTAAGACAGCGTTATTGGATGCTCACGGAAAAAGAACATAACATAAGCTCTTTAATATTAATCGAAAGTTGTATACAGCGGAGATATTTAGGCAAACGTAGGAGCGTAGAAGTAATTTAAGACAGCGTTATTGGATGCTCACGGAAAAAGAACATAACATAAGCTCTAAAAAAAAGAGCAAGCGGTGCATCTTATTATAGTCTTTGAAAATAGATCTTATAACATGCAACTATTTGTCCTTATGTGGGTTTTTTAGGTACTTACCATATGACCCTGACAGGACAGCAACATTTTTACAGTAGGTAAAACACATAGAGTATTTGAATGACAAATGGTTATTTGCATGCATTAACTCGGTCTTCAATTTGTCACTTTTTATTTTAAATAAATTTGAGCAGTTAAAAAGAAACAAAAAAAATGAACTGCAGACTTAGCATGTGACCTTCAACTTCAACAAGGTTAACTGAATATAAGCAGACTAATGATGAATATATTCTTCCGGAACATAAATGTACATAAGATGTTATGAAAACGAAAAAAAAAGAATGATTTAAAATCAAAACAAAAGATATAAAATGGTAGAGACCGACAACCTTTTGATAATCGTGTGCCAATTTTAATATTTCTAATTCCTTTAACGTGCCAACGGCCTATAATTTATCATTGTCTAGTACAGGGGTCGGCAACCTTTTGCTAACAGTGTGCCAAACTAGGATTTCTAAATTATTCAGCGTGCCAACAGCCTAAAAGTCAACCTGCTCTGTTATACTTTTGTAAAATTATAAAACAGTTTGTATAACTCCGTAGCTAGACATAGACCAAAAGCAAAAGAGATTATATATAGCGAAAATCACTAAAGCCTTTAATATGTAATACAAAATTAACGTGTTTGTGATTATCATCTTTTTTATTTTCATTTATATTTTATATCAAATACAATATGTTATTGCTTCATTTTCAAATTTATGGTAATTATTGTCTAAACATTATTTGTTAGTCAAGATGAGGATAGTACACCTGCATATGTTAATTACATTTTGATCTCAGTTTAAATAACAAATCTTTAATGTGTTTTGTTTGTTTTGAAACATAAACAGATGAAAATAAAAAGTATAGCGGAATAGATACAAAATAATCATATAATCTGGGTAGTTAATGTAACGTGTAAAAATATACATATACATTCTTTAGTCATATAATATTTATATAATTTTCAAATACTTTTTACAGTTTGATCATTTCAAAGTTATAAATTGTAAACTATTTATTCTTTTATAGAAGAAAAAAAAAAGAAACATTAGAAATATTAGCTCAATAACACGGGTTAATTATCTCCCGTTAATTAAAAAAACGTTTCCACAGTTGATGTTATAGTGATGCAAAACAAGTTATATATTGTAATATAACAAATAATACTGACTAATTATTTTTTCTTTATCCTACATTATAGTATTAATTACAAGATTTAATTATTAGAGGATTAACATACTTTACGTTAAACAGTAAATAAACATTTCCCGCATTAAGTATTGTTTTGTCCATTTCAGGACTTTAGCCAATATTTCAAACATTAATAATTACAGAAAATACATAATATAGTGCTATTAAATAAATCCCTAACAAATTGTTAAATTAATAATACAAATGAATTTGTTTTAGAATTGCTTATATTGATGTTTAATTAAAGAAGATGAGCATCAAAACTCTTTTAAATTTCATTAGTCTGTATAATTAATTAGTAGTCATGTACAGTCAAAAGAACTCTCTGTATGCTTAAGACAGCTTTCATGTGCGATAAAATCTATCTGAAAGTAATAGAGCGAATGCATTTAGCAGTTGAGAATAACAGATGGCTTTAATAAACAGCTTCTTTCCATATTTTTTTCCACAAATTTGCAAATTTTGATGTTTTTAAATTTCTAAAATTTAATATCCCTCCACTTAAAAAAAGATCTACATCTAAGAAGGTTGTAATAATATCAAACCAGTTAAACTTGATGTGGTATGAAAAAATTAGTCACTCAATTTGAAAGTTTTGCCTTTGATTAGAAAACTCCGCTTTGAGTACTTCGATGTACTTCTGAAAGAGTCCAACTTTATATCTTAGTATATGCCCCAATATAGAGATGTACCTGTAGTTAAATGTTTTGAAGTTGATTTCTCAGTAAGAAATGTCCAGTTTCATTGCAAATCAATTCGAGTGGTCCTTGTAAATGCAAGTTCAACTCATTGAAATGTGTCGCTAATGTCATTCAGAAACCACGACTTCAACAGTTTTCCTCATTCAGAACCTGAAAATATTGTTGCATTTTTTTTATCAATATAAAAGACACCTCTTAAAGGTCTCTTGCGTCATTGAAAATTGCTCTGCGTGCCAAGTTTGGCACGCGCACCTTAGGTTGCCGACCCCTGGTCTAGTACTCAATTTCTGGTAGAAGAGACTTTAAATTGCAATTGTTGGGGTCTTTCGCGTGCCATTGGAAAACCTTTTTTTAAAGCGTATTCTAGTCTTGACTTATAAGTTTACAGACATTCCTTCTAGATAGAAGGTTATTACGTCATCTAGGCCTCAAAACTCCTGCAGGACGTCAGGGATTGGTTTGGCGGCAGAGCTAGAACCAGGGCCGTTTTGTTTGTTTGACAGTTCAATGAACTAACTGAACTACTAGCCGGTCTCATGCAAGTGAAGCCTCTAATTTAATTAATCGGTGATTTTAGAGAAAAACCCTTTTATATACATGTGTATCATTTTGTTGATAAACATTTTAATGGGTACTCATTTTAATTGACAAACTTTTTTTTATAAACATTAATATTTTTTTTATTTTTTTTCATCTGAATAATTTTATTGACGCAAAAAATGGGCTCAATTTGCAAAGCTTACTATGTATTGAGAAAAAAAAAAGAATATATTTTATTACATTTATTCTTTATTATACTATTATGTATTTAAAATGCTTTGTGTATGTGTGTGTGTATTTGTTGTGTTTGTTATTATTTTTTTACCTTAATATCATGTTTTAAATTTAAATTCAAACACTGCACAACTGCAAACGATGCTGAAACATACGCAGACGTTTATTGTTATCAAAAAACTTCTGAAATACTTTTAAAAAACTGTTATTGTTAAAGAAAACGTCACTGTACGCTCTTAGTCTTAGATTTTATTTTTTTTATTTTTTTTGGTTGTGTTTTTTTTCAGCGGTGTCATTCACAATTTGCTCCTAAATGTATATCAAGTTCAAACTTTATATTCTGAACTTTAGAATATACTAATGAAACTATGAATAAGGATTTATTAATTCTAATACATTGTAATGGCGGCTGGGCATTGTGTTGGCCACACATCCCCTCGTATGCCGTGACCACAGAAACTGGTGTACGCTGCTTCAACAGCCGTCTGATCCGTTTGGTCCGACGGGATACTTGACTTACTTAATTCTGACAAATTAAGGATGTCATGTTGGAGATTTCTTCAAGTGCAATGATGATTTTTATCTACTATTGTTGTATTGCGTCCAACCAAAGATTATAAGATGGGCCGCTAACTTTAATATTTCTGCTATTTGATTAATCGAATGACTTCTTTTCAGAATTCCCGATTCCCATTTGTAAGTTTTGTACTGTATACTTCCGTTTTTTTTTAATCGCTATGATTTTCTCAATGAAAAATAAAATTAAAATCGAAAGTTGTATACAGCGGAAACATTTAACTTTAATGCAAACGTAGGAGCGTAGACGTAATTTAAGACAGCCTTATTGGTTGAGCACGGCAAAAAAATAACATAACTGTTCTAAAAAAAGAGCAAGCAGCCCATGTTATATTCATAATTCATAGTCTTTGTTAATACACACTCTCCAGAAAACTGCTTGATTTGGAGATATTCCGTACCCAGACACACACACACATAAATAAAAAAAAAATATAAAAAAATTATTATTTATTGACTTTAGATAATGCGTATTATTTCATGTGTATAATATTATGTGTAACAAAACCAAACACACGTTTATATGTTTTACACGTCTATAAAAAATTATAATGTATGTGGGTGCTGGCACCTATATTGAATTTTTTTTTAATGTACATCAATGCATAAAGGAAAGTTTTGTAAATCGTGTTGTACATTATTACACATTTCGGAATGTGCTTAGAAACTGTTTTTAAATTAAATTAGTGTAATAGGTTTTGGAAATTCTAAAATAAAATTAATAAAAGGGTAAGATATTTAAGAACAAACGAAATGCAAACATCATTTCATAATTTATATTTTAACCACTAATGACGTCGGTCTAAAGTCTAAATAGATTGTCAGCTAATTTATATGTTAATGATAGGCCTACTAATTTATATGTTAATGATACTAATTTATATTTAAATATTTTTCTTTTACAGTTTATATTAATTTCAACAATACTGATTACAATGTTGTTGTTGTTGATTATTTTTTTTAAATTGACAATGTACTTTTATCTTTATTGTTTTATACAAACATATTTTATTATTACAAATAAAACTCTTGTTTGCTATTGTTGTTATTGTTTGTGATGTTGTGTTATATTTGCGTAGTTTGTTTTCGGATTGTTGTTTTCATGTTTCATTTTAACTCATTGTAAAATGGAAGCTATTGTTTGTTTGGTTTTTTTGTTATTTTGGCTGTGGATATTTGTTAGCTTGTTTTTGTAGCATATATAATATACTATATATATATAGTGATATATATATATATAAATATATATATATATAAATATATAAATATATAAATATATATACACATACACACTGTTTCTGTGTTTGTCAACAGGCGCCAACATATTATAATAGATTATAAACCTATTTGTTGAACGATATAAATTTCTATCATAATATCACAAAATTGGTAAATATCTTTTCTTATTAGTTATATCAATTAGTTAATTGTCCACAGCAGACGTGACCCAAATTCCCCCCCCCCCCCCTCAAAAAAAAAAACAAAAAAAAACATTGCTCCAGTTTTAATAACATTATATTCACTGCTCTTTCAACCTTCAATGACCAAAATTTCGGTTCGAGATTGTTTATCAATGAGATGATAATTATTACAATTATGTGTTTCGTCTTAAGATGTTTAACCTACAAAAAAATAATTTTTTACAGAAAACGTACAATTATATTATTATTTTTAATTTTATTGTTTATATACTCGTGAAAACTGAAACAAGTTTGTAGACCACGGATGAGCGTAGGACGCAATAATCTTCTTTATAGAATGAGCGTCTGTAATGCATAAGATAAGATAAGAAGATAACAAAGTCAATGTAATTTAATAAATTGTTTTTACTGTGTCCTAACATCATTTGAAGTTTAAACAAAGACTATAATCATATTGACCGCTTGCTTTAATATTTCTGCTATTTGATGACTCGATTGACTTCTTTTTCGGAATTCCCGATTCCCTTTTGTATTGTACACTTCCGTTTTATTTTAGAGCTATGATTTTCTCAATGAAAAATTAAAATTAAAATAGATAGTTGTAGACATCGGAAACCTTTAGGCAGACGTAAGAGTGTAGGAGTATTTTAAGGACAGCCTTATTGGACTTTATTATTATAGAACATATAATCTCTAAAAATAGAGCAAGCGATCCATCTTATTATAGTCTTTGTTACATCTCCCGGATGTTTTCGGAAACTTTCGTTTGTTTGTTCTCGAGAGTTTTAGAATTTAGATACATTGCAATCATTTTAGAAAATTTTAAAGTTTCGAATTGTGCTAATTGTGTACATAATAATAGCCTCCCCCTGACCATGATGGTTCATAGGATTAGTAAAGCAGTGGGGCTTGCGTGGCCGATACACTGTCCACCAGTCTAATCATTCCCATTACTATAAGGTCGATGGACTTGTGTAAGTTCACGCCAAAAGAGAGCCGAGTATAATCATCCTTTTTTTTTTTGGCCTGGATTCGAACCAGAGACGTATAGACTGGCTGCCGTACAACAAACAAAAACATATTTACTTAATATTTACAATCGCACAATCCTTGCTCGATACTCGGTAAAACACCGAATGCCAAAATATATGTTTGGTGATGTTCTTAAATCAAAACATTTTTTTGTGTGTAGCTTTTCATATTATTTTTTATTTATTTAGAAAGTGATGTGATTGTTAAATTATAATGTCATGCAATGGTAAGTAATCAAATGCTATTTATTTGTAGTAATATTCTAATGAAAACAATGCGAGACATACATTTTAAAAGATTATATGTCATAAATTATATGTCATAAATTATATGTCATAAAATCATATTTTTTATTTGCTTTACAAGCATCTCTTGTAGACAAATTTCATCGATTAAGCGACGTTCAAAATTTTCCTTAGGGATTGTGGGGCCAGCCAACGGTTTTTCACATTTACTATCTTAAAAAGCATAACAGTTCTGGGTTCCCCAAAAATATACGTCGTCTAACTAGGATTTGAACCAACACCATCAAAATAGCATACCCTACATATTGGAAACGCTGAAAAATAACTGAAACTCGTGAACGACATTTACATTAAAATCTCACCTTTAATTATATGATAATTAATCTAATTGGAACTTTTTGTTTATATTCTTGGTATAAATGTCAAGAAGGATTTCTTTCTCTTGATAATAACAAATTATTGCAATTCATGTATAAATAATGTTATATAACCTTGTATTTTTTTTTAAATTGCATGTCGTTCATTTTTTTTAAACATTCGTTATAAAATATATACCTATCTGACGTTACTTTCTCAAACTGTTTTTTGTATTTAATTATTAAATTTTATGTTAAGGAAAGAATTGAAAAAATGATACATTTGAATTTGACTAATTCTCTCCCTTTTATATTTTAGTTTTTTTACAATATATTAAAAATTCGTTTTTTTATGAAATTGTTCTCTTTTTGCTGTATAGTAGGCTATGTATTTTTTAAAGTGTTGATGTGAAAATAATGCAGATAAAAATTTACGAAAATAGAAGAAGAAATGAATAACGGTAGAAGAAGAGGGAGTGAAACAATATAGGCAGACGGGGATAAATATATATTGAAAAAAAAAGGAGGAAAAGAGGAACATTGGAAATTGAAAGTAAAAATTTAAAGAATATAGAGAGTGAGTGAAAGAACGATAAAAGAGGATGGGTGTAAGGATATAAGAGTAAGAGATGGAGTGACAGCCTAAATATTATAGTAATAAATTACTGTCTATTCTTTATTCTAAAGACTTAACAAGCCTGAAAAGTTAACACATTAAGAACTTAACATTTTTTAGTAGCCTACAAATTAAGTTTTTTTTTCAGACAAATTACTACTTATAGTTGACCAATAAAATAATGTGTACTATCGATCTATATTTTTCCCCACCCAATGAAATCAATGTTACCAACCATTAACCAATGAAATTAACTGTACTTTACTGTTGAGTCCTACAATACAATGCAGGTGTGTTAATCTTTTGTGGTTTAAGGGTCTCTTCTTTGTTTTTTTTACTATATAAAAACATTACACTTTTAAAAAGATAATAGTACAAAAATACTATTGTCAAGTTACACTTTGACTTTATAAACTATGTATGTAAAAAAAAAATGTTACACCTAGCGTGGTGAAATAAAACGTTCTCTGTCTCATTGTCTTATTTGTTTATATTTATTTAGTTATTAGTGTGTAGTTATTTCAATGTTTGTGTACATGCGCAAAAAAAATACACAGTAGGGCTGCTGGTATCTGCTATAAAGGCCACATATCCAATGAGCAGATATGAAAAAGGATACTCCAGGAAATCGGACAATACAACGACCTGCTGGCCACAGACAAGAAAAAGAAAGCTGGAATAGTCTGGCAACATAACCAGAACCAACGGGCTTTCCAAAACTATTTCTCCAGAGTGAGGAGAAAGAGAGAAAGACAAAAGAAACGATGGGAGGATAACATTAGGGAGTGGACGGGAGTAAAACTGTGCGACGCTGAGAGACGGGAGGAATAGTGGAGGCTAGTGTATGTGTGATTTGTGGTGCCCCAACAGTCCAACAGACTACGGGATAGGTAAGTAGGTAGGTAGGTATGTAGGTATGTAGGTATGTAGGTATGTATGTAGGTAGGTAGGTAGGTATGTAGGTAGGTATGTATGTAGGTAGGTATGTATGTAAGTAGGTATGTATGTATGTAGGTAGGTATGTATGTATGTAGGTAGGTAGGTAGGTATGTAGGTAGGTATGTATGTAGGTAGGTATGTATGTAGGTAGGTATGTATGTAGGTAGGTATGTATGTAGGTAGGTATGTATGTAGGTAGGTAGGTAGGTAGGTAGGTATGTAGGTAGGTAGGTATGTAGGTAGGTAGGTATGTATGTAGGTAGGTATGTATGTAGGTAGGTAGCTAGGTATGAAGGTTGGTATGTAGGTAGGTATGTATGTAGGTAGGTATGTAGGTAGGTATGTATGAAGGTAGGTATGTAGGTAGGTAGGTATGTAGGTAGGTATGTATGTAGGTAGGTAGGTATGTAGGTAGGTAGGTATGTATGTAGGTAGGTATGTATGTAGGTAGGTAGCTAGGTATGAAGGTAGGTATGTAGGTAGGTATGTATGTAGGTAGGTATGTAGGTAGGTAGGTAGGTAGGTAGGTATGTAGGTAGGTATGTATGTAGGTAGGTATGTATGTAGGTAGGTATGTATGTAGGTAGGTATGTATGTAGGTAGGTAGGTATGTAGATAGGTATGTAGGTAGGTAGGTATGTATGTAGGTAGGTATGTATGTAGGTAGATAGCTAGGTATGAATGTAGGTATGTAGGTAGGTATGTAGGTATGTAGGATAGGTAGGTAGGTCGGTATGTATGTAGGTAGGTAGGTAGGTATGTATGTATGTATGTAGGTAGGTAGGTAGGTATGTAGGTAGGCAGGTAGGTATGTATGTATGTAGGTAGGTAGGTAGGTATGTAGGTAGGTAGGTAGGTAGGTATGTATGTAGGTAGGTAGGTATGTAGGTAGGTATGTAGGTATGTATATATGTATGTATGTAGGTAGGTAGGTATGTAGGTAGGTATGTATGTAGGTAGGTATGTAGGTAGGCAGGTAGGTATGTATGTAGGTATGTAGGTATGTATGTATGTATGTAGGTAGGTAGGTATGTAGGTAGGTATGTATGTAGGTAGGTATGTAGGTAGGTATGTATGTAGGTAGGTGGGTAGATAGGAGAATTGCTGGTAAAGCTAGAATAGCAAGTATGGTTCTAATAAACTATTTATTTAAGTTATATGCCTATACCCGACCCCAGTAAGTCATTTAAACATACTATTACATACAATATAAGGTCTGACTTTAACAAAGAGTAAATTCCTCTGCAAGATGCTTTGTTTTGTATAACTAGGTAGCTTACATTTATTGCTTGAAAAAAAAAAAGATTGGAAACTTTTTAACAGGAAAACAAAAATAAATTTAATCTTGATCAGAGTCATAAATATGTTGAATCAAATATCCACAAAGTAAAAAACAAGGAAAACATCAACAATACGACTGCTCCTGTGAGGGAGTAGTAAATGAGCTCACGGATCCTAGCCCAAATGAGCGCGTGTTTAAAAGAGTGGTAAAAGCTTCTCCGAGTAGTTAGCCAGCAGTGGTCAGTTATCCAAAGACTGCGAGGTGCACGAGTGTTGTGTTTACCTGCATAATGGACAAAGTTTAGGTAACTGTGAATTGTGTTGGAATGTTAAATCCAACTAAACTACTTTATATCACATGTAAGTGCCTTTAAAGTCCGAATAACTATATTTTTTTTTATTGTTGTAGAGCATCACTAGGTTTCTGTCATATTTGCATAAACTGTCCACCACAGTTCCACAAGATTCCCATCTTAGTCCTTCAAGATTCCCACCTTAGTTCCACAAGATTCCTACCTTAGTTCCACAAGATTCCAACCTTATTTCCACGAGATTCCCACCTTATTTCCACGAGATTTCCACCTTAGTTCCACAAGATTCCCATCTTAGTTCTACAAGATTCCCATCTTAGTTCCATAAGATTCCCATCTTAGTTCCACAAGATTCCCATCTTAGTTCCATAAGATTCCCATCTTAGTTCCACAAGATTCCTATCTTAGTTCCATAAGATTCCCATCTTAGTTCCACAAGATTCCCATCTTAGTTCCATAAGATTCCCATCTTAGTTCCACAAGATTCCCACCTTAGTTCCACAAGATTCCCATCTTAGTTCCACAAGATTCCCATCTTAGTTCCATAAGATTCCCATCTTAGTTCCACAAAATTCCCACCTTAGTCCTACAAGATTCCCATCTTAGTTCCACAATATTCCCATCTTAGTTCTACAAAAAAAAAAGTTAGTTAATGTTACGGTTAGTTAATGTTACTGCTAGTTAATGCTACTATTAGTCAATGTTACGGTTAGTTAATGTTACTTGTTATTTACCTTAACTTATAGTTACGCTTACAGTTTGTTACTGTTAAATATTATTAGTTACTGATGTCACGATTCTGGATTAAACCGTGACTCGTAGCACTCATAGATAGACTATAGCATAGATAGCAGTGTATAACTAGAACCTTAGATTAGCTTAAGTTAGCTAGAATAGAGAGAAGGTTAGTCTGACGTCACTATCTTCTCCCTCCCTTACGCAATTACATCTCCCCATCACTCCTTCTCACCTGTTTCTCTACCCTTCACTATACTCTTGTACTACGCCCAAATTCAGAGTCTACTGACTAATACGATTCAACTTGGTACTACATCTTGGTTGAATGGGTACGAATGTGTTAGTTAGAATGTATATATTTTATCCTATGCTATATTAATGTATTCATATCATGTCTTAATGTAATTATATCTTGTGCTATTTTAACGCATGTGAGCGAGTCATTATTCGATCCCTCACTCGCCCCCTCCTCTTCGCGTCCCCGCCACCCCCATCCCCTTTTATATCCCCTCAGCTTAGCGGCACGTTATGCAATTGCTTTGAGACGGTCGTTCCCTGAACGCTGACCAGAGAACCCAGTTCGCACACATATAACAAATTCTCCTCCGAACCCCCCCCCCCAGCCACTTGAGTTAACTACTTAAAATTCTACAAAAGGGAGATAACTTCCCCCACTCAGCATGACGTCTGTTCAATTGTCTTTCATCTAGACCTCTCTCCCCCCCCTTTTCGCCCTCGCAACCCCGACCCCCAATCCATTTTTGGCTCCAATAAGCTTTCCTATGCAAATGTACATTCAATCTAGCCAATGAGAATAGGATGTAATTAAATGTAAGCCAACCAAATTAACTTTGGGTCAGGTGACTAGTGTCCACGAAAAAGCCGCCCAACTAAACTAAAGCAGATCTCTCCCAGCTCCCGAGCTAGATACATCGTTTTGGTCTAGCTCCCAAATTGTTACTCGGACTTGCAGATACTTAGCCAGTAATCGTAATTCCCTCATTATAGTTACGTAGCCTAACCTTGGATTCCGTAACAACACAGTATATTGAGTGTTAGACGTTCCTGTGCATATATCTCAAGCATTGTATCTCCCCTGCATGTTAGTATGTGTATCTCATCATTGGATATTGAATTTGAATCATAAATAAACACCTGAAACGTAACCAGAGACTTGCTTGCCTAACTTAGAACTGTCTGTCTGTGTGTGTTCAATAACATCTAAGCGAGCCAGTAGAGAACAAATAAATATTCCAGGTCAACCACAGCATCGGCACCTCATACCTCTAAGACAACCAGCCATTATTACCCCCCTCTCAATTGCCACATCGTGACAAAGTGGGACCTCGTATCCGGGATTATCTGAACTTCAAGCCGTTCAGCGCACTGTCAACAGCAACAACCCGAGGACTACGCCGATTCTGCTGAAACCGACCCTGGATGGGGGCTCATCTCTCTACAACACAAAGACTCTAAGCCAGCAACCAGACCCGTCATCCCAACGCCAGCAACCAGATCCATCAACCCATCAAACCAGGCTCGCCACCTTACGCAGCCCACGCCACCCCAGCCTACGCCTACGTCACCCCAGCCTACGCACCCCAGATACGCCAACCTAAGCCACCCCAGATTCGCCACTCCGAGCAATCTACGCCACCCCAGCCAGCTCACCCCATTAAGCCAGGCTCGCCACACTACGCCAGCCTACGTCACCCCAGACACACCAGCAACCAAAATTGCCACCCCATTACGCCAGATTTGCCGCCCCAACCGCCAGGTCGCCACCCTCTGGCCCCGCATCAACGTACCGGCACCCGAGACGTCAGCAGAGAGACCCACCGCCGCCGCATCAGCCTGCCCGACAACTAGAGACCGCCGAGAACCCGACAACTGCCCTGTCAACCTCCCCGTAGGAACCCGCCGTAGTTCCCGGTATCCAAACCCGGGAAAATAGACACTAACATTAAACGCTAATCCAGTCCCGGCACGGGGAAAGAGAATTCCTAACCAGCCCGAAGATCTGCACCAACAGCGCCGAGCGCCATATAAACGATAACTTTATGATTGGATATACGTGTGTTAGTGTATGTGTGTAAAATTCTGGAATTGCTGTCTGGTGAGTACCATTTTGAGTTGTATTACGTTAGCTAAACTCTGAACCCCAACACCCCTCCTATATTTTCCTTTCCTATCTCGCTATATCTCTGTCCGCCTCTAGTATCTTAATCTCGCCTTACTCTGTCACTATGGCTAAAGGTAGACTATTGCGTAAGCAGCAGAGAGAAGATAGACTTAGAGTAGAAGCAGAGAAGCTTAGATTAGAAAAAATAGCTAGAGAGGAGAAACAATTAGACAGGGAACTTAGACTAGAGCAGAGAGAAGAAAACCGGTTGGATGAGCAACAACCCAAGGCACACACAGGCCCTGATCACTCCCAGAACCCCCCCATAATATGTTGCGTCGCCACCCTCTGCACTGCGGGCACCCCCGGCCGGCCTACAACCCCCGACGACCCGGAAACCAAGACAGAAAGAAATATAGAGATCAACTCTAAAAGAGCCAGGGCCCTTCTCTCCTCAGGTTTCCAGGCTGAGGGGATCATTAAGGCTTCCTTCGTGAATCCCTCCGACTACACTGGCGAGTCAATCCAGATTACAATTGCATGGGGAATAACTGAGACCCTCCCAACCGCCTGGGTTCACATCAGGTCAACCCTATACACTGGTACGGCCACCCTAGCGGTCCGAGCCGACTTATCATATGATGTCGTCCTGGGGAGCCGATACGTCAGAGTTAACGATTTCCCCCTCCCTCCCCCAGCCTCAGTGGCCACACACGCGCACCCTGACCCCGTTCCCCACCCTCCCGTGGAGCCCCCCACGGCCAACGAACTCCCTCGGGCCCAACAGGATGACCCGACACTGGCCCCACTACCCGCATATCGGTCCAACCCCATTCTACTTTAGGCTACACTCCCGATGAGATGTTACTCGATCCCCAACCCAGTGATCCACTAGAACGCCTCAAGGGCGCCTGGACCAAACCCTCCCCCCACCCCGAAGAACTCTCAGTCTACGCCTACACCAATAACTTACAGACTAGGCTTAAAACTGCCCACTCTATCGCCTCAAAACACTTAGCCAAGGAGAGGGAGAAAAAGGAGACGCTATACGATCGGCGGGCCAAAGAACGCTCTCTGGCTCCGGGCGATCAAGCACTACTGCTCCTCCCCACCTCTTACAACAAACGCCAGTTAGCATGGAGAGGCCCATACCCAGTTACGAAAAAACTCTCAGACACCAAATACCTTATAAAGATCGGCAACAAAGACAAACTGTTCCCCATCAACTTGCTAATGCGATACATAGAGCGCCCACGTGACAATAAACCCCCTGTAGCAACGACTATTGCTGAAGAAACAAAAGCCGATGACTCATTAACCGCATTCCCCTTACAGCAGACAGAAACCATAAAGGATGTAGAAATCTGTCCACTCCCAACCCCTGAACAAGCCAAAACAGTCAAAACCTTACTCCCCTCATACGCTGACGTGCAAGCCGACACTCCAGGGCGTACAAACTTAGAACCGCTCACCACGAAGGTCACCGACCCGCGAACCATTAAGGTCAAACCATATACTAACCCACACGCCAAATTAGAGGTCATTGAGGAAGACATCAATTACCCGTTAGCCCACAACGCCATCGCTAGCTCTACCTCCCCTTTCAATGCCCCGGTAAGACTAGTACAGAAAGGAGACATAATAGAGTCGTCCCACCCCCGCGGAAAAATTCACCCACCGCCCGCTTCCCGACGGGAAAATGGTAGACCGGGAATGTCACCATCCCCTTACTCCCGCCCGAGACACCCACAGCCACATCGGCCTTATCGAGACAATCCCTGCGCCAACCCTCCCCCGCTTATCAAACCAAACAGCGTCCCCTCATCTCGACCGGGTCAATCCCAATCCAGACCCCCTCCGCCCCTCCAAGATTCCCGACGTAGGGACCACCGCCACGCCAGACCCACCCCTCACTTAGCTCCCGAACAGGAAACCGCCGATCAGGGGCGTGACCAGTACTCAAGCAGTGACTACGATCGAGTCCACCACGTGTTCTCTATTTCCTCGGCAGACAAACATAACCAATTCCCCCGTAGCTACGTCGACGAGATAGTCAGAATCAACGGCCGACTCGCCTCTTGTACGTATGATTCCGGTCTTAGCTTTGAGGCCCTAGTAACGCGATCAAAAATCGACCCCGGCGACTACACAGGACGCTATGTGCGACTCCAAGGTCCATCTCATAACTCTCCTATTCAGCAGCTACCGACCGCACTCGTAAACCTCAGCTCAGCACTTTTTACAGGCCCCATTGAGGCCGCCGTAATAGAAGGCCTACAAGTAGACATCCTACTCGGAAGACCGATTGTAGGTAAACAAACGCATTGCCTGCCTACACCCGCAACCTACGGATCGCCCCGCCCCACCCCCAACCAGACACCTCTCCCCCACCCCATGTCCATTAAAGATAAGCTCCGTCATGCAAGGCTGCCCACGACGAGACTCGTACTAAGGCAAACACTGGGCGAATTTAGCAACTATCAGAATACCCTTATACCAAACTTCCGTAAAATTACCCGTCCGTTATTTAGATTGCTAAACGCACCCACATCGTTCCCATTATCTTGGGACAAACCCGCTACTAATGCTTTCGACACATTGCAACTTTGCCTAGGCCAAAACCCCTTTCGACACACGCGGCATAGCGGACACTAACTAGTGCCCCTACACACTTCGTGGCCCAGCATACTCAGTAATACGGCCCCACGCGCGCACACTGTTAATGAGTGTGTAGTTACTCCCCTTTCCCCATGTCCCAGAGACAGTAATTTAGGTAGAAATCTTCTTTCTGAGTAGATTCCCAAGCTACCCGGGTGAGTTGTCACGATTCTGGATTAAACCGTGACTCGTAGCACTCATAGATAGACTATAGCATAGATAGCAGTGTATAACTAGAACCTTAGATTAGCTTAAGTTAGCTAGAATAGAGAGAAGGTTAGTCTGACGTCACTATCTTCTCCCTCCCTTACGCAATTACATCTCCCCATCACTCCTTCTCACCTGTTTCTCTACCCTTCACTATACTCTTGTACTACGCCCAAATTCAGAGTCTACTGACTAATACGATTCAACTTGGTACTACATCTTGGTTGAATGGGTACGAATGTGTTAGTTAGAATGTATATATTTTATCCTATGCTATATTAATGTATTCATATCATGTCTTAATGTAATTATATCTTGTGCTATTTTAACGCATGTGAGCGAGTCATTATTCGATCCCTCACTCGCCCCCTCCTCTTCGCGTCCCCGCCACCCCCATCCCCTTTTATATCCCCTCAGCTTAGCGGCACGTTATGCAATTGCTTTGAGACGGTCGTTCCCTGAACGCTGACCAGAGAACCCAGTTCACACACATATAACAAATTCTCCTCCGAACCCCCCCCAGCCACTTGAGTTAACTACTTAAAATTCTACAAAAGGGAGATAACTTCCCCCACTCAGCATGACGTCTGTTCAATTGTCTTTCATCTAGACCTCTCTCCCCCCCCCCTTTTCGCCCTCGCAACCCCGACCCCCAATCCATTTTTGGCTCCAATAAGCTTTCCTATGCAAATGTACATTCAATCTAGCCAATGAGAATAGGATGTAATTAAATGTAAGCCAACCAAATTAACTTTGGGTCAGGTGACTAGTGTCCACGAAAAAGCCGCCCAACTAAACTAAAGCAGATCTCTCCCAGCTCCCGAGCTAGATACATCGTTTTGGTCTAGCTCCCAAATTGTTACTCGGACTTGCAGATACTTAGCCAGTAATCGTAATTCCCTCATTATAGTTACGTAGCCTAACCTTGGATTCCGTAACAACACAGTATATTGAGTGTTAGACGTTCCTGTGCATATATCTCAAGCATTGTATCTCCCCTGCATGTTAGTATGTGTATCTCATCATTGGATATTGAATTTGAATCATAAATAAACACCTGAAACGTAACCAGAGACTTGCTTGCCTAACTTAGAACTGTCTGTCTGTGTGTGTTCAATAACATCTAAGCGAGCCAGTAGAGAACAAATAAATATTCCAGGTCAACCACAGCATCGGCACCTCATACCTCTAAGACAACCAGCCATTATTACCCCCCTCTCAATTGCCACATCGTGACAACTGATAGTTCGCTATCTCGTACAATCAGAATTAAAACTTTTAAAAGCAGTCAATAATTTACTGTCCTGAAACCAACACTGCCTGCTACGCCTCTGCCATTGATATTGCACCGGGAAGTTTTTTCCCCGTTCCTTATTAGCCAGACACAGACAAAGTGAAGTTAGCAGCAACTGGATCAAAACCCACTTGGGAATTCTTATGAAATTTAGATCACCGGTGAACTTATAAAGAAAGAAACATCCATAAAAGAGATGTATAATATGGTCTATGCAATTATGAAACGGTTGGAACTTGGTATGGTGGCGGGAGTTGGGAGTGGGGCGAATGTGTAGTATCAAAGCTTAGTATTGGCCGGGGGGGGGGAGGAGTTGGAGGGGTTTGGCATTAGGGCTGATTCGAAGCTTAGTTGGTGCGGTTGAGGGGTGAATATTATGCGACATAATATTGTCCCTTAAGACAGTTTGTATGAGAGGGGGAGAAATGAAAGAGATAGCGAGGTATTGAGCGAGTGAGAATAAGAGAGAGGAAGAGAGTTTAGATCATAGGTTCTCAACGGGGGCGATATCGCCCCCCGGGGGGCGGTGAAAGGCTTTAAGGGGGCGCTGACATTCCCGGGGGCGATTGGGGGGCGGTGAAGGGCAAGTGGGCGGTAGAAACGTACCTAATATATTTTAACACCTCAGCTATTTGAATCGATTAGTTTTAGGAGGATGAAATGTGATGTAAACGCAAGTGCTGCTAAATATCTGATATCCCCCAACAGTATGCCTACCTATTATAATTATTATATATTAAAAAGAAATAGGAATCGCAGTGACTTTTCGATGAGGTAGGGGTCAGCATTTGGCGAATATAGTGTGCGACCGGCTGGTCCTGTGGTGGGTTCACTGGACTGTCAACCCTGCTGACCGATCACAGTCGCCTAACATCTGCTTATATTAATGATATTTTGATCTCAGTTTAACCGAGATGTCCTTAATGTATTTTAAGTAGTTCACAGTCACATTCATGCGATACTATAGTCAAGCTGTATAGTTACGTAGTAATCATACAAACTGGGTAGTTATTGTAATGTTTGAAAATATACATATAAATTCTTTAGTCATATAATATTTATATGATTTTAAATACTTTTTACAGTTCGATCATTTCAAAGTTATAAATTGTAAGCTATTAATTTTTTATAAAAGAAAAAAAAACAGAAATAGACATTTATTAGCTCAAATAAAACGGGCTAATTATCTCCCTTTAACTAAAAAAATGTTTCCACATTTGATTCAATAGTGATGCCGATCAAGTTCTGTTTTGTAATATAACAAATATTACTGATTATTAGACCTAAGGCTTTTGCAACCAAAATTGAAAAGAAAATAGTCATATTGCTAGCAACACACCAGGCGAACGATTCGCATTAATACTGTTTTATTTAAAGCTTTTGTTAAGGCAATTTTTTTATCTATCAATTCTTACAATATGTTTCTTTTTCAGTATTTTAAAGATAATTAATCACTCAGAAAGTCTAGTCGGCTAAAAAAGTTGCGGAAACTATAGTTCAAATGGGCGGAAAGGGGGGGGGCTAAAAGTAAGTTGGGGGGGGGGGCGGTGAGCGGAAATTTTTTTTAAAGGGGCGATGAGCCGAAAAAGGTTGAGAACCTATGGTTTAGATGCTGGCGGTTTATTGCAAGTCGGGAATAAAAGAAAAGAAAGGGAGGGCGAGAGTGAATTGAATTAAGAATTTTTTAAGTAGAGGATTTGAAACATGACCGGAGGAATTTGTTGATAAACATCCAACTATTGTAGCCAAGATCATGGATCAATTTGTTTCCAAAACATTCGTCTAACGTTGAGAACAGCCTAAATTACGTTAGAAATTTCGTAGTCTATTCTTTGTAGACTAAACATTTCTGTGTATGATCTGCAAATAGAACTATGACATTGATCTATAGTATACTTTTGTCTTACTGAAGACGGTTTAAAACACATTGAGGACATCACGATCTCGGTCATTAGCAGATGTTAGGACGACAGTGATGGGTCAGCAGGGTGGACAGTCGGTGAACAAACCACAGGACCAGCCGGCCGCACCCCTACTTCATCGAAATGTCACAGCGATTCCTTTTTCTTATTAATATAATAACATGTAGGCATACTGTTGGGGAATATCAGATATTTAGCAGCACTTCCGTATTCCGTTTACATTATATTTCATCCTAATCTAATCGATTCAAATAGCTGAGGTAAAATATATCAGGTACGTTTGTACCGCCCACTTGCCCTTCACCGCCCCCCCCCCCCAAATCGCCTTCGGCAATGTCAGCGCCCCCCCCCCGCCCCCCTAAAGTTTCTCACCGCCCCCCCAGGGGGTGAAATCGCCCCCGTTGAGAACCTATGATCTATACCATAGGTTCTCAACGGAACTAGCTAGATGTAGAGCTCAAGTGAGAAGAAATATATAGCCTAAAGATATTATTGAAGAAAATTGTGTATGAGTGATCCAGAGTTGACAAGGGAGAGAATAGTAGGGTGAAAGCTTAGTACATGTTGGATTCTTTGGATAGAAGGTTGATTTTATAATAAGTAGTGTTGAAACTAAATGTTGATTCAAGTCCAAAGTGTGACTTTGAACAGTTTTTATAAAGTGTTTATAACATAAATAAAGAAGCCTATAAGGAACTAGATATAGTGCTCAAGTGACAAGAAATATATGAAGATATTATTGAAGAAATCTGTTATTGAAGATTTTGTAAGACAATTGACAAGTCTTAACGTGTATGCATGCATAAAAGGTCACGTGCAAAAACATTTCCGTTCTTATTCGATCATTTTATTCGAAACAATGACTGTGTGCTACTTTACTGGTTGTACTCAAATTTGTTGGGGATGAAAATTTATTTCATTTCCAATAGATGTTTACGAAGCAAAACAATGTATTGTGAATTTCAGAAGGGAATAATCACCTTTTTAAAATATCAAACTTATTGCTTAATGCAAAAGAATTTTTGTTATTCGTTTTTATGAATTTACGCATTTTGTTTTTAATAACCAAGAAAACGCAACTCTTGACTAATTTATTTTGTAAACAAATAAAAATGTAACGTCACGCGACTAACACTTGAGCATTAATGATCGCCTGTTCACTTATGATAATAAAAACGGATTCCTCATAACTAATATTGTATCCTTTGTATAATTCTAAAAGACTAGAACTGGCCGTCGAGGTTGAAATCAATTGTCAAACACCAGCAAAAGCATGCTTTTTTTGTTAATAGTTTAAAAATAGAACAGGAAGTTCACGAACATTCGGGTTCAAAAGTTCACGCCTCATTAAGACTTGTCCATTGTAAACTTATGTATAATCATAATTATTGTGAACCATGTGCTTCGTCCACTGATGATTTGTTTATGTAATAAACTTTCGTCTGAACCAGATCCAATGTGTGCTCAAGTCTATGTTATTAGTATTAGTATATAATCTTACTCACCACAGAAGTAATAGTAACAATCAAGAACAATACGATAACAAAAAAAATTAGGGGGGTTCCCGGGGGCGGTGAAGGGCAAGTGGTCGGTACAAGCGTACCTGATATAATTTGAACACCTCAGCTATTCTAATTGATTAGTTTTTGGATTAAATATGATGCAAACGCAAGTGATGCTAAATATCTATCACCCAGCAGTAGACCTACATATTATTATACTAATAAGAGAGATCAATCGCATGTAGGGGTCAGTATTAGACAAGCATGGTGTGCGGCCGGCTTGTCTTATGGTTAGTTCACCGCACTGTCAAGCGACACGACACGGGATCTATGCCTGCCGCCGACCGATCCCTGTCGCCCAAACATTTGCTATTATTAATGATATTTTCATCTCACGTGATGTCCTTTAATGCGTTAGACGTTAGAAGGAACTGAACGTAAGATAGATAAGCGGAATGGATACGTAGTAATCTTACAAACTGGGTAGTTAATGTAATTTTTGAAAATATACGTATTCATTCTTTAGCCCTTTAATATTTATTAATATTTATGTAATTTTCAAATACTTTTTACAGTTTGAGCATTTCAATAAATTGTAAGCCATTTATTCTTTTATCAAAGAAAAAAAAAAGAAACATTAGAAATAATAGCTCAAATGAAACGGGTTAATTATCTCCCTTTAACAATAAAAAATCGTTCCACATTTTATTCAATAGTGATACCAAGCAAGTTCTGTTTTGTAATAAAACAAAAAATTACTGACAAATTATAACCAACAGGCCTCTTGCTTAGATCATTTGTTGATCTATTAATTCTTACAATATGTTTCCTTTTCAGTTCTTTTAAAGATAATAAATAAGCACACAAATCTAGTCGGTTTAAAAAAAATTGCGGAAACTATATAGAACCTTTAACTTCCAGAGGGGTGGGGGGGGAGTGGGCGCTAAAAAAAAGTTGGGGGGGGGCGATGAGCGGGAAAAAAGATTAAAGGGGGCGGTGAGCCGAAAGAGGTTGAGAACCTCTGATCTATACAGATGATCAAGAGATACAGTGGAGAATAAAGACAGACTGTAATATATAAGATAAGATAAAGGAAAGATACTGAAATTGTACAAGAAGACCCAGATGAATCTGTAAGATCAGGAATATATTCAGAGCCAGTCTTCTGTCTACTAATGCTGATTGTAACAGAACGAAAAAAAAACATACAAATAAATACCAATTATTTTATTCGTGGAAAACTTTTAACGTATGCTAAAAATAGAAAGTACTAAGGAGTAAAAATACTATACAAAAATTTACGTTAAATCGATATGTAATTTAAAAAAAAAAAATCAAACATCAAAGAAATGTTAACAAATTATGTAACAAGAAGATACAAGCAAAACATTGCCTAGAATATGTTTGACCTATACTAGAATGTGCATTTTCTAAGACTCATCAACTAATGAAAAAAATATTAATTTCGAAAGACTTCAGAGAGGTACTACAAATTGCGTTACTAGTAAATATTTACATTTGATAAGTGTAACATTATACTAATATCCTAAAAAAATAAATAAACGGACGATACTTCGATTTCTTTTGTCCAGGGCATCACGATGTTCTGGGATGAACGGGGGGGGGGGGAACACCAAGGTTCTGTCAGGGCGCCAGCCAACTCACGGCATGCTGAAGGCGTGCCGTGTAATTTAGGGTACGGTTTACGCAGCCACGTGCACTTTTTTTTCCCCACTGCAGAATTTCCTTCAATTCAATATCATGGTGGCTCGCCCGCATATTAGCAATGTCGCCCGGTAGCGCTAATCCCATTACTATATACCTGGGCGGGGTTGGGGCGGCAACGCTGCGCTCATTGCTTTCTCCCCCAACCAAGCTTCGGGGCATCTTGGTCGTACAATGAGTCTCGGACGCGCAGCAAGGGGCTGTCCCTCAATGCGTTCACCCACCGGTGTGCTATTGATAAAGGCGTACTGGTGGTTTCCAAACTTGGCCGCTTTGATGCCCATGGGTGTAGAAGTCAGTGTAGGCACCGGTGTGCTATTGATGAAGGCGTACTGGTGGTTTCCAAACTTAGCCGCTTTGATGCCCATGGGTGTAGAAGTGAGTGTAGGCCTAATACCATTACATTAAATTACTAAATAGAAATACTTGACTAAAGAAGATTAAAGAGGGAGCAAAGTAATTATAATACATAAAGCATTATATCTGTCTTTTTATCTTATATATTACAGACGCTCCTTCTATAAAGAAGAAAATTGCGTCATAATCTTGTCAATTTAGACCTACATTTTGATCAGTGTTTTAAAGGATGTTAAGTTATTTGTTCTCCTGGTTTGTTCAGACAACCCATTGCTAGTCTGGTAGCCACTCGGGAGAGAAAGGGAACTTTTATTCGCTCGTTCTTGCATAATGGAATGACACAATTTTTTTTATCATTATGTCTGAGCATTGTAATCGATTCTTAGTGTGTTGGATTCGTAAATTAGACTTGAATGCTTTGTGTATTTATTACAACTTAGCTGGTTTCTCTTCTTTACTTTTAGTGTTAATAGCTGTAGTGATTTTACTATTGGTGGTAAACTTATAAATACAACATAATAACAATATTTACAATACTTACAGAGGTTATAGAGCTATATCATTGGCCAGTAGTAAAGTACTTGGGAGGAAAAGAAAGTATATTTGAAGAAACAAAGAATGGTTGAGAAAGAGAGAGAATTGAAGGGGGAAGGGGTAGATAATTAATGAAAAGGCTGGTTGTGCATGGAAGAAAGCACGAAACAATAAAAAATAAGAGATGAAAAAGAAAACTATGACAAATAGGAAACATAAGAAGAATTCTTATTTAAAGGGCAAAAAAAACAACAAATTGACCTCAAGAAAAGACAGAAAAAGAAAGAAAAGAAAATTAAAAGACGAAAGAAGGAAATACAGAAGACAAAGATAGAAGACAAAGAAATGATACAAATGAAACAAAGAAACATAAGACAAAAAAAAATAATAATTAAAGAAACAATAGAGAACGGTAGAAAGAAAGAAAGAACGAAACATAAAATAAAAGGAAAATAAAACTGAAGTAGAAATAAAAGTAGAAAACGGAGAAAAAAATACATTGTGTATTCAATGTAAACAAAGTAAACTAGACATACAGATCTAGGTATAATAGAAGTAGTAAACTAGACATACAGATCTAGGTATAATAGAAGTAGTAAACTAGACATACAGATCTAGGTATAATAGAAGTAGTAAACTAGACATACAGATCTAGGTATAATAGAAGTAGTAAACTAGACATACAGATCTAGGTATAATATAAGTAGTAAACTAGACATACAGATCTAGGTATAATATAAGTAGTAAACTAGACATACAGATCTAGGTATAATATAAGTAGTAAACTAGACATACAGATCTAGGTATAATAGAAGTAGTAAACTAGACATACAGATCTAGGTATAATAGAAGTAGGCCTAACCCTTTTGTTTCTCAATGAACACAATGAAATTAGTATAAGGTAAGAGGGAGGGAGGGAGAGGGGTGGTGAGAATGTGCAAAAGAAGCGTAGGCAGTAGCGTAGCCAAAGGGGGGGGGGCGCTCCCCCTACGACCATTTTCGAAAAAAAAAGGGCCTTTTCGGGGAAAAAATAATTTAATAATTTTAACAAGCCATGTAGCACAATTTATACTGTTTCTAATATTTTTTTTTTTTAAATTGCATTTCAACAATTTAATTTGTTACAATATGATTGTTAGATCTAGTTTTTTTTAATTTAATTTATTTGATACGAAGTGAATGTCACACTCTAGCAGGGGTCGGAAACCTTTTGCTAATGGTGTGCCAAGCTAGGATTTCTAAATCATTCAGCGTGCCAACAGCCTAAAAGTCAACCTGCTCTATTATACTGGTTTTCTTATAAGACAAGTAATTTAAATTCGTAGCTAGACAAAGGCCAAAAGCAAAGGAACTCTATAAAGAAGATCGTTAAAGCGTTTTATATTTAATAAAAAAAAAATGTGTATGTGATTATCATCCTTTTCATTAGCATTTATACCAAATACAAAATAATATTACCAAACTTTCACATTTATGGTAACTATTTTGTAAAGGTTAACATTTACTGACATTTAGTTTTCAAGGTACATATCTATCGTCTGATATTATTGATTATGATATTTTGTTCTCAGTTTAAATGAGATGTTCTTTAATTTCCGAATCGAGAATTTTTGTTTCACCGACGTTTAGCGGAATTGATACAAAGTAATTTTACAAACTGGGTAGTTAATGTAATGTTGAAAAAATATGCATATATTATATTAGTAATATAATATTTATTAAATTTTAAACTACTTTTGGACAGTTTGTTCATTATAAAGTTATAATTTTTAGACCAGTTAGTCTTTTATAAATAAAAATTAAAAAACATAATAGTAGAAATATTAGCGGAATTAAAAGTAGCTAATTATCTCCCTTTAATTAAAATAAAGATTCTAAATTTGATTCGATAGTGATGCCAAACAAGTAATGTTTTGAAATATAAAAAATATTACTGACTAATTATTATTGTTTACATAAACTAGCGTTGTGGTATTCATTACAAGATTTAATTATTACAGGTATAAAATTAATTTACGCTAAATATTTGTAAGTAAACATTTCTGCATTAATTATTTGTCCATTCAACCTTGAGGAGTCTATCTCTTAAACAATTTGGCACATTTCGATGCCCATTTCATTAAAGGTTTAAAATTCAACTGGCTACGTTTTAAAATCGCCAATATTCCTATACTTAATTTTTTTTAAAGTACCTACATCTAAGAAGGTTGTAGTAAGATTAAGCCAGTTCTGCTTGATTAGGTCTGAAAAAATCAATTTGAAAGTCTTGAAACTCGCTTTGAGTGCTTCTATGTGCTTCTGAAAAAGCCCAACAACCTATCTTAATATATGCCTTTGTAAAGGGAAGTACATATATCATATAGTTAAATGTAGTGAAATTGATTTTACTCAGTTTAAATATTACTGAAAAATATAGTTGTTTTTGTTTTCATCAATAATAAAACACCTCTTGGAGGTCTCTCGCGTGCCATTGAAAATCGCTCTGCGTGCCAAGTTTGGCACGCGTGACTTAGGTTGCCAACCCCTTTCCTAGTGGAAACCAGGTCATAAGCAGGAACTTAGAGTGGACAGAATGGCCAACCGTTTGTCCCTAACTTTTACGGTGATGTATCAGTGGTGCGTGGACACAGCAGAGTTAGTTCTCCGAGCCCCAAAAAAGTACGCTCGCTCGCATTCTCAAAAAAAGGTGGGGTTCAAGTATGGTGTACTCACCGAAAATATTAATGTGACTTAAAGCGCGCTGGCTTTCTCCTTCTCGGCCGTATACGTGTAGTGATCGAAAACTTGGTTACATGAACTTCGCAAAAAAAAAAAAAAAAAAAAAAAAGTTACCCACAGAATTTAAATGAAAGAATAAAAGAAGAGAAATAACTTGTTTTAAAGAAATTCCGTTTGTTAAGGATATAACCGTCTGGCGTGGAGTTTTAATAGCTGAGAGGAAAAAATTAGAAAAGAATAGAGCGTTCCTATAACGTATCATATTTTGTAATTGACACATATATACAGTAAATAAAAATGTTGAAACTCTATTTTTTTTTTAAATTTCTTTAAAAATGTCTATACTGGCGATTTATCTCGTCTTTCAAAATTAAAACGAAGAAGAATTCAGTCTTATAGAAGGATTCGCATTGATTCTATCAATATTTTTCGACACCAGATACTCATCCCGAAAATGAGCAGTAGATGCAGTCAATTTTGCAGACATTTCCATCAATCACTAATAGTTGCTAGTAAAAATCGTGAATGGTTAATTTAAAAAAAATACTGCACTATTATACAGAGTGTGTATCCTGAGGCACAGGATTTTCTCATCACACTTGATACGCACGAATTCTTAGTTCTTCTATTAACCTGGGAAAATTTCTAAAAGTGGGGCCTTTTACCTAACAGTTCGCTCCCCCTAAATTCAAAACCTGGCTACTCCACTGAGTGTGGGGGTAGGGAGAGGGGGTATAATGTGTATGTAAATCATTAGCCATTATAAAAGTAAATACACATGACAGAATGGCAACACAAAACAAATTGAATATCTATAAACAAAGTGTCAAATAACGCAGTAATCCATCCCATGATATATGTTGATAGGTAAAAAATGTTAGACCGCCCCCCCCTCCTCTCTCCTTTTCCATTGTGTGCTAGTTTTTAGGTGGGATAGGTCAAGTAACCCCATTTACCATTGATCAATCAATTTGAGGATACATTGTTGCAGTAGCGTTCCCAAAGATCTCCAACTGGTTCCCTTTGATTCAGCACATTAACTTTATTCCCCAAGCATGTGTCTTCACTGGGGATGACATCTTACTCGAAGTCTTTCCGTAAAGTTTCTAGTGTGGATGAATACAAAAAGAAAGAGTTGCGCTCTCTTTGACCGGTGGCGACTAAATTCTTCAATGGTTTGCCTCACACATAGAAACATAGATGGATTTAAAAAAAAAAAAAGAGAGTTTTGCGAGGCGCTGAAAGACCTTCTTAAATACCGGTAAAGTTTTCCTTTGCCAAACCCAATCTTTACATTTGAAATGGGAAACCAGAACACATTCAGCATGCTAAAATGGTTACTAGCATGGAAAGACGCTCATTACAAGTGGCAATCATCATCTATATCAGTTTCTCTCTTTCTCCTTCTCTCTATCCAACTCCCTCATTATTTCTTCAAATCTTGCTCTCTTCATATTTCTATCTCTCTTTCTCTGCCTTTCTTTCTTTCCCAGTCTTGTTTTTTTTTAGCTCACTCCATGTCTTTCTCTCTCTCTCTATCTCTCTCTCTCTCTCTCTCTCTCTCTCTCTCTCTCTGTGTAGCTTTCTGATTCTATCTCTTTCCTTTCATCTCTATCTCTCCGAGACTCTAGCTATTTGGCTATCTTTCTATATTTCTATACTTTTCTTATCCTATTTTTTACGCTCTGTTTCTGTAACACTCGTATCCGTTACTCATTCTCTCATTCTCTCTCTCTCTTTCTGTTTCTTTCACCCTCTCTCTCTCTCATACGCATTTTTCCCAATATCTTCCTCTCGTCAAAAACCTCCAACACATTCTAGCTGCCTGCCATTCTCTCTCTCTCTTTCTCCATTACTTTCTCTTACTCTTTACGCCCTAACTTTCTGTCCATCCTTAAACGCCCTCACCCCCCCCCCCTTCTGGACCCCACTTCTTCTTCTTCTATTAGCCAGTCTGCAGAGCTGTTTGCTCTCTCGCAGTCAATACTAGACAAACATATTTACATGTCTTTTTCATCTGTTCAATACTGCTATATAGTGTGTTGGTGAAGGTAGGTTGAGGGGGGAGCAGAGTGTATCTGAGGTAGGTTAGCTCAGGGCATTCAAGCAGGAAGTGGTCTACAGTTTCTTGTGGGCAGGGGCAAAGTCTGCAGTTAGGTGGGTGAGTTGGGTTTATTCTATTTAGGTGTGAGTATATGTCCTGTTCCCAACTGGAATATGGTGCATTGTTCGTTGCCTGTTATGCCACTTTGTCCGGGGATCCTTGGTAGACCCCACTTATTCACGTCTGCTTCATGTAAGTCATCAACAGTAAAACGGGGGTGTGGGGATAACTGTCGTCTTTACAACAAATCAGTGAGTTTTTAAATTAATAACCCCACCCCCTCCGTGTGGGTGTCGGGGTCCAGGAAATGAACAGGTGAAAAGAATAACCCCACTGCTTAGTGTGTTTAGTGGGTTGTGCATTGGGTATAACCTGGGCACGTAATACTCATACCCGCATTCGTGGTGCTGTCTGACAGAGGTCCCGATTGCACTACCCTAAATAGAGGTCTTTGCAAAACTCCTTTCAATGGCGGGGTGGGGGGGGGGGGCTCTGGTGTTGGTGGCATAGAGACAGTGTGTGTAATGTCGTGAGAGGGCCTGGATCCATGATGTGACGATTCCAAAAAAGCTTACCAAGAATCTAAATACAAAAACAAAGAACAAATGGGTGTGCCAACCATTTGAGAAGCCTCTGTGGATGGCGGAGAATGTACCAAAGGCCAACCCCCACCTCAGTCCACAGAAACCCTGACTCAGTGTAACCTGGCCCCGGAGTGCAGCTTGCAGGTGCTGGGCGCAAAACTGAAAACTCTCTCGAAAATAAAACCCCAGATTAACAATGCCAAAAAAAAATAATAACAGAAGAAGAAGAAATTAATAAATACCCCCTCTTCCATTCCTTTGTAATGCTTCTACTTATGTGAATATTCCGTGTCGTCTGCTAGTCTGTTAGTGTTGTTTCACATTGTCTTAAAAAATTGTTTAAAAATTCGTTCGATTTTTTTTTAACACGTATCTTTGGACGCCAGATGTGAACAGCTCCACACGACTTGTCTCATATTCCAAGTCAGATGTTCATTTTTTTCGGAACACATCTTCATACAAGCTGCAATATTTGAATAATCGATTCATTTCACAATCTGCCGACTCCAAATTCAACACACACACACAAAATCTTCAACCACGATAGCAAAAAAAGAAAGTACCGCCAAAAAAAATGTAGACCCTGGCGAATTAATATCTCCGGCGCCACACGCTTCTTTCTATCCGCGCTTCCTGGCCAGACTTTTGTTTCCCCTTTTGTGTGTGTGTAGACTGTACAATTTGGCAAATCGATATCCAGACTATTAAGAGTCGACATGTTTTATGTTTGAAAAAAAAATGAAGAAGAAGTGTATCTAGTTCAGTGCTGTAGAAGACATTTTTCTCGCTGGGAGTTGGATTTTTGGTGTTGTTGTTGTTCTTTTGTTCACATTTACGTTGCAAGCTGCAACTAATGTTATCGTCTGCGGCTTATGGTGTGCAAATGTTGACCGTTAACTTTTATTCTGATAAAAAATGTATTTTACCTTATAATGTCTATAAGGTTCTTGGATATAGACTCTAGATCTTACAATTCGTCGAAATTGTTTACTTTTTAGCGCTCTATATATTGGACCGAAAAAATAATAATAACAATTGTATTTATAATGCAACAATTCATTTCAACATGTCCCATGGAGTTATGTCGTGATAAGGACGCGAAAACTGTTTTTCTTTAATTTCATTTGTCAGGAAAAGAAGAAAATGAGAAGTGCTTTTAAGAAATGTCTACTATCTTTCATGGCACCAGCATAAGATGGGATTGTGTTGTCAATATAGATTTTTTTTTTAATCTTGTATCGTAGAAATGGCACGTACCTTGATTGGAAACTTTTATTTACTACTAAATGACTAGGACGAATGTATGGAAAGAAAATTTTAATTGACTTCCTTGTGATTGAATAGTTCATATAATAGTACTTTCTTAAACAGTGCTATATTCCTGCAATACAAAATGTCAAGGACATAGATATTTTGCTGCGTTGAGTGTTGAGTTTTTATCAGAGAGCGCTTTTAAAAATTGTGAACACACAATGGCAGATATTTTTTCTATAAACGTGAACAGTAGAAATGATTCCATAGCGACACTTCCGGCCTCTTCCGTGAGACAGTTAGCCTCGATTTTCTTCGTCCCATGGCTACTCCCTGTGATGGTGGCCGTATCCATGGTGATGTTCTTGGTGATCTCCTTCGCCCTGTACCACAAGCGCTACCTGTTGAAGCGGAAAAAGAGCATCCAGTACCACCTGATTCACTACCACAGGGTCGCGGGGCCGCGGACGCCCCCGGAAGTGGTGCCAATCATCAACGATCTGCCAGGGACGAGCATCGCCGGAAGTGAGGATGTTCCGGGCGCGGTCGAGCCCGAACATGGTGGGCGCGTCGGTTCACCGGTGAAGCTGAGCGACTCACTGAGGCGCTGCTACTCGCTGTCGCCTCGGCACCTGAAAGAGAGAGCCACGAGATACGAAGGGAGGAGGCTTGACTCGTCCTTGTCGCTAAGCAGGAGAGCCTTTCTTCACGACACCCCGAGCGTCCATCTCGGGACGGCCTGTGACATCGGGGGCCAGTGCCACCACCCGGACCACGTGTCATTCCTACAGGCCACCACGGTGAAGAGCATGGCCAAGCTGAAATCCAGGGCCGTCGTGGTCATGACCGTGAACGGAGTTTTGGCCAGGGCCAAGCTGGTGACTCCGGGCGACGAGAAGGTCGTGGACGGGCTGGAATCTGACTGCGGCGAAGGTGGGAGCTGCGAGCACGACCTAAGCGACATAGGCTTCATTGATGACTTAGACTTTGATGAATTCACGGCAGGAAAGATAATATAGTGTCGTTAGTGGGTGTTGTTGGTGTTTATTCCTATACAATTTTACTAATTCTTAATTTATTATTGTCAATATAATAAGCTTTGGTAATCACGTGTGTTATTTACTATACATGCTTTTTGCGCTTCATAATGACCTGGAACAGAACTGTATTTGAGTAGTGTGAGTAGCTTTACGATAACCATGGTAACAAGATTGCATTCTAGTAGTGTGAGTATATTTACGATTACCATGGTAACAAAACTGTATTCGAGTACAAATATAGGGATGAAAATCTACGTTTATAAAAAAAAAGTGCCATTTTGTTTTTGTTTTCTTAGATCTGGAGGGTGTTCCAGAGTCTACAACTATGATGTGTACCTAACATTATTTGGAGGTATGAGTGCTGGCCATTGCATACCTTGATCATTGCAATATGTAAGCACCATCGCACTTGATCTATGCTGTGCACTTCTCGGTTCATTCATTTATGAATTTGCATTTTTGATCCCCTAATCCTTTGCTATTCCACATTTTTTATATCCTATTCAAACTCAGTAAAAAAAAAATAATAATAATAAAAAATACCAACATTGATTGGTACTTCATAAACTGCTATTTCATAAGTAAAGAAGAGATACGTAAGGGTTCAGTTATTTATATCGAAAGGGCAGCTGCAAATATTAGCATATACATATATAAGCTTATAGCATATAAAGATACATTTATAGCATATAAAGAAACTAGTATACCATATTAAGATATACATTTATAGCATCTAAATATATACGTTTATACCATGTAAAGATATCATTTTATAGAATATAAAGGTAAGTACAAATAGAGGTTGGTAAACTTTTGATAACAACGTACCAAAGGAGGATTTCTCAATCGTTCAGCGTGCCAACAGCCTAAATATTACCTTGCCCTCTTTCTTAGAGAAGGAGGCTTGAATTGCATTTTTTTTTGGGGGGGGGGGGGGGGGGGGGGGGCTGCCGCATGCCATTGAAAATCACTCTGCGTGCCAAACCTGGAACGCGTTTCGTAGGTTGCCGATCCATTGCTAAAGGTGTTTAAAGATTTAGGTTGATAGCGTATAAATATACAAGTTTACTGTTGAATGTATTAAGTAAATAACAATAATATTATGGCTTTAACTTGTAATGCTGTGTTTATCGTATGGTATTGAACTCTAACCTTATTACAACAAAAACAAAAATCTATATAAAAAATATCTTTAGTTTAAGTTGCATTAGCTTCTGAACATAACTAAACTCTCAATTATCGTAAATCCAAACAAAAAAAAATGTTACAAGGAAGACAATCGAAGAAATTATTTTATTAGATCTTTCCTATTGCAGGATTAATTCCCTTGAAATAGAAATGCTGCTGCTTGCTCTTGAGAATTATTTGCTCTGAATGTTTCTCCAGCCTCTGGTTGATGGAATGTAAATGTAGTGTGCTTGCGTGTGTAAGTGATTGTTATTGTGTCTGTGTATGTGTGTGTCTGTCTAGGTACATGTGTGTGTTTGTGTGTAATGTGTAAGTTTATAGTAACTTGTTTTTTTTTCCTTTTTACATTTTGATATGCCGTATTTCCCCGGTGAAATATGTATATTATTATTATTTATTCGTTTCTTTTTAAATTAAATAAACTTTAAAATATAAACAAACTTTTGCTGGAGTGTGTCTTTTTTTTAATACTGTAAAACATTGATTTTTAATGGCGTTTGTTATGTGGCGTTATCATGGGCTGCTAGAACTTCAGAGTAGAAACAAAATTTGTTATAGTTTTTTCATTTCGTTTGTTAGTTGTTGTTTGTTTTTTTTGTATCGGATGTTCTGTGACAGCTCAAACAGCGCCATGTACTTAGAGAGTAATGAAGTATGTCATTAGATCTTATCATATATATATTACAGACGCTTATTCTAAAAAGAAGATTATTGCGTCCTACGCTCATCCAAGGTATGAGTCTAGTCTTACAATTTTATTAGTGTTTTAAATGATGTTAAGTTACTGATTTCGCTGGTTTATTCAGGCAACCTATTCCATGCCCTAGATGCCAATCGATTTTAAAAAAAAGTATTTATATGCATTTGTTCTCGCTAAGGGATAAGGAAATTGTTTTTGTCTTTATATGATCTGAGCTTTGCAACAGGCTGTTTTTGGTTTGTATCTTTAAATTAGTATTTAATTCAGTATGTATTTTTACTACTTTACTCTTTGTTCTTCTGTCCTCTTGTGTTTCTAGGTTCAGTGATTTAACTATTGGTGTTACTCGTATCAGTTGTGATTATTCACTAGTAATGAACCTTTCAAATCTTTTCTGAAATCGTTCTTTTTTTATGTTTTAATGAGTTGATGACTGATAGAAAATAACAGATTGCAATAGATTGACAGCTAGATGACAATATATTGTCAGTGACTCTATCAAGGAGTTTGTTTAGCTATTAATACTAATATTATATAATGAAATTGTTTCAATATTTCAAATTGTACTCTCTTGCATTTGTTGTTATTTTTTTTGCACCAATTGTTTCGACAATTTAGAGAGGGAGTGGGTGTAGTAGTTTAGAGCGGGAAAACTTTGCCTGATAACAATAACAAACAGTTTCCTACAACTCTGTGTAAACAAAAGTTGTGTGTATTGATCACAAATGAATATTCATTTTAACAAAACAATGACAGTGAACACAAAAAAAAATTGTGAAAAAAAGATCGATTTAAACAGTGTTTTATTTTCACGTTGTTTTTTTTTTCTCTCATTTTTTTATCTTCAAATTTATTGTTCACCTTAAACGGCTGTACGCCCGTCAATATATAATTTTTTTTTTAAAAAGGGGAGTTAAACATCGTAAATTGAAGCTGCAGACGTAAACAAAATAATAATAGTAATAAATGTATTATCGATAACACATCACGTTACCAAATAAAAGTGTACTCTCTAAGCTCGACTCTATTATGCCAGTAATGAAAACAAATTTAATTTATTTCAAAATAAAATACTCTCTAACTAATTTCAATGGATAAACAAAATCTACTCAAGTGTTTTCTAGAAGTTTCTCAAACAAACAGATTGCACAACTAATTACATTTTTTGGTTAACAAGTGTTGGTGGATTTTGCAAAACAATATATTCAACAACAACAATAATACAAAAGGTATGCTTTAAAAAAAATAACATAACTAAATAATGCAGCTGATTAGTTTGATATCATTTTTAGCGCACTGTGAGATAGTTACGAATCAAATACGAAATGTAATAGTTACATAAAACAAAATGGCGGTATTTAAAAAAAGACGACATGGTTTCTAGGAGTATATGATATAATTCAAAATGTCTTTAGCAGATGGTTTGATTTTTTTATTCATTATTTCGTATCGTCTGCCATATATTTGTTTAATTTTCGTATACCTTTCCACAGGTTTTCATTAACAATTCATTTTACATTTGACTCCCTTCGTTCATTTTCTATCGTCTACTAACATATTTATATCGTCTGCTAATAAGGTCGTCTGCGAGTGATTTATTTCGACAAATCATGCATAGTGAGACTTTTTTTCTTGTCTTCTGCTTATATTGCTAAACTTGCCTATATATATACTTCCTTTATACCTTGTAAAAAAAAGTATTAACATGACCTTATTCAAAACTTTAAAAAAAAATATACTGAGTAACTGAGTATGATATACTTTTTAAAAATTAGTATACAAATTATAAACTAGGTAGAACTTTGAGGTAACACTAGAAACAAAATAAAACATTTAAAAAAAACACAAATAAAACATGATGTACAGTAAATGTATGTATATATAATATATTTATATGTTAGTATTTAAAAAGGTGATTGTAGACAAAGCACATTTCGAATGAAAGGGGAGGTAAGAACATAACACGTACAAAGAAAGAAGAAAAAAAAACACGTCTCAAATAAGCACGACCAAAAAGGGGCGGTAATAAATATTGACTTTCTTATTTACAAAGTTGAACAAAACAAAAGTGTGTGTAATGTATAAATGCGTGAGACAATAATTTTAAAAGTGTATGTTACCAACATATTTCTCAGTTTTATGATTTACTTAACTCGGGTTTGTATTTATACAAACTAGAATAATTTTTTTGTTTTGTTTTGTTAATAGTTCTCTTATCTTATACATTATCTTCTTATACATTACAGACGCTCCTTCTATAAAGAAGATTATTGCGTCCCATCCGTGGTCCGAGTCTAGTCTTGCAGTTGTACATGTTAGTTAGAGTAAAGGTAACAGATAGGGAGTAGATGAATCAGCCATGCTTTATGATAGCCAAACAACGAAGTGGGCCCCCTTAACTACTAGGTCATGGGCTCTAATCTAGAACTGCTTGAGACTGGGAGTATTTCTAAACTATCGGACCATGTTTGTGTTTGTACCATGTTTGTACAAACACACGACCCTACCTACAAACCACCCACACCCAAAACACTATTAGAAAAAAAAAACAATCCCCCAAATGTTCGGATATCATTCCGTTACTTTTAGTATTGATCTTAATAGCGTTGTCTGCCTCCTAGTAAACGCACACTTCGAACCAAATTGATCCATAGGGTCGGGGAAGCAGCGTTTCGCCAGTTTCTGTGCCCACGGCATACTAGGGGATGTATAACCAGACCAATGCCCAGCCACATTTGTTTTACCCCAACTAATGTCACGTGTCCATCAGAGCTGGGTAGACTCAGAGACAACTCCAATCCCATCCCGGGAACGAATCTTTTTCTTCACCAGGATTCGAACCCAGAATCTTCAGAACGCCATTCGAACGCGCTTCCGCTCTTCCACTGTGCCAAATCTGCTTCCTAGTAGAATAATAAACTTACAATAATCTTCCACCTCTACTCTGTCTCCCTCCCCCCTAGTCTTCCACCTCTACTCTGTCTCCCTCCCCCCTAGTCTTCCACCTCTTCTCTATCTCCCTCCCCCCTCCCCCCTAGTCTTCAAACCTCTACTCTGTCTCCCTCCTCCCTAGTCTTCCACCTCTACTCTGTCTCACTCCCCCCCTCCCCCTTAGTCTTCCACCTCTACTCTGTCTCCCTCCCCCCTAGACTTCCAGCTCTACTCTGTCTCTCTCCCCCCTCCCCCATAGCAATGGCAATGCGTTTAGTAAAGATTTAATTTATACGGTGTAAAAAAAAAAGAGTTGGATGTATGTGTGTGTGTGTGTTTGTGCAAGGGGGGGTCGGATCCTGCAATTATTTTTTCTTTTTATTATGAGCATGCCCTCTCCACCCACCCCCAACGCCCTCCAGTCCCCACTTACCCTCCACACCCTGCCGTTCCACAGTCTTCCCCCTCATTGACACCAATCATCAGGAACAACGTGTGTTTAACCCTTCCCGTACCGACCTTCTTCTATCTATGCTGCCTTCAGTTCCGCTATATACGCGCCCGGGACTGTAAGGGTTAACATAAAGCGGAAAAATGAACAGGGCTAAGTTTATTTCATGCAAACTTATGATTATTATTTATGTTATTAATATAATGAGAATTTTATAGCGCATATCCCGCTGGGAACAGTTCTATGCGCTGTAAACACACTGCTGCCTGCTGGTGCTAATGCGTTTACAGGCTCAAAACTCCTGCAGGGCGACAGGGATCCGTCGGTGGCAGGGATAGAACCCGCGACGTGTCAGTTGGTTTTTTTGCTGACAGTCCGGTGAACTAACCGCTGGACCAGCCGGCTTCACAATGTATTTATATAAAATGGCAAAAACACACACAATTGCCATGAACCCCTAACCTTTACAGATAAAAAAAAAACAACAACAACACGTGTGATTTAGATAATTGAAAAAAACTGTTGCTATGTGTGTAATGAGAAGTGAGGGATGCGTCGGAGTAAAAGGGTTTGTGAGGATGTTGTGATGTGGGGATGTTGGGGATGTGTGGATGTTGGGGATGTTGATGGGCATACACATTGGAGTAAACACAATGAACCGGTTCAATCGAGTGCTTGAAAAAAAAAAGACTTGGATATATTTACAGCGGCATAGTTTTGAATGGATTCTTTTTTTCAGACGCAGACGCACTCACAAGACGCACCCACCAGACAAAACAAACAAGACGCACACGACAAGGCACACATGATAAGACGCACGAGGCTAGACGAACAACTAGACGCACGCGACTAGGCGCACGAGAAAAGACGCACAGACATGACTCTAGTACTTTTACTGCGTCTACGTATCCACAGGCTTTGTGTCACATTTTCGTTTTCCTTTTGAATTTGTATGTATGTTGGTATCATTAGAATTAAATAACAAATAGCGTAGAACAGGGATCGGCAATCACACTTGGCACGCAGCGATGACATGCGGGCGTTAGTACCACAAAAAGCCAATCAAAATCTCTTATACAAGAAATTGAGTTCTAGAGCAGGATAACTTTCAGGCTATTGGCACGCTGACTGAATTAGAAATTCCACTTTGGCACACTTGTTATCAAAAGTTTGCCGATCCCTGGCGTAAAAGTAAGGAAAATAAAAAAAATAATAATCAAGCAAAAAAAAAAATACATAATAAAATGGCACATCTAATATTTATTTCAGTTTGTGGTAAGAAATTGTCTCTGTGCTGGCATAGTATAATAATTAAAAAAATGTTTTAAATGACCACAATGATGAACCATACTTTGCATCATTCACAAAAACAATCGATATCTTTTTTTTTTAAATCTTTGACACACATCAGACTATAATTCAAACTTTTAGAAAATAAAGTATGGTGCTCGGTTAAATCAAAATTGAGAAAAAATATACAGATTATAATTTAATATTAACAATAAACAAAAAACACTTTGACCTAGATTTTGGGAATAAAAATTTAAACAATTTAAACATCTTTTAACTTGTTTAATGAAGAACTTCTTTTAAAAAAATAACGGTGTTATGCTTTGTGATGAATGTTTAAATTGTATCAACTGTTTCCTTCCATTTAGCTGTTCATTCACGCTTGCCATTCACCCAGTTCGTATAGTATAAATGATAATATTTGGAAATTTACAAATAAATATTTAAAAAAAATAGAAAATCTGGTCATGACTAGAGTATTTAAAACTTCTTTTTTTCTGACTAATACAAAGTTTGTTTATAGAATGCATTTTTAGATCTATACATGTATAGTTTTATAATATATAACTGGTGGCATTTTTTTTTTCAGTATTAGAAATATATAAAATAATAATATAATATATTAATAAAGTCACAAGTCACGAGATAACAAGCACTAAAAAAATTTGATAACAGCCTTCAAGATCGTACCTTACGATTTACATTAGATAGCCAATCAAAGAAATGAAAACTTATTTTGGCCAGATAATTGATAGCGTTGTGGGCTAAAAATGCATTTTTTTTTCAATATGCCAGATAAAAAGAAACAACACAATTCCATGATATAGAATAACAATGATTTAAAAAAAAATATATTTAAAAATTGCACGTTATTTAAAAATAGAAATTGACGAGAAAATATCCAAGGACCGACGAGAAAATTCACAAACAATATTTGAAAAAATAAAGTAAGAGAGGGGGATTTATGAACCAACATTTGTATATAAAATATGAATAAAAATATAAAAATTTTGTTGAAACAGGTATGTACAGGTAAAAGTTACAACATGTTTTTTTATTTGGGTTATAAATAACAAGAAAATTCGCAAGAAAGTTGTATAAAAATAAAGCTATTATGATACACCTTACTTTGCTTTGTTACTAGTCTAGTTGTGTTGTTGTTGTTTTTTTTAAATTAGTTTAATTTGAAGAAATTTTAAGTTTTATGGCTCCAACCAGTTCTTACCAAGGTTAGGTTTAGGATCAAGATAAAAAAAAAGTTTCTAATATTGACCCCTATATACATTTAGTCAATGTATTTTTTATTTGTTTTATTTTCACTCCCGCAATAACTTGATTGGCTGTCACGTAGACCGAGCTTCCACAAGCTAAAAGGGTTGGACCAACCCTGGTTAGGCCTCTAGTTTTTAGGGGGTAAGAGGCCCCTATCAATAGCCTACCTTTAGTATAAGCTGTTGTTGTTTTTTTATTATCTTTAAAAATACAAGAGGAGTTTATTTTCATATAGTGAATAAAAACTAGCATGAGGCTACTAAGGAGTCATGAACGTCCATGTTTTCTCTAATAGCTAGAACACCAAAACACTACAGTTCGTAATCAGATATCTATTGAAGTAAAAATCAAACAAAACTATTGAATAAAGATATCAAAAAAAAAAAAAACATTTAAAAAAAAAGTTACAAAGTTTTCTTACACGTTAAATTCAACATTGTATCTCAGTTCTCTTTCTCTGTTTTTACTATTATGTCTTCTAACTGCTACGGTCTTGACGATGAACACAAATAACACGAGATGTAAAGATTTAAAAAAAACAACACTAGAATTTCAAGATAAAAAAACAACAACACGATAATAACACTGTCCGGTGGTTGCGTAGGTGTCTATGTACAGAAGAAAAAAAATATATTTACAATCCAATATGTACACACGTAGGGTATAAAAGATTACATTTTAAAAAAAAAGAACAGATTTTTTTTTGTTTTAAATGTATATCGAAGGTAATAACGTAGTGGGCAAGGTTATTGAAAAAAAAACAAAAAACAAGAGTTCATTTTGGGGTGGGTGGGTGGGGGGCGGTGGTGGAAAGGTCAAAGGGTGAAACAAGAGAAAGAGCATAGGGTCGTACATTTATTGTATAGGCCAGTGTGACGAACAAGGCGGTTTATACACATATAAAGATATTTATTCGAATATAAATTGGACACTTTGGTTGATTTTTTGTTTGTACTCGGTAATAAAGTGAAGAATATTGGAGAGGAAAAAAAAACATATGGTATGGTAAAAATGTGCGAAGTCAGAAGAAGATACATAGTAAGATATTCAAAAATATTTTTATTTTAAACGTATATTTTTTTATATTATAGTATGTTTTAAAAAGCAACACTTCACAACAGTAGATAGGTAACATATTCATTATACGTTTTGAGTTTGGACAAACACAAATATAAGCGAAACTAAACTCTGATTTTGTAATTTTGTAGGTTACAATCATTGTTATAGTAAAGTTATACTCCCATTTTCATTGTCAATAATATTTGTTATATTATATTTATTGGTGTTTTTTTTTTTTTTTGGTGTGTGTGTTTTGTTTTTATTCTTCCCTTCTTTCCGAGCTGTGTTCCGCGGCGGCTTTCAGAAAGGCAGCTGGTTCGAAATATAGTTTTGTATCACAGCCGGGGCCGAATGGGCGTCGTCGAACTTGGCCACCTCCGTCATGCACTGGAGGCCTTCCCGGCTGAGCGTGCGCAGCTCGGCGATCTTGCTGAGGATGCGCGAGAAGAAATGCGGCTTCCGCTGGGCCTCGCTGTTGTACGTGCAGTGGTCGCGGAGGCAGTCGATGATCTTCATCTGAAGCTCCTCCATCTTCTCGGGCTCTCTCAGGCCGTGGCGCACTGGAATCAAACAAACATACATAAATAATCATGTTTATTTCTACCAAATCATAATTTATACAAAACATTGGGGGCAAAGCACGTTTTACATGATTTAACACATAAATTTGAAAGTTTACAATTTTTCTGAACATAGTTTAGCACTTTTTTTTACATGTTTCGGCACTTTTTTAATTTTTAGCACTTTTTTAAACATGTTTTAGCACTTTTTTTTTTTCAATCGGTTGAGTAATTTACTAAAGTTAAAGAAGTAAAGGTGAGTGGTAGGCTTATACTGGACATGGAGTTCCGTTGTCTGTCGTGGCCACGGAATCTTGTTAAGACTACTTCAATAGAACTATCTACATACACACCGTCAACAGACAGTATCAACAGGTGCGGTCATCACACTCTGTCTTCACTACTATCAACACACTTTATCAACACACTTTATCAACACACAGTGACAACGTACACTGACAACACACACTGTCAACACACACTGTCATCATGTCAACACACACTGTCATCATGTCAACATACACTGACAACACACACTGCCATCATGTCAACACACACTGACAACACACACTGTCATAATGTCAACACACACTGACAACACACACTGACAACACACACTGACAACACAAACTGACAACACACACTGTCATCATGTCAACACACACTGACAACACACACTGACAACACACACTGACAACACACACTGACAACACACACTGACAACACACACTGACAACACACACTGACAACACACACTGACAACACACAATGTCATCATGTCAACACACACTGACAACACACACTGACAACACAAACTGACAACACAAACTGACAACACACACTGACAACACACAGTGACAACACACACTGTCATCTAGTCAACACACACTGACAACACACACTGACAACACACATAGTCATCATGTCAACACACTCTGACAACACACACTGACATGACTTACATGTCACCATGGCCAGCGCGCTCATGCATGCCAGCGAGGAGATGTCTAGGCCCATCCGGTGAAGGCTGAGGCCGAACTCCACAATGGAATTGATCCACTCGCCGAAGGTCTTCATACACTGGAGCCTGTGGTACACCTGGCCGTTCTCGAAGATGATTTTCTCGTCGTTGGCTTGCACCCTAGATAGAGAAGACCTGTGGTTAGACTGAATACTTAGTTATACATGTTCACCGGTAGACCATTCGTACAGATATACTAAACAACATGTTGATTGTAAGTTTTGGTGTGAATAGATGATATACTAAACAACATGTTGATTGTATGTTTTGGTGTGAATAGATGATATACTAAACAACATGTTGATTGTATGTTTTGGTGTGAATAGATGATATACTAAACAACATGTTGATTGTATGTTTTGGTGTGAATAGATGATATACTAAACAACATGTTGATTGTATGTTTTGGTGTGAATAGATGATATGCTAAACAACATGTTGATTGTATGTTTTGGTGTGAATAGATGTCTTATGTGTGTGTGTGTGTATATGTAGAGATATACTAAACAACATGTTGATTGTATGTTTTGGTGTGAATAGATTTCTTATGTGTGTGTGTGTGTATATGTAGAGATATACTAAACAACATGTTGATTGTATGTTTTGGTGTGAATAGATGATATACTAAACAACATGTTGGTTGTATGTTTTGGTGTGAATAGATGTCTTATGTGTGTGTGTGTGTGTGTGTATATATATGTAGAGATATACTAAACAACATGTTGATTGCATGTTTTGGTGTGAATAGATGTCTTATGTGTGTGAGTGTGTGTATATGTAGAGATATACTAAACAACATCTTTTTTTAAATATCTAAAATATAGATCTCTCTTTTTTTCTCTCTCTTTCTCTCTCCCTATCTTTCTCTCTCTTTTTTGTCTCTCTTTCTTTCTCTCTCTTTCTCTCTCCCTATCTTTCTCTCTCTTTTTTGTCTCTCTTTCTTTCTCTCTCTTTCTCTCTCTCTTTCTTTCTCCATCACTCTCTCTTTCTCTCTCTCCTCTCTCTCTATCTTTCTCTATCTTTTTGTCTCTCTTTCTCTCTCTCTCTGTCTCTCTCTCTCTCGCTCTCTTTCTCTCTCTCTCTCTCTCTCTTGGTAGGTCAATGTATAAGTCCTTAAACACGCACAACCTACTATCTAGCATATATAAATAGTAAATCTACAGTAGCCTATAAACGAATAACTACTGAAAGGACATCAACTGACCTGTATGCGGCCTTCAAAACGAACAGTTCCAGTGACGCCGACTGAAACAGCAGCTCCTGGTCCTCCTTATGTAGGTCAGTGAACCCTGGGATCTTGTCAGCCCAGGCCCTCAGCACGTCCATGCTCTGGAGGAGGATGTTGTAGAACGCTCTCACGTTCTCCTCCCTCCCGCAATGGTGATCCTCGGTCTTTGACAACTGAAACTAACCAATCATAGGAAACCATGGATATTTGAAATTTTAACCAATCATTTTATTACTTACTAATAGAAAGAGAGATAGACAGTTTGGTTTATTGGGTTGCTTATCAATTTATTTATTCACTTTTTTAAATAATGTTTTTTAATTCATTACCTGATGAATGATTGATTCTGTGAGCGGTTTATTTAGGGATTGATTGGTTGATTGTGCGAGATGTTATTGATTGATTTTGTTAAAAATTTATTTATTCAATCAATTGTATGATAATTATTGGATAATATGTTTATCGTGTATTAGGGAGGTAGATTAACTGGCGTATTGGTTTATTGGGTGATTGGAGGATTTAACTGATTAATTGTGGATGATTGATTCATTGATGAGTGAAAGGTTTATGTGCGATTGGTTGATTGGTTGATATTTCGATGGGGGTAATTGAATTATTGATTTGGTTATTTGTTTATCGTGTATTAATTTCTTTTCAGTTGATTAATTGAATGGGTGATTGTCTGATTGACTGAATGATTAATTGATTGATTTATTGAAAATATTCACCTGGCTATAATCCAGGTTAGGGATGTCTGGGCAGGTGTCCACGTGTGCCCTGACCAAGGCGGTGATGAGACTGACGGGTGGCGACGGGGGAGATTCCTGGGGTGACTTTGGCTTGGACGGGAGACGCCCTCTTCGTCCTTTAAGCCCGTCTGTCCTTACAACTGAAAAAAAAACAGAACAAAGAGATCGTCAAATTATTAACCAAGGCATGACACTTTCACCATTACTTGGCATGGCATGCCATGATTACTTTACATGACATAATGACTTTACATGACATAATGACTTTACATGACATAATGACTTTACATGACATAATTACTTTACATGACATAATTACTTTACATGACATAATTACTTTACATGACATAATTACTTTACATGACATGTCATGTCATGATTACTTAAATGAGTATTAGTGTAGCTGAAGCTCCACTACCCACACCAATAATATGTGTAGGCAAGTTTCGTATTGTTGCGGTTAATTGTTGGAGATGAAATTATTAGAAATCGGTTGAAGGGTTGGATCTGTGGGGTCAAATTCGGAGACAGATTCTGGACATAAAACCGGAGCCAGCCTGTGAGTCCAGACTCTGTAATCTAATTCGGAGTAAGACACTGGACGACTCAAATATGGAGTCTGGCTCTTGAGTCAAATTTGGAGTCTGGCTCATGAGTCAAATTTGGAGTCAGATTCTAGAAATAAAGTCGGAGCCAGCCTCTGGATCAAGACTATGTAATCTAATTCAGAGTCAGACATACGTCGACTCAAATATGGAGTCTTCCTTTTGAGTCAAATTTGGAGTTAATTATTGTAGACATAATCTAATTCTGAGTCAGACACTGGACGACTCATATATGGTTGTCTGGCTCTTGAGTCTAATTTTTAGTCAGACTGTGGCGTCAAATGTAGAGTCTGACTCTGTGGAGTCGAATTTCGGAGTCAAAATGGGCTCCAACTTTTGGAGTCTTAAGTTTGAGTCAAGATACCAGGTGAAGTTTATGTTGTTTATGTTACGACATAAGTTACTTTATGGGACTTCGGTTGAAAGGAAAGATGGAGATGATAAAGTAGGGAACGTTCTTGATATACCAGTTCCCGGTGAGATAGTTGTTCCCGCTCATTGAAATATATATATATAAGTCGACCACAAACATACGGTGAATACGGTGAATGTAAATAAAAAAGGATATTATATATTATTATATTATGTCGGTGTCGTTTCAACCTCCACGTACTTTGAGCTAAGTGACGAGTGGAACTTTATTTGTCCAGCTGTGATAAGATATAAATATATATTGCGAGAGAACATCCCATCGGCCCGTGCTTCTGTAGATACGGCATCCGAGTGCGTGTGTGTGTGTATTGGGTATGTGCGAGTGTGTATGTGTGTGTTAGCCTGTGAGCTAGCCTCGTCAGTTTGGGAGCGGGGGATGTGTGTCTGGGCGCGCTAGCGTCCGCAGTGCGCAGATCGGGTGCCAGGAAAATAAACCGCATGCCAAGCTGGGGGGTGAAATGCGTGTAAACGTGAATTACTAGGGGGGGAGGGGCGGTAGCAGCTACAGAGAGAATGAGAGATATAACTTTGTGATATCGTCCGCATCAAAAGGATTGTCTGCCCCTTGTTAGATTCACAGAAGGTTTTAAAACAAATCCAAAGGGGGAAAAGGGAATCCAAGCGATGTAGCTGACAAACCTCCCTTTAGTTCTCGCTCTCACAGTTTCACTCACATTCCACTACCGACCCCACACGCTCTCTTCAGCCATTTTTTTTTCATACTATTCCATATTGGCGTATTACTTTCTTTTTCATTTTTTTTTTTTTAACATTGGGTTTTCCCCCAACAAACCATCGCTATTCGACATCATAGGCACAGGAAAAGAACAAAAAAAATACACACACACATATACACACACACTTGAGAATGTTGAGGTAGAGATTATTCAAAATGGCGGCGAAAAGTAGGCGGGGACTTGTCGCTGTGTTCGGGTTAAGCCACGCCCTGCGTCGCGATTGGAGCCAATGATAGAAGAAGAAAGCGTTGTGCGAGGTCTACTACTCTCGCGTTGCGAATTGAGGGTTAAACAATTGGCCTTACCTATGTAAACTTAATATGAGCACTGCGGTGTTTATGTTTTAGAATGAAAAAGGAAATTTATACAATAAAAAAAAATTATTGTTTATCTTAGAATTGGCTTTTATACATTATGCCTATCATTATCTAATCCACATGATAGGGAGTGTAGGGTTTATATCAAGTAAACATTGTAGTATGACACGTATGCGTGCATATATGTTCAAGTAGGCTAGTCTAGAAACCCGAAGTCCAAGGCACACACTTCACACAGGAGTCTACGATTTATACCTACTTTCACATTGTTTGTGGGATGGCCTCTAACTCGGACATGGTCAGCAGTCCGGTTAATCCCCTCACACACACACACACAAGCACACTCTGCCCTCGTCGTAATGCCTAAATGTTAACTTGCAACAACTACAACGACGAAAATACGTCACAAGTAAACAAGGGGCACAAAATTCTGCTCTTGCTTAAACTTAATTTTAATTGCATGGGTTATCTCCGTTAGCTCATGAATGTATTAAACATGTTGTCATAATTAGAAGTTTAAAGCCATGGATGTGCAAATAGACTTCCACGATGGGCCGTATTACTGCTGAGAGTTAACACCCTTGCCCCTTATACAAGTCAATCTTATATATACCGTAATTGTAAAATGGGCAAGGGTGTTAACTCTCAGCAGCAATACGGCCCATTGACTTTGGAATGAATAGCGTAAAAACATAGAATTTTTTTTTGATTTTTTTGAGCTTATGACCTTGGATGTTTTAATATTATGCTACAAATGGAATGAGGTCTTTACATCATCTAGAGTCGAATAAATTACCATAAACTCGAGAAATATAATAAGGGGCATGGTGGAATGGCGAACGGAAGGTCCCGGTTCGAATTCGAATCCTGGTGAAGACAAGGATTTTTATCAGGGTCTGGAGGGTGTCCCTGAGTCTACCCAGCTCTGGTGGGTACCTGACCTTGGTGGCGGTAAAGTAAAGGGCGGCTGTGCATTGTGCTGGTCCCACAATCACCCCAGTATGCCGTGGCCCACATAAACTGGTGAACTCTGCTTCACCGGCCCTAGGATTAATTTGTCCCGGAGGGTACTTTACTTTACTTGGAAGAGAAATAGGAAAGGGGAGGGAGGAGGAATGCGGGTGAAGGTGAGAAGATTTCCAGTAGCCGGTCCTGATGTGGATAGGGGTTTAAATGACATTACAGACGATGCCTTAGTTTTTGCAAAAAAAAATTCCCCCGAGGCGCACCCATGTTTTTTTTAACCTCGGACATAATGGAATAAATTAGAAAAACAACCAAACAAATTCTTCACAGGCTGTACCGCGGAATAATAGGACTATTCGGCATCAGCACATCTAAATGATTAACACATTAGGCTAGAAACACACACAAACACACACGCACGCACTCCCATCGCCTCCCTATACATCCGCAGACGTAGGGGCTATTATCGTCTGCTGAAACTATATAAATTAACCACCACAACCTCCTCCCTGCTCACACACAACACACCAGCGCCTCCATTCCCCCCCCCCCACCCACCACCCCCAGGGCGACAGAAGTAAGTATTACCGGAGACAAGGAGGCCAGCGCTATTTGTTCCATTTTTTTTGCCTTTCCAGCAATTCCCCCTTCGGAACGAGGCAGCAGACGTGAGTCTGTACCGGAAGCGACCAGCCATGACATTTACAATGCTCACGTTATATTACTTTTTTTTGCCTCCGCGGAGCCCTTGGAATAATAATGGCCGCATTTCAATTGGTACAGGGAAAGGGGATGGGGGTGGGGGGGGGGGTCAAGAAGCTTTAGCTTAGGCCTGGGAATGGAGAAAATAGCCAGCGCTATTTGTTCCATTTTTTTTTGCCTTTCCAGCAATTCCCCCTTCGGAACGAGGCAGCAGACGTGAGTCTGTACCGGAAGCGACCAGCCATGACATTTACAATGCTCACGTTATATTACTTTTTTTTGCCTCCGCGGAGCCCTTGGAATAATAATGGCCGCATTTCAATTGGTACAGGGAAAGGGGATGGGGGTGGGGGGGGGGGGGTCAAGAAGCTTTAGCTTAGGCCTGGGAATGGAGAAAAGGTAGGGGGGGGGGGGAGGGGGCGCGGTGGGATTTGACGGATGAACATGTTCACGCACACATCGGCAGTACACAGTAAAAGTCCATTATAAGCTGGATAAAATATAGTTTTATTGGGTGCAAACTGTTGCTTCAATATGAATTGGGCTCCTTTTTCCATCATTGCATCTATATATGTCTGACATAGCCTTTACTCTTAAAGCGTCTAATCTTTTCTTGGTGAATTTAAAGGCCCCCTTTAATTACACACTATACCGAACAATTAAAAAAAAAAAGGCTATGTGCATTTATGCTTGTCTGGCATTGACTGCAAGAGAGCAAACTGCTCTGCTGGCACTGGCTAATAGAAGAAGTTAAAAAATTTCTTTGATGAGTTTTCATTGAAATTTTCGGAAATAGTTTTTAGAACCCCATCTCTCTCGAGCTTATTTCTCAAGTGCTAATATTTTTACAAAGGTGGGGAAAAGGATGGGGGTTTGAGGCGGAAATCCCTGGATTTGTTTTATGTATGTTCATTTGGGGGGAGGGGGTACTTGTAGACACAGTGCATTGGTTCAACACCAAATGAAAATAAGAAAATATGAAATGACTAGATCTACGTCACGTCACGGTTATGTGTTCTTGGTGCTTTCCGTTGTATAGACAAAAAGGCCCATGGTTCACACATGACATGTTAGTATACATGGAAAAGTTGGATTTAAAAAGTGAATGTGTTAAAGTAATTCGTAATTAATCAAGTTAATCGTAAATCATTAGGCAAAGTTGTAAGACACAGAAAGTCATTTTTTTATATGCCATATTATACTAAGTGGTTCGTCCCGTGTGTCCTACCGGGGCATATTATGGGTCGCTTAAACTGACAATATGTATTTGTATCGTCTAACTACTATATTGATATATTATAGCAAAGACTATAATAAGATGGACCGCTTGCTTTAATATTTCTGCTATTTGATGACCCGAATGACTTCTTTTCGGAATTCCCGATTTTCTTTTGCACTGTATACTTCCGTTTTATTTAATCGCTATGCTTTTCTCAATGAAAAATTTAAATTAAAATCGAAAGTTGTATACAGCGGAAACATTTAGAATTTAGACAAACGTAGGAGCGTAGAAAAGTCATTAATGACAGCCTTATTAGATGCGCACGGAAAAAGAACATATAAGCTCTAAAAATAGAGCAAGCTGTCCATCTTATTATAGTCTTTGTTAAAGCACGATTTTTGAAGGCACGCATTAAGTTCTGCGCCAATCTATGGTAAAGTCGCGCCCCAAAACTATAAGAATAAAATATTCTTTCCCATTTTTGTCTTTCCAGTACTTTCTACCTTCCACGACGTAAAAGATTGTGTTTTTGTTTTCTTGTTTTGTTTTTGTATGTTCGTATGTGCGTGCGTGCGTGTGTGCGTTTCAAGAGCCGAAGACTTCGAGAGAGCTCCGGGAATCTCCAAGACTCAAGTCGACAGCGGAGCCGTCTGTGTTTTGTTAGACTCAGACAAAAAAATGAAGTGCCATTGGGAGAGAGAAAGAGAGAGAGATTTAGCCCTCGGGAAACGGCTCGAGTTTTATCGGGTCTTTTTTTTTCTTCTGCTTCTTCTTGGCGAGCATGTGTGAGCGTTGCTCTCGGAATCGAGTTGTTTTTTTTTTCGTTGAATGCTGGACCCTATGCTATTTTGTATTCTTTGTATTTCTCTTAAATGTTTTTTTTATATTGCGTGTAATTGTGATCCATTAATGTAAATATTGTTTTTATTGTAGGACACGCTGGCGCGCGCGCAGTTTCTCCGAGTCAAGGGTGACCACTTATAAACTAGAGCATAAACCGATAAGATCCCATTCAAGGGATTACTCTCCCCTTAGTACCACAGTTTAGCTCCCTTCCACCCTCCACCCTCGAACCGCATCCCTTATCCTCCCCACGCCCCCAACCCATCACATGACACAAGCATGTCTTCATCAATTATTCAGCGCCACCTCCATTCCTCCCCGTACGCCCCCCCCCAAACCTTCCTCCCCCCCATTATTTTATTTGTTGTTTTTATGTATTTGTTTTTTTCACTCCTTCACACGTTCCTCCCTATTATGACGCATTAGAGGTAATTATCTCGTGTGTGTGTGTGTGTGTGTTTAGTGTACGCATGCGCGAGAGGGTATGTATGGAGCAACGGATATATTGGCCCTAAAGACAAGCCGAATCGAAATGAATTCGTTTTAGCTAATTTCACCCTGGCACCCAAGCGTGCACACACACACACATACACAACACACCCGCACACTAAGACACACGAACACTTAATCACACAATAATTAAAAGCTGTGAACACTTGTCGCGCAGTTTACGAACTTTGGGGCAATTTTCTGGGAATTTGAAAAGTTTTAGCATTGTTTTGTAGATTAGTTCGGAACTTAAACGGTATAACACTTGGACTAATTGATTGCATGGAATTAATTTTATTAGGCACTTTTCTTTTGCTGCTACAATCGTATAGCTTTGTGATGATGTTGATTTTATAAATAAGCATCAGACACGTAGGCCTATAAGACACTATACTTATACCGAATTTAAAAAAAGTACTATTCTTATTCTCTCGTAAAGGGCACGGCGAACCGAAGGTCCTGTGTTCGAATCCTAATGCAGGTCCCTGATCTGGAGCTTGTCCCAGCTCTGATGAGTACCTGACCTTGGGGGGTGTGCATAGTGCTGGTCACAAAATCACCTAGTATGCCGTGGCCACAGAAACTGGTGAACGCTGCTTCACTGGACCTATGGATCAGTTTGGTCCGACGGGTACTTTACTTACTTCTAATTCAGAAATACAATTCAAATATAACCTGTTACAATGCTCAGATAAACATTGAGAAACACTTTTCCTAAACCTTATGCTAGAACAAATGCATATAAATACTATTTCTTATCGAGTGGCATCCGGGCATGGAATGGGTTGCCTGAAGAAACCAGGAAAACCAGTAACTTAAAATCATTTAAAACATTAATAAATATCCAAGACTTGGACCACGGGTGAGCGTAGGACGCAACAATCTTCTTTACAGAACGAGCGTCTGTAATGCATAAGATAACGGATGTTGGGTGTGTTGATGGATGATGGACCGATGGATGGATGGATAGATGGATGGTTGGATGGATGGATTGATGGATGGATTGATGGATGGGTGGATGGATGGATGGAGGGATGGATGGTCAGAAGGGTGCCAGGGTGGGTGGTAGTGGACGGGGGAGGGTTGGATAGATGAATTCCTGTTTGACAGTTTCATTGATGGACAACCTGAAAGACCGACAAATAAAACAAACGAATTGAGTCATTTAGAATGTATTAACACCGTTATAAAACGATTAAGTCATTTTGGGATAATAGAGCATCGAGTCAATTTACCTTTAGTTTTAATAAGACACGTGACTTATAGAGCCAATCGGCATTTAAGTGAGTCTAGCAGACGGCGACCTACTTTTCCAGTACTCAACAGATTTTCTTTATAACAGCAGTGAGGATGGCGATCAGGTGTAACGAGTTCAATACAAGTATCGAAGACAACAAAGTCTTAACGATTACTGAACCACTTCACTTTCTTTTCTCTCTTTGTCACTTTAATGCATCACCCTTAATGGGGACGGTATCGATTCTCAAAAGCGGAAAATATGCAAGTGTCTTCTCGCTCGACGCTTCATATAGAGGCCCTGTGACTGTGGAATCGAAGAGGATGAAGAGCGATTTCTTATCTTAATCTCAATTAGAGCTAATAAAGAAAGGGGGTGAGGTGTGGTCCGAGGGGAGGGGGGTCGGAGAGATAATGTAACGATGAAGTTACCGTAGGGCGCTCGTCCCCCCCTCCTTCTCCCTTCCCCCCCCCCCCACACACACACTTCTAGTAACACTTGTCTAGTACTTAAACTTGAAGACATATCCATATAAGTTTTTTTTTTTTTTTTTCAGGTCAGTGCTTAAACAAGTTACCGGGCTGTTCTATCGGCCCGCGGGTCCCACTCATTGAACCCTGTGAGATGAAAAAGCACTTGGTAGAAATTATCACTGCTGGATGAACGGAATCCCATCCTTAGGAAAAACAGAGTGACACGTGGCGAAAGGGTGACAGGAAGAAAAGCAAGTATAGTTTTTTTTTAACGTTCGGTATCGAATACAGGTTTTAATTCCAGATTACGGAGATGTGTTGTTGTTTTTTTTAAGTACCATGACGCCCCACAGAAGAACTGGCGAATATCGATGGAACGAATCCGGGTACGAAAATGGAGAAAAATAATCGTCACGGCCCATTTGTTTCAGTTTAGGCATCAAGGCATTAGACTTTCTTACTGTTCGGCAAGTCAGTTGCAGTTCCGCCTTTTTTGTTGTTGTTGTTGTTGTTGTTGTTGTTTTGTTTGTAAATTGTTAATAATATATGAGTGTTGAAAAAAATGGAAGGATAGATATATCATCAATATACATAATTACCGTGAGTTTATATATATATATATATGTTTGTAAATTTATTTATTTATTTATACGTTTTATACGTTTATTCGCTATATATGCTGGTAGGCTGTTTGACCGATCGACACAAAAGTTAAATGTATAAATTGGAAACGTCCTCCAAAAGAAATTTATATTATATAAACAATATTGCCCTATTTGTTAATTTATTTTTTAAAATAAGCTTAGACCAATTACTAATCACCATATGTTAAGGTTGTAAACTGAGCGCCATTTCAGAATGATCTTCCTTTGAAATGCTTTCAATAAAGAACAAAAACTAAATACCGATAGATACGTTCTCACTACAGTTTTTATTGTAATACTGTTAGTTATTTTGTTATTTCTCTTTTAACAAAATGCATTGTAATCAATCGTTTTCCCGTCATTTTGACGGGCATAACATGATGATAACCACTAGTATATACATAGTTATAAAGATTTTAATAAATGACGAGCGAAAAAAGATGGAGTGTTTGAAAGAGATAGAGCTAGTGAGGATAAGAGAGAGATGATAGCCAAGAGATCAAAAGATATATAAGAACTTGATAAACGAAAGGAAAACGAAAAGCAGACAAAAAAAAAATGCACCCAAGATGGCGCCAAACATTGCTTTGCGTCACTTCTTTCAATGGCGTCCGACAGCATATCAAATTCACCCTATAATGTAAACGATGCTGATTTTCATCTTTAACCTTAATAGTGTTTCTTAACAGGGCTTGTGCAGCAATGTCTACCTTTTTATTCCCTCCATGGCCACGGCATTTTAGAAAAATGTGTGGCCAGCATAATGCATACGGGCAGCCTCGTGTCGTCTGATACTCATAGCAAAGTAGATTCATGTAAATTCCCGATCAAATTAGAAATCCCTATTGGACCTAGCGGTGCGAGAAATCATCGTTCAGTGCTTTGGATATTAACTTTACTTTACGCAGGGATCAACGGAAAGTTGGATACACGACTAAGACTGGCTAGTTGTTGGGTACAACATGTTCTAATCAAACCAGTGGTAAAGGGAATGGGAGGTGGGGGATGAGGGACAAGGAGCTACCAGGCTATGAACTGAAATCCTTCGCGTTGGCGATTCAAGGCAAAATCCTAAAAAACAAAAGCCACCACGTCTCATTGCTAGAAATCACACCAACGGAGATGATTACTTCTAAAAAAGCAAAACTCTACATAGTCAACGATGTAGTAAAGTAACCTTCCGACCAAATTTATCTCCATACGACAGGTGAAACAGCCTTCACCAGTCTCTGTGGCATACGAGGGGTGTGTGGCCAGCACAATGCCCAGCCGCCTTGACTTTACCCCCAACTAAGGTCAGGTACTCATCAGAGGCTGGGTAGACTCAGGGAGACCCTCCAGTTCCGGGAACTGATCCTAGCCTTAACCAGGAATCGAACCTTCGGAACGCTAGTCGAACGATGTACATACTTGTTATTATGTAGAACATGTGACTTTGTTCTTTGTGCCGACTCCACCAATGAGAGAATCAAGGAAAAGATTCTCCTGTTCTGCAAATGATCTGATTAGATCATGGAGCATTGCAAAGCTCTTGGACAAACAAATAAGCACACTAACACACCCACACACACCAAGTGTCTCACCTTCCTTGACCATTCCAACGGCCAGACATTTCTGGAACCGGCAGAACTGGCACCGATTCCTTCGCCGCTTGTCCACTGGGCAGTTCTTATCCGCTAGGCAGACATACTTGGCGTTCTTCTGAACCGTTCTCTGTGTGGATTAAGGATGAAACATACTATAACAATTTTCGAGACAGAAATATAAACTTGTAATACCGGTAAGCAAAGAGAAAAAGGAGAGAGACTTTGTAGCAATATAAATATATAAATATTTATGTGGATGATATAACTATAAATATTATTTACAACAGTATTTTTTATAACAATATTTATATTAATTGTATATTATAGAAGGTATTACAGAGACCTCTGTTATACCCTTAGAAAAGTTATTATTAAGGCTACTTTTATACCCAGAGAGAAGGTATTAGTGAGGCTACCATTATACTCATATAGGAGGTATTAAGGAGGCTAACTTTATACTATATTAGTATATACCCATATAAAAGGTATTAGTCGGGCTACCTTTATACCCATATAGAAGGTATTAGTCGGGCTACCTTTATACCCATATAGAAGGCCTTAAGGAGGCTACCTATATACCCATATAGAAGGTATTAGTCGGGCAACCTATATACCCATAAAGAAGGTATTAGTCGCGCTACCTTTATACCCATATTGTGAACTAAGTCATCGGGGGGCCTACCTTGAAAAATCCCTTGCAACCCTCGCACGTCCTCACGCCGTAGTGCTGGCAGGCCGCGTTGTCCCCGCACACTGCGCACAGAAGGCTCTCCTTGATGGGCTGGCTGCCGTCTCTCAGGGGTGGAGACCTATTGTGCGGCGTAGGCGGGGTGCCGGGAGACTGGAGCTGATATTTCTGTAGGTCGAGACTGTACAGGGGAAATAGAAAGAATTACATGACAATGATGGAAAGAGAGAGGCAGACCTAGTCTATATGACAATTCATAAATAGAACCTTTTTTTTTACAACTAAATTGTGATATTTTGGTATTATTAGAATTAGGCCTACATAAGCCTACAACTCGCTCTCTATCAGTGAGACTTCTACCGTGTTAAAGCAGACGTTACGGCTTCTTCTCACCATAACTTATAATGGATAAGGTCAGCACACATCATTCCGGACTAGATGCCGACCGAAACCAAAAATTTGGATTTGCACGAAAACTTAACCATGCCGAAATTTATAAATTGACTTTCGGTCAAAACTGAAGCCGAAACCGAAAGTTTAACTACACCTTCAGCTGAAACCGAAAGATAAACCGATAAATTCTCAACAGTTTAAATGAAGTTATCATTAAGCAAAGTAACAGATGCATCACTGGCGTTGCAGTCTGAATTTTGAAAGTTAAATTAATAGATATTCGATTGATGACCGAAAGTCAAAATCAGTTTCGGCCGCAACCGAAGAAAAACCGAAAGCTAACTTGTTGGCTTTGGCCGAAACCGAAACTACACCGAACGTAGCCATTTTCCATTTTTCAGCACCGAAATCAAAAACGAATTTCGGTCGGCCTCTAGCTCAGTCGCCGAACCAAGTTTACAGTATTTATATATCCGTTTAGTGCTATGTATCTTAAGTTTTGATGCTAAATTATATATATATAATAATATATGTTTGGTGCTAAATGTTTTTAGTTTTGGTGCTATATCTTTGTTTGGTGCTTGGTGCTATATTGTGTTATTATTTACAAACGTATCAATCATAATGTTAATCATAGTGTGTGGTACTCACCTGTCGACGTTTGGCGGTGTAGGAATGGTCAGAGGTGTGCGCCTGTGTGGGTGGTGCATGTGCGTGGAGCCGTGGGCCGTCATGGGCAGGGAGAGATCCCCCCTGTAGGCGTTTGCGTGGGGCACCCCGGGCGACGGGAAGGCCATGCCCGGCGGACAGTGTCCGCTCTGCCCGCCGTAGAAAGCAGGGTGGTACGACTGGTACAGGCCCGGGGCGTCGGAGCAGTACGCGGCCGAGGGGTCGTATGCGCCGTGGCAGTAGAGGTGCGTCGGCTTTTGATCGAGGTCTGAGTAGGCGAGGGAGGTCTGTGGGAATACTATATCCTGGGGGGTCGGTTCTGAAAAGGCGTGCTTCTGGTAGGGTTTGGGGGCATCCATGAAGTGAGATTTGGCCGGCGGCTCCATGTACCTCTGCTGGCTGTAGTAGTCGGCCTCGTGGGCCGCGAACCCGGAGCCGTACACGTCGTCGACCATACTGTGTGTTGGGGCCACGGAGTATTTGTCGATGGGCATGGGGTCCATAAACATGTTGGGCGGCACCGCGGAACTGTTTGTGACCGAGCTGTTGCTGCCGCTGTTCTGGGCACCGCTGCTATTGTTGCCCTTGTTGCCCGTCGTCGCCACCGCCGTCGTGGTGCTGATGTTGTTGTTGTTGTTTATAGTGGTGATGCTGTTGGTGGTGGCCGGCGCCGACGACGACGAAGAGCCGTACGAGGCGTGCTTCTCCCGGCTCTGATGCCCGCCGTATCCGCTGTCGAAGTCGTAGCTGTCGAGGTAGCTCTGGCCTCCCACGTGTTGTTGTTGCTGGTGATGTTGGTGATGTTGGTGGTGTTGGTGGTGTTGCCCTTGGTCGAAGCCGAGACCGCTGGACTGGCTGTTGTCGTAGCCGGGCGAGAAGTGGTCAGGCGACAGGTCGTCCCCGCCGTACGACGTCACGTCCGGCTGGAAGTCGTGCATGGGCAGCGAGAACGAGGCGGCCAGGATGTTGATGTCGGCCATGCTGGACTGTGACGTCAGCGAGTTCGAGTATGCACCGGAAGCAAAATGACTTCCGGTCAAGACTCCTCCTGATTCGTAACTAGCCTGCAAAAAGAAAACAAAAAAAAAAACGTTATGTTTATCATAACAAGAGGAATATAGATATCATTTTCATAACAAGTGGAATACAATAAATATCAACCTATTTCGGTGTAATATTTTGCTTAGGAAACGCCAGAAATAATTTTGAAAGACATGTGCTAGTTTTAGGCCCTACATAAAAAAATCTAACGCAAGAGGCAAGGTACCGAATGAATCTGGTTCGAGCCCCTGGTAAAAGCCAGCATTTTCCCCTAGGTCTGGGGAATGTCTACTAATGGTCCCATGAAATACGTTGAGGAAATGTAAATGGGGCTGGGTATTTTGCTGGCCTTACAATCCCATAGGATGCCGTACCTACGGAAATTCGTGAACGCTGCAATAATGGTAAAATATGAACCCAACAATTTAATTATTTTATAACGCATATGTCATTTGTTTCGTTGTGGGAGTAGACTATTTGAGTACTACATTTTTTCAACATCTCCGCAAACATTCAACCCTCACGCTAAAAGTATCGGTCGAACCAAATTGATTCATAGGGCCGATGAAGCAGCCTTCGCCAATTTCAGCGGCCAGCACTATGCACAGCCGCCCTTTACTTTACCCCAACTAAGGTCAGGTACCCATCAGGGCTGCGCAGACTCAGGGACACTCTCCAGACCCGGGGAAAAAATCCTAGCCAGTACCAGGATTCGAACCCAGGACCTTTGGTACGCCAGCCAAACGCGCTGCCGCATCGAAACCACCCCCCTCCACCGCGCTAAGACCCATGGAAAATGTCTACCTGAGATTGTATGTCGTAGAAATCCCATTGTACGACCATTGTAACATACAAGTAAAGTTGAGCCAATTTAGCCCCTCCCCCCAAAAAATAAAAAGAAAGTAATGAGCCCTTTTGGAAAAAATATATAACGTAATAAAATTGCCATTAATAAATTACCGTTAAAAAAAAAAAAGGATATACAATAGTATTTTTAAAAAGTCCAAATAATAATAATAATAAAAAAAATATAACAACTGCGAGTAAAATAATATTTAAAAAAACACGAGTAGATCTAACAATGTTTAGTGAAGTTACGTTTGTTTCATGTGTTTGTTGTTTGTTTTTTAACTTTTTACAAACATTTAGTTAATCTAAAGTTTCGCTTTCTAACTTAAATATAAAACAACAAATAACGTCAAGGTCCCTCCCCCCCCCCCCTAGTGTATGGTCCTGTGGAAACGAGAACGAGGCTCGGACTTAACACACATCTCGTGATGGGGTCAAGTGTTTCGACAACTTACGAGATTACAAATACAAAATTAAATGTTAAGGGGGGGTTTTGTGTATTGTGTTTTTTTTTCTTTTTATGTCCCACTTTTTATTTCGTTTCCGTACATGTCACATGACTAACTAAAGGGGGAAAGGATAGCGTATCGGGCCGTAAGGGAGGGAGGCGTGAGAGAGAGGGCGTAGCGCGCATGACAGCAGTCAGGGTGCCACACTGACATATTTGCTCACTGACGTAATCACGTTAAAGAGAGAGAGAGAGAGAGGGAGAGAGAGGGCGGTTATCTGATCGCCTCATTAACATCGATTTGGGCGTTGGTATTTTGTTCTATTGTTTTTTTGTTTTGTTTTTAGTGGGGGAGGTGTTATTTTTTTTTTTTTTGTTTGTGTGTGTGTGTGTTTCAACAATAATAATCGTCGTTACAATAAAACATCCGTTAATTTGCCGATTAAATGGGCTCCTTGATTTATGATATCGCCCCCTCCCTCCCCACCAACAAGCCAACACCCCCCCTGTACACGCCTCCTAACGCGTGGACAAGGGCGCGGCCGCACACACTTACACCCACACAGACACCACCCGTCCTTGAATCATCACACGTGTCAGCCTAATAATGCCGAGTGAGTTTGTTGAAGGAGAACAAGGGGTAGTGGGGTGGGGTGGGTTGTTAAAAGGGGTTAGGGTCACACGTCGCATACACGCCCGAAAAGCTCCCCAAAAACGTCCAGGGACTTCACGGTGGGGGGGGGGGTCGTGGGTAGGAAGGGGCGTACAAAAGCTACGGCGGAACAGATGAACATGTTGTTGTAGTTTTGTTTTTGTTGTTATTACTTTTGTTGTTTGTTAGTTGTTGCTGTTTTTTTCGGATGGTGGAGACGGATCACAGCACGCGGCCCATCATCGGCGTGTCCTTTGTAGCGGAGGGTGCAGATAAAGAGAAAAAAAAGTTTGCAGAGAATTGCCGAATTATAACAAGAGTCACATTATCTTTCACAATCAACTTTTTTTGTATTCACTCATTGCGTGTGTGTGTTGTTGTTTTTTTGGTTGTTTTTGGAGGTGAGATGGGTGTTGCAGGGGGGGGGGGGGGCGCTGCATAAGGCGCCTAAGTGTGCATCGACGTAGGGCGAAAATCTGCCGCCTGTAAATGACTCATGTTATTTTTAAGTTCCTATTTTGGTCACATAAAATGTACGAAACCAATTCGATTCATAGGAAAATGAAACGGCGATCATAAGTTTCCCAATGAGGGGATTTGTGACCAGGACAATACCCAAGCCGCCTTTCTCGTAATATTGAAATACTGCCAGGTTCAGATTGGAGCTGGCTAGACTCTGGGATACCCTCCAGACCCAAGAATGAATCCTAGTCTTCACCAGAATTCGTTACCAGGATCACTCAGTTCCCTACATTTTACATGGTCAATTTTACACGGTGATTCTTACATTGCCATTTCTTAATAGTTTACTTTTTTTTTGTGTTAAAAAAACATTAAAGCCATTGCTGTGCCACACAGCCTCCATGGTATGCATTGGCAACTGACAACAACCAAAAATTGAGCTCCACTAACCCTATTCACCAACTTGTACTAAAGGGAAACGTTTGTGTATGTTGAAGTCGTAGTCCACAGATTTTCAACAATGGCATTGATATTTGACCCCCATTCCCCCTGCAGGCCCTGTTTTCTGGGGCACGCCTCCCTATTCCCAAATATCTCCGTCCTTTCCCATTCCCCCCCCCCCCCCGCACGCAAACACATAAAATATGACTGCATAGGCTCAATTCTGTCAGCCTTGTTAGTCTATTTAAAAAAAACAACAACCCAAAAAAAAAGACAATAAATAACCAAATAATCAATTCGCAGGCTTCGCGTTCCTACTGCATTATCGGAGATGTTAAATGGCAGCAATAAATATTTCACGGCTTGTGTTAAAGAGAGAGAGAGACAGAGAGAGAGAGAGAGAGTTGGGTGGAGGAGTAGAGAGAGTATGTGCGAGAAACAGAGATAAACAGAGAGAGAGAGAGAGAGAGAGAGAGAGGGTGGGGGGGGGGGAGTGAAATAATGAAACAAAAATAAATAATAACAAAACAGACAAGGGAAACAACCGTAGTTTTACAATATCTGGTAAACATGGGAGTAAAGGGCAGGAGGCTCTGAGTACAAAAAAACGACACCAAAGTTTAACAAAATAACGTATTCCAACGTAAAAAGTCGTTATTCGATAAATAACGTATGATCATTATACTCTACATACAGTGATACATTATAATATTGGTAATATCTTTTCTAATTTGACTGATATAGGCCTACACTACAAAAAGTAGACAAAAACAGGGGGGGGGGGTGTTTGCTTGACTGGTATTGTTTTTGTTTAAATTTATTACCGCCCCCTGAAAATATGTTGTATAGACACGCCCCCATTACACTGATAACGATTTTGTAGTAAAGTAAAGTACCCGTCGGACCGAATAAATCCATAGGTTCATTATACCATGAAGCAGCGTTCACCAGTTTCTGTGGCCACGGCATACTAGGTGATTGTGTGGCCAGCACTATGCACAGCCGCCTTTACTTTACCCCAACTAAGGTCAGGTACCGATCAGAGCTGGGTAGAGTCCAGGACAACCTCCAGACCCGGGTAAAAATTCTAGCCTGCACCAGGATTAGAACCCGGGACTCGCCAGTCGAACGCGCTGCCGCTCGGCTACCGTGCCCCATAAAGAGAACGATTTTGTGGACGCCCATAATTATATCCTATCATAATTATATCCTTTCATGCCATCAGCAATAGCCTCGCCCTCTCGCTATCAGGCTCCGTCAATTATTATACAAAATTTTATCTAAACGAATAATATAGAACTGAATCATAGATAGACTAAGTAGCCTACCCTTTTCAAAATAGTTTAAAATCCACCAGTTTATCTATCTAATATATCTATTCTATCCAATCTAATCTAATCTATGTTATCCATTTATACTATTTCTTTCTGCTTGCCTGTCTCTTATTTCTTTCTTTTGAGTTATTCGGTCAACCTTTTTTGGTTTAGTACACAAGGCCTAATGATCCAAAACGAGGGTTGTCCTCGCGGGATAGGGAAGCGGGCATCACGATCCGATCCCGTCTGACCATCTCGATGACAGGACCCGCGGCCCGCCTTTCCTCCGCCACCTGGTCTTCCAGAACGTACGTAAAAAAAGAAAGAAAACGGCAAATGATCCAATACTCGGGTGTAATTCGAGCCAGACCGACGGCACGGCAGACTCCGTAATAACGCCAAATGTCCACATCTGTAGAGAGACCATTTTATAGCAAAACGGTCCCCCGCCCCCCCACCCCTTATTCCACACCTTCCGTAAGCTCCCCCCTCCCCCCCCCCTCCACCTCCCTTCATCTCCGTCGTATTAATGTAAAGGTGAATGAATGAGCGATGGAGCGGAACGCTCCAAAATTATTTTCTTCCGAAAAATTCCCCTTCCATCCCCTCTTCTCCTTTCGACATCCCATTTAAAGCGAGATCATAGCGGTGGTTTAGGTCACAAAGGCGTGTCCCCGTTCTCACCGACGGTGGCATAAAGACCGTCTCCACGTCTCCACCCCAGCCCCATCCCTTTGAAGACACCCCTCCTTTTATTGTGTTTTCGTCTTTGCGGTTTGAGTCTGCGGTGAGGTGTGTGTGTGTGTGTGTGTGGTGAAGGAGACAAAAGTCTGTTTATTTGGTCATTATTCAAACATTTCACCAAACAAACACACACACACACGCACGCAATACTTAATGACGGCAGATTTTATGGGATCTCAGTTGTTATTTAATATCCAAATTCCTTTAAAGTTGGTCACACAAGAGAGATAACCAAAAAAAAAAGGAAAAAAGCCAAGATGTTTTGCTAGTGACCTACCCTTAAGTCATCTTTTTGTTGTTGTAGTTTTTGGATGTTGGATAAAATGTTGGTGTACAACTTTTTCAAGAAATTAATGTTTCCTATCAATTTCATTTTTTATGACAGTTTTTCTATTCAAACGTATTCGCCTCCGTCTCTTCTGCTTAACGCTCTTTTCTTCTTTATTACAACTCTTCAACAATGTGTTACTAAAACGGTACGGAATTTCTCACAGAATACCGTACGGCACACTCGCACACTCTTTGAATGTCACTCCGTGTCGTAAGTGACTTTTGTGTGTGACGTGTCACAGTGTCACTTTGACTAAAATGGATTCGCGTCATTGTGCTTTTCTTTGCCTCGTTTCCTCTGCCAAAAGTAATTCGACAAAGGGTCTAATCTTTTGGGTTTAATAAAAACTCATTAAATGACGCAATAATCAAAATTAAATTGGAGAACAAAGAAAAAAGCTGCTCCTGGTGTTGTTGTTGTTTTTTTGTTGTTGTTGTTTTGTTATTTTGTTGTTGCTCTATGTTCTGTCCTTGGTCAAAGACACGCGGGTGCTATCCTATGCTCTAACCTTGGTTAAACAACATAAATCTAGCAAACACTAACAAACGAATGGCGTATGAAAAACTACACACGAAGTAAACAGATGGGATGTTCTAATTTCAAACATAAAAGTACGACCTTCTGGCTCACGATATCTTCCTATATAGTGTTTAGCGATTCACGTGTCTGCAATTATCATCTAGAACAATTGTTCTAGTATGCAGCAATGATGGCAATAAATGGCATATATATATATAGACATCTTTATAAAGCCGTCGCGTAGCGGGTAGACCACGAGAGGACAGGTTTCAAGCAGAAAATAGAAAGCAATTATGTGCCCGAAATAGAATCGAGGGCTTCATTTAACCGAGGGCTTCGTCGCACTTATCTATCTATATATATAATATATATATTTGGATATACGTTGTTGTTGTTTTTTTTTGCTTTTTACAAATCAGGTTTGGCCATGAACTTGACCCCGTATATCAACGTGTTTGACCTGTCAAGCCTTGCAGGTCAAAAGTGTGCCGATGGATCTAGCAGGGGCCTCCTCTCCTGGCTTTTGGGGGCAAAAGATGTTTGGGGAAGAGCACGTGATGGGAGACAGGAGGGAAAAGGAGGGGAGAAGGAGGGGGAGGTGATCGGGGTTGTTGACGTGGTCACATGATCACATTGACAGAGCGCTTTAGAGTTTCGTAAACAGCAGACGACAGGGTGCTGGTGTACATGTAGTAGTGTGTGTGAGTGGCCAAGTGGTAACAAGTTTTGTTTGTTTGGCTCAAGGTGCGGTCGTCTTTAGAACGGACGAATGTGATGGTTTGCTTTGAGAATTTTGTATTCACTTTTGTGAAAAGATAACAAGTGATGTGTGTGTGTGTCAAACAGAAAGATGGACAGATAGATATCGATAGATGAATAGATGAATAGATGAATAGATGAATAGATGAATAGATGAATAGATGAATAGATGAATAGATGAATAGATGAATAGATGAATAGATGAATAGATGAATAGATGAATAGATGAATAGATGAATAGATGAATAGATGAATAGATGAATAGATGAATAGATGAATAGATGAATAGATAGAGAGATAAATAGAAAAAAAGATAAATAGATGAATAGATAATTATATAAATAGATTTATTATTTTATCTTTTATATAACAGACGTTCCTTCTATAAAGAAGATTATTGCGTCCTACGCTCATCCGTTGTTCGAGTCTTGCATTTTTATTAATGGTTTAAATGGAGTTAAGTTACTGGTTTTCCTGGTTTATTCAGGCAACCAATTCCCTACCCGAATGTCACTTGGGAAGAAAGAGTACTTATATGCATTTGTTCTCGTATAAGAGATAAACATATAAATTCAGGCTACACCCTGCGTGAGGCTACGCCCTGCCGGGCTATACCCTTCCTAAGGCTACACCCTGCGTGAGGCTATATACTGCGTGAGACTACACACTGCCGTAGGCTACACCCTGCCTGAGGCTACACCTTGAGGGATGCAACACCCTTTGTAAGGCTACACCCTGCGTGAGGCTACACCCTGCCTTATGCTACACCTTGCCCGATGGTACGCCTGCGTGAGGCTACACCCTGCATTATGCTACACTTTGCCCGATGCTACACCCTGCGTAAGGCTACACCCTGCCAACACAGAATCAACTCACTTGTGATTGGAGCAGCAACATGGGTCTGTCTTGGCCTTGCAAGTTCCCACCAAGAGCGGTCTCGCTGTCTTCCTGTTGCTGGTGGGGATTCTGCTGTTGCAGCTGCTGATGCTGGCTGAGGTAGCCTGCCCCTTGAAGATTCGCTTGGTGGTAAGGGTGGGACAGGCAGTATCGTCTGCTGAAGTCGTAGTTGCCGGAGATAGTGGCGCCAGAGAAGTTTGGGCTTGGGCAGTTGTTGGAGATGCCTAGAGTTTAGACAAAGTAAACAACATATTATTCAAGACCAATTTTTACAAATTATTCAAAACCAAATTTTAACAAATTATTCAAGACCTAATTTTAACGAATTATTCAAGACCAAATTTGACAAACTATTCAAGACCAAATTTTACAAAATTATTCCACCAAATGTTACAAAATTATTCAAGACAAATTTTTACAATTTTTACAGACCAAATTCGACAAATTATTCAAGACCAAATTTTAAAAATTATTCAAGACCGAATTTTAACGAATTATTCAAGACCAAATTTGACAAATTATTCAAGACCAAATGTAACAAACTATTCAAGACCAAATTTTACAAAAGTATTCCACCAAATGTTACAAAATTATTCAAGACCAATTTTTACAGACCAGATTCGACAAATTATTCAAGACCAAATTTTATAAATTATTCAAGACAAAATTTTAAAAATTAATAAAGACCAAACTTTACAAATTATTCAGGACCATATTTTATAAATAATCAAAGAACAAATTTTACAATTTAATAAAGGTCAAAGTTTACAAATTTATTTAAGGCCAAATTATTTTACAATTAATTACATTCCAAATGTTAATTAGTTTAAAGACTAAATATATGTAATTATAAAATAGTTATGTGTGAGACAAAGCTTAAGCAATTTAAATGAAACTATAATACTTTACTTTTATCAAGACTATTGTAATTGGTCTTAAAGATTTTTAAAATTTGAAGAATGCTAAATATGTTAAATTTTGCTACTTTACTTTAAATGTATTATTATTAAAAGTTAGTTATATTATTTTTTTTAAATGTGTTATATTAGAAAGATATTATTTTATTTTATAATACAGATTTAAAAAAAAAAAAAAATATACAATAAAATTAAATAAATTTACTCTAATATTATTAAATAACTCTTTATTACATTTTTCTATAAAAATAATAAATAGATCTGGCTGTAAATTAAAAACAAAAACACACCAAAAAATAAAATCAGCTACTAACACAAAAAATTAAAATGTTTATAATAAAAATGTTTGTTTTACGTTCGAATTTCTTGGATGAAAAATTTAATAAGGCTTATTTCCCGCAAAGCTATTTTGAATGTACATATCTAGAGCAATTAAAGGAAGAGAGAGAGAGAGAGAGAGAGAGAGAGAGAGAGAGAAAGAGAGAGAGAGAGAGTGAAAGAAAGAAAGAAATTTGAGAGATGGTATAACAGTTTTTCAAATTATATAACTCATGACGTAAGACTATTTAAATCATATTAATAGACGGTGGCCGAGCGGCAGCACGTTCGCTGGCGTACCAAAGGTCCTGGGTTCGGATACTGGTGAAGACTAGGATTTATTTTTTCCGGGGTCCGTGTGTGCCTGAGTCTACCCAGCTCTGATGGGTACCTGACCTTAGTTGGTGTAAAGTAAAGGCGGCTGTGTATTATAGTGCTGGCCACACAATCACTTAGTATGCCGTGGCCTCAGAAACTGGTGGACACTCCCCCAACGAACCTATGGATCAATTTTGGTCCGACGGGATACTTTATTTTACTTTAGGCAACGCCACTTCCTCCCTTCCCCCGGCTTATGTCATTATTTTTAAATATGCTTACAAACACATACACACACATGTACAAACACACTCATATAATCACAAACAAAAATATTTTTATACATTATTGTTATGTTTTTTTAAACGTTAACACAAACACAACAATTAGATAGGAAAAACAAAAGGCCTTTCTGTGTTGACAAATAATTCCCGCACTCGGTAAAAGCTCATTGACCTAAGTCTATAATAAACGGCTTGAATCTTATCGAACGATGCTGTTGACGTTCCGGCTGTGCGGAAGATTATCGCCAATATGCACACACACATACACACACACACATACACACACACACACACACACATACGCAAACACCAGAGAACACCGAGAAAACCCCGAGAAAAGGCCGCGCGTAAAAGTGGCCTTTGCTCCAAAGGTTAGCGACACTACATTTAGCCGCTCGGCCCATTAGACGGTGACCGATTTAGTGACAGATGAGTGATGGAATGGGTTCTTGTTTTACTTTTGCGTGAGCCTCTATTACTTGGAGTGGTGGGGTTCCAGAGCGCTAAATTTGGTTGAGATTTCTATTTGTGTATATAATATTTTAATATTCTATGTGTTTGTATATTATGATATTTATACTACACTAAACTAGACAGTATTATTATTTCATGTTTTATATTATTTATGATATTTATATTATTTATGATATTTATATTATTTATGATATTTATATTATTTATGATATTTATATTATTTATGATATTTATATTATTTATGATATTTATAATATTTATTATATTTATATTGTTTATGATATTTATATTATGTATATTATGTATATTATTGATATTATTAATATTTTATTATTATTATGATTATTTATTATTATTTTTAATATTATTTTTATTATTTTTATTATTTTTATCATTTTTATTACTTTTTACTATTTATTTTTTTTGTTTAATTTTTATTACTCATATTGTTTTATCATTTTAAGTTTTGTTATTATTTATGTTTTTTTTAATTTTAATTATTTTTTTAATTCATATTAAACCTGTTTTAGCCTAGTAGTTATATTATATACATTACTTACATTATTTATACTATTTACATTATTTATATAACTAAAATTAGCAGTTATATACAAGCCCTGATAGTTTATTGTTGATAGCTGTTTTATTTTTTAACAGGGATAGAACAGATTTAATTTCTCTACAGATTGTTAATGTTTACAAGTATATTTTTACAACAATATGTAAAGAATTTTTCATTTACAGAAGAAAAAAATTAAATTACATGTTTGCAATTATGTTTTAAACTGTATGTTTATAGCCTTACGTCTATAACTATACGTTTTCAATAATATCTCATAATTATGATAATATATTTTTGTTGTTCATAATTATTTTTTCACAAAACTTTATGTACTATTGTTATTCGTTATCATGCAAATCTTAAAAATTATATATGTTTACAGTTACATATTTTTAAATCACATTGATGTATGTGCTTAGCATGTTTAAAAAGTTTTCATATTGCATTTAGAATAGTCTCGATAATTCATTTAGAGTTATTTATTTATATCTTATTATGGCGTCGAGATTATCTGTGTACATTTGTATAGATAGTTCTTTTTTATGACGCAATGACAGCAATATGTTTTCTCTTAGTCTCTACAACTGTCTAGTACACATTTTCTTTGGCATTCTGAAAACTTCCGGGAAAATCCATTTTCTGCACCAAAACCTATATAAGGCACAAAAAGGTGTAGTTTATTGTTATTGTTGGTTTACATAGTGATACAGAAGCTACTTATTATCGACTTGAGAAGTTGAATGTTATTAGTGTAAATAATTTCAAGCATCAAATTCTTCTTTAAACGCTTACCGATTGGTTTGAGTGTATTATTTCATGATGGACCAGACCCTAGACAGACGATAGCAGACCCGTTTTGTAACAACAATGTTAACAATTTATGCTCCTGACAATACTACTGACAGTTTATTGAACAGAGAAACAGGTTTATTAATGCCAGCATTGAAGACGTTGCACTATATATCGTCTGATGCAATCTTTAGTATAATATATGTGTTTTAAAGATGGGATCGGCAGCCTACGGAACGCCTGCCAGAACTGGCACGCAAAATGATTTTGAAGAGCACGCGGAAGACGCACAAAAAAAAACTCAATTCATGTCTTTTCTACAAGAAATTGATTGGCGGTGTATGTTGACTTTCTCTTGCACGCTGAATGAAATAGAAATCCCACTTTGGCGCACTATTGACAAAAGGTTGCAGTCCCCTGTCTTAGATAACCACGTTCATTCTCGACGGACACGCGGAGATATTTCTACTCGAGATACTTTTTCATTGTTTTTTTTACGTCAATGTGTTATTTATATATTAGACAGACGGATACATATAACAACAGCGTATTAAATTTCTAAGTGAAAATAATAGCAAAATAAAACAGTAACAACAGCTAAGGTTTCGTTACGAAAGTAATATGCTTTAATATGTTTTGTATTTGCAGTAACGATTAAGAAGCCTCCATTATTTTCCGCGTATTTATGTTTTCCTGCCTGGTGTTAGCTATCTCTTTACTTGTTAACCCTTACAGTCTCGGGCGCGTATATAGCGGAACTGAAGGCAGCATAGATAGAAGTAGGTCGGTACGGAGAGGGTTAACTTATAAGTTACAGACGCTCCTTCAATAATCTTCTGTATAAAAGGAGCGTATGTAGCATTGAAAAGACGATAACAAGTCATATTTGTCTTGTGAAATAAGTATACAGTCATTTTATTTTTATTAATTTTTATTATGTTTTGTTAGGGCAATAGAAAAGCAATAATAAAGGCTATAATCGAGTATGTCAACAAAAGCACAAGGTGTTCTTGTAACCAAAACTTAAAGTAGTGCCGTACGTTTGTTCTAGTGGGCTAGAACCTCGAACCTCATATGTTTGTTATTTTTAGCTTTTTTTTTTTTTAGCATTTAGCATTTACTGTTATTTATTAATGTTAATATTAATGTTAAAAAATAGTTCCGCTCAAGAAAACAAAGTATGTGAATAATCTATTTATCTTTTTGTATTTATGTATGACTTTGACTATGACTGCCTTTATTGAACTTATGTACTATGTGCAAATAAAATATTGTTCACTGTAGAAACAATCTAAAATGCTTTGTGTTGGTTTTCTACTTTAGCAACTTACAACAGTATTAAGTAAATACACAATAGCGTAACAACATTTACTGTAAATGTGTTTATGCACTGCACGTGTTTATTAAGACAACCTTTATACTGTATATTGTATATTATACTGAATACAATTTAAAAAAAAATGATCTTTTATCATTATATCCATAATTCAACGCATTGAGAATTTGTAGGCTAGTTAGCATATTAGATGAATAGACACAACTTTTATTTTATATTATAGGACCGTCCGGAGTTATTACGCTAATAAAAATTTCTCTTTCTCTCCCTATCTCTATCTATCTTTCTATCTATCTTTCTATCTATCTATCTATCTTTCTATCTATTTATCTATCTATCTATATATCTATATATCTTTCTATCTATCTATCTATCCATCTATATATCCATCTATCTATCTATCTATCTATATATCTATCTATCTTTCTATCTATCTATCTATCCATCTATATATCCATCTATCTATCTATCTATCTATCTATCTATCTATCCATCTATCTATCTATCTATCTATCTATCTATCTATATATCCATCTATCTATCTATCTATATATATATCTATCTATCCATCTATCTATCTATCTATCTATCTTTCTATCTATCTTTCTATCTAACTTTCTATCTATCCATCTATCTTTCTATCTATCTATCTATTTTTTATCTATCTATCTATATATCTTTCTATCTATCTATCTATCTATCTATCTATCTATCTATCTATTTATCTATCTATCTATATATATATATTTCTATCTATCTATCTATCTATCTATCTATCTTTCTATCTATCTTTCTATCTATCTATCTATCTATTTATCTATCTATCCATCTCTCTTTCTCTTCGTAAAACCGACAGGCACGACTTATTTTTATAAAGGATAACGAAAAAAAAAAAAAAGGAGTTTACAAATAAATGTATTTTCATACATTCATTTTAAACTAGCGTCGAGAAAATCAGCCTCATATTTCACTGATGTTATTTAGAAATCTAAAAACTACAAACTAAACATAAGCTAGATATAGATATTTATGTCTACACCACTAGTGATCTAACGCGGCTAATAGCGTCGCTTGCGGCTCTAAGCTGTATTCGACAATTTGAATCGCCGTTTTAAAAAAGATTTTTTTTTTCAAAACGCGTTTTTTAAATGAATTATGTTTAATTTAATTAGTAAGATCAAGTTGTATATAGTAGCTTCAATAGTATTTATTCTAGGGAACTTGCTAATGAAAACATACAAGCCTGCTAGATCTATCTATACTTTTTATGATAAAATAATAATAATTTTTTTAAATAAAAAAAAATCTAAAATAATAATTTTGATAACTTTATTATTTACATGACATTGAATGTCATTTAATACTATGTAACTATGTTACTATGGATCAAATTGGTATAAAAGGGTTTATTTACTTTAGGCTTAACTATGTTACTCATTAGGCACTTTATAGGCTGATATACGTAAATATACTACTTATAATATTTGTACCTAATGAGATTCCCATTGATTACATTTAAAGACATGTGATCATACCAACTAACATTTTACTGGTTCAACCGCAGCCTGACACACGGGTGACCTGGGTTTTGGTTTTTCACGCAGAATAAATTAAAATATATATTTTTTCTCTAAAAGCAATATCAATGTTTTTTCCTAATTACAGCTCTTTTAATTAATTTATTTTGTTAAAAAAATTTTCAGAATTATTTTTTTTCAATTGATTTCAATAAGTCATTAGTAAGATCAAAATTTACATTTTAATAAAGTTTTCATGTCACAAGGGCTTTCGACATGAATTTATTCTAAAAAGTTTAATTTTTAGGTAAGCTACGAAATAATATGAAGATGGCATAATCACTTTCTAAATACTAGTTTGCCTAAATCTATACGTTTTCTAAATTTAAATTAGTTCATCTTAATTAGGCATAATAATATTGTTATGTAGATTAGAAATGACGATTCGAACGTTTTAAAGTGTAGGTTATATGTTAGGCTCATATTATTTTTTACCTCAGGCAACTCCGGGTAATTTAGCTAGTATATAAGTATATAATATAATATATATATAAACAAAACATGAATGTGGTTCTTATTGATCTCAAGCGTGCCCACTACTGACCTTTACTCTTTATGCTACTTGATAATAATAATAATGATAATAAAATGTCAAACAAAAACGCCAACAGAGTTGTGATGTGACAACTTGCCCCTACCTCTGCTGCGAGTGCTGGTATCACTAGAACATGCTGTCACAGATGGTGAATTTGATTTGAATTTCATGCCCGTAACGACACAGTGTCCATGGCGTGTCCACGACACGTCATGATTTAAAAAACACACACAAAACTTTGGTGACTCTTAAAAATGCTCGCGTTCCCCTCCTATCTGTTTCCCCCCTCGCTCACTGTCTCGGTGCATGAAGCTAGAAGCGAGTAAACACGTTTGTTAAAAGGAGGGGGGCGATTCCAGACCCGACTCGTCCAATAGAAAGATAGGAAATAGTCTCTTTTCACGTCTGCTAATGGAAACGAGTGGTGAAGGGGGATGTGTGCGGAGGTGAGGTGTGTGGGGCGTGGGGGTGGATTCGAGGACGCGGTTCTACGGAGCACCGCGAAGGTCACTTGTCTGGAAAATCACGAGGGAAGCTACAACTGTTGTGTTTGACAACACTCTCACTCTCTCTCTCCTCCTAGCTCTCTTTCTTTTCACCTCTCTCTCTCTCTCTCTCTTTCTCTCTTTTCTTTCTATCCATCTCGATCACGTTTTTTTATGTCTTTCTTCTCTCTGTCTCTTTTTCTTATCTTACTTTGTATAGTCTTTATTTAATCATTTATTTAAACTTTTGCTCTCTCTGTCGCTATCTATCTATCTATATATCTGTCTATCTAGGCCTATCTATCTATCATCTATCTATATCTTTATTTATTTCTATCTTTATCTAATCTATATCTATGTCTATAGGTATATAAGTCTATATCTACATCTATAACTTTTTATCGATTTGATTCTCTCTCTCTCTCTCTCTCTTTCTCAATCTTTCTATCTATCCATGACTAAATTCGTCAACCATTGTACGTAAATAGGTACATATTTATCTATTGCTTTATATTTATATAAAACTTTTTATCTATCTATCTACAATGTAGCATCTATCTAATCACCCCATTGGTTAATTTTTTTTGCCACATTATTTCCTCATTCAATTTCACTTGTTCTCTCTCTCTCTCTCTCTCTCTCTCTCTCTCAATCTTTCTATCTATCCATGACTAAATTCGTCAACCATTGTACGTAAGTAGGTACATATTTATCTATTGCTTTACATTTATATAAAACTTTTTATCTATCTATCTACAATGTAGCAACTATCTAATCACCCCATTGGTTAATTTTTTTTTGCCACATTATTTCCTCATTCAATTTCACTTGTTCTCTCTCTCTCTCTCTCTCTCTCTCAATCTTTCTATCTATCCATGACTAAATTCGTCAACCATTGTACGTAAGTAGGTACATATTTATCTATTGCTTTACATTTATATAAAACTTTTTATCTATCTATCTACAATGTAGCAACTATCTAATCACCCCATTGGTTAATTTTTTTTTGCCACATTATTTCCTCATTCAATTTCACTTGTTCTCTCTCTCTCTCTCTCTCTCTCTCTCTCTCTCTCTCTCTCTCTCTCTCTCTCTCTCTCTCTCTCTCTCTCTCTCTTCCTGTCTGTCTTTTGTCTTGCTCGCTCTGTTCTTCGACTTTGTTGCTCAATCTCCTCGCTATCTTACTCCCTCACTCACTCTGCACAACGGTTTATTTTCTACATTACATATACTCTATATCAGCTTCACTCTAAAGCTATAACTGAAATATTAAATCATGATCTGGTCTATGAATGTGAAATATACTTCACTTTAGTGATATAACGAACGAGTAAAGTAAATAAATCTTACAGGCCAATTTGATAGAACCGTTCGCTAGTTTCTATGGAGACAGCATACTAGGAATTGTGTGGCCAGCACAACGCCCAGTCGCCTTTGTTATCCTGAAACTACTGTCATGTACTAATCAGAGCTGGGTAGACTAAGGGGCGCCCTCAGCACCAGGGGAATAAATCATAGCCTTTTTTGTCAGATTTCGAACTCATGTCCCTCATATCAACACCTCAACCTCTTCCCACCAGACAAACGCTCCTTAATTGATAGTATCCATTCAATGGCACCCGACAATAATTTGTAAAATCTAAAACATTGAATTGGTCACACAATCCTCTTCTATGTAAAGCCAAAGATCTCGTTTTGCCACTAGCCAATGCCTTTTAGAATAATAACAACAACAACCCATAGAGATGTGAAAATTGTTATGAACTTTGACCTTTGTACAGCTCTGAACGTAATGGCAACACAGGGATGTGCGCGTGAAATAAACAAGATGTGTTTCCGGTTGTCTTTAGTTAAAACTTGAAGTTACCGTGTTTCTAAACTTTCTAGTAGACACAAATGATTTCAATCATTTGTAAGTAAAGTACTCTTCGGACCAAATCGATCCATTTGGGGCCGGTGAAGCAGCGTTTACCAGTTTCTGTGGCCACGGCATACTAGGGGAGGTGTGGCCAGTACAATGCGCAGGCAGCAATTTACTTTACCCCAACTAAAGTCAGGTACCCATCAGAGCGGGGTTAGACTCAGGGACACCCTTCATTTCCTAGAACAAATCCTAGCCTCCACCAGGATTCAAACCTAGAACCTAGAACGCCAGTCGAACGCGCTTCCGCTCGACCAACTTGCCCCATTTCAATAATATGTACCAAATACTAATAGTAGTAATGTCGCTACATTTAAAAAAAAAACGGTTAAAAGCCAAAACAGTTACATTATAGATATAACACATGCAACTATAAATTCATCACATTCGTTCAATTTAATATTTAGGAAGCTTTATTGAGATTAAAATATGTTCTTATTCTACATAGAAGGACTATTTCATATTTATTTCTCTTTGTGAGTTTCGTCTCCCCCCCCCCCACCCCTACACAACATATCTTGTGGCGTTTCAGTGAATATAATGGCTTGCCTGTAATTGTCAGGAACAATTAACACCATCTTCCATAGACCTAATCAAGCTTCAAGACTATAAGAGTTAAACCGATGATTAGTTGTTGAACGCAAAAATATGTTCTGTACAGTACGAGCTTATAAGATAATAAGATAATATTTATGTGTGGAGTGTGTATAACATATGTGTGTGAATGTTGTAGGCCTATGTGTGTGTGTGTGTGCATGGGTCGGAGTGTTGGAAAACCACAAATACCATAGAAAGAACACTAGAGGTGTTCAAGACACAAAGCCCTACGCCGCATCCTTCCTACGTTACGTATGATGTATACGTGTGTACTATTAGCGTATGGCGTATAAGTACATGGGCGTTTCAATTATTTTTATCACTTTTGTTTTATTTTTTAGAAAACAAACTTTGTGTAGTCTTTTTTTTACATTTTTTTCTCCATTTTTTTTTTCTCATTTCTTTTTACCCTCGGGAAACATAACTGCCCTCGCGTATTTGTCTGCGCGAACAACGATGTCACAAAACGTTGATAACGACATCACTCGTAGGGTTTCTACTTAATAGGTCATTAGTCTGCCAGTCACCTTTATTAAACGACCTTTGACCTATACCAGTTGCCAGTCGGCGAAGAAAAAATTGCTCAAGATTTATGGGGAACCAAAGTGTTTGAGTTGCGTGTAGGGTTCGTTTATCTTTGTCTTTTTGTGTGTGTGTTGTTGTTGAATATATTATTCGTTATTTCTGTGGGATTATTAAACTTGGTTGCTCGCACTTCAATCAAAGCTGCAGACAGACAGACAGACTGTCAGACAGACTTACAGATAGACGATTTGTAGTCAGATAGACAGATTGACAGAGAGATGGAGGACAAAGAAAGAGTGGGCTTTTTTTTTACATACCGCATATAGTAGGCATATACAGCCTAGCTATAAAGATATATAGATTGAGACATAGAAACATTCATAGAAAGATATTAATATGGCACCTGTCTCGCAAGACAATGGATGCGCCCTAAGGATTTTAATGATAGACAGTGCTTGCTGTGGCAGAACAACCGGATACATAAGAAAGATATATAGTCTCTCTCTCTATATATATATACATATATTTTTATCTATTTGTGAAGGAAAGAAAATCAGTTTATAAACTTTAGGTTATGTCTTATATTGGCACAAAAAACGGAAAATACAACTACACGACACAGCCTAGTTAAATAACATCAAAAATGATGCCTGCTTGCTACCGTAGTTTCTCCCAAACCCCTCCCACTTAACCCGACGTGCACTCCTCTCGGCGTGGTACAAGTCCACGCCCATTTCGGGTCCCTCGCGCAGTGCGGAAACAGGAAAGGCAACTAAGACAATAGAAAAACAAGGAGCCCGTTTTCCTGTTCTATGATGTGACGTTATAATGAACTATGGGAATAAAGAGGGACTGGAAGGGTTGTCTAAAATATAAAGACTATAAAGAAATCTACCGCACGAACAGTGAAGAATAAAAAGTAAAGAGGTTATTAATTTAAAACTAGACTAGACGTTTAAGACCCCACTAGTAGTTTATAGTTTTATAGAATTAGGTGATAGAGTCAATAAAATAAATAAAACAGAAGGTAGGATCATTAGCCTACTACAGTAGGCTACTACAGTAGGCTACGACTAGAATACAAATTATTAGGCCTACTAATAGCCTAAGTTTATAAAATAGAAACAGGAATAATGAACATAATTATCTAGGTTTTAACTAATCCAATAGGAAATTGATAATCGGTAATATGCTATGTTTTCATTGTATATGATACATTACTATAGGCCTATATTACTATATGGCAAATGATATATAAAAATGATAATATTTATAATTGTATAATGAAGTAAATAGATAAATAATAATTTAATTCAGAGTTAATACACACGATAGAATAGATAGGCCTACTGTTTATTTTTCTATGAAAAAGAATAAGACGAATGCCGCATATAGTCTAGTACAAACTTTACATTTTATAAAAAATTACCTAAATCCTGATAAAATGCAGAAAGTGGACAAAATAGAAAGTAGGCCTATATATATATATATAAATATATAATATGGAATTAGAGAATTTGTAAAATACCCCGGTAGCAATAAAAAATATTTTCGATAATTTTGAGTAGGCCTACGGTTGTCAAAATGTGTAGCGTATATAGTAATTTTTATGATGATAATGTGTATGGAATGCAGAAGTCACAATACGTCGTTGTCTGTACTATGTCTGTAACTGTTGACAGCGCATAGAACTGTTTCAAACGGGATATGCGCTATACAAGTCTTATTATTATTATTATTAATTCAATAATTTGGATCAAAGAATTATAGGGAATAGAATGATATTTTAATTAAAGATTATACAATGCTTTTTTTAAAGTATACATTGCACATTGGTTAATTACATATTGCAATCCAGAACATAGATCATTATAGAACATGTAATTTGTATTAAATTTATTTTACATAAAGTAGCTGTGTAGCCCCCATCATTCATTTTGATTCCATTTAGTTGAAATAAATTGTTTAAACGTATACAAAAAAAGCATTTATTGATATGTAGATAATATGTAGGCTAATATTGTTACATCTTATATATTATATAACACAGTCAATTTCGCAGGGCTGGCCAAATCACAGGAGCGCAAATCTAATCGGCTTTCAAGACTATGGAGCCAATGATGATATATTATATATCTATAATAACTGAAGTAAGTTATTTAATTTTTCTAATATTGTATTGGCAGCTTACTGGTAACAAAAAAAACTTTTCCATGTTTCCATTTGCAATGAATTTTGGTCTAGAATAATTGATTTCTCAACATTACTGCGACTAAACGTTCTGTCAGCTCCTTGATATTAATTGACAGCAGTGCTAAATATTATCGCACACCTAAATGTTACGCGAGAACAACATGCAGTTCCAGACATAGGGCCTATCCATTTGCTTGAAATCAATAGGCCCATTGCAAATTAAAATATAAGGGTTTTTGATGGTGTTAAGTTGGTGGTATAGGCTACATGGCTAGTTGAGGTCACCCATTCTATGTGTTAATGCCATTATTAAATTTTTTATAAAAAAAAGAAGAATCTTTGCTTTGTCCTTGCGTATATAATAGTAAAAGTGTTTTCACCTATATGTCTATCTGAGCAATGTACTAGATGAGTATGTTGGATTTCTAAGTTATAATTTAAATCTGTATGTATTATAACTAGTCTACTCGTCGCCTTTATTTGTTTTATGAAGTGTTTATCATTGTTATATTTATCATCGTATTACTTGTTATATTGTGATATGTTTAATCGTTGGAATGATATGTGTTTATTTTTCTGCAGATGAACAGACATGCCACAGTTAGATTATCAAGTTTGCAAATATTTTTATCTTAAGCCTGTAATAATAAATGTACTTCAAAACGTATATAATTTCGACCCGTAACATTTTTATTACTAAACTAATAAGAGTTACAATGGGCCGTATTGCTGCTGAGAGTTAACACCCTTGCCCCTTTTACAAGTCAATCTTATATGACTGACTTGTAATTTACAAGACAGTCATATAAGATTGACTTGTAAAAGGGGCAAGGGTGTTAACTCTCAGCAGCAATACGTTCATTGCTTGTTTCCTATTCTTAAAGTACTTAAATCTGGTTTAGAGAGGTCTGAAAAAACGTATTTTAAAGATTGGGAATAATTCATTATTTAGTTCTTTAAGCAGACTAGCTTGTATCTTATCTTATAGAAAATATTATAGACGCTCCTTCTATAAAGAAGATTATTGCGTACTACGATCATCCGTGGTCCGAGTATAGTTTTGCATCTTTATTAATGTTTTAAATGATGTTAAGTTACTGGTTTGTTCAGGGAACCCATTATATGCCCAAATGCCAGGTCCAAAAGCTTTCTTTTGTTATAACTTCTATTTAGTATACATTTTTAGATATCATTATCACCTGCATGTTTAAGTTCAGTATCACACAAGTTGTTACTATTTTAACCTTTTAATTGAGTTATGCATAATGTATCCATTGTTTCTTCTTTGAATAAATAACAATATCTGATTATTATTGTCCTTAGTTACTACAAAATTAACATGTCCATGTTTCTACGAGATATTATATTATATTTTTATTACATTAAGTTAAAATATTAATTATGTAATTTTATTATATTATATTTTGTTGTATAATATTTTACAACACGTTATTGATTTGATAATGTTCTCTGCCCTACTAAACAAGACCTACGCACTTAAGATAATCTTGCTATGGCCGGCTAGAAGACATGTTATGGTCGTGGAAAATTGTGAAGCTTTTTTGAAAAACCAAAATATACACATGACATAGGCCCTATATACATTTCATTTTTAATTTACGAGTATATCCTAATTATATTAGAAAATTTAGGGCCTAACATAAAGTTATGACAAAGGCTTTAAAATCAACACAAGCTGAAGTGTGTCAATAGCAATAGTTATATATTTGGTTCTTGTAATTTTTCTGCTATAAATATACCAAAACAAAACCTAGACCAAAACAAAAAGGAAAAAAGAGAACAAATTGACAAAGAAATAAAACCCCAAAAGAACAAATTGACAAAGAAATAAAACCCCAAAAGAACAAATTGACAAAGAAATAAAACCCCAAAAGAACAAATTGACAAAGAAATAAAACCCCAAAAGAACAAATTGACAAAGAAATAAAACCCCAAAAGAACAAATTGACAAAGAAATAAAACCCCAAAAGAACAAATTGACAAAGAAATAAAACCCCAAAAGAACAAATTGACACAGAAATAAAACCCCAAAAGAACAAGAGAACGAATTGAGAAAGAAATAAAACCCCAAATTAACCCTTGCACAGTTTTATCATCATTTGATACGAAGAGAAGTTCGGACTCATGGGGGCTGCAGAAATAAACACAACAGGCTCACACCGGGTACAAACAGGCGCCATAAAACTACCATTGATAGTGTTTTACTCTTTCTCTCTTTCTCTCTCTCTCTCTCTCTTTCTCTCTGTATTTCCCCCCAATGCCAGACCCCTCCCTTTTGTATCCTCCACCCATAATCGCCCCAGATATCTATATCACAATGGCACCCACCACAATTTGACATTTCGAAAAGAAATTTCTTTTCTTTTTTTTTTTCGTCGGTACCTAGCTTGTATTCCAGCGAAGTTTTGGAATGTAACCAGCTTGTGAAGTAGGGCCAGATTGGCTCCACTTTGTGTCTTCCCGCAGTAAGTAAGTATACGTCCCCCGAAATGGCTCCATTAAAAAAGGGGAAATCTCTTTACTTGCATCGGAATAGCCTCGGAGAAAGACAACTTTGTCTATCCAAACGTACGGAATCGCGTCCCTAGTCCACTTGAGACTACTTGAACGGCCAGAGGTTTCTGGTTGCCGTGGGGGTCACGTGATATGCACACTATTTTGATTCACTCACGTGACATGCCAAAACCCAATAGCCCCCCTACCCCTCTATATATATAGCCCAAACACTATCCCTCCAACTACCACTCATACATGGAAATATATTTTTGTTTTTAAATAACAGAAGATAAAAAAATTTTATGTTGTTGACTTCGCTATGAGACTAAGATGGCGCCTGACCTATGGTATATACATATAGCACCGTTCCTTGGAGGCGAGGGAAGGTGTAGGGCCTAGGGGGATGCCACGTTCGGACCGTAATCGTGTAAGAACTAAATGATCCCATCATTCCCCTGACTTGCTGTTGCGAAAGCAAGGTGAAACGACACTTGAAAAATGGAGCATAAATTCCCTTTAATTCTCGGATAGAAAACCCACAATAATTGTGGCCAAGAGCCTGCTAAATGTGAAAGACCGGAGAGTCGCACAACATAGACACTATCATTATTATTATCATCATTATGAACTGAATGATCCCATTAATCTCGGACTAGATGTTCAAATGTTCCTTGGCTAGACGTTCTGAACATTATTTTCCTGACTAGTTCATCAGACGTTGTTCAAATGATTACCTAACGATTCTCTGACAAGCCAAATCCCAATAATCTTTGATTAACACTTCTACATAATCTTTGATTAACTCTTCTACATAATCTTTGATCATATGACCGCACCATTTGTTTTAATTAACTGACCCCCAATATCTTTGTACGAGCTCTTCAATGATCTTTCAATTTTGCTCGTCCCAATATTGCAGGAAAAGATTATCCAAAATTAAAATGTGAATTTTTTTTTTTTTACCGATGCTATGTTATATAGCAGTAGTCAGCAACTTTTTGATAATAGCGTGCCGAATTAGGATTCCCAACTCATTCAGCGTGCCAGCAACCTAAAAGTCTTCCTGCTCTATCATAAAATTTCTTGTAGAAGAGACTAGAGTTGCCTGTTTGCAGGGTATACGGCGTGCCATAGAAAAAGGCTCTGCGGGTCATGTCTGGCACGCGTGCCGTAGGTGTCCGACCCATGCTAGATAGCATTAATTTCATATTTGCTAATAGCGCTAAAGCGACTTGTTTATCCAGCAAAAGCCTGAACAGCTATGATGTTTAATTCTAAAACCATTACTTGCCCAAAATGGGCAACAAGTACCTATCAGATGAAGGTAGGCTTAAGGGCACCCAAATTGTTCGGCCCTTAGTATAGGCAGAGAAGAGATCACTACTAGCACCCCCAAAGGGCGTCATGTATCTTTCAACACTGCGTCAGGGACATTTATAATACAACGAAAGAGAAAGGGGGGAGGGTGATGTCAACGTTTGACAAGGATTTTAAAAAAATATATCCCCCCGTCAGAACCATAGGGATTGTAAATTAACGTTCAAAAATTTTCTTTGCCACGACATACTAAGGGATTGTATGGCTAGAAGTGTGCGCAACCACCTACGATTTTTCCCAAGACTAATGTCAGGTACCCATCAAAGTTGAATGGCCTCGCGAAGGTTTCCTCTAGACATGGAGAAGAAATCCTATAATTCACTAGGATTGGAACACGGGACGTCTGAAACGGCATTCCAGCGCGCTGCCATCTTTGCCACTGTTTTCCATCTGGCCAAGATTGGAACCAGACCAACTGAGTGTCAATAAAACGCGTTAGCACGAGACCACTTTGCTCCATAACGGTATTAGTTGAGAACGTGACATTCACTTGCACTGAATTGTGCACATGTTTATCTGAATTTATTTATTTCAATATTTTCATTCATTTGAATTTCTTTAATCCACCACAACCAATGTACAAAATTGAGAGAGAGAATGCGATACAGTTAAGTCTATTCTAAATTCTATTGTAAAGCTATTAGTTGTTGTTTGTTTCTTGTTGTTTTGCATCGTTATAAAAAGGTATAAACTATACATAATCATACAAACCAAACTAGGTACGCTGCGAAATTTCAACGCCATAGCTTTTTGCGTTGGTATCCTTAGCCACTGAAAGCAGGGAAAAAAAGGGGGGGGGGGGGGCGGGGGAGAATTTCCGAGGCCCGGTGCCACGGAACAGTCCCGAGAAGACAGTATTATTTTTTTTTTCTCCTAGATGGAAATGTCAAAGTTCAAATCGGCATATGGGAATAAGGAGAAACGCGGGGTCTTAAAGCTGACCGAATTCTATTATTTATCAGCAACACCGGTTTCTGGGGGAATTAGTTGGCGGTAACGATCGGGGTTCGACCCCACCCCGACCCTCCTACATCTACCCCACCCCTTCACAGAAAGATGGACTCGAAAGGGGGCGGGATCGGGGTAGGTAATATGCGCGGTTGGGGGGGAAGCAAGCCCCCTCACTTTGTTACGTACGCACTTTGATAGATGCGCCAGTTAGGGGGCAAATTGTACACAGAGAAATATACACTTAGTGCTAATAAACACATATGGGGCGAGTGTGTGGAAAAAAGGAATTGTCGGGGTAGCCGCCCCATTCCTCATTGCCAACTCGCACCCATACGTCGCCCCTGTACTAAGTACATTTGAAGGTCTATTTCCTACGTCGTACTTTAAAACTGCATATACCTGGTCTTAATATTGACCACCTGCCTCCATATCAGTGTGACCTGCATTTAATCTCGTAGAAATAAACACAATAACCAGTTTCATTACAGACCAATTACGCACTCTGCAGCTTCTGAACAAGAATTCGAACAGTTCCAGTTGCTCTCACACTAAATAACACACATGCATACACATCAACAAGAGGATTGTGGGGACAGCACAACGAACTGCTGATATAATTTAAATACGCAATGCCGTGTACCCAAGGGTTTAATGAATAGATGAAGCGTATGCCCGAATTTGAAGTGGGGACGTCTGGAATAACTACCAAAAATTTCTGCAGCCATAATCCCGCTCACTAATAAGGAACAGAAGAAAATAATTTCGAAAGTCAGTTTGTCTATGGTTAAAGTATAGTTTTAACTGTTTGTTTTCGTACACTCTATGTTGAGAATTGGTAATTCCTATTGATCGCACATTATTAACCATGACGTTAGGAGTTTATTGCGTCTTTGCGCTCTCTTTATTTCTTTTTGAGTGGCAAAGGACAGACGTTTGCGTTCGGAAGGCCAATACCCACACTTCACCCTCACCCTAGGGTGAACATTGAGAGGAGGGACGTAAGGGAGGTGTCAATTTTCAACCCCCTCTCCCTCCCTCCCCTTCCCTACACCCTACACCTCCTTTCACGAAAATTATTTCGCACCATACGGCAGCACTAAACGTGGTTAACACGTGACAAATTGCTCCATCACCACTAGAACGTAAAGAGACAACTAAACAAAACAAAGCAAAGTATACTACACAGTTGGTGAAGCTGGCGGAAAATAGTGGTTTTTAATACAGCTGACCATATAATTGGATATTATATATATATAGGCTATTTATATATATATATATATATATATATTTATATATATATATATATATATATATATATATATATATATATATATATATATATATATATATATAATAATTGCTTTGTATAAAACAGCAGTGCGAAAACTGAACTATAATTTGAGAACGAATATGTATCAACCACTATTCATATAGGAGTCGGCAACCTACGTCACCTCTGGTTCCCGAATTCGGCACGAAGGGCGTTTTTTCAATGGCACGCGAAGTTTCGTTCCAAACAACACAAAAAAAAGGATGGCGGTTCAAGTCTCTTTTACCAAGAAAATTCCTTGGTGGAGCAGATTGACTTCTAGGATGTTGGCACGCTGAATGAATTGGAAACTAAGTTTGACACACTTTGGTCAACAGGTTGCCAGACCCGTGATATGGCCTTATTATACCAAAGCTCTGGGGTGTGGGGAGAGCGCATGAGGCCAGAGAGAGCTATACTTTTACTCAACACATTGGCATCACTCCAGATTAGTACTCTTGGTGCAGAACCCGCGCTTTTATGTATTTCACTGTTGCATAGCAACTACCAACTGTATGATTATGTACACATATATAACCAAACACACATGTTCAGTGTGTACAAGAAGTAATCTCTGAATAAACATAAGTCGAAAAAAAAACAACATATTAAGTTATCTTTAAGTGCATATTTATTAACTCGCTCGGTAATTTTCTCATTCGGTTCTGTTTTTTTTTTGTTTTCACATTTATTTTTCTAAGTTTCCATCCGCCATGGGCGTTACTCATACGTGACAAATGCCGCGATTATGTCCCCATTTTGATTGCCAGTAATTTCCCCCTTGTCGTCGTGTTTTTAACCCCTCCGCCCCCTCTCTCCTCGAGAGCTTTATGCCTGCGATTACTTCTCCAAGCTCAACCCCCCCCCCCCCCCACACACACACACATACACAAGAGCGCACCACCTTTCAACTCATCCTCTTCATGTGTTATTTTGCTCCTATTTGATGAAAAGACACCCCCCCCCCCCCGCTTCCCCCTTCCCCCCCCCCCCACCTCACTCTCCGGTCGGTTCGAGTTGATGAGTTACAAGGGGGAGTTAATCTCGCCGTCCTTCTCTCACCGGATGTGCAACAAATGGTCGCTGGGGGAAAACAGCGGGGCAAGATGGCGTCGGCAAAACAAGACAATAGAAAGTCAATACGAGGCCAATCAACTTGTAAAATAGACAAAGACGTACGGGGGGGGGGGGGGGGATCGAGGACCTGGGAGGTGGGAGAGGGGGGTGAAGTGGTGAGGTTGGGAGGGTTAATAGTAGGCTCTGTCTATATAGCTATTTTAGAGCCGCTTTAGAGATAGTTAAAAAGTTAATTTTTTCACACACACGGCTGTAAATCTGAAATCAATCGTATTTAACAATATATTATAAAAAGACCATAATAAACAGCATCAGGCCCTCTTATACTATAGTATCTAAATCTATGCCGTTTGTAATATATCATCTGAATCTATGTCATCCAATTTTATGCCATCTATATACGTTTAATACAGCGGAAGAAATTAGGGAAGTTTAGGAGTCATTAAAGACAGTGCTATTGGTTGCGCACGGGAAAAAAAACCCAGTGTTAAGCTACAAAAATATAGCAAGGGGTCCTTCTCATTATAGTCTTTGATCACACAAATGATTTTAAAATAAAATTGACAATGTATTACAAGTAACATTTTTTGGTGAATTTTCAATTTCTTGGTCTTTTGACGAAGAAGAAAAGTGTGTAGTTTTCGAGTTAAATGTGTGTACGTGATGAAAAATGTTTTAATACAAGTACGACTTGAAGACAAAGCACAGATATGTATATGTGCAGTTCCTAACTGCCCCGCCCCTTTTGATGTTAGAAGTAGATTATAAGGTTATAAGATAGCCTAAGTCAACCACGATAGGTAGAGTTACAACGTTCAATGTCGACTCTTCAAAGCGGCATACCATTGGGATTGTGTCACCAACACAACTTGCAGATGTTATATTGTTGTTGTTTAAAAATCTACAGGGCTTTGATTAGCCTACACAACAAAATAATAATGATGCAATGGAAACAACTTTATTCAGATGGGTTGAAAATATAAAAAAAATAAAAAAATAAAAATTGTTACGTGTTAAAAATAATGCCAGTTATAAAAATTGCCAACAGATACAGCCAAATTCAAAAAGAAAGGTGAAGGTAAAAGACAAATGAAAAAAAAAATTAAATTGTATATGAAAAGAAAAAAAAATGGAAGTTAAAAAAAATTGCCAAGAGAATTCGCGTCGTCTGGCCAGGTAGACAGGAAACGGAAATAAACAACGGAAGATGATAATGAGGGATTAAAGATGGCGGTCCGGGTCTACCCGGAGCCACGAGGGAATAGGGAGACAGGGTACCTGAACGTTGCCAGACAGCGGGATCAACGGCTGGTTCCCATCAGAAGAAGGAGAGAGAGAGAGAGGGAGAGGGAAAGGAGGCAAGCCCCACAGAAAATAATCTTGGTCTAGGAGGACATGGGTAGGGAGGGGGGAGTGGGGATAGGGAATAGAGGGAGGGAAGTTGTTGGCTCTGCGTGTGGCGGGAGGGGCTGGGGAAGTCAGGTAAGAGTGAGTCGCATAGTAAGATAAAAAATACACTATTTAAAGAAAAAGCCGTTTAAAATGGGGATGGTGGGATATAAGAATATTGAAAAGTTCTAGGAACTTGGGCGTTAACCCTGCCATGAGGGCGGAAACAAATTATTGTGGGAGTGGCTAATTACAAAAAAAAAACTAATATACTTGACATATGTAACGCTAGACTATATTTATGATATTTATTGCTGAATCAATTTGCAAAGTCCAAACAAATGGACAACAAAAACAACACAGCCATTTTGGCTCAACGAAAAGGCTCTTCGTTAAGTTTTATGTTACTTTTGGTAATGTCGCAAAAGTATTATGTTATGAACATGTCGCAAAAATTATTAAAATATTACTTTCGATAAATTCACAAACGTATTGACAATGTAGGCTATTTTGTTGAATTTGTCCAAAAAAAAAGTTTTGAATTAGTTTGGATAAGGTCGCAAACGTATTATGTTAGTTATGTATATATTATATATATATATATATATATATAAAATATATGTTGCAGAAATATTAAAATATTTCTTTTGATAATGTCGCAAAAAGTATAGATAATAATAGATCAATATTAGTATTGTTGATGTCGTAAACATGTTTAGCATGTCTGTAAAGACACTGCATCTGAAATCTTTAGTTTCGTCCAATTATTGTAATGAGGCTCATTGTAACCTTAACTTTCTTCATTTTTACTATCCCCCCCCCCCGCCATTTCCCCTCTTTTCTTTCTGCGAGCGTGCCTGAAAAAATATTGCCCCCCCCCAGCCCTCCTTCCCACAACAACGCCACCAGCACCCTACACCAATCTCCTGCAGGGCTGGCTGGCGTGGGACGTGGTTTCGAACTCGGCGCGTCGAACGCTGAGCGCGCGCGTGCGACCGCTGCACCACACATTCACGTGATACAGATCGAGTGTCAGAACCCCCCCCCCCTTTGTTAGTACATTAATACATATTCAATATCTATCTATCTATCTCTTTCTCCCCCCTGTAAGGATATTTATATATAGACTACATGGTAAAGAAATACAGTATATTTATTTTGGGGCGCCAAGTCCTCTTTTCCTACATCCTTGCAAGGATTAATTGTTCGTGAGTAATGGAAACAAGAGCAGGGTGGCTTATAATCTTATATTTATCTTTTAAAAATTTGCCACTGTTTGATTTGAACTGTTATTTTAGTACATACGCCAGATACAATATAACACTTCCAGTTAGGATATGACATTTATTTGTTATTTGGACCATGGGCTCATTGCCCGTTACCCATAACACCAACACTGCCCTGTCTTTACAATCTTTTGACATTAAAGTAAATAGTTGAGTTACTTAAAAATTAAAATAAAAACGCCGAATAAATAAAGTCTGAAAAATACCATCTTTTCGGTTCCAAACCTATCAGTCAAAGTCGATACGAGAAAAGAAACCTACGATGAGATTGTGTGGCCTATACGACACTCCAGACACACTGATTAATTTCGTTCACACATTTGTCCATTTATACATGTATGACGTTTATTTCATAATTGTAACAAACACACACACGCACACAATCTTAAAACATAATATAGTGATAACAAGTGAAGATAAAATATTATTACCTGAACATGTCTGCAAGTTATCACACTTCCCAAGTATTCAGAAACAAACACAAAACCAAAATATCCCAAAGTGAATTGAAAGGTAATTATAGCTGCAGCTATAAAAAGCTATACTATAAAGCTGGTATTCATCAACTTACTATCAAGTTACAACCAATGCAACCTATTCAATTAAAAGTTTATAACAACCTAAGCTCCACGTGTTTATCAATATTACTCTACGTATCAGACAAATAATAAATCTAAAAAAAAATACTTTTTTTTAGAAGAAAAAAATATTTTAATGTAAATAGCGTTACACTTTTATATGCATACAAACAAATAGTGTAAGTCGATATTTCTTAAACTTAAATCATCCTTTTCCTCATTGAGAAGTAATCGATAAATTATCGCCGGAACTTGTACTCAAATTGAAAATGATAGTGAAAAAAAATAATGGATAAAATTCTACCATACAAAAGTTAAAATATTTTAGACAGTGTTGGATAAAACTAATTTTAAAATATCGAAGGAGAAAGTAATCAATCCGCGAAAAGAACGAGTATTTATCGTTAAAAAATGAATTCCTTCTTCACGACACTCGGTGTCATCCTGAAAATGTGTCATCATTAATGCAGAAATACTTAGTAGGCCTCTATAAATACTAGATCCTATCTCTATTCTAAAACAGTCACACAATTGAATAGAATGTCATAAACTAAGCACAGCCGTATAAAACTATCAACTGCTAAAGTTAACCGTTACAAAAATGCTGATTGATACATTCGGTTAGAAAAAGATGCGAAAGGAATTGCAACAACTTATGAAACAACGGAAAAAAACAAAGTCTATAAAGGAGATATCTATTGTGTCTGTATGATTTTTCTACGTGAAAGTGTCGTTGGGGGTAAAAAACGTCCATTCAGAACCAAGCCCGAACTTATGGAAATGTAGGGAAAGGGGGCTCGCTAGCAAACTAATAGAGAAATGGCTGGAGAAGTTAAGCAAAAGGGCATGGACTTTATTTCCAAAGGTTTCAAAATATCACCAACTATTGTATGACATTTTATTCACCTTTAGCCAAGTACCGAACCCCGGCGAATGCATACTTGCTAGCAAAGGGCGGTGGGTGGTGGGGCGTGTGGGGTGGGTGGCGGGGCGCGAGGTCTGTGCGTCTTTATTTGGGGGCATTCTGAGTTTGTTTTCTATTTGTTCTTTTGTTTGTTGTATAGTTGTTTGCGTATTTCTGGTTTGAAAAAAAAAATTGAACTTTTCTTTACCTACCCTATAATACTATTACTATAAAAAAAAAAATTCAACACAAAAACATTTCTTCCCATATCGATACTTCATTTGTCATTCCGCAACGCTATCCGATAATGTTTTTTTTTTAATTTTAATTGTCTTCAAGAGATTCCCTAACGTGGGGCGAGTATCGTTCCTTAAATATAAATTTCTGGTATCGAATATTGTTAATAGTTATCACATTTTTATACGGCTATAAGGATGAAAAAAAAAAAAGGAAATCCTGAATGAAAATTTAAGTAAATATAAAGTATAAAATATCTGTATGAAAAGTTTGCAAATAAAATTAGTTAAAACTGAAATTATTGATCCATGATTCGTAAGTTTTTGGGAAGCAGACGAAGAAGTATCGAGTTTTGAGATGTAATCGCTGTCACGGTTTCGGAACTTCCCGAAAGCGTCAAGGGGGATTGGGGGGGGGGGGGAACAACTGGCAGCTGATACATTCAACATTCTATAGGCCAATAGAAATTGGACTCCCGGACTGGTGGAAATATCACGTTGACATTTCGGACACACTTCCAGCATAGCCGTACGGGACCAGGCGGTGCATAGGTTAAGTTTTGTTATGTTGGTGTGGGGAGGGCGGAAAATGGGATGGGGAGGGATGGTGGGGGGGAGGGATAATACTATTGTGTATTCGCCCATTTTAGTTAAATATACTATTTTGGGCCTTGCTTATGTGTGCATATGTGTTTGTATGTTTAGGTTAGGTTTATTTTTTAAAGTAAGTTTAGCACATTTGCAATATGTACGATTGTACACTGTGTGTTCAATTTATATGTGTGTGTGTGTGTGTGTTTAGATTGATAAGCATAATAGACAAACCCATTTATTCCCGACTACTGAAAATAAAAATTACTCTATAGTAATAATACTTATTATAATCTCTATTTGTATAGCGCTGTCACTAAACATAATGTAAGATCAGAGCGCAATTAACATTGAGCAACAAACAACTAAGAACACGGATATAATTTGCTAAGCTAAAAATAATATATAAAGCCAATTAATAATTCAAAACTGTACATACATAGGACAAATCAGTTAAATATAACATTAGCCGACTTTTTACGAAAGTAAAACAGAAGAGGTCTAAAAAAATGTTTAACAAAGTTAAATATTAAACTAATGTGTTTTTAAGTTCTTTTTAAAAGTGACGATAGAACTTGTTCGCTTACTAACTAACGGCTTGAACTAATCCGCCAAGGCAATTATACCAGGCCAAAAAAGCAACATGGAACTCATGGAACTTTTTGTTTTAGGCGCAGAAAAGAATTTTTTTATGTTTGTAATGTTTTTATGTAGACTATGGATAAATGGATACATGGATACATGCATACACGAATACATAGCCAGATGGAATGTGGATAGATGGATCTAAGTTGGAAAGATGCATACATAACTCTATATTTGTATGTGTATCAATGTATGTGTTAAAATATGTGTTAGTAATTGCACGTACAGTAAAGATGTTTGATGTCGCTCACGGCCTGCTCACGTCAGACTACACTTCACGGGTGGCAGGTGTCGATAAGGCCCGAACATCTCACACCTGCAAGCTGACATATACACTACGGGGGGAGTAAAAGAATCTTCGAACTGTGTTTTGTTTTACACGTCGTGACACGTTTCTATAAATAGGAATAGTCCTGTGCACCGCGATTGGACTAAAGTGTTAAGCCAATCAACGTCTTCGTTTCTTTTTACTACGAAAACAAAATTGGGGGCTCGTCCGCCTATTCCCACGATATATTTCCGCGAGCAAAACAAACAAAAACAACATGGATCCTTTAGTGAAGATCTTTATTATCTAAAAGGACAATGAAGAGAGAGAAGAAAAGCCAAAATATGTGAGACGATTGTCATGCCGACCTAATTTCAGACGCATTTACATTCCCTCAATTAACATTGCGTACTAATCATAGTGAATGCCATCAATTCATGAGAGAAAAAAAGAAATACCAGATTTACCGAAAAACCATGGAATTGGTTATTTGCCGCAAGACCACTGCTTTCCATAGTCACTTTTGCTGATAGCTAACAGTAAAATTGCATAGTTGGCATTTTAAACGCAATACAAGTCGGCACCAGTCCTTTAATTTTCATTATAATGCCAACTCTTCTTCGCGTTTATTATTATAGCTGAATGCGGAACAAGACAAAGTAGATGGCTGTTTTTATGCTTGCTATATTAAAGTTCGAGTGATGTGACTGGGTTACTATTTCTTATCTCTCGGTAATAAAGATATAGAACAAAAACAAACAAAAAACCATGATTGAAGAGCATCCATTCGAGTCGGCTATGAATGGTTGCCTCACTCTCATTGTACTACAAGCCCTTTCTGCAGGACCTCAATTACACCCCATTATAAAGTTCCACCCTCTTTCTGTCTTTCTCTCTTCATCTCTTTGTATAGATCTATGTTTTTCTTTATTCTTCCCTACTCCCTTTCATTCTCTCTCTCTTTTTCTTTCCTTTGCCACATCTTTTTGTATCGCCTTCTCTCTCTCTCTCACTCTCATTTCTCTTTTTCATTTTCTCTTGCTCTCTAGCTACACAGTAATCAGCCCCCCCTCCTTTTCTTTTACTTGCCTTATATTAAATATTAACACCCCAAGACCACAATACCACACTAGTTTTGTCCCTTCAGCTTTCTTCATAAGCCATTATCTTGTATTCACCCCATAGCTTTTTTTCTAAATCCACCCTACAACTACACCCCCCAGCCCCCACACACACACCACACAGAAGAAAATATTCTCAAACATTCAACAATTTTCTTTTTACTTTTTCCTCCCACGAGTTCTCTCCCCCTCCCCCTCCTCCTCCATCACCCCCTCCCTCACGTCCATTCCTCTCCTATATATTTCTTTTTTTGTAATTTTTTGTTTTTGTTTGGAGGTACAATATTTTCATTTCATGTTTTCCATTAACAAAGAACGAGCCAAACAAATAGGAATATCAAAGTAACTTCACGTGGATAAACCGTTGCCCTACCAATTCCCCTCCCCCCTTATCCTTCCTTACAAATGTTTTTTTTTAGTGTGGCTTGGATCCTTGCACATTCACACACACACACCCTTTTCTTTACACATTTACGTTGTCTGATTTCAAGTATGAACAAAAAAAAAAAGATATATATAACGATTATTATTATTTCATTAAATAAAAAAACTAACCCATATTTACTCCCTTTCTTTGTAAACTAAGTTTACCATCATGTAATTAAATAATTTATAAGAAATATATTTAATTTTTGTTTTAGTCTTCTTTGGTACTTTTGAATTTCCACACTAAAATTTCGAATCGGTAATGTCGGCAAATACATATCTAATTATAACCATTCCGCATTTTCTGTGAACATTTGTACGGCTTTAACAAAAATACGACACGAATGTAAACGTGAATTCATTTTTTCCCTTCATTCACAAAGCTAGAGTGCAAAGTTTGATGACGTCATAAAAATAATCTCAGCGCATCCTTTTTTTTCTAGCTTTGTGACGAAAAACCATACAAAGTTGGACCGGTATTTTCAACGTGAAACCAAAACAAACCGTTAAATAAAATAAAAAATAATAGTTATAGTATAATTAAGGTTTTTAAACAAAAATTTGATAGCATGTATTGTTAGTAGCCACAAGTCCTGCCCAAGTTTCAGCTCGATTGGACGACGGGAAGTGGTCGACGATGCAAAGTTTTACAAGCAAGCAGACAGACAGACAATGCAAGTTAAGAGAAAGGGAGTAAAAAAATGGGATTTTCTGGACAAGCGAGTCCATTAGTTTCTGCGAGAAACCAAACACTATAATAAGATAGACCGCTTGCTCTATTATTAGAGCTTATATGTTCTTTTTTTCCCGTGCGCATCCAAAAACGCTGTCTTAAATTACTTCTACGCTCCTACATTTCCGCTGTATACAACTTTCGATTTTAATTTTTCATTGAAAAAATCATAGCGATTAAATACAACGGAAATGTACAGTACAAAAAGGGAATCGGGAATTCCGAAAAGAAGTCATTCTAATCATCAAATAGCAGAAATATTAAAGCAAGCGGTCCATCTTACTATAGTCTTTGGAAATACCTACATTTACGCTATTATAGTAGTAGTAATAATACATAAGGCATTAAACTCTAAATTTAGAAACACAACCCAATTGCAACCTGTTGCAATGCTCAGATAAATATTAAAGACAAAAACATTTTCCTTATTTCTTATGCGAGAACAAACGTATATAAGTACTCTTTCTTCCCGAGTTGCATTCGGGCATGGAATGGGTTACCTGAACAAACAAGGAAAACCAGTAACTTATCATCATTTAAAACACTAATAGAAATGCAGGACTAGACTCAAACTACGGATGTGCGTAGGACGCAATAATCTTCTTAATAGAAGGAGCGTCTGTAACATAAAAGGTATCAATAATTTTGTGAATTTTTTCTCTGTGTTATGTTTTTTTTTTTATTGATATTTAAAAAAATTGTTATAATGTTATTGTTATTATAGTTCATTGCTATGTTTCCATTTTTTATCTTAGTGTTATGTTATTATTGTTTTAACATTTTTATGTTTGGTTTCATTGTTATGTTCTCGTTTCATTGTTATGTTATTGTTGTCTTCGTCATTGTTATATTCCTGTCATTGTTATATTTTTTGTTGTTCTTTTTTATTTGTTCATTGTTAAGTTTCTTTCATTCTTATATATTTTTTCCTTATATTGTTCACTTTTAATTTATTTTTTTGTTTGTTTTTTAACTTAATATAAAAACATGTGTCTGTGATAACATTGTTTTATCGTATTTTTGTTTTTCAATTCCATGTTTTTAATCAACTCATTACCAGTTTTGATACTTTTTGGCGTTTGCTTCTACCAAGCGGGAAATCCCGAATGCGACGCTTTAGACCCCCAGAGCGCCGCTAGGAGTAGAGACAACAACACTTTGTTTAACCCCCTGGGGAAGGGGTGCGAGTCTCGAACAGATAGCTATAAATTTGACAATTGTTAAATTTTTTCTTTTTGCGGAGGGTGGGGGTGGCGAAATTCTGGACAGAAGCAGACATTTGACGTCGGACATAACGGCTGGGGCGCCCCGCGCCATTGGAGAACCCGGCGTCCGCACGCGACACTGCCTCCCGGGCCCACGATAATATTGGGCACGCGCCGAACAAACGGTGCGCATTGAATTTTGATTGGTAGAAATTTTCACCGGATCTGTTCAAACGCCGGCGATGGCGATCGGAAATGTCCGATTTTTAATTTACTCCACTCGGTGCGAACGTGTTGACGCGACGTCCCGCCTTATGTTTAGTCCAAACAGGGGCACAGAACTCCCATTCAGAGTCAAAAGATTATTGGTATTGTTGAACAGAGGCTGTGGTTCATTCATTTTATAGTCTCCATTGATTCTCTCGATTAACCACAAGTAAAAATAACAAAACTTTTTTTTTTATTATGATTAATTTTATGTGTGTTAGAGCTTGTGTGTGAGATGCATGTGTCCTTGAATGTTCCATTTGTGCTCATTTTTCTTTTTTTATTCTTCTTCTGTATATGCGTAACATTGTATATATTTACATTACATTAATAAGCTTAGGAACCTTCAAGCCCTTTATTTTTGTATCTTTCGTTTAGCCAAGCCATTACAATGAATGTAATAACTAGAAGTTATTAAATGTATGACTTATGAAAACTAACACACACAAAAAAAAAGCACTATTCTTATACCGTAGCAAGGGGCGCGGTGGTCGAACGGCAGTGTGTACGGCTGTCGTATCAAAGATCCTGGATTCGAATCCCATTTGTACCTGGGTCTGGAGGGTGTAATTAAGTCTACCTAACTCTGCTGGGTACATGACTTAAGTTGGGGTAAAGTAAAGGAGGCTGGGCAAAGTGCTGACCACACAATCTCCTACTATGCCGTGGCCGCAGAAACCAGTAAACGCTGCTTCACCGGCTCTATGGATCAATTTGGTCCAACGGGATAAACTAGTACTATACAAAAACAACACTTTCTTATTATGATGTCCCTTACGGATAGTTCTATTGTATTATATAGTTTAATACAAATAGTACCACTGTATAATAATAATAATAATAATAATAATAATGGTGATTTATATAGCGCTTCTATCCATGCTATTTTAGCATGCTCAGTGCGCTCTAGAAGACTATTAATCTGTGAGAGGTTTCACTGCTGCCGGTTAAGCGCTCGTGATAACAACCCAGTACTAACGTCATCTAGTCCCAAAACTCCTGTAGGGCGACAGGGATCTGCCGGTGGCGGGGATCGAACCCGCGACGTGTCAGGTGGTTTTTGGTTGACAGTCTGGTGAACTAACCACACGGCCTGCCGAAAAAAAGTAAAGTCAGGTACCCATCTGAGCTAGGGAACAAATCCTAGCCTTCACCAGGATACGAACCCAGGAAGCTGCCACTCGTCCACCGAGCCTCATAGGCGTTTAGTATGGATTGAACAAAATACCTAAGAAATGACAATTTCAACGCTCTACCCTTGACCACATGGTATTCACCATAGCTCATTACACGGTAGTATTTAGTTATGGGCCGTTATTATGCGGCCGAATGTTTGGCTTCCCTTTCTGTCACGCGCACGTGCGTGAAATAAATGTGTGCATACATAGGGGCCGGCAGTAAGTTGGCAAGCAGGGGGGCAGACTTTTAACTGTGTGACCTTGACAACATTTCTCTCTCTCCAAAGTGACACGGTTCAACAGGTCACAAAGCTACCGAGGTGCCAACTGTAAGCCAGCGCGCCCCAACGCCATGTCACGGGGCGGCTGAAGATGATTCCCAACCAGCACCGCAGGTCATCTCCTAATTTCTTTCCCCACAAGCCCCCCATCCGTTAGTCAAAAACTTCGGACAACACGTGTGGGATGGGTTAAGGGGGGTGGGGGGAGGGCAGAGCATGGAGGATGACGCTTTACTAGCGGTCTGGCATCCACGCTGGACACGTCAACCGTCCCTCACCCCGTGTAGTCGTAAAACGCCGTGACATCGAGTTGTCTTCCCCCCTTTCCATTTTCACTTTCTGATAAACACCGCCGGTTGTCCGTCCAAACTTGCCTGACCCTGGGGTGTAAGGTCGTCTCATTGACTTGCTGCCGCCCCCGATCCCCATTTTCTTCTCCCAACACTCTCATGCCCTCCCCCAGTTGGGAGCTACCAGCAGCTATCTTCATACAATGATAGGTCGCCCTTAATTGCTCCCCCCCCCCCCTTCCCACCATAGCCAGTTAGCCCCACGATGGCGCAGGGAAAGAGTTTACAGCTTTTAATAACGTTTTATTTATCTCTCGCCCTGCGTCTCCCTACCCCGGACACCGTGTCATTTTTGTCACGTGATTTATACTGGTCCTGCCACACGTGACCTGGCCCCCCGCCTACCCCATAGGATCAGAAGGTCATCATAGATTTCGTGAGCAGAGCCAGCGTCATACGGCTTTTGGGCCATTACACATTTTTCTCTTTTCATAACGGAAGTGTGCAATGATTTCGGAACTTGGGTCATTCTGTGTCTGTTATGTGCCCTCCCCCACCCCTTCCCCGGCCTTTGTGGACTCCATGGCGTGAAGCCGCGCGAAGTATTGGCCATTCTTGTTGTCCCCCCCCCCGCCCCCATAGACACAATTAATTGGGCGCGTCACTTTCAGCTTCAATTTTATGACAATTAAATCTACATACTGGTAGCTGACGCCTGCGGATTTGGTCAGCGAAGATGTGACTTTTGTAAATGCCAGCGTAAACATCATTTCTGTTACAAAAAAAAAAGCCACCCTTATCAAAAAGTCCATAAAACTTGAATATAAAATTAGTATTTAAATACTAACCTTTTTGGACTAATACATTTTATTACATTGGAAACGTTAATAACTTGATACTAATAGCACAAATGTTGAAATAGTTCTAGTTCGGTTAGGTAATGAATATGTTCAATTCTTATTGTCAGATAAACATAAGGACATAAACAATTTTCTTGTCCCTTCTACGAGAAAAAATGCATTTAAGTACTCGTTCTTTCCGAGTGGCACTCGGGCATGAAATGGGTTACCTAAACAAAACAAGGGCAAACCAGTAACTTAACATCATTTAAAACATTTAAAAAAAATGCAAGACTAGACTCGGACCACGGATGAGCATGAACGCAATAATCTTCTTTACAAAAGAAACTTCTGTAAAATATAAGACGATAAGTAGAACAAGATATAATAGTTGCATTTTAATACAATATTTTTATAGTCTTTAGAAAAACTCCAATGGCATGAACTTTTCAGTAATCTTTTTTAAAATATACAAACTGTCTGAAATTTTTATAGAAAACGTTATAAAAATATCAAGGGAAAAAAGAGTTTGCCTAAAATTAAAAAAATAATAATTTCAAAATTAAAACAGCATGAAATTGTCAGTAATCTTTTCAAATTGTCCATATTCTAAATATTTATAATAATATTTCAAAAATGACACTTGCCTAAAATATGTATTAATCTTTTTTTTTTAATACCAGTTGCATGGCATTTTTATTGTTCTGCCTATAATCCCCGCATTTTATTTTTTTGGGATCTTTTGATAAAATATAATACCACTGTTATTTTTATAAGTATAAAGAAAGTGGAAGCAATTAGACGGAATTGTTCTTATCTTTTCCATTTAGAAATAGACATTTGTCATCTTTAATATTACAGAATCAGATAAAGCCATAATAAATTATTTATTATTTAAATACCAATTTGAATGGGGAAAACATAAATATAATGGTATAAAAAAAAAATCCATATGTAAAATAATATTTTTTTTTTCTCCGTACAAATTACAAATAGGGTAATATAATTTTAGGGATGGGGGGGGGGGGGGGTGGCCGAGCGGGAGCGCGTACCGAAGGTCCCGGGTTCGAATCCTGGTGAATGCTAGGATATTTTTCTGGGACTCGAGGGTGTCCCTGAGCCTACCCAGCTCTGATAAGTACCTGACGTTAGTTGGGGTGAAGTTAAGGCGGCTGTCCATTGTGCTGGCCTTGTATGCCATGGGCCACAGAATTTGGTGAACGCTGCTTCACCGGCCCTATGGATCAATTATATTGGTCCGACGGGATACTTTAGTTACTTACTAATGCAATTTTACAATATATTAATATAGTAATACCGTGGAACTGCCAGGAACTACAGGTGCTATAACTTAGCACATGTCGCGGTATAGAATTTCGGAGCGGTGGCAATGAATTATCACTTGTAGAAAAAGGGAGGACCGGCATGTAAAAGGAGGGTGCTATGAATTAGCACACAAATAAATGATAGAGAGAGAGAGGAGGGGGCGTGGGGGTGGAAGAAGTGGAGGGAGTGAGGGGGGGGGGGGTGTCGTGTTTATTGAAAAAGAGGCTCGCGGCAGAGCCAGAATCTTACCGGAAGTTCTTCCAGGTGGATCTGTATCTTGGGTTTGATCTGGGTTGGCGTTAGGATCACCTCTTGTTTGATTCACAAACATCACCAGATGAAATAAACGTTATTGTTTTTTTCCTGTTTTTTTTTTTTGTTTGTTTATACTTACAACTAAGTTTTTATATCTTCTAGGTTTTTTAGGTGGTTTTTTTTAATTTATTTTTCAACACCCATGTTGAATTCATATCATGCTATATCAATTATGACTCTTAAACTATTTGGAAAGTCAGTCAGCTAGATAGATTAGAAATGGTCCGATTAACACGCATGTGGAATGGTCAAATAATTTTGCAATGCTAATCTATAATCTCCAGTCGACCTTTTCTTAATCACAATATAGTAATAAGAGTGCACTGCGAATAGACTGTATATATATTTTTTTTTAATATTTATCCTTTTAACATTTATTCGATAACTTGATATACGTTTGTATTACAGTGAGGAAACTTGATCTAGATCAATTCATATTAAATTGAGGTTAATTTTATATTTTTACTTCCAGATTAAGTTTACAAAACACGAAATCCGCATGAAATTTCAGAAATAGACAACTTTTTCTTTTAAAGGCATTAAATAATCATTTGATCTCATTGTCGTCTTACAGTATCTGCCAGTATCTGCCAGTATCTGTCAGTATCGTACGTTGTGAGTGACAGCTTCTTAATGCTATACGTATTTAGTTCATTAAACAACAAAAGTGTCGATAACGCACGGAGCTTAACTTCAGAATTGAGTTGAAGTCTAGTTTTAAATTACTAACAGAACCGAATTGGGATTATATACTTTATTAAAGCGTTAAACTCTTAACTTTGAAATACAACACAACAATCTATAACAATTTTGTTTTAGAGATTTAAAAAAAACACTTTTCTTTTTTTCTATTTGCAAGAAAAGAAAGCATAATTACTTTTTTTTTTCCCGAGCGGCATCCAGAGGATGGAATGGGTTGCGTGAATAAACCCGAAAAAAAATCAACAGCGCCTTAACATTATTTAAGACTTTTATCCAAATGCAAGACTCGAAGCAAAACTACGGATAAGGTCGCAATAATCTTCGTTACAGAAAGAGTGTCTGTAACAAATAAGATAAGTTCTCATAGCTGCCCTTTCTCGCAGTAGATGTTGCGAACATTTCCTTAACCCTTGACACCAAATTTCTTCGAACTTTGAACTCTAGTATTTTTTTTATAAAACCAAAAAAACATCAACTCCACTAATATAGTCAATTGCAGCGGTGACGTCAGAAACGGTAAACTTTATGGCAATTTTAGCAGACTCTCGGAAATTATATTTAAAAAAAAAAACACAATAACAACTTCACAATTTTTTTTTATCCTTTTAACATTGAAATAAGCAACTACATATGTCCATTTGGGACTCCTGTTACATGTTGGAGAAGAAAAAATGTTGGTCCAAAAGAAGTAAAAGAAAAAAAAAGTTGACATCATTTCTTCCAAGTAAACAGACATACAGGTAAAAAACATATATACACACATACAGGCACAAGGCAGGTAGGCAGAGATGTAAGAAGCTTCTTTCAGGTAGGTGTAGGTTTGGGCTTACGTTTTTACAGAGACACAGTAGTGGAATGGAATGCAAGTGTTCTTATGGCGTTTCACAAGACACACACACAGAGATAAACAGACACACAGATAAACAGACACACATACAGACAAACAAAGTCACTGACGAAAACATTCACAGACAAACAGACACCAATTCACACATATTCAACGGCACACACACAGATACACAGACACACATAGTCAACGACACACACAGATACACAGGCACACACAGACACACACAGGTACACACAGACACACATAGACACACACAGATACGCTGAGATACACAGAGATACAGACAGACGCACACAGGCACACACAGACACACATAGACACACACAGACACACATAGACACGCAGATACGCAGAGATAGAGATACACATAGACACATACAGACGCAAACAGGCACACACAGACACACATAAACACACACAGACACACATAGACACGCAGAGATACACAGAGATACACACAGACACACACATACACACAGGGATACACACATTCACACACAGAAACACAAAGACACACACAGACACACAAAGACACACATTGTCACAGACACACACATTGACAGACACTTATACACAAACACATACTTATATTCACGTATAAAAAAAATGCATAGTAAGCGAATCATCTTACCGCCTTTGTGATATTCTTAGATTGCAAACTATGTTAATGTCCAAAGTGTTCGCCCATGTTAATACATTTTTTTTACTTCAAGCTTTAGAAAAAAAAAAAAAACTACAGGCTTTTGAATCGATGTCTGGATTTTCTAAAAGTTTTAGCATTATAAACTATGCTAACCTTCTTTTCAAAACTAGTTTAGGCAACCCATTCCATTCTTGAATGCCTTAACATTTCTTGAAGAGAACAAAAGAAAAAAAAAAGAATAATAATAAGATGTCAGTATTCTTGTAAGCTTAATTATTTTTTTTTTGGATCAACTGTTGTTTAGTAAAATTTAACTAAAAGCGTTGTTCGCGTTACTTTTTTTTTACAGTATGCAAGAAAACAAAAATTGATTTGCAGAATAAAAACATATATTTGACATTTTAAAATAAGATTCACATAATTGTACACATACATACATAATATTATAGATATTTATGCGTGTTACAACATTTTTGTTTGAAATGGTTTATAAAATGGATTAGAGCAGGGGTCTGCCACCTATTGCTAATAGTGTGCCAAACTAGGGTTTCTAAATCCTTCAGCATGCCAACAGACTAAAAGTCAACCTGCTCTTTTATACTTGTTTTATTATTTTTATAAGACAATTATTTGAACTCCGTAGCAAGACCAAGACCAAAAGCAAAGCACATTTATAGAGAAAATTGTTAAAGCGTTTTATATTTAATTACAAAAAATTAGGTGTTTGTTATCATTCTTTTATTTGTATTTAGATCTATATCAAATACATCATTTAATTACCAAAACTTTCACATTTATGGTAACTATTTGGTACATATTATCAAATATTGGTTTTCGAGATGAAGATGTAATAAATGCTAATATAGCATCTTTTCATTTATATTTGTTTTCAGTTTAATTAACTGCGAATTGTTATATTTTCGTTCCGTTTGTTTCACTGTCGTTGCAATATGTTTATGTGGAATTGATATGTAGTAGTCATACAAACTGGGTAGTTAATGTAATGTTTATAAAATGTGCTTATAATTTTTTAGTTATATAATATTTATCTAATTTTCAACTTCTTTTTTAGTTTTGGCATTTATAAAGTTATAAGATGTTGGACATCTAGTCTTTTATAAAAGAAAAATAAGAAACAGAATATAAGAAATAATAGCGCAAAAAATAATGGACTAATTATCTCACTTTAAAAAAATAAGTTTCTAGCTTTGATTCAATATTGATGCAAAACAAGTTATGTTTTGAAATATAACAATTATTACTCACTAGTTATTGTTTCTTCATATAAATCCATCATTGTAACTACAATATTTAATCATTTGAAGTATACAATTAATTTACATTAAAGAGTTGTAAATAAACATTTCCTGCATTAATTGTTTGTCCATTTAACATTTATCTTTTAAACATTCTAATTACAACAATTGCATAATATAATGCTATTAAAAAGTATGTTAGATTTATTAAATTAATAAAAATACAATATGTTTTATAATTATTTATGTTTAATTATATAAGATGAGCATAAAAACTATTTTAAATGTAATTAGTCTTCGCTAAATTACAATGACAGACACATAATATTTAGTTATTTCTGAGTAGTGAAGTGTAAGTGACCTCTTTGAATGTATAACACAGCTTTCATGTGCAATAAATACTGTTCACACGTGTAAGTTGAACCAAAAGCTGAAAGTAGAGCGAATGCCTGGCAGTTGAGAATAGCAGATGACTTTCCTAAGCAATTTCCATCCAGATTTTCCCGCAAATTGACATATTTCGATGCCCATTTTTTGTTTGATATATAAAATTCAACGCGCTGCGTTTCAAAATCGCCAATATTCCTCCAATAAAAAAAAATCTATATCTAAGAAGGTTGTAGTAACATCAAACCAGTTAGGCTTGATGAAGTATGAAAAAATGTGTCCATGACTTTGAAAGTCTTTTCTTTGTTTAGAAAACTCCGCTTTGGGTGCTTCAATGTACTTCTGAAAAAAGCCTAACTATCTATCTTAATATATGCCTTTATAAAGGGAAGTACAATACTTAAATGTTTTGAAATTGATTTCACTCAAGATATATGCAAATCCATTCCAGTGGTCTGACAGTTTAAGTGCTGTTTGATCCTGTCCTTGTAAATGCGTTAAACTCACTGAAATGTGACGCTTATGTCATTCAGAAACATCGACTTCAACAGTTAGATTTCCTCATTCAGAACCGGAAAAGGATTTTTCTTCAGTAATTAAAAAAAAAAAAACACCTCTTGGAGGTCTCTTGCGTAACATTGAAAATCGCACATTGCGTGCCAAGATTGACACGCGTTCCTTAGGTTGCCGACCTCTGGATTAGAGAGTATTCATTCTGAATCCCCCAACAACTTTTTGTTCTACCAAAGACTATAATAAGATGGACCGATTGCTATTTTTAGAGCTTGAGTGTGTGTGTTTTTCATGCGCAGGCAATAACGCTGTCCCAATTAACTCCTAAACGTAACCAAAGACTTTCGCTTTATACAACTTTCGATTTTAAACTTAATTTTTCATTGATAAAATAATAGCGAATTATTTAACCGGAAGTCTAGAGGACCGAGCGCGATCGGAAATTCCGAAACAGAGAATTTCAAGTTATCAAATACCAGAAATATGAAATCAAGCGGTCCATCTTATTATAGTCTTTAGTTCTACCAAAGGGGCAGTTTGATTTGGATATTCGAGACCTCCATCTTTGTTCATGTATATAACTCTTCCACTCTAGAAGCTATAGTACTCTCTATGTAAAGACAAATTTCCATTTGTTTGGATCAATAAAGAAATCGTATCTTATCTTATAATAATATACGTGCATACCACTGATATAACTGATCTATAAAAATGTGTATGCGCAAATTGGGGGCTAGAATTGATTACACTATTTACACTGTTCACTTATCCGTATAAGCGAGTTATAGGCATAAACCAACCATAATGAGAACAAATCTATACGTTAAAAAGGAAGTATAAGTAAAGACTATAATAAGATGGACCGCTTGCTCTATTTTTAGAGCTTATATGTTGTTTTTTTCCGTGCGCATCCAATAACGCTGTTTTAAATGACTTCTACGCTCCTACATTTGCCTACATTTTTTTCCGCTGTACACACCTTTCGATTTTAATTTTGATTTTTCATTGAGAAAATGGGCCGTATTGCTGCTGAGAGTTAACACCCTTGCCCCTTATACAAGTCAATATTTTATGACTGACTTGTAAATTACAAGTCAGTCATAAAATATTGACTTGTATAAGGGGCAAGGGTGTTAACTCTCAGCAGCAATACGGCCCATTATAGCGATTAAATGAAACGGAAATGCAAATGGAAAATCGGGAATTCCGAGAAGAAGTCATTCGAGTCATCATATTGCAGAAATACTAAAGCATGCGATCCATCTTATTATAGTCTTTGGTCTAAATAAATGTATTTACAGGTCAGTGTTTAGGAACTCTAATTTTATGGATTAGTGAAACTCACGTTAAAAACCTTATGATTTTCGCTTCAAGAATATAGTTTCCGGGCCTAATCTATTATTTTTTTATATAGATCAGTGGAGCATACACAAAGGCAGCATGCTTTGGTTTATACACTGTCTTCATATACATGAATGTCTTGTTATTGCTTATTCGTTTAAAATTATTGAAGATACTGTGATTGTAAATAGGAACTTGTTCACTGAGATTTGAAAGTTAAACTCTTTATTCTTACCTCCGAGTTGCTACGTTCTTCATTTTAGTTATTCATTATCTATAGGGCCTACAGACGAAGCAATAATAATAATAGTAAAGTAAAGTACCAGTCAGATCAGATTGTGTGACCAGCACAATGCACACCAACCTTTACTTTTACCCATAAGAGCTTGGTAGACTCAGGGTCACCCTCCAGACCCGAGAACGAATCCTAGCCTTCACGAGGTTTTGAACCCAGGACCTTCGGTACGCCGGTCGAGCGCGCTTCCGCTCGGCCACCTAGTTCCCTATAATAACAATACAGTTATAATAATGTTGGAACAATGTGCTGGACAAGTTCTTTAATATTTGATGACCAAGCTACGTTTGCGCATGCGCAAATGAGACGATCCGTCGCTAAAGGTCAGCGATAGACGAACGTACGTGATAGATAGAAGAAACACGCCTAGTGTAGCTGTGTAGCTGTTGATATGTTCCATTGGTAAAAGGGAGCAATTAATAGAGGAAACTCAACAGATAGTATTAATGGCGGTCAATAGAGATGCATCAATAATGTTTTTTGTTTGTATAGCGTTTTATAATAAATTTCATATTGTATTTAGAATGAGGTCTATGCACAATTCCTTGGAGAGAGAAAATCGATCACCTGATGCTTTGTAAACTAAACAAAAAATGGCTGATTTTACATTGATCTTAATGGCACCTATGCTTATTAAAAATTTTCAATTTAATTCACATTGAATATTGTGATATTATAAATGATGTTCACGGAAGCAACAATGATTATAGACAGACAATTACTAAAGGACAACAACTATTTGTTGATCTTTCAAAGGAAATCGATGAAAAGATTATTGATTCTTTACATACTAAAATGTAGCAACCGATTTAAGTTATTAAAATGTTATTTAATTATAGAGGGTTCTAAAATAAGTAGCAGTGATTTTAAGCCAGCCCCCCTTCCCAACAAAAAATGGGTTTTTAATTTAAGCCACCAAAAATAGTGGCCAAGACTTCATTATTTAAAGGCCCGCGATATGATAATGATTGAGTGTCCAATAAAAGGACGTTTTATTGAGACAAATAAAAAAGTAGAACTAACTGAATGTCATCAAAATTTGGCCACCAAAAATTAGGCCAGAATTGATGCGAGAAAAATGTGTTAAAAATTAATTGAAACAACCTAAATGTACCAACGAATTGAAGTTCTCAAAAGATAGCAATGAATTAAAGTTCTTAAAAGGTAGCGAAGACATGAAGTTCTTAAAAGTTAGTAATGAAGTGAAGCTCTCAAAAGGTAGCAATGCATTGGTGTTCTCAAAAGGTAGCAATGAATTGAAGTTCTCAAAAGGTAGCATTGAATTGAAGTTATTAGAAGGTAGCAAGGACGTGAAGTTCATAAAAGGTAGCAGCGAATTGATTGCCAGAAAGTAATAAAAATGCAACAATGAAAGTGCTGCAATACATTTTAAACATTGCTAAGTCTAAAAACTCACCAGGATACTTTGAAGAGATTTTTTTGTGTCGGTTTACAAGCTTGTTGTTTACCCCTCTCCCTCCCCCCACCCAACTTGCTCCCTTCCCCTAATACAACCATTTACCCCAAAATGGACCAGAATACCTTTAGCTTACACAGCCTTCACCACGCCCCTAACCCCCCTCGCCCCCCCATCCCAAAGACGTGTACCTTTTTAAACAAACAAAAAAAAACACGCGCAAATAATTACAAGCAAACTTCAATATATACAAGTAGCCTACACCAGAAACCTCCCTATTTCGACCAAGCCTCACTTTAAGACCTAAGAAAACAGAAAGGTATGTATGTAGAAGGAACGATTTAGAAATGGTCAACAATGCAGAGTATCTCTAGCGCCCTCCCCCCCCCTCTCCCAGCGCCTCAATCCCTCCCTCCACAAACTCCCCTCCAATCTCTTCTTGTACCCCTTTCTTTTCTTTCTGTCGCCTCACGCACGCACTTCAATACTAGGGGAACCAAAGTTTTTGAGATATTTTTTGCAACTTCTTCAACACTAATTAAAGAAAGAATCCCTGTCCCCACTACCCCCCCTCCCCCGCCACCCCTAACCCAACTTTCCCTGGCCATCACATTTAAAAAAAAAACAAGTTTTTTTGCAGTGGAGTTTTCGATTTTTACTTTCCAACTAGACGCCATCAGCGGAGAAGATTTTTAAAGAACGTCTAAGGGAGATTATTGCGTATTTACTAAGTAACGAATTGCGGTTGCTGGCGAGTTGCCGTTCTTGGTCCGAAAAAAAGTTTTGTTTTTTTCTGACACTGCGGACCCATGATACGTACAACTATAAATACATCCACTGTCGTTTATGGGAGACTAGGGGTTAAGAGAAGTGGGGAGGGGGAAGGGCAACGGGGCGCTTTAGAGAAGACAACATAAGAAAAAGAAACGTTTGGGGGGTTGAGGGTGAGATGGGAGAGGGGGTCGATGTTGACAAAATAGCCAGGAGTAAATCCGTAGGTACAGAAAGAAAAGTGGCTTCCCCCCCCCCCCCCCCCAACCTCGACACAGCCTCGAGTAAGCCCAGCAAGTCGTACAGTGTTTATTTCTCGTTATTTGTGTACACAGTGAGGACAACGCGAGTGCATAACGTTAGTTTTGAGGTTCTGCTTTTCTTTCTTTCTTTTTTTTTTTGTAGTGGCGCTGGGGAGCTGGGGAGCCGAGCGGGGGTTGAACTAATTGAACCTTTTCAATTTGTATAAAAAAAAAAGCAACAACCTGATTTTTGTATAGGCCTACAATTACAACAAACTAATTTTTATGGACATTTTTATATAGAAGACATCTAGTTAATCTAGTTATTAGTTATAATAAATAGATAAATAGATAAATAGATAAATAGATAAATAGATAAATAATAGATAAATAGATAAATAGATAAATAGATAAATAGATAAATAGATACATAGATAAATAGATAAATAGATAAATAATAGATAAATAGATAAATAGATAAATAGATAAATAGATAAATAGATAAATAGATAAATAGATAAATAGATAAATAGATAAATAGATAAATAGATAAATAGATAAATAGATAAATAGATAAATAGATAAATAGATAAATAGATAAATAGATAAATAGATAAAAAGATAAATAGATAAATAGATAAATAGATAAATAGATAAATAGATAAATAGATAAATAGATAAATAGATAAATAGATTAATAGATAAATAGATAAATAGATTAATAGATCAATAGATAAATAGATAAATTGATAAATAGATAAATAGATAAATAGATAAATAAATAAATAAATAAATAAATAGATACATAGATACATAGATACATAGATAAATGGATAAATAGATTAATAGATTAATAGATAAATAATAGATAAATAATAGATACATAATAGATAAATACTAGATAATAGGTAGATATTAAGATAGATAAGTTTCTTTGGCCAAAGCAAACACGGAGCATAGTCTGAGATACTCTTGGATTCCCATTTAATTTTCTTTTAACAGTAATTAAAGAAAAAAGACCGCCAAGCCCTCCACCTCTGGACTAATGCGCAAATCACACAAACATACCTAGACGGTTGAAAAACTTAATAACTCTAAATGCAAAGTGACGTTTTTAAAAATATTACATTAATAGTGAGGCCAGTACTGGACACTGGTCAGTGGCTGGCAACAACAAAGGCCAGACTCTCTATCTCTCTCTCTCTCTCTCTCTCACACACACACACGCAAAGAGGAACAATGGTTTCAAGCCAATTAGACTTTGTGGAGAAGAAAAAAACAACACTGGCTTCAGACCTAAGGGGTGTTGGATCAAACAAACAGCCGGCACCCTAGGGGGGGCGTTGTAGTCTGAGAAAACCCACCCGTGAGACGACGGCCCTGCTGGCTAGTTTGAGTTCACACGCTGACCACATAAAAAAAGGGGGGGGGGAACCCTCACTATTGAAAAACAAGGAGTTGTGTTCCTTTGTGGTAGGTGCAACTAATACAGTTGTCTGCCCCTTGCAAGCTGAGTTTATTATCTCCCCCTTGATTTTGTTTTTTTTCATCTCGGTGAGTATTAATAGCTTGCAGATTCTCTGCATGGAGATCTTGACCGGGGTTTTTAGAGAAATTTTAATGGCAATGAGATTTATAGAACTATGGGTGAACTTACACAGAAATTAAGAAATGTTGAAAGCGATACTGACACAACGAAAAATTCAATAGGCTACATCTAAGTCAAAATTAAATCGACATTAAAAATTAGAATTTATAGCATGCGTGAATTTAGACGAGCTATTGAAAATTAAGATGAGCGTGAGACGATAGATAAAACCATAGACACATTAGATGGAAAATAGAAACGTTGAATGAATATTACAGTAAATAGAAAATATAGATAAGACACTTGGATGGGATAAAGAAGTTCCAAATGATATAAGAACACATTAGAATATTAGAATATAGACAGGCTTGGGAAATTTAGATTGGCTTGAAACTATAAGACAAAAATAGAAAAACTAGATAGACAATAGATTTATATTAGAACTTATTGTTTATTTGGGTAAAAATAAAAGAATTAAATTTGTATTTTTAAAATTGAATATATTATAGAATAAAAAGAAATTTTGATGAATATACGAGTCTTAAAAAATTGAGCACTGGAAATTCTGGTGGGATTTAAGAAGCAGGCCTACATAGATTTCGATGGGCGTGAGAATTTAGGGAGATTTAGATGTGAATTAGAACATTTTGACACTGTTCACCGACAAGCATAGGTGGCTGTTTCTTGAAATGGGGACATTATAGTCTCTATTTGCAAGCAAGTACATTTAAGAGAATCAAAACTCTTGCTCTTTTCAAATAAGTAAATCATTGTTAAAGTAAGTAAAGTACCCGTCGGACCAAATTGATCCATAGGGCCGGTGAAGCAGCGTTCACCAGTTCCTGTGGCCACGGCATACTAGGTGATTGTGTGGCCAGCACTATGCACAACCGCCTTTACTTTGTCCCAACTAAGGTCAGGTACAAATCAGAGCTGGGTAGACCCAGGGACCGCCTCCGAAACCGGGAAAAAATCCAAGCCTGCACCAGGATTCGAACCCAGGCCATTCGGTAGGCCAGCCGAACGCACCACTGCACGGCCACCACATAGTCTCCATTTGCAAGCAAGGACATTAAAATTTAAGAAAATCAAAACTCTTGCATCTTTCACACCAGTATATTAGTGTTAGAGGGGATACCGTTTTTCATTTGTAAAAAAAAAAAGAACAGACACGGTTAAGATTGAGGTATGGGAAAGGAATGAGAAGAAGGGATGTTAGATTAAATAACACAGAACAGGCACTAATTATCTCCCTTCATAAAACAAGTGAAAACACTAACAGAGTGCAAGTAGTTTGTCTGTCTCCCCTTCTTGTAGCTAATAACTGCAGGCCAGCCATAAAACAATTGTTATCGTCAAGTGGGGCCCCATGGCCCATGGTGAGCCGCCAGTGAGGTCACGGTGGAGCCCAACAGGAACCCGTATGGATAGCACCGTCTCCGTTATCAGGAGGGTGTACGAGTTTGGCTGCTGAGGCGCCCTCCCTCCCCTCCCGAGTCCCAGAGCGCCCCACAGTCTCCCCGCACTTTCCCTCTCATACACCACACACACACACACACCTTAGGTGTGAGTCTGGCATTAATTTGTCAGTTTGTGTTCCGGAAAATCTTATTAAGGAGTCAAGTCAGGTTTTTCCGGTGGAAAAGAAATTGGCATGATCATTTTGACGCGAGACAAATATAGTCAACGAGAAAGCATTTCTAGTTATATGTATACATACGCACGATAATAATGAAAGCACCCCTCCCCCCTTTTTCCCCCTCGTTTTATGAAGAAAAAATAATCAAAACTTGAGTTCTAATTATAGAATTAAAACGCAAAATTTTTTGTTTATTTACTGTTGTTTGTTTATTATTGTAAATGTTTATCTATTTCCAAAGCCCTTCCCACACTCTCTCATTCCTTCATTTCTATCAATCTTTTTTTATAAAACAGGTATCTTCTTCTTCTTTTCTCTTGCTCACTTGCCAATTTACTTACTCCCTCATTAATTCATTCACTCAGTCACTCACCAACTCACTGACAGACTTACGCTCTCACAAACACTAAAAAGAAGAGCCTAGCACATTTCAAAAGAAATCACACGTTTGTTATTCATTGCCCCTATTATATTCCCACTTCCCACCCCTCACCCCCCCGGAATCGGCCTTTCCGCCCCCCCCCTTCTTCGCCCCTCCCCCCTCGCCACACACCTCCCCCCCCCCTAAAGTAGTTTATTTTCCCGTGACGATGTGTTTTCATGTTCCCGTCACGGTGTGTATTATTCCAGGAACAGTGCCCGGTGGCGTTGACGCTCCCTCCCGCCCTCTACTCCCTCATTTCACTTTAATGCCCCCTCCCCCACTCCTCAACCTCCTCCCCGATCCCATGGGCGAGACTAAAAGAGATTCAAACCTGTTGTTCATTAATGACCAACTTAACGGACACAGACTAGGAAAGGAACAAGTTATATGCAAACATGCACAATATAATAATAATAAATTGTGGATGTGAGTGTTAAATCATTCGACGCGAAATGAGAGAGACGCAGAGAGAGGGGTAAAGACTTGTTTGCAAGAACAAAAAAAAAGAGTTATGTGGCTTTTGTTATTTGAAAAAAAAATATTTCAATATTTACGGCGTAAAAAAAAATTCAGTTTTTTACACAAAGTTTGAAATGGAGAGAGAGAGAGAGAGAGAGAGAGAGAGAGAGAGAGAGAGAGAGAAGCAGTTAAAGAGTAAGATATGGATGAAAAAGAATAGAATTTGTTAGTTCTGAGAAAGAATGATATAGTCTAGAAAGAAAGTTAGAGAGAGTCGGGAAAGAGAGAGCGGGAGATTGAGAGCAAAGAGAGAAATGAAGCATGATAAAATATTAGAGTGTGATAGAGATTGAAATTAATAACGAGAAAAAAAAATGAGAGAGAGAGAGAGTGGGTTGGGAGAATGTATAGAAAAAGGAAAGTTCGACACGGCAAATGAAAGGGGTGGTAAAGTGTAGACTTTTGAATTAGTGATAAAGACATCTCTCTGGAAAATAAACAATAGATGGAGTGAAAGTAAAATTGGGGAGTATTTAAGAGAAAAGTAGTTAACGTGTTTGTTGAAGATGAAAAAAAAAAGAGAAAGGAGAAAGAGAGAGAAAGAGTGTACACCAGTTTATTTGATTTCCTGAACAAAAAATATCAAGTACACGATTTCCACACATGAACTCCGTGTTTCTACACCTGTAGCCTCGCCCCCTGGGTTGGGGGGTTGATGGGCACTGGACACGACGGGGCGCCCTTTAATACATTTTTCTCACGGATGTCCTTACCCATCAGATATTAACTAAAACAATCTTCTATTTAACGGTCAAAATAAATTAAAAAAAAGAATTCTCTGTATATAGCATATCATCATCATCATCAATCCCATGACCGTTGAGGTCGTTGGGGGGAGCGAATGGACACTTCGGCGGTCAACTTTCTCTACTTGTGCCTATCTTGTGCGGTTGTCAATAGTTGAGTCAACTGCAGCCCCTGTCCAATCCTTGACACTGTCGAACCAGCAACTCCGCTGACGGCCCATATATGTTATGAAACTCCAGAAATTTATATCGAAAGAGTAGGCCTACTATTTAAACAAAGAACAGTAAAGTACCCTTCAGTCCAAATTGATCCTAGGGCTGGTGAAGCAGCGTTCACCAGTTTCTGTGGCAACGGCGTAGTAGGGGATTGTGTGACCAAAACAACACCCAACCGCCTTATCTTTACACCAACTAATGTCAGATAGCTTTCACTAGGATTCAAACCCTGAACCTTCAGTGCGCCAGCCGAACGCTGGCAACATAATATAAAACAAAAGGGGTCTTGAAATAGATATCTTGAATTATTCCAAAGAGCAAATTGTTCAATCTCAAATATATAAAACACGACCAACTACAGACATGCAAAGTCATAAGTTAGGAGTAAGACATTCAAAACAAGACATGTACACAAGACATGTACACAAGACATGTACACAAGACATGTACACAAGACATGTAAACAAGACATGTACACAAGACACGTACACAAGACACGTACACAAGACACGTACACAAGACACGTACACAAGACTCGCACACAAGACACGTACACAAGACATGTACACAAGACACGTACACAAGACACGTACAGAAGACACGTACACAAGACACGTACACAAGACACGTACACAAGACACGTACACAAGACTCGCACACAAGACACGTACACAAGACATGTACACAAGACATGCACACAAGACATGCACACAAGACATGCACACAAGACATGTACACAAGACATGTACACAAGTGCATTTCAGTATCAGACAAAGTGTCTATAAACGTTATTGTAAGTCTTCCGTCTCTTTCCTCTCACATTGAAACCCATAATCTTGCTGCTCTGTATGTGTGTGTGTGCGTGTGTGTGTGTGTGTGTGTGTGTGTGTGTGTGTGTGTGTGTGTGTGTGTGTCAAACGCTCAAAGTATTAGTAACAAAAAAAAAAGTACTTAAAATAAAAAATAGTTCAATAATAAACACAGGTAGATATGAGTTGATAAAATCATAACAACCAGAAAAAAAAAAACAACCAGGTGTCAAAACGGAACAGATCTTCTGGCAGTGAACATACGGAAGGTTGGGGAAGGCAAGGCGTTTTGGGAGGCACCGGGTGGGAGGGAGGAGGGGTTTGGATGTTGCCTCTAGATCAGTTTTCTTCCTATTGTGGGTGGGCCGAAACATCTTTTTAAAGCTTTTTTTTTTATATTTTAGTTGAAGCAAACAAATGGAGTAGACCCCCCTTCTATCGTTGGGAATGACAGAATGTAAAGGAACTGGAGAGAATTCGGAGGTGGGTCCCAAGAGAAAGAGAGAGGCTGGAGTGAGAGATCTGCCATTGTTTTTTTGTAACGGTGTGTGTGCGCGGGTGAGTACGTGCGTGTGTCTCAATTCTAGACACTTGTTTATTTTTTCATGCCATGTATACCCCAAGAAAAAAACATATTTTCTGCAGAGTTGACCGGAAGCTTTGAAACCACGCCCCATCTCCAATCTCTAGGTCATGTCATGCCAACCTCGTGTGCATATCCACACACACTGTATAAGAGTATATTATATAACTTGCGCTGGCGTACCACATTCATGCAGATAATAATAACTTTTAAAGTTAGGTCTTTACAAAAAAAGCGTATCTTTTTTAGTCTTCTTTTAGAAGCTATTGTCGAAAAAAGTAAAAATAAAATGTACGTTTTAACATCAAGTGTACATATCCCAGGTCAATAAATACTCTTGTTATCAGCCAGGCCACAATTAGCAAAGTACTACTATCACTTCAAGCATTGCCAGTACAGGGGCTGTTCCATTACACGGACTAGACCAATTGAGATATTACAGCTGAAAACAAAAAGAAGATGTGGTGGCTGGGGTCGGGGGGATTGATAAGGGAGTGTGGGGGTGGCGCAGCTACCTTTGAGACCACGGGAGTTTATCCCCCCCCCCCACACACACACATACACCTTGTAGCGCCACAGGGCGTGAATGCACATGCATTCCCTGACACCCCCACCCACCATGACGCCAAAGTATCTCTCATAAAGGGAAAACCCCGTCAGACAGCACAAATAATAAAAATCGGGGCGGTGGGTGGGAGGGTGGGGAATGGAAGTTGGATGCTAGGAGCGTAGTGGTGTTGGGTGTGGGTTGGGGGTGGGGAGGGGGATTTAGGTGAAACATCCCTTCCGAAAGAGATATCATGGAACCTTGAGTTGTCTCATGGCACAGAACCACGAAGTTCTCAGCCCCCCCACCACTTATCTCAAAGACCCCGTGGATGTTGCTGTCCCCCCCCCCACACACAAACACTTTCTTTGTCTTTGTTTCTCATCCTGCAATGTGCACCTTGTTCCATGCACACAAACACTAGCGCATGCATGCGGTCAGTTGTCCAGAGGTAATGTTTACAAGGTGGGGGATGCTTGTGGATATCCCAAGGCGGGGGAGGGAGGGGGATAAAAGGGGGGGGGGGGCAGCAGAGACTCCAAGAGACCAGATAAAACACACGAAGAGCTCAAAATGATTGTATGGGAATTGCCCGAGTAGTCGTTTCCCATTCCCGCGTGTGTTCCAACAAATGTCCACGATTTCCATTGGCACGTTGGCCGAGCGGCATTGCGTTCGACTGGCGTACCGAAGGTTCTGGGTTCGAATCCTGGTGAAGGCTAGGATTGGATTTTTTTCCCGGGTCTCGAGGGTGTCCCTGAGTATATCCAGCTCTGTCAGTAACCTGACATTAGTTGGGGGTAAAGGTTGGGCATTGTGCTGGCCACACATCCTTTTTGTATGCCACCGAAACTGGTGAACGCTGCTTCACCGGCCATAATGATAAATTTGTTCCGACGGGTACTTTACTTTATGGAGGCCGTCAGTGGGTACGCTGGCTCGACAATACTATAAATATTGGACAAACCTGCAAACGGCTGAGCTATTGGCAAGCGTTCAAGATAGGCAAACATGGATAAGGAGAACTGCTGAGGTGTCCACAGCAACCACAACGGTCAAGGGATTGATGATGATGATAGCTCAAATTCCGAAGCTCTCGGGTTCGAGTCCATATTATTGTTATTTGTTTTGTAGGCGGATCATGATCTGGATGAAAACCAGTCTTATGCAGAGGCACCCACGGCAGACTTGAAGTTAAGCGTCATCTAGCCATGTTTGGAACACATTACGCTTCATCTCTAACCCAAAACTATCTAGCGTACCATCTAGCGGATTTAACCGTTGGGCGCTACATTAAAACCCCTGTTTTTCTGGGCCATATAATGGATAAGTAGTTAAAGACACATAGTCACACCAAAAGCAATCCTCACAAAACAGTATAAAAGACTCTTTTTTGCCACCCAAATTAAAAGGCTGTGGTAGGGTTTACAACCCATTAAGGAGTGCAGCTTGGATACATTGTATCCCTTATATCATCTTGTTTCTTCATTTTCTTTTATTATTATACAGTGCTTATAACAAAAAACTTTCCAAATAGATAATGTTTACCAGAAATAAAATGAAAATAAAATATAATAATATATTGTTATATTGTTAAAACAATCACTAGTTTAAAAGTGAATAGACAAGAACAAATTATATATAGGTTAGATTTTTAGTACCTACTGCTTCCGGGCGTTCCAATCCCGAGACAACTGTCGGAAGTTCCGCACCGAATACATTGCTCGCAAACTGTTGGTCAATTTTTGATAGCGTCATCATTTTTATTGAAGCATAATTTACGAGAAAAAACAACACATCAAACAACCAGCAAAGTTTAAAATAGCACAGTTCAATTATTTAAATAAACATTTAGTAGTTTTCCAGGCTCAATTAAATAAATATACTTTAAATAAAAAAAAACAACTAAACAAATCACACGGCATCAAGAAATGACGGAGAATCTCGCGTTAGTGTCATAACTAGACAAGGGCTAACGAAATTTCAATCTTGCTCAATCAAAACAAAAGAAAACCCCAAAAGAGTTCTCGTTCCTGGTACCTTCCTAGCAAGACCAGCCCTGAGGGTAGGTATAATTTGCTGACGTTAAGGAATTCCTACAAAAACACCATTTAAAAGTAAAAACAAACTAAAATAATCAAGACGAAATGGAGGAGGGGGGATTTTTTATGACGTCCAAGGGGTCATCCAGGAGAGGGGTGGGACTTATTAGCGCAAACAACCCCAAAGTCATATGGGCGGGACGTGGAAAAGAGATGTGTGTGTGATGGTATGATGGTAAGATGGCCGATGTTGGTCATCTATGAATGTCAAAGGTCAAAGGCTAGTGTACCAATTAACACGATTTCTGTTGTTGTTTTCAATATAATTAATGTGACATTTATTTTATTTTTTTTAAATTAATTTGAAAAAAAAAGGTCTTGTAATGCAATGTTGACTACATTTAAAAAGAATACATGTTCCAAACTTTTAAAACTTTTTTTTCTTTGCATAATTTTTTTTTTCCTTTATTTTTTTTATTAAGTTTATATTTAAATGTTAATTTTGTGTTATGTTCTTTAAATTGTTGTAATTATTTTTGTCAGAGTTTTGATTCATAATATTTTCTTTTTTTTTATGTCTGTACATTTTTTTTAAATATTTAATGTTATTTTATAATTATTTGCTTTTTTTTTTCTATATTTTATTTTTTTATGTTTTAAAGGTAATTTTTTTTTTCCGATTCGTTGGCTTTTAATCTTGCACCACCCCTACCTATGGGCGTGTATTTATTGTTGTTTTCTTTTCCAAGGTAGTGTGTACTTGTGTGTATAAGCATGGCTGTGTGTGTGTGTGATATGCCTGGTAATATTTTGTACATATATGAGCAAAAAAATACAACAAAAAACCATGCAGCTTCACCAATACCTACCACCGTCCCTTATTACTTCGACGGTCAAGAATTTCGACTGGCGGGTTCTAGGGGTCGACGGGTTTTGTTGGAGACGGGCTGTGCCTGGTGGGGAGGGGTGGGGTGCAGTCTGTCGAAGGACCCAACTTCCCTGTCACAGGTTTGTGGAAAGAGGGGGGGGTCGAGGAGGCGAAAGATCAGACAGGAATTAGCAAAGGGATTTAGAGGAGAAGGTACGTGCGCTCATTTCAAAACTGTACAGAGTCAGAGTCCACTTGTTTGTATCTTTGTCTACAAGCCCCACCCCACCCAACCCACTTTAACCAAAAATATGTGGTAAAGGGGGGAGGTAAACTTGTGGAGGTGGGGAGTGGGAGGGGTTTTGGCTCGAAGGTGATGGAGTGTATATGTGCAGCGCTGCAACGTGTACATTTTTCCCCTTGTACACGTCTCATCATTTGTCAAAAGTTTATCAGCATATGTATATATGCATATATATATATATGCTTATATAATATACATATTATTTATGGTGGTCGAGCGGCAGCACGTTTGACCGGCGTACCGTGGGTCCTGGTTTCGAATCCTGGTGAAATCTAAGATTTTCTCCCTGGACTCAAAGGTGTCCCTGAGACTACCCTGCTTCCCTAGTATGCCGTGGCCCCCTAGTTGACTACTTAGAGATAGTATGCCGGATAATGGTACTTATGGTACTTATGGTACTTATGGTACTTATGGTACTTATGGTACTTATATATATATATGTGTGTGTGTGTATGTATTTTAAAATATATGTATATAAGTGAATTAATTACATTTTGTTGTTGGTGTTATTTTGTTCATGTATACTAGATGTAGCAAAGCCCGTGATGTTTCAACTACCCAAGAATGAAAACTACCCCACCTACACGAAAGACTAAAAACAAAATACAATAAAGAGGCCATGACGATACGATGCTAATCAGCACAAGACTGCCCAAGGGTCAGTCAGTCGCTCCACCAGCAACCCATCCTGGTTCTGTCCTCACAGATGACCCCCCCCCCCCTCTGGTGCAACGTATGCCCCTCCCACCCCACCACCCCACCTTCTCCACCACTCTAATGTCTAGAAGGCTTGTACTTTCCCCGAGGTATTTGTCTTCGTTGCAATTAATGAAACGGTTTTCTATTTTATGAATATTCTTTCATTTTTATTTTCTTGACGTATGAAAGCCCCCCCCTGCCCCAACTCCCTTTCTACCACCCTACGCCCACGTTTTTCTTTGTCATTTGTTGTCCACTCCCCCCCCCCTCACTCCTGCTTGTAAGTTCTCGCCCCTCCAGCGGCGTGCAATGTCTGGGGCGCCGTGATTAATTAGGGTAATTATTCCAGAACTCCCCCGTCAGAGAACGACTGCCAGTGAAAACAACAAGAGAGTATCGCAATGTAAAACGGACTAGCACCCTCCCCCCCCTTTACAGCCACATGACTCTGGTGTGGTTTCGACCACACGCCACTGGCCATCCCACGCAGAGTCGAAAGGGGCCATCACCGAGACAATAAAAGCAGCCACGGGTTTCTCTTTCCTTTGTATTATTTTTTTTTTTACGGCTTAGTTATAGTTGTGTTGCTTAGAAGAATTATCTGCCCTTTGTGGTTCATGAGTCGAAATGGTGTTTCAACGATTAAGAGAGAAAATATATTTATTAAAAAAAACACGTTTGCTTTAACAAAGAAAGAAATACTTAGTTGACTAAATCGCAGTATCAACAAGTAGGAGTCAGTTTTATGGAGTCCAAAAGCCATGGAGTGTGGAAAGCGAGAAAAAAGGTTGTAAGGCCGGGGGGAAGGGGGGGGGGGAGGGGAGATGCAAGTGAAAAGATACAGTAACTGCGGCCTTAGCCGAGACCATCGTACGCTGGTCTTGCATTAGTTCTCCATTGATCTACGAGGCAAACTGACTGATGTTGTTACTTAGTAGACTATGGGTAGTGTCAATAGGAGAGGCGTCTTTTAAACTGATCAGAAAGGGGCGGGGGTGTTGCCTACTTAGACATATACGTCGCCTCCCCATTTATCATTGGATATAGATAATGTAGAAGGATCAGGTGTTGTTTAAAAACGCGTTTATGATGTATCTAAATAGGCTAATGGGATCTTTAATATAATAGGATCGTTGATCTAATAGGATCATTTATCTAATATGATCTTTGCTATAAAATGATCTTTTATCTTATAGGATATTTAATCATATGGGATCTTTGATATAGTAGGATTTTTTATCTAATAGCCCCCAATTCCGGGAACAAACCCTAGCCTTCACCAGGATTCGAAGCAAGGACTTTTGCTACTTTTGCCCAGCTCGGCCACTGCGCTTCACAGAAGATGTATAATCAATTATTTTTTTCAAATAGTTAAAGAACAACAGTATGATATTAAAAGATTTTACAGAGGTCTCGATAAACAAAATCATTATTAGTATAGCCTACTTAGGACATGTTTTAAAAAGCTTTAAAAAGTCCCAGATTGCATTTGTTTCATTAGCTTCATTAATATTATACCGTAAATTGGGTTCACTTTGGACCAGGAAGAAACAAGTTTTTATTTATATTTTTTAATAACTTGTAATTCTTTTAACTAGACCAAACTTTCTAATTTGAAACTTAAATGGAAAAGAAATATTTAATGATCATCTGTTGCTACACTGCTCCATTATTTGCTAAATGCGAATCGTTTCAAGATGACCACCATTTGCATGTCAGATTTGTATACGTCAAAATAAGGAGTTATGCACATCCAATATAGTAAGTATATCAATATTTACATTTTTTAAATTAAGAAATGGAATGGTTAAGACTTTATGTGAAGTTTTAAAGTTTTCATTTAACCTAAGAGGGAAAATAGGGGGGTGGGTGGTGGCCAAAGTTACACGAGGGAGAATTTCGGGGTAACTCTGGACTATTAAGTATGGACATCTGATAATCTGAATGTCCATTGTTTTTAAATTTTAATTATTAAATGTCAATAGAAGTAAAAATAAATTATCTAAAATATCTTAGTATCCTATAAGATTTTATCCATTTAATAACAAAAGGCTATCTGTAAATCTTTATTTTGACCCTATCTTTTCAGAATAAAAATGCCCCGCACTTACAAACCAAAACCAGGGGCAAGAAAGTTTGGCTCCTGTTACGAAGATATACTAATGATACTCAGACATACTTTGACAAACAAGGGATGTCTATTTATATGTTTAAAAACAACTGCCCTGGTTATGGCTGGTTGGACTTCTTTCTTTATCGCTACAAGGACGAAATCAGAAAGAGAATATTGCCGAAAACTTAAAAAAAAAGCTCCTGCATCTCAACAAGTTATTAGTGACTATTTCTCAAATTTATTTTACATCATTCAAAACATAACCGGTGAAAACATCGTCAATTACGGTTCAACTGACAAATGGATACCGCAAATCCACCTACAAAGGCACACAGTCTAAAAATAACTTAGAAAAATGTTCATTTTAAATTGTAATACATGTATTTCATTTTCAGTTTGCCATGTAGTTTGTTATTCAATGTAATGGCTTGTAATATAATTTTAAATATTTTTGGTCAAAAAATATTTTTTTTATTGAATTAATATTTTTGGTCCAAAGTAACCCCATGACTGGGTAACTTTGACCACCCCACAAAATATTAAAAAGAACTTAAATCTCTATAATAATTGTCTTTTACTTATTTATTCCTTTTTAGGTTGTTGTTCCCCCCTAGTTAGAGCTATTAACATCATCAAAATAATTAAAGACTGTGTACAAATTGTATTAAGTATGAAAAAAGTGGTACAAAGTTACCCCGTTTTACCGGTAATTAAATAAAGTTGTAATCATAATGCATAAATATTCAGCCGCTTCTTAACATAATTGATAAATCTAAATGTAACAGTTTAGATGTCAGAACATAACTAGCCTATATTATCTATATCATATCATAAAAAATATATAAAAGTATAATATAAATCGTGTATATGCAAATACATAAAAAAAAATACCATAATGTTTTTGTATATGGATTAGGTTAGCGGATTGTGTGTCAAGCAAGATGACGCAAAAAAAAATATTAATTAACCAACATTTTTTGAAAGCTACGTAGATACGTGAATTAACGTAAATATGTTAGAAATTAAAAGGTAGACAAGTTGCATGAGCTTTTTACGATAGTTATTATTTTTCAGTTACTTCCCTTACATCGTTGCCTTTCAGTCGAGAATAAAATTACATGTATATAGTTAAGATATAAAGAAAGAAAAGTATCTCGTCAGACCAAATTGATCTATGGCGCCGATGAAACAGCGTTCAACAGTTTCTGTGGCCACGGCATACTAGGGGATTGTGTGACCAGCATAATGTCCAGCTGCCTTTACGTTACCCCAACCAAAGTAAGGTACCCAACAGAGCTGTGTAGACTCAGGGACACTCAGTAACAAATTTTAGCCTTCACCAGGATTTGAACCCTGGACCTTCGGTTTGCGTGACGAACCGTGTTTCCGATTGTGCATATATCTAGTCCCGGATGAACCGATCATGTGTATAAAGCCATGGACATCACGCCATATAGCGTTGCAAGCAATATACGTGCTTACTTACAATATATTTAATATACTTTACATAGACACAAATCTAAGTGTTAAAGACACACACACTTGTCTAGCAAAGGCGACTCTGTCACATACAAATCATAGCAGATGAGCACGGTCTGAGCTAGCGAATATCATTATGTTTTGGTCCTTTCAACTCAGGAGGGTTGGCAGCGAGGGCCATATGCCCGGGGGCGGCACTTCCAGGGGGGGGGCGGCAAATGTAGTCTAAATATAGCACTAAACAAGCAGTTACAGTATACAAGGGGGGCAGCTTATAAAGGCACTGGGCACGACACAATAAGGTCTGATACCGCCCCCCCCCACACACACACAATATATTAACCCTTCCCGTACCGACCTACATCTATCTATGCTGCCTTTAGTTCCGTTGTATACGCGCCCGGGACTGTAAGGGTTAACATGTATTAACAACTTCCCTTTTAGAACACCTTTTATTAAATTATAATTGTTTTCATGAACTATGTTACTTTGCCTATACTGTATTTCTATGTTGGTATTATCTTTTCTTGATACCTTAAAATGAATCTATTATTATTAATTTTATTATTTCGGTAACTTTTACTATTATTCACTAATGTTAGAATATTCTAATTATGTTTTTGATTATGCCTTTATGGTACTGATGTACTTTGTGGCAAATAAATATTGTTCATTGGTTCCTATGGTTACCTGTGACCTTCCGTAACTTTTTTTTTTTACTTTTTCAAACAACTAGGGAGAATAAAAAGGGGTCGTCCACACACGACGTCTAGCGAGGTAAAGACGGGATAATGAAGCTGCTGGTTTGGGAAAAATAGGGGCGAGAGTGTTAAAAGCCGAAAAAAACTAATCGGGGGACAGATCGGGGGAATGATGAAAGGTTTTGAGGGGGGGGGGCGTGCGCCATGTGTTGTTTCTACTCTTAAGCAAGTCAATTGTCTACTCATAGCAGATGGCAAGATTGTCAAGTGTTGGTTTTTGTTTCAATATAGAAATAAAATTTAAGATATGCACTGGGTGAGTAAGCTAATCTTGTTTGTTTTGTTTTTTAAATCTACCCACAGTGCCTTACGTTCATAAAGCACTCATATTACTTAGTGTTAGAAAAAGAAAATGTTTGTGTCGAACGGTGACCCTAGCGATAGGTCAGCGATAGGTCAGCGATAGGTCAGCGATAGGTCGTCGCTTGTCCAGTTAAAATGTGAGGGTGACGGAAGAAGAAATCTAAAAATAAAATAATTTTAAAACTAAACATATTATTTGACCTTCTTTGTGGATGACCCCACAGTGTTCGCTCAAAAGCGCGTATTATAACGCGATATAATTTTTATAACAACAAGTTTGACACACGCTGCTTATATATCAGCGGTTTGAGTCTAGTCTTGCGGTTGGAGATAAAGTACACGAATAATGTTACAAAGCATTTCGATATAGTGGCTTAGGGAGAGACAAGTCTGCAAGCGAAATAATATTCAACTTAGGAAATGTCGAAAATATTAAAATAAAATAACAAGGACATAATGAATCTACAGGATATAAAACATTCGGGATATAGAACAAAAAGAAAATAGCTTTTATTAAATGTAGATCATTTAGACCAGGGGTCGGCAACATATGGCACGCGTGCCAGACTTGGCACGCGAATCAAATTTTAATGTCACGCGAAAGACCCCCCTAAAAGATAATGCAAGTCTTTGTACAATAAATGGAGTGCTAAAACACGATAAATTTTAGGCTCTTGGCACTCTGAACGAATTAGAAATCCTACTTTTGACACACTTTAATCAATAGGTTGCCGAACCATGATTTATACTATAGAACATAGAGAACATGGAATATACATAATAAGAACATGTACAGATTGAACCTACATAACATAGTTTGGGGGTCTTAAAATCGGAAGAAGGCATGGGCGCCATTTTATCATTTCAGAGATGTGTCAAGAGCCCCACCGCCCAACAACCCGACCCTAGTAAACAAAAAACCCTTCATACATCCTAAATCATTTTACTACTTATCACTAATGATACGTATGTCACGTATATAAATTAACAATACAATTTGATGTGTATCAGTACTAGCTGTCTGATTTTCACGATTAGTACATTTTTTGTAAGCTTACTGGCGGGCCACAAAAATCCACTTGGTGGGCCACATGCGGCCCGCGGGCTGCGTGTTTGAGAACCCCGACATAGAGCATACAAAATAAAGTATACATAATATAGAACAAACACTATATCATACATACATTAAATGAATAAACACAAATTCTCAAAAATTTAATGTTGAGGTGATATAATTTTTTATAAATTTTATACTTAAAAAGGCACTGTAGTTGAATGTTTAACTCTAAAAAGCAGATCTATGGTCTTACGTAACCATTTTAAAAGAATCAGAACAACAAATTTAAAACGTCTAGACAATTCTTTCCAATCAGTTTTAATCTGACGTGTGGGCTTTTCAAAAACTCTTTTTTTTTGGGGGTGTTTACTTTTAAGTTAAACAGAACCACAAAAAAACAAACATGAAAAACAACAAAAAATTGTTTTCTTGTGCTTGAAATAAACAGCAACTAACCCGAAATATAAAAACCAATAGAATAAGACAATGACTTGTTATGGCAATTTTATTGTTAAAATTCAATTAAAATGACGAAGGACGCAAATAAAATTCATTTTATTATTTTTAAAAAAAAGAAATAAAAAAAAGTGAAATTAAGTGTTGAGCTATTTAGCGGAAATTCCCACTGTTATTTTTAATTAGCCAACGAAATCCAAAAGAGCTATTTTAGATCATTAATTTGCTTTGAACAACACTCCAAAGTTAACAAAAAGAACAAATTGCTTTGTATTGTTCGTAAAGAGAAGAAAAACAAATTACGCGAGAGAGGGAAATTGGTGAGGAGGAGTAGGGAGGCGATGAGCCCAGTAGGAGGGAAGATGGGGGAGGGGAATAAGAGTATTAGATTAAAAGCGAAACAAACAAACAAACAAACAAATTGTCTCTTAAAAGTTGTAATAGGTGAAAGGGAGGCACATTGTTGCTGCTAGCTTTAGTGTAATCTCTTAATTTGTTCGTTTCTTTCCTTTTTTTTGTTAACAATTCGTATTTTTTTAAAATAAAAATAAAAATGTGTGCTTATAATTTCTTGAAGATATTTTTTAATTGTTACAAAAAAAAAGTTGTAGTTTTATTGTTGCAATTCAAAAGTTGTTGTTTTTTTTGTCGTCTGGTAATTCTAATTGTTGTTATTTGTGGTTCGTTTGTTTGTTTGGTTTGTTGTTTTCTTTTAATTGGCCTAACTTACGTTCAATTTACTTATTAGTTGTTATTTTTATATATATTTGTTTATTGTAACACTGGTCATTTGGCTTTTAGATGGGAAATATAGACTATCAGGGGTCGGGCCTGGGATGAGGGGGGGGGGGGAAGATAGAGATAAAAATAGATAGATCTAATAAAGGTAAGAAAAGATGGAGAGAAAGAAATTCAATAAAATTATTAAAATTAGAATCGAGGAAAAGAAATAAAAAAAAGGTAATATAAAGATAAAGTTAGAAAGAAGAGAAAAAATAGGAAGGGGGGAGAAAGAGAGAGAGAGAGAGAAGGAAAGAAATAAAAGAGGAAAAGATTACGAGAATTAAGAAAACTAAAAAGGGAAATATGGAGAGTGTGAAAGTAATAAACTGAGTAAATGATGGAAGGAGAAAAAAAAATAGTCACCATGAAAATGAAAGACAGTATACCACGTGACTAATAAATGCCCCCCCCTCCCTAAATACCCTCGCAACCACCGATTGCCCGCTTGGGCCCCCACGCAGTTCTAATTTTCTGACTATATTAGAGGGGGGGGCAATAATTAAACAGACTTGGGCAACGCAGAAATGAAACAAAGAACTTTTTTTCTCTTTTTCAATAGAAAGATGTGAAAAGCAACAAAAAAAAAATCACAACAGAACATGTTTTAAAACAAACAAATGCCCGAGGCTAGTGCTTGGCCTATTAGCAAGTTCCCCGGTTTAGGTTCCCTGGTTAAAAAAACAGAAAAAAGGAAGCAAGAAATCTCCTGGTTCCCAGTACGTCAAGATGTTTGTTTTTTGTCACACGTAGAGATTTTGAAGGGGCGAAAGAAATGACTTTGATTATAAACAAGACCCGTTAGATTACTTGCTTTTGTTCAATATGGAAGGAATAGAACACTATGTCGATAGAAACTAAAACAACAATTAGTGATAGAACCTTTGATTTTCTTTATAATATAGTTAGATATTGTCAAAATAGAGCAGGTTTCAAAATATGAATCTTATCTTATAAGTTTACAGACGTTTTCTTTTAGATAGCAGATTATTACGTTCACTAGGCCCAAAACTCCTCCTGCTGGACGGGCAGGGATCGGTCGGCGGCAGGGATAGAACCCCCCGACGTGTGACCTGTCTTTTAAGTGCTAAAGACGCTCTATGGCACTTCAGTGAAACCGACGCTTAAATTTTAGAGAGAGTGTTCAACGTCAATAAACATTTTTTTTCATTCAAACCATACTATGGATCCTATCAGCTATAGAAAACTGTACACACACACACACACACACAAATACAATTTTAAAAAAAGAGATACAAGATTCATTACTAAGGAAAATGTACAACTGACAAGTGGAATACCAATACTTAAATAACTAAACCTTGAAACACCAGGGTTCAGAAGGGCAAAGAGCAAAGTAGTAATAATTCATAAGGCAATCAATTCTAACTTGAAAAAACATTGCGGAATAAACACAATAACAATCTATTTTTAAAGCTCAAATAGACATCATGATAAAAAAAAATTTCTTTCTTTTTATATGCAAGAACAAACGTATATAAGCTCTCTTTCTTCACGAGTGGCATCCGGACATTGAATTGGTTGCCTGAGAAAACTAGAAAATCTAAAAGATGAACATTGTTTAAAACACTAATGAAAACGCAAGACTAAACTCAAACAATGTATAAGCGTAGGACGTAAAAGTCTGTAACATAAAAAAAAAAAAACAATAATGACAATATAATAAGCATTGGCGCAATATTGAATTTACAACGCAGACGTCATACTTTCAAATAGTTAAATTTTAAGTTCATTTCTTTTTTCAATTAGCAGAATCTAGACAATGCGACGGTCCATATATTATCTTCATTGTATATCTGTCTCTGTTCGCTCTATTTTCGTTTCATCTTTGAAGCTATATTAGTTTCTTAATAGTCGAAGCAATATCACTTTTTATATCCGCCTAAATGACCATCTTTAGTCATTTAGTGGGAACCATTAGAGAGCCATTAACGTCTGTCGACGGTGCGTGGGAGAATTATTAGCGTTTAAACGGTCTCAGAAAGTTTACAAGCCAAAGCCTGGATGTCCACACAATGTTGGCAGCCATCTCAGTGTTTGATAAGTATCCGACAGGCCCAGTCGTGGGAGAATATAGATGCGGCTACACGCTTTGCTAGCCCTACAGTTTCGTTGGCGCCATTAGCACTACGAAATAGAGGCTTTATTTACTCTAATTACCATTTAACCCTTCCCATACCGACCTACTTCTATCTATGCTGCCTTCAGTTCCGCTATACACGCGCCCGGGACTGTAAGGGTTAAATAACTTTTTTTTTGGTTATCTATAACAAAAATCTTTAGAATAAATACATTTTATCTGTTATTGAAACAGAACCGGCCCTAGGATTTAGACGCTCTAAGCGAACACAAATTCTGTGCCCTCATTAAAGTGCCTTCGGCGGGGTGAAACTGAGTTGTGTTAGGACATACCATCCTATTTTCTAAGACAATACCTTTCGTTCATCATTACCTAGTAATTCGTCTGCCTATGCCAGTAGCGCGCATAAGTATTAAATTTTAATTTAGTTTATAAGTTTTTAATTCCCATATTTAAAAAAAATTCATCAATTATGCTTCCCCCAAAGGTTGCCTATATGGACGAGCCGGCCATGAATTAAAATTATTTGAACAATTTTAAAGATACCATTTCAGATGTCACAAAAAAACAACAACACGTAAAGACTCAAACCAAATTGATTATATATTGTTATAACATAAATTAAATGCAACAAAAGTGTAAGAAACATCAATTTAAAGCCACGAAATCTTTGTAACACCTAAGACAATAATAAGATGGGCTGCTTGATCTATTTTTAAAGCTTATATGTTCTGTTTTTTTCGAGCGCAGCCAATAAGTCTATCTTAAATGACTTCTACGCTTCTACGTTTACCTAAAGGTTTCCGCTGTATGCAACTTACGATTTTAATTTTTCAGTGAGAACATCATAGAGATTAAATAAAACGGAAGTGTACAATACAAACGGGGAAAAGGGAATTCGAAGTAATTCGAGTCATCAAAAAGCCGAAATATTAAATCAAGCTGTCCATCTTATTATAGTCATTGGAAATACACGCAATAGTCGTATTACGATTACAAACTAAATGTAATGTTAAATGAAGACATTTATTTAAAAAAAAAAATGTTTTTTTTTTATCATAGGACAACCTTGGAGACGCTGCCAGCTTTTTAGCTGGTTGTATTTTTATTTCTATAAGTCCACCGTCTGATATTTGGGTTAAAAAAAAAGTACCCGTCGTACCATATTGATCACAAGGCCGGTAAAGCAGCGTTCAACAGTTTCTGTGGCCACGGCATACTGGGGGCATAATACCAAGGCGCCTTTACTTTTTCCCAAACCAATGTCAGGTCCCCATCAGTCCAGTTGAAAAAAAATCCTTAGCCTTCACCAGGATTCGAACCCATTGCCTTGCTACGCCAGTCGAACGCGCTGGCGCTCGGTCACTATATCAATTAATTTCCAACAATATTGTACATTCATGACATGCATCAAAGAATAAAACCAAAATAAATAATTAAAACACTGTCTATAATCAAAAGTTTTTTATGTTGTTTTTTTTGTAATGACTTTTTTTCCGTCGGCTCTGGATTATTCCACACCCCAAGAGATTGGGGGTTAAAAAAACACAGTAAGGTTTACAACAATCATCACTTTCACGACTGATACCCTTAGAAAAACGCAAGCCGGCCACTTCTTCTTCTTCTTTTTTTTTCACATCTTATCGCTCGATAAGTTAGTTTAATCTTCTGTACAAGACCGTGTTGGATTATCACCACCAGAAGGATCTACAATTTGTAGCTCACCGTGTGTGTGTGATTGAGTGGGTGTGAATGTTTTAGTCAAGGTTGGCGGTAAAATTAAAAAGGGTAGTTGGAGAAGGAAAGTAATGCAGCAACAGCTCGTTGAAAACTTAAAAAGTAATCTCCTCCTGTTCTTTATGTGTTGTTTTTTTTTGTTCAGTAATGTAATAAAATAAATTTAAAAAAAAATATTCTAAACTAGCTATGACAACATAGATTAATAAAATAAACTATAAAATTAAAACCAAAACCCCTATTGTCCGCACCATGTTCACCATTAAACCACTCCACCACCAGAACACCATTAGAAAACCATAAGAACACCCAACCATGAGAAAAATCCACAACGAGAACACCTCACCATAGGAACATAATCGGAAGGCCGCCAATGGAGATCTCATAATTAAAGCACCTCACAATCATAACACTACCAGAAAAGAATCAGAGCACTACCAAAACACCACTAAAACACTACCGAAACACCACCAAAAACTCCATCACAACACCACTAAAACACTACCAAAACACTCCCAAACACACAACCATAACACCAACAAAACACCCCCAAAACACCATCAGAACACCATCAATACACCTGACATTGAATACCCAGTGCCTCACGTAACACCAGACTGCAGTTTCTTTCCTCGCTCGTCGATACAAATTTCTCTTGCCTGTATGAAAAACGATCCACCCTAAACTGATCGTCGCCACCATATCTCATGTGTTTTTTTTTATAGAGAATCTCGTATTTTAATCTCGCAGATAACATTTCACTCTTGTGCTTATTAAATATAATCCCTGTGATTGTTTTACCTAAAGATTTAAACATTTTCTCTCCATTTCTTCACTTTCTTTCCCCATAAACATTTTAAAAAAATAATTATATTATTATTATATTGCTCAACGTCTTCTTTATCTGTCTGTGTTTGTAACAGAGTAAGCATCTGGCTCCCCATCAAAAAAAATAAAACAAATCTAAACTCTACTTCTTGACCACTACACGTTTACTGGACAAAAGACAGCGTAAAAGAAAAATATAGAAGACAGAAGGACAAAGAGTAAAGTAGTAATAATACACAAAGGCATTAAACTCTAATTTAGAATTACAACTCAATAACAACCTGTTGCAAAGCTCCGATAAACATAAGGGCAAAAACATTTTTGCGAGAACAAATGCATATAATTATTCTTTCTTCCCGAGTGACATTCGGGCATGGAATTGGTTGTCTGGACAAACCAAGAAAACCAGTAACTGAACATCATTTAAAACATTAATAAAAATGCAAGGCTAGACTTGGACCACGGATGAGTGTAGTACGCAATAATCTTCTTTATAAAAGGAGCGTCTGTAAAATATGAGATATTATAGTTTAGCTGAAATTCTTTATTTTTCAGAAGAGATTGAACGCACCTTGACTCAGAGAGGACTAGTGTTTCGACTTTAAGGCTTTAAATGCCGTGTCTGTGTACAGATTTGTGCATACCGGATTTCCACAGCTTTTACTTAGTCAATTTCATCAACTCTCCACAGGTCACGTTTCTTGGATTTTTGCACGTAAATCTCGCTCGACGTTTTGTAAGTGAAGATGACCAGGTCTCCTTCTTTCCTTAAGTAAAGTAAATTACTTCGGACCAAATTGACCATAAGCTTCACAATCAACATGTATGCCGCGGCCACAGAAACTGGTGAACGCTGCTTCATCGGCCCTATGATCTTTCATAAGACTTCTGTGTTTTCTTACGTTTCCCAGTTCTGGGCAATAAAGAAGGGGTTGGCAACCTAAGGCACGCAGAGCGATTTTCAATGGCCCGCGAGAGACCACCAAGAGTTTTTTTTTTTTTTTTTTTTTTTTTTTTCCCGGTTCTGAATGAGGAAAACTGACTGTTGAAGCCGATGTTTTTGAACGACATAGCGACACATTTCAGTGAGTTGAGCGCATTTACAAAAACAAACAGCATTTGAACTGATAGATCACTGGAATAGATTTCCTTATATCTTGAGTGAAATCAATTTTAAACATTTAACTAAATTTTAATGTACTTCCCTTTATTAAGACATATACTAAGATATATAGCTGGGCTTTTTAGTATATAGTTCGACGCACTCAAAGCGGAGTTTTCTAAACAAAGGCAAGATTTTCAAATTCATGGACTCATTTTTTCATACCTCATAAAGCCTATCTGGCTTAATCTTACTACGAACTTCTTAGATGTAGATGTATTCTAACTGGAGGGATATTGACGATTTTAAAACGCAGCCAGTTGAATTTTAAACATCCAAAACAACGGTCATCGAAATGCTAACTAGCGGGAAAATCTGGAAGGAAGATGCGTAAGAAAATAATCTGCTATTCTCAACAGCCAGGCATTCATTCGCTCTCCTTTCAGCTTTATATTAAACTTACACGTGTGAACGTGTGTACTTATTGCACATGAAAGCTGTGTTAAGCATTCACTTACACTTCACTACTCAGAAATGACTAAATATATATCTGCGATTATAAATTAGCGTCAATGTGCTCATTAATTGACACAGACTAATTACATTTAAAATAGTTTTTATATAATTAAACATAAATATAAGTTATTCTAAACAACATTTTTTTTATTAATTTAATAAATATAAGAGACTTTTTAATAGCATTATATTATGCACTTGTTGTAATGATTAGGCTAATGTTAAAAAGATAAACTCCTTAAGGTTAAATGGACAAACAATTAATGCAGGAAATGTTTATTTACAACTGTTTAATATAAATTAATTGTATCTCTCTAATTAAATCTTGTAACGAACACCATAATGCTGGAATTATATGAAGAAATAATAATTAGCCAATAATAGTCAGTAATATTTGTTATATTACAAAGAATAGCTTGTTTGGCATCACCATTGAATCAAATTTAGAATCTTTTTTTTTAATTAAAGGGACATAATTAACCCGTTTTACTTGCGCTAATATTTCTAATATTATATTTCATATTTTTCTTTTATAAAAGACTAAATGGACTACAACTTATAACTTTATAAATGACCAAACTGTAAAAAGTATTTGAAAATTATATAAATATTATGTGACTAAAACATTATATGCACATTTTTTAAACATTACATTATCTACCTAGTTTGTATGATTACTACGTATCCATTCCTCTTATCGATAATACACGGATATTGCTGTTATAATGTAACAAATTAAAGAACATCTCAGCTATAACTGAGAACAAAATATAATCAATATTAACAGTTGCTAGATCCTCATCTTGACAGACACTAATAATATAATAATGATAATTTGTTTACAAAATAATTACCATAAATGTGATTGTTTAGTAATAAAATATTGTATTAGGTATAAATGCAAATAAAAAAGATGATAATCATTAATACGTTAACTTTTTAAGAAATGTCCTTTGCTTTTGGTCTTGGCCTTGCTACGGAGTTAAATTAATTGACTTATACAAAGAAAACAATACAAGTATAATAGAGCAGGTTAACTTTTAGGTTATTGGCACGCTGAATAATTTAGAAATCCTAGTTTGACACACCATTAGCAAAAGGTTGCCGACCCCAGCTCTAAAGCCTCGTCTTGCAAGTGTGCCTTTTGAAATCCCGATGGCGCATTTTTTTATTTAATATTCACGAGAAACGTTTTTTTTTCTTTTACCTTCCCATTACAGCGTCGGCATTTATTAGCGGATACTTCTCCAGACTTAAGCCTTTTTTTTTTCGATTCAAGATGTCCAATATTTTGGACTCCTTGACTGAATCGTGGACACTGCGCATGCTAAATGTGATTAGCAAGGTAAAGAAGTGAACACCAATATTTATAACAGTTGATCATATCTTTTATATCGTCACCGGGCTTGGCTAGTTTTTTTTATTATACGGGACTAGTCGGGGCAACCCAATTTCCATTCATCCATTCCTAAACCTTAGCGCAAGCTCATTGGCTCTAAGGGGTAAATAATTCCAGCTCTCTATCTAATGGAGTTGTCTACGCGGCAATCGAGCCAGGTTTTAATTTCTATATCCAGATATGTAAAGGTAGCCCTGAGCAAAACTTCCACAATTAAGCATTTAACGTAGATGCAGAACAAATTACAAACTATGAGAAAATCAACCCAGTGGACTAAACAGTATCAACGTTCCCCCCCCCCCCCCCCCCATACACATACACATGCCGCTACCGTATCGTTAAGTAGTACGCTTTCCAGAACTACAGCTGGAAAACTATCGCGAAGTAATCTGGAAATATATAGTTAAATTCTACGTTTTTCCAGAAGTAGTCAACAAATTTATCGCTTTTCAGGTCAATCAAGATGGCATGGCGGTCGAGCGGCAGCGGGGTTCGGTAGGCGTACCGAAGGTTCTGGGTTCGAATCAGTAGCGTAGCCAGGTGGGGAGCAGGGGAGTGGCTGCTCCCCCTACGGCCATTTAAAAAAAAGGGGCCTTTTCGGGAAAAATAATTTAATAATTTAAACAAGCGATGAAGCACAATTTATACTGTTTCTAATCTTTTTAAAAAATTAAATTGCATTTCAACTATTTTATTTGTTACAATATGATTAATGAACCTTGTTAGATCTAGTTAATTTTAGTTTAATTTAATTTGATACGAAGTGAAGGTCACACTCTAGTGCAGGGGTCGGCAACCTTTTGCTAATGGTGTGCCAAGCTAGGATTTCTAAATAACTCAGCGTACCAAAAGCCTAAAAATCAACCTGTTCTATTATACTGGTTTTCTTATAAGACAAGTAGGTAATTAAAGGATAAATCTGTAGCTAGACAAAGGCTAAAAGCAAAGGAACTCTATCAAAAAAATAATTAACGCGTTTTATATTTAATTTAAAAAAATAATGTGTATCCCCCTTTTTATTACCATTTATACCAAATACTAAATTATATTATTACCAAACTTTCACATTTATGGTAACTATTTTGTAAAGGTTATCAATTAGTTGCCAAGATACATAGATCTACATATCTATCAACTGCTAATATCGATTATATTTGGTTCTCAGTTTCACTGAGAGGCTCTGTTAATTATCTATGTCAAATGACTAATAACACATATATTAGCAATTGCCATTTAGAGGAATTGATACAAAGTAATTATACAAACTGGGTAGTTAATGTAATGTTCAAAAAAATGTGCATATATTATATTAGTCATATAATATTTATATAATTTTCAACTACTTTTTGACTGTTTGGTCATTATAAAGTTATAAGTTGTAGACCATTTAGTCATTTATAAAATAAAAATAAAAAAAAACATAATATTAGAAATATTAGCGGAGAAAAAAAAGTAGCTAATTATTTCCCTTTAATTTAAAAAAAAGAAGAAAAGAAGAGAAATAACTTGTTTTAAAGAAATTCCGTTTGTTAAGGATATAACCATCGAACGTGGTGCTTTAATATCTGAGAGGAAAAAATTAGAAAAGAATAGAGCGTTCCTTTAATGTATTATAGAGACAGTGTTTTGTAATTGACACATAGATACAGTAAAAAAAAAATATTAAGACTATTTTTTTTAATCTCTTTAAAAATGTCTATATTGGCAATTTATCTCGTCTTTCAGAATTAAACGCATTGATTCTATAAATACTTTTCGACACTACCTATTCATCGCGAAAATGATCCGTAAATCACTAATAGTTGTTAGTAAAAATCGTGGATGGTTAAAAAAAAAGACTGCACTATTATACAGTGTTTGTATCCTGAGGCACAGGATATTCTTATAACACTTGATTAATGTGGAGAAATTGCTAAAAGTGGGGCCTTTTTCCTAAAAGTTCGCTCCCCCTAGCGTCCAAACCTGGCTACGCCACTGGTTCGAATCTCAGTGAAGGCTAGGGTTTGTTTCCGGGACTGGAGGGTGTCCCTGAGTCTAGCCAGCTCTGACGGGAACCTGACATTAGTTGGGTAAAGTAAATGTGGCTGGGCATTGTGCTGGCCACACATTACCCTAGTATGCCGTGGCCACAGAAACTGGTGGAAGATTCTTCACGGGCCCTACGGACCAGTTTTTTCGGACAGGTACTTGAATTGAATCAAGGCCCTAGACAATTTTTACTCACAGTACTTTTGAGAAAATACCATTAAGGACTGCGTTATTATCATTATTTTCCTTTGCAGTACTTCTCAGAAAATTATAGCCCAGAACATGAAGTACTCACAAGTACATCTCTCCGAAAGAAAAAAGAATGAAAAAGGAATAAGCCAACAGGCATACGAGAATCACGATAATAGCTAGTCATAGTCATTCATTAACAGCAATTTACGCGAAAGTTACTTGTGGTGGAGGAGGTGTTAAAAGGGGAGTGGGGGCAAAAAAACAAGCTTGGAAGCATGGATCACGTGACTTTTAATTGAGAGAAATTTATTAGTTTTTGAAAAGTAAAACTTAAATTTAATCTCGTAAATCATGCAATACTTGGAAATTGACCGTTTCATTCCTTTTTATATTTTGTAACGTTTTTTCATTTTGATTTATCATCTGTTTTTTTTTTAATGAACACTACGAAATGTTTGTAATAAAGTAATGTTTGAATGTCTTGAGCTTTTGTTTTTAAATTTAATTTATTAATATCTTTTTTTTTTGTCTGTGTTATTTATGGAAGTAATATTTGTAATTTTATCATAATGTGTTGGCAATATACACTGAAACAGTTAATTTTGCACCATCGACCATTTTATGATTTATTACAATTTTTAAAAATAGTTATTAATTTTTTTTATTATAATGACTATCGTGTTGAAAGTCATATGTTGTATTTGTTACTTTTATACTCAATACAAATTTGAGTTTGGGTCTCAAATAAAAGAATAAAAAAAAATAAAGGTTGGGATATGTTGATGTAGAATTAGAGATTAGGTATATGGTTAACGACACCAAAAAATTTGGTATTAATATAAATTTTTCAGTTTTACAGTAAAGGATGTATAGTAAAGTCTCCTGTCGGACTCTATGGGTATATAGGAAGTTAGGAACCACTAAAGCAGAGTTCAACAGTTTCTGTGGTGAACTGCATACTGGGGGATTGTGTGTCCGAATTTGCAGTACTTGTTGTTGTATTTAAACCTTGCAATATATATCATTTGACGCTATCCATTTAACCGAATGAAATTTAAAAAAAAAAAAACTAAACAATTTAAAATTGTGACCTTTTCTAACCGAATTTTTCTTGATTGAATTTTTTATTCTTCGGAAATATTCTTTTTAATTACATAAATTAACATTAATTTAATTTAAAAAACAATACTTTGACTTATTGTGTCTAAGCATTGAAGACCTCGGAACTAAATCCTGTCTACTCGACTCATAAAATACTATCCCTGGTTTGGCCTTCGCCTGTGTACAGAAAATAAAAAAAAGTTTTCGGTTTTCTATTTCCGTGTTCATTTCAATAACTCTGGCTTTGATTTATGCATCTGATTACTATATATATAGGCTTTACTTAATTAGCGAGTTGCTCTTGATACAGGTCAAAGTTGAAAGTCCTAATAATAGAAGAACCCACGTGTTTATAAGTAAATATAATATCTGGAGCTGATCTGTATACAAATGGATTCATTTTCTTTTTCTTATAGCGCATCGCGTATCGTATCTTTGCACACAAAAAAATATGATCTAGTCGTAAATAACGGCGGGACTACACTCTATATTGAAATAACAGATTTAAGTAGCGAGTAGAGTCTAATATAGGAAGGGGGAGGGGAGATAAGTGAGTGGTGATAAAGATTAATTTTTGGAAAAGATCTATTGCTTCCCATGAAAAAAAATATATGATTCATTTTTACATGTGATGATCGTGGTTAAGAAAGTTCATTTATACAATCAAGCAGAAATAGTGTTTTGAAAATTACGCTCAGTGGTTTCGTTTTTATTTATATACTAGAGACTCTGTGTGTGTATGTGTGTGTGTGAGTTTGAGAGAGAGAGAGAGAGAAAAGGTACAAGAGAGCAGCGTTAACCAGTTTCTGTGGCCATGGCATACTTGGTGATTGTGTGGCCAGAACTATGCACAGCCGCCTTTACTTTATCCCAACTAAGGTCAGGTGCCCATCAGGGGTGGGTAGGATCAGGAACACCTCCAGACCAGGGGCAAACAATTCTAGCCTTCACATGGATTCGAACACAGGACCTTCGGTACGCAAGTCGAACGCACTGCCGCTCGGCCACCTTGCCCAATCGAAGATAGGAAGGTGCCAACCATGCAGCTGTAGGAAGGTGCCACCCATGCAGCTGTAGGAAGGTGCCACCCATGCAGCTGTAGGAAGGTGCCACCCATGCAGCTGTAGGAAGGTGCCACCCATGCAGCTGTAGGAAGGTGCCACCCATGCAGCTGTAGGAAGGTGCCACCCATGCAGCTGTAGGAAGGTGCCACCCATGCAGCTGTACGTTCGCGAAAGGAAGGTGCCACACATGCAGCTGTACGTTCGCGAAAGGAAGGTGCCACCCATGCAGCTGTACGTTCGCGAAAGGAAGGTGCCACCCATGCAGCTGTACGCTCGCGAAAGGAAGGTGCCACCCATGCAGCTGTACGTTCGCGAAAGGAAGGTGCCACCCATGCAGCTGTACGTTCGCGAAAGGAAGGTGCCCCCAATGCAGCTGTACATTCGCGAAAGAAGTTTATGATAAATATGCTTAGTTTCAGGAGGCCAGTCGAGCCATGTGCTCAGACGTCTTAGGAGATACAATCCCTGCTGCAAAGTTTTATACTTTCTGGAGTATAAATATCTTTTCTCAAACGTTCCACTTTAAATAGCAGCAAATACCTCTCTTTTACCTTAAGTTTGGAACTCAAACCAATGCCACCCCTGTGGGCGAAAACAAAAGCAACAGCAGAAAGATCGAGTTTAACACTCTCCTCCATCCCGCCCAAACCATCGGCATACACATGAGATCTGTTTATAAGTGTAGCTTTCATCATCCTTGAACTTATATCACAGCAGAAATGAGAAAAAAAACACAAGCACACAAGCACACAATCACACAAGCACACAAGCACACAAGCACACAACCACATACACAAAAAGAGACGATCTCGTGCTGGAGGTAAAGAAGACGGGCTGTGCATGAGCTGCATGCGAGCAGCGCCCCCCGAGGGTGCGAAATGTAAACTCCACACCACGCCCCATCCTCACCCCCTTTTTTTTACTCCGAGCATGCATATTATGCGCGCTTTTCATTCGCTTCTTTTTAGCGCCACCACTACAAGCCGTGGATCAGCACAACAACAAAAAAAGAAGTCCCGTCCTCCCCCCCCCTCTCCCCACCGTCCATTTTGTATTTTCCTTTGGCTAGTTTCGAAATAGAACATCAGAAACTAATACACTGAAACAAACAACAACATAAATATTTTGAAAAGGAAACATAAAACGGGACCTATATAAAAAGCTAGCCTACCACTAAAAACTATAAAAAAAAATGTCGGCAAATTTAAATACACGAGAAAAACATGCAAACACTTGTTCATTTTTTAAAATGTTCTGTTATGTTTGATAAGATGTATGGTTCCTACATTAATTAAATTCATATCATCATAATTTTTTTTATGTCAGTGAGCTACACGAGTTTAATAAATTGTTAACCTGCTCTCTGCTTTGGTCAGCTTAACAGTTAGCGGATAAGCCTGTCGTTAATAAAAAAATAATTTGTATAAAAAAATTCTACTAATATAAAATTTGAGTCTATATTTCTTTTCAGAAACAAATTTTATCGGGCATTTTGTTTTAACTCACAACAGTACCAAAATTTCATTTCCGTTTCCTATCTTTCTTTAACGACATAATCGTATCTTAGAATCAAATGTCGTTCTCTCATCCCTACTTGCACCACCCCTTTCAAATTCGAATTTCCCTCTCTTTTTTTTTCTCTTTTCTTATTGAACGCACAGCCTCGTTTTAGAGCTGATCCGGATATACGGGTTTCGAAAAATTCTCATGAATTTCAAGGTCTTCGTTTTAGTAACTATAAGTAATAAAACCGAGCGTTTAAAAAAATGAAAGCTTTTTATTATCACACAAGTAGGACGATATCACGTATATCAAAACTACTTATAATAAATTGCTGATATATTGGTGTTGTTCATCGTACATCTAAACACATCTCTAAAACAACCATCGCTCGCGGTCTTAAATCCCGTAAAATGATTTATTTTAAAGCACTTTACAGCAAAACATAGGCCTAACAACTAAAAAGACAAAAAATACGAGGATTATCTGTTGAGTGTATGAGACCAAACAGCTCTGTAGGCTGGTTAAGGGGTCGTTCATTAAGGATGTCACGTGATTATGACAAATTGTTGAACTTTGCACCCATCGTCAGAAAAATTCAGACCCACCCCACCCCTTTTTTCCCGATATCACGTCACAAAGCTCTCCCTTATATTTCTAATTTCCAAATTAGCATGTTTCAATTCACTTTTATTGTCATTGTTTTATATTAGTATTGGCAAGTCTTAAATATTGTGCATGCATACAGATTGAAGTGTAAAACATTTCCGGTCCCATTCATTCATTTGCTTCGAAACATGTCTGTGTGCTGCGATACTGGTTGTACAAAAAGATGTAGGGGATTCAATTTTATTTCATTTCCAAATGATGTTGCCAAAATAAAACTATGGATTGTGTATGTCAGACGTGAAGAATTACCTATTTATAATTCCAAACTAATTGCTTAATGCAAAATACTTTTTGTTTTTAGTATTTATGAATCTACGCATTGTGTGTTTTAATAACCAAGGACGCAACTCTTGAATAATTCATTTTATAAACAAAACTAAATTTAACTTAACGCAAATAACACGTTGAGTATTAATTATCGCTTACACAATTTTGATGTTAAAAACGGATTCCTCATAACTAATCTTGTAGCCTTTGTATATTTCTAAAACACCAGAACAGGACGTCGAGGTTAAAATCAACTGTCAAACACCAGCAAAAGCAAGTTTTTTGTTTACGTAAATGGCTCGAAATGGCACCGGAAGTTCATTATCTCTTCCATTTGAAAAGATCACACCTCATAATGACTTGTCAATGACAATAAACAATATAATTATTGCAGTTATATAAGTAAAACTTGTTAAAGTGAAAATGTCATTTAAAGGTTCACATTTTTTTTGTATGTGATGTCACATGTCACATTGTTTTGACCCCTCCCCCTTTCCTTCGTCATATATCGTCAACAGTGTTTTATTCCCCCACCCCCTTCCTCACCTAGGTGCGTGACTTCATTTATGGACGTCTCTAAAATAAAAGAAAAAAGCAAAAAAAAAAAAAGAAAAGATTACCAAAGATTGCTATATACATTAGCATTCATAAGAGTGGTTTCTAGACTTGCATCACTATAGGGTGTTAATTTCCTTTTGTAAGTGCTAAGATTTCATTAACATCCAAGTTTATTAGCACCAATATTGGCAATACTAAACAACATTGTGTTTGGGCTTTGATTTCTTACTTTGTAAGTAAGCCAAATTTTTATTTTAATAAAAGTATACGATAATTTCTCAAATTTCCTTGAAATGTCTAAAAAAAAAACTTAATATTTTTTTTATATAACTCTTGTTGATGATTATAGGTTGGCTCACACGGTCAGTCGCGTCGGTCGGACGCAGATGCAGAAATTCTAGAGCTAGTACAGGCAAACTGATACGTCTGCTGGTCATTCGATGATGGCGTATGACTGCATCGGAGCAGGAAACCTGAGATTACCAATGGTGGAAATACTAGAGTGAGACTGTGGAGTCGGTTTACGCCTGGAACTCTAAAACTACTTTGCCTGCTTTCAGTATCGATGCTTTTAATATCGTTTTTGGTTATTGATATGACGATTCTCTGAATGGCGGTCTTTGAAACTAGTTTATGACCTTTTTTAAAAAAAAAACTAAATCGGTGTCTATATATTCCGTGTAAGTGTGGAAATTCGTAAGAGAGAAAGAGAGAGAGAGAAAGAAAGAACAATACAGAAAGAAATAAGAAGAGAAAAAAAAGAGTTGGTAAACATGAATGAGAGTGATTAAAAGAGATAGAGAGGGCAAGAATGAGAGAGAGAGTTAAAAGAAATCGTGCAAGAGAGAGAAAGCTAGAAAGAGAGGGAAAGATAGAAAGAAAAATAGGAGAGGTGCAACATAGAGAGAGTAAGAGAGTGAGGTAGAGAGTGAGAGAGATAGCGAAAGAGAAAGATAACAAAATAGCGAGATAACATGGGAGAATAAATTGTAAGAGATATAGAAAGAATGTAAGAGAAATAGAAATGGAGAGAAAAAGAAAGACAGAAGTGAACAAAATCGTACAGGAGATAGGTGGAGAACTTGAGAGAGGAAGAGAGAGCGATAAAGAGGAAGAGAGAGCGAGAGAGAGAGAGCGAGAGAAACAAAGAGTGTGAGAATTAGAACAAGAAAAAGAGAGTTTTAAAGATGAAGGAAAAAGGTAATATAAAGAGAGAAGTGTTCAAGAGAGACAAAATGAATGTAAGAGAGAGAGTGACAGAGACAAGAAGAGAAACATGAAGATAGTAATTGAGAGACAGAAAGAGAGACAGAAAGGGAGAAAGAAAGGAAGAGACCCAAGAAAGAAATTGTGAGAAGTTAAGAAAGAAAAATTTAGTCAGGATGTATATATGTCATTGTAGTCATTCGTTGCCCAGTCATTTTGAAGGGCATAACCACTAGTATATGTATAATTGTGGCGTAAGTCCACCTGTAGAAAGGTGTGAGCATTCACCTTTGAGTGAGTACGCAAACTCTTCTTCCTGTGTTTGTAGGTTTGTGGGTGCACACGAATGTGTGTGTTTGTGTTTCTGTCCGCATGCACGTTTGTGTGTGTGTGTGTGTGTGTGGTTTATTAACGCATTTCTTTATATTTTCGCTTTTGTGTATGTGTGTGTGGGAGCGTGTGTGTGTGTCTTTACTCTTTGTTTAGTTTAATTTGTTTGTAAAGTGTGGTACTCAACTGTGTTTGTGCGTTGTGCGTGATTATGCACACGCGCATCTATTTGCCTTTGCGTAAGTAAAGTACCATCACCCAAGCTCTAACGAACCACACACAGACACGTGCAAACACAAGAGAAACAAACCAGGGCTACCATACTTCTACAAGCTGTATTATAACAAAAATACAAACACGGGCCTTCATTTTTAGAAACATGGCGATTACAGTACATTTGAGAAAAACTAACAAACACACAAACATGGTGTTTACCAAGACTCAAACTAATAAGCCCACAAGCCCACAGACAATTTTACGCACACAGACACATGCAAACATATTATTTAAAAAAAGGCTCTAATTTCATGGGCGTACTCTAGAGATGGTTGACAATAGCTTACTCTCTCTCTCTCTCTCTCTTTTTAATTTTCATTTCTTCTTTTTATGCATTCACTCTTATGAAATTTAATATAGACACTGCCCCCCCCACCATCCCCCACTCCCCAGCGCCTAGATAAAAGAAAACTTGCTGCGCACTATCATGAAATCTATACTTAGTAAACTACTTCAAAATTGTTAAAAAAATTTTTTTTAAGAAAACAAAGAACGGGGGAGGGGAGAGAAAAATAGATAATAATCTTAATAAAAGAAGCTGCCATGATTAGAAATTCTCATTTACAAAACAGTATTGTTAGTTGTTTGTTTTTTTTATAGTAAAAAAAAAGCAAGATTAGTATTGCAAACAGAAAATGTTTAAAAAAAAAAATCCTCACACCCTGATTGCCATTCGCAATTGGAAGTGCAGGATTACAGTTTGTTTCTTATAGAAACTGATCTCTTTTAGCACCGTTGTCATGGAAACAAATAGATCGCTGCCCTATTGAAAACACGCCGCCATTATGTTGGCAGAAGTCTCAGTTCTGAACCCAGCTTCCGCCGAAAGGCGACAAGGTGTAGCGATTTATTTCGCAAAAAAAAAAAAATAGACCAAAGTTAAAATAATTTATTTTTATCCAGTGGATGCTATTGAAAGCATTTTAATTGATGACACATTTATAAGCCCTTAAAGCACGTAAAACATGTTACAGTCATAATAATAATATATATATATAACGCTTCCAATTAAAAAAAAATGCTGCAAAGCTCATTACTAGCGAATATTCACAATTGACAAGATTAACTCCAATAGTTAAATCACTCAACCCAGAAACACTAGAGTACAGAATGGCAAGGAGTATAATATATCTATATATAAAGTGTGTGTGAGTATAATATATCTATATATAAAGTGTGTGTGAGTATAATATATCTATATATAAAGTGTGTGTGAGTATAATATATCTATATATAAAGTGTGTGAGTATAATATATCTATATATAAAGTGTGTGTGAGTATAATATATCTATATATATTGTGTGTGTGAGTATAATATATCTGTATATAAAGTGTGTGTGAGTACAATATATCTATATTTAAAGTGTGTGTGAGTATAATATATCTATATTTAAAGTGTGTGTGAGTATAATATATCTATATATAAAGTGTGTGTGAGTATAATATATTATCTATATATAAAGTGTGTGTGTGGATTCCGATCCCCATTGGTTAATTTAAAGACACGTAACATTATTGTCTCATATTTTACTTTTGCGATCTCTCTTCCGGCAAGTGTGCTTCCTAGCTGAGTGGTTATCGAATCCGGCTGCCATGCGGGCGACCTGAGTTCGATACCACACTACTACCTTTCTCTTTAATTTTTCTACTTTAAAAAAAAAAATTCCATTAATATTACTTTTTTACAATATTTTTTAAAAATTAGTTTCATAAATGTTTTCAGTAAATAAAATAATTTTTTTTAAAATTATTAGATCTATAGCTTTCTGTTCATTGTGGTTTTTTAATATTTTCACCAGTAATTTAGAGACTACAGGCCTATATGTAATATAGAACAAAGAAAAAAAGGTATGGAAAAATACCCCTTTAAAACTAATAGAACAGATTAAAAAAAACAACAACTAGCAACATCAGCATTCTTTAAAAGTGTAACAACAAATGAAACCTCTATTGGCTTCTTAATTTTTCTCTTTTCATAATCTGAATGGAAAACAAAGAACTTTATTTTATATTTCTTCATTAGCTACATAAGTTTATAATATGAGTCTTACATTGTCCATATTAGTTTATATGATATAATAATAATCTTTTCATTTTTTCTTCCTTTGCAGAGTCTAGAACAGTCTCAATTGTATTATAAAATAATAAAAAGCTTGTATTATACTCAATTAGTATAATTTAATATTGCGTTGTAAATTTGTAAATCTTAATAAGCATCATTTATATACAGTATATTGTTTTAAGGCCTAAAATAGTCTTTATTGGTCTATTTTCAGTCTATATTATGCTGTATCATGTTGTTTTTTCCTCTCAAATTTTGTGTTTATCCCGCCTAGAACGAGAGCACAAGATAAAACAATATCGATATAGCTGAATCCGTTCACCAATAATAGCATATTCAAACGATATCCCATAATATCATATTTCTCTCTAATATGTTTTCACCCAACTATATCCCATAATATCATATTTCACTCTAAGATGTTTTTACCCAACCATATCCCATAGTATCATATTTGTACTAAGATGTTTTCACCCAATCATATCCTATAATATCATATTTCTACTAAGATGTTTTCACCCAATCATATCCTATAATATCATATTTCGATTCACATCTTACACTCTCCCCCGCCCCAGCATCTCTACCCCAAATGTATCCCTATTCACCCCGTAAAAACACCCTGTCCCGTCTATCCACTCATATGCGCCAAGTTCACCAGGTGGGACGAATCTAGCAACTGACAATGGGAGTTGTGCATCTTACACCATTCGCCACCACCACCCCCCCCCCAGCCTTTCTCTCATTGGTTCGCGTACAATCACGTGCGTCACACATTTGGCCGCCATATTGGTACTCTTGAAACGACAAAAAAAAAATGGCTGAAAAAAAAATAGAATGAAAAACAAGAAAAAAAATTCCCGAATCCACTTGTTTATTTCATTCTGCACGAGAAATATGGTTGAGTCTAGATAAGGAAATAAGGGTTCTAGCGTAATGCATTATATACGGCTATAATAAATGTAACAGATTGTAATGTAATATATATATTATATAAATTCTTTTTGTTACAAACGCTCTTTTGATAGAGAGTATTCTTTAGACCTTCGCAGTTTGAGTTTAGTAAAGCATTTTAAATAGGGTATTACATGATGTCAAGTTGTTTGTTTCCGTGGTTTGTTCAGACAACCCTTTTCACGCCCGGATGCCAATACATCATTTTTTTTTTTTATTCATTAACATACTGTTACAACTTCTAGTTATTCCATTCGTTTATATCGGAAATATCATTTTACCCTCCCACGATAGACATGACTCTACTGTTCACGACCAGGAACAGTTTTAGTTAATAAATAAGAATAAAGCGATAAGGAATAAAAACAGCGGATTTTTACCCCATACCTATGTTGCCGTCATGTATAACTACTTCTTTACTTTTAGCGTTAGCGTATCCCTTAACGCTAGAACCCCTGGGCTTGGGATAAGGGGAGGGGGGCGGGGGAGAGGGGGCCATATATTAAAACATGGGCGTCTGTTTAGGGCCAAGGTAAACACAGGAAGTGGGGTGCATGTGATATTGCATATTAAAAACAGTCTCGATCTGGCAAGGACTCTTACTTCACCCCCCCCCCTCCCCACCCTCTTATCCCCTCCATCCCCCCCCTTTTTTGTTTTTCTCCCACAACTCACACGTTTTTAGGTATAGTTGTTGTCGGTGGTGGGGGTGGGGTGAGTGAGGGGTGTTATAGTTAGCACCAGCACCAGGGATAGGGGTGGGTGAGTGAGGGGTGTTATAGTTAGCACCAGCACCAGGGATAGGGGTGGGGGGGATGGTTATGTTTTGTGTGTTATGTTGGTTTCTTCATTCGTGCGGGGGAGTGAAAAGGGACCGGGTTCTAAACACTTTAAAGTACTGTAGGACTTGATGAAATAGAGCTGGTTAGTAAATAATAAACTACTCCACTCCGCGGACGCAAAGTAAAAAGTAAAGAAAGAACGAAAGATGGGAAGTGTCGATTTATATTTCTTCGCCATCTCTGAGTAATACTAAACTGTGCGTAAACTTGAATACTAGAAGACAATCAGCGTCAACTTTCGCACTTGCATCCTCATGGGCGCCCGCAGAAAATTTTCTAGGGGGGGGGCAAAATATTTTTAGTAATGTTTTAATGTAGTTTTAATTTACTGAGCGCATTTGTATGGTGAACGAACGGACAGAACACTGAAGTAATTGTAGTACACTGTAGTAATGAAGGGCATACTGTAGCAACAAATTTTTTATTAGCACAATATATGTATATAATAGACGTAAACCATACAAAAGACCTTACTTTAAACAAACAATATTACAACGTAAATTTATAATAAAATGTATTCTTTAAACAAGAACTGCAGTCGTCTGCTACCGCTACCAAACAAATCTACAATTTTGTCCATAAACTCTTTTTTGTTGCTGTTCACTTTGTCTCTATGTACTCACAACATGCACAACCTTGACAGACGTTCATCTGACATTGTAGATCTAAGCCATAGGTTGTCAACCTTTTTCGGCTCACCGCACCCTTTTAAAATGTTACCGCTCACCGCCCCCAAATTAATTTTAATTAAACATATATAGGCCTATAATTAATTCAAAAACAAATTTATTTGTATTATTAATTTAGAAATATAAGATATTATTTAATAGCACTATATCATGTAATTTCTGTAATTATTAATGTTTTAAATATAAACTCCTTAAATGGACAAAACAATTAATGCAGGAAATGTTTATTTACAACTGTTAACGTAAATTATTTTAATCCTCTAATAATTAAATCTTGTTATGAATACCACAATGTTGAATGTATATAAAGAAATAATAATAATCAGTAAAACTTGTTATATCACAAAACATAGCTTGTTCGGCATCACTATTGATTCAAACGTAGAAACATTTGTTAATTAAAGGGATATAATTATTTCGTTTCATTTCAGCTAATATTTCTGTATTTTTTCTTTTATAAAATAGAATTAATGGCTTACATTTATAACTTTAAAATAATCAAACTGTAAAAAGTATTTGAAAATTATATAAATATTATATAACTAAAGAATTTATATGTATATTTTTAAGCATTACAATAACTACTCAGTTTGTATGATTACTACGTATCTATACAAATTAACTATAGCTTGAACATTTATATTAAAGGATTCAAACGGATTATAGGACATCTCGGTAAAACTGAGATCAAAATATCATTAATATTAACATGTGTTAGGGCGAAAGTGAACGGTCAGCAGGGTTGACAGTCCGGTGAACCAACAATAGGACCAGCCAGCCGCACACCATATTTACCAAGACGCGTCACACAGTCATTTATCAGATTTCGTTACATTATATAAAAACAAAGGGGACCGCAGCGACTGCAAAAAGACAGGAATCTCCCTCTTGAGCATAGTTGGTAAGATCTTTGCAAGAGGCACTATCAAGGCTGCAGGTGCTGTCATCTAGAGTCTATCCAGAGTCTCAGTGCGGTTTCAGAAGCGACGTATCCACTATAGATATGATCTCCTCCATTCGAATGCTACAAGAGAGGTTCCGCGAGATGAATAAGCCATTATACATTGCATGGGTTGATCTCACTAAAGCATTTGATATGGTCAGCAGAAGTGGACTCCTCAAACTCATGGCAAAAATAGGATTCCCTCCAAAACTGCTCTCTTTCATTGCCTGTTTCTTTTTTTAGAAAACCAGGTGCACAGTGAAGTTTAATCAGAGCCCTTTGAAGTCCGCAGAGGTGTTAAACAAGACTGCGTACTTGCACCCACCTTGTTTGGAATATTCTTCTCGTGTCTACTGCACTATGCTTATGGAGACTGCAACGAGGGTGTCTACCTTCACACAAGCAGATCTGGAAAGCTCTTCAATCTAAACAGGCTCAAAGCCAAAATCTCAAGCAGTGTTCTCCTAGATGGGGAGATTCATAGTAGAATAGCTAAAGCCATGGGCACTATGGCAAGATTTAACACACAATAAAACGAGTCTGGATGAACTCACTGCTCACACGCTCCACTGAGTCACTAGTTTATCGAACATGCGTTCTGATTACCCTGCTGTACGGCTTTGAGACATGGAGCACATATTCCTGGTAGGAGAGAAAACTGAACACCTTTTACCTTAGGTGTCTCAGACTCGTTTTAGATATAAGATGGCAGGACAGGGTTTCAAACGCAGAGGTCCTACGAAGAGCAGAGTGTCAAGACATCCGTATTACTCTCAGTAACAGACGTCTCAGCTGGCTAGGTCATGTACGCCGAATGCCACAGGGTCGACTTCCACATGACATTCTATATGGAACGTTAGCTTCGGGACAGAGACCTGCTGGACGTCCAAAACTGAGATTTGCGGATGACTGCAAAAGAGATATGAAACAACTCCAAATTGACCCAAACAGTGGGGATATCATGGCGCAGGATAGGCCCACTTGGAGGGCAGGAATCAAAGACGGTTTCAGGCTTGAGGGAGAGGAGCGCGCCAGGAAAAAGACAGTGGAGAAAAATGTGATCCACTCCGCTACATTCAACTGCAGCAAGTGTGACCGTTCCTGTACGTCCAGGATTGGCCTCTTTAGCCACATAAGGGCTTGCAAGGGAAATGAATCGTCTCTCGAGACGAAAAATGCCGATGAATGTGCTGAACGATCGCTCCACCGTACATGTTGTTGCTGGTAATGTTAGCAAAACTAGTAAGGCATACGGCAAGGTAACAAGTCGATGAAATTTTGGCTACTTTTGTATTCTCGCGTTTTCCGAAAATCAAACTAACTCAAGGCTTCACTATCTCAAATATCAATGTGGTATACCTGATTAATCCCCAAAGATAACGAGATCGATATAACAATGGAAGGAGTCACAGTTGTTACAATTAATTATAAATGTTTTAATTATTTATTTTTTTGGTCTATTGTAGTCCAAATTTTTTTTAATCTATCAATCGGGGGGGGGGGCACTTTTCCAGGGGGGGGGGGCAAGTGCCCCCCCTTGCCCCCCCCTGCGGGCGCCCATGTGCATCCCATATACTGCAAGATTTTGGTCAAATGCAATTTTCGAGTCCTCATCCTATGCACTGCAAGATTTTGCTCAAAAGGAAACTTTCGCGTACACAATATATTTTTTTTACAGTTTTCTTGTGCATATTTAAGGCAACCTTCTAGTAACCGAATGCAGTGCATCTTTTATATAAAATATATTTAATAAATAGCCAGTGCAAACCACCACCACTAACCAACAACCCCAACAACAACGACAACAACACATACAGCAGGCATAAAAAAATATACATAAAAACATAGCAGCTCTGATGCACAAAGATATACGTTTCATCCTCTGCAGGGCTTAATTACCAATAGAAGATATCACGTGTTTTATTATCTCAATTTCCCAATGATAAAGTGATTTAAGTAAACAAACAATCAAATAAATATAAGGATTTGTCGGATTTTATCTCTGTATTGACTTACTCTGAAGAAGAAGAAGAAGAATAAAATCTGATGATTTAATTTCAAATCCAGTGTATCCAAAAAAAGCATTTTTTGAAAAACCACACACACACACAGTAATACAGACAAACTTCTGATTGAGCAAGCATGGCTATTACGAAATATATATAAAGTAGGATTTGTGTGTGTCGATTCCGACTCCCATTGGTTAATTGGAAGACACGTGACCTGATTGACTTATATTATTTTGCTTTTTGCTATTTCGCTTTCGCTACGTGTCCTCCCTAGCTGAGTGATTAGCGTCCCTAACTGCCTTGGAATGACCCGGGTTCCATCCCCCACTGAAAACTTTTTCTCTCTTGTTTTGTAATACCAAGAAAGGTAGGCTACATTTTTACATTTCCATTAATATTTCTTTTCTTTAAAAGATTGTAAAGAATTTCTGGACTTATAGCTTTCCTAAAATGTTTTCAGTAAGTAAAAGCTAATACTCATATTTTAAACATGCGGGAGACGGGTGCACGATTCTCTGCCAGGGTTGTCCCCGGATAGAACTAGCTTTTTGTTACATAAATAGACACGACAATTGTAACCCGATTACAATATTTATTTAAAATTACTTTCCTAAATGTTTTCAGTAAATAATAGTCTAATTTCTTAAAATTATTAAAGCTTTCTTTAGGTCTAATGTGTTTCTGTTGCTATAGGTGTATGTATTTTTACCCCCGGGCAACGACGGGGAAATTCTGCTTGTATTTAACAATTGAAATTTTAACTGAATGTATACAAATTGAAATGAAGATGATGCACAGAACAAACAAAAAGTATTATTTTAAATCATATAACATAACCACATGAAATGCGTACGGCATTTTGAACTGGAAATATAAGACCAACAAGTGAACCAGGCGAATGCAGATTTATAAATAGCAAGGGGGATTTCCGATGGAACTTTCTTTCTTCTTTACGTTTTGTAATTCTGTTGTTGTTTTTTGTGTTGTTTAACTCAGACGTGGGTGGGAATTAGGGGAGGTAATAAAGAAGAGATTATCATCAAGGGCAGGTAAATGTGTTGATATTATGTACTTATATTTGAATAAACGTGACTGTTGGGGTGGTGTCTGGGTTATCTGATCCGTTTCACGTTCTAGTATCACTTGGCGTGGTCAAGACTTTTCTTGGTGGAGGAAAAGGTGAGAAGAACACAATCGTGATGGTTCAAATCTCTCTAGAACATTATATAATTTTAAAAAAAGATAATATATATATATATATGTGATATGCAGAGAGAGAGAGAGAGAGAGAGAGAGAGATGAGCTAGAGATAAAGAGTGAAAGTTTAAAAGACTGAGCAGCAAACTGAATTAGCCTATACTCCCTAACTCTCTCCATTCCTCCCTTCCTCCCTCTCTCCCCTCGCCTTTCCCCCTCTCTCGCTGCCTCTCTCCCTTCCTCTTTCTCCCCTCTCTCTCTCCCCACTCCCCCTCTGTGTCCCCTTCACTCCCCCTTTATCTCCCCATCTACTTTCCTTCATATCTCTCCCCCTCTCCCTCTCCCCCCCCCTCTGTCCATCTTCCCCATGACCTCGCCAACTAGAAAGTTACAAACAAACTAAATACCCCGACGTGTCAAAATACCACGACCAGGTCCCCACAAAGCGACCGCTTACAGTTCTGGGCGTCAAGGGTTCAAAACCTTTTCTCTCCCCCCCCCACCCACACCCCACCCCCAACACAGAGAGTTTAAACGGTTCTTTCCAGCGACACTCTCCATCACACAACATGACATTTGATGCCAACTATGATTTGTCATCTAAAATGACATCTACAAAAAAATATATATATAGGAAGTGACACCTAAAAAGAGATCGAATATGGACCGAAAGGCTCGGGGAGGGGGAGGGGGGGTGAGAGATGAAAGCTTACGTGGACAAACAATTTCCACTTTTTTTTTTCGCGAATTTACTAGTTCTTGTTAAATAACTTTTGCAACACAAATTTCAAGGGGTTTTGGGGGAGGGTGGACTCAGTCCGGAGCTTCGCCCCCGGATCTATTATAGTAACTGGTGTGACACTTGAAATGATATTGTATATCACATGACTCCATTTCAATTCATATCAAGTAAAGATTGTTTATATTAGTATGTACACCAAATCCCTCTACGACCCTGTATTCAAACTACGAACGGCTACAAAACCGTCTGCCATTTCTTCACCATAGCTCCAGGCCGATTGGTCAACTGCACTGATCGAATCATGATGATGATGATCAAGTAAGATGTTGAAGACAGTTTACGTCGATTAGCGCTTTGTACGTGTTTGCAACACAATCTTCTCATATTATTTTTTTTAAGCTATTGTTGGTTTGTAGGATGAAGTTGGTAGTTTTTTGTAGCCTTGGGGAGACAGGAGTGAAAAAAAATGTTTCAATAAATCTCAAAGGCTTCGTGACACACAATTTGAGAACACTTCTAAGTCTGTAGGCCCTATGCGTGCTTTGTTCGACTGACTGCACACACGACTCCGTGCGGATAGACGCTTACAGCATGATGCGAACGTTACTTACACGTTGTTCTAACATCTTCGGTTGCTCTTACCTCAAATACAAGTAAAAAAAGAAAATATAATTCCAGTATCTCAATAAATACTGCAGAGGCTTTAGCAATAGCAATATGCCTGGCATTAGACATTGCAGAGGAATCAGAAAACCAAAATTTTGTTATTTTATCCGATTCGTTATCTTGTCTTACTGCTATGGGAAACTGTAATACCAGGAATATATCTGCCTTGGACATTTTGTCAAAATACCAATCAATATATGAAAGAGGCAAACGTGTCGTTTTCTGTTGGGTTCCTGGTCATGCAGGGATAGATGGAAATGAAAAAGCTGACAGAGAGGCTAAAGCCGCCCTGTTGTTATCAGAGAGTATTATCCCAATACCATATCGAGACTTGAAACCTTTAATAATTAAACATGAAAGACAAACATGGACTAACTTCTTGAAAACCGAATGCAATAAACTGCAGTATTTGGAAAATTCAAAAACCTGGCATGATACAGGCCAACTTGTTCGAAAGGACGCAGTTATTCTCTGCAGACTACATACAGGACATACGAAACTAACACATTCGTTTATCTTAAAACGAGAAATGGCCCCAATGTGTGCTTTCTGCAATGCCAACTTAACAGTGTCTCACATTTTGTTGGAATGTAACACATTTGATGACATTCGACGTAAATTCTATTACTGTAGAACTCTTCATGAACTTTTCAGCAAAATTAAACCAAAACATATAATAAACTATATTAAAGACATACAACTGTACAACAAAATCTAAAGATATAAGAACAATAAAATGGATACAAGAGAAAAATGACAACAACGTTATCAAAAAGGCCCTATATAACCTTCGATGTTGATGAGCCGGAAATTCAACAATTCAATTCAATTCAATTCAATTAACACAGAATATAAAATATGTAATATATAGTCTACGTAAGAATCAATGAAGTTATCGACTATAGCCGGAAATATTGGTCTCGGTATTGTACCTTTTGTGTAAATAGATAAATTGATAAATAGATAAATTAGAAAAATAGATAAATAGATAAATTGATAAATAGATGAATAGATAAATTGATAAATAGATAAATGGATAAATAGATAAATTAGATAAATAGATAAATAGATAAATTGATAAATAGATGAATAGATAAATTGATAAATAGATAAATTAGATAAATAGATAAATTAGATAAATAGATAAATAGATAAATAGATAAATAGATAAATAGATAAATAGATAAATAGATAAATAGATAAATAGATAAATAGATAAATAGATAAATAGATAAATAGATAAATAGATAAATAGATAAATAGATAAAATAATAGATAAATAGATAAATAGATAAATAGATAAATAGATAAATAGATAAATTTAATAGATAAATAGATAAATAGATGAATAGATAAATAGATGAATAGATAAATAGATAGATAAATAGATAGATAGATAGATAGATAGATAAATAGATACAAATGTAAATATATAAATATATAAATATATAAATATATAAATATATAAATATATAAATATATAAATAGATAAATAGATAAATAGATAAATTTAATAGATAAATAGATAAATAGATAAATTTAATAGATAAATAGATAAATAGATGAATAGATAAATAGATGAATAGATAAATAGATAGATAGATAGATAGATAGATAAATAGATACAAATGTAAATATATAAATATATAAATATATAAATATATAAATATATAAATATATAAATATATAAATATATAAATATATAAATAGATAAATAGATAAATAGATAAATAGATAAATAGATAAATAGATAAATAGATAAATAGATAAATTTAATAGATAAATAGACGAATAGATAAATAGATGAATAGATAAATAGATAGATAGATAGATAGATAGATAGATAGATAGATAGATAGATAGATAGATAGATAGATAGATAGATAGAAGGCTATATAGAATTATTGAAACATAGATATATAGTTAGATAAATAGATAAATAGATAGCTGATTAGATATATAGACAGATAGATACCCTGGGGGGAAAATACTGATCGAGCAAAATTCAAATCCGAATCCCTCGAGATAAAAAAAATACAACGACACTCCTTTTCATAACCCCTTTTCGCTAGACAATTATTGAAATAATAGTCAAACTTAGTTAATAAAGTATCCAATATCTACGACCCGGTAGTGTGGCATCGTATTTTAGCTTTTAATTGTAAGAGTCTATGACATGTAGGGCTACTAGAACTGCTATTGTGTGCTACAATGGCTCTCAAAGTATTTCTACTTCCGGCTCCATTTGATATAGTAAGTTTGTCTTCTGGCGTCTCTATCTAAGTCAGGGGTCGGGAAACTTTTTTGTCAGATAGAGCCATGGACACCACATATTTTGAAAAATAATTTTTGGAGGCATACATTATGTTTCAAACTAAAAATTCAAATGCAGGTTTGCTATTTTTCTGTCTTTTAGGTCAACGGAGTTTATCTCCTTTACCACTTCTGATGCTGAGCTGCAGTAGAATTTAGCTCATTTGTAGAATGAAATATTGATATGCAATTAATATATAGATCAAATGAGTCTAAAGAAACATTTTTTTTTATAATCGAACATTTGTCTGCGAGCCAGATGCAGCCACCAATAGAGCCACATCTGGCTCGCGAGCCAAAGGTTTCCGACCCCTGATCTAAGTCATCCCGACACAAGATGTCGCGTTTACCACATTGCATCGACAAAAGAGAAAAAAAAATATAAACACTTTTGCAATATTCGGTTGCTCCCCCTCCGTAGTGATTTTGAGAAGCACTGTATAATAATAAATAATAGTAAACAAAAATAATAAATAATAGTAAAAAAAAATAATAGATAATATTTAAAAAATGTGTTTCTCACTATGATGGTTTTCTGAATTCCGAATCGCGACCCGATACCGGGCAATGACAAGAAAGTTAGCGGGTCGCAACAACACAAAAAAAGAAGAAGATAATAACATAGGCGATAAATATGTGACTGGGTCACGAAACGGAAGTCTAAAAATAACCGGTCACGTGAAACTAAAAGTTTGGAGAATCGCTGCTTTATTTTATTTGAATTTGAAATTTAAATGTGAAATCTTCGGATTGGATACAGTAGAAACCGATTAGATGTAATGCTAGAGTCAACTGATTTTATATTTCGTTAGGTAAAGATTTGATAACTTCAAAATCGCAGATATTTAGATATAGATATAGTACAGGTTAATTATCCTCCCATACCATTCTGATCTATAGGCGCAACCAACCTTGAAGCAGTTTCCTCGACCAGGCCAGACTAGGGGGATTGTGTGACTAGCACAAATGCCCTGTCGCCTTTGTGTTACCCCCAACTTATAAGAGGTTTGATCAATTTAAATGATAACCAAAAAAAAAAAAAAGTGGCGATAACTGTATGGCCAATACATACAAGGCTATATTTACATAAATAATAAGAAAAAATCAATTGGTAAATAATTAATCCTATTCAATTTTACTTACTATATTTATAGAAAGCTGCACATTTCAGATACAATAAATATTTTAAAAAAAAAAAAATCTAAAAAAAAATTAAAAAAAAAAAAAAAAAAAAAAAAAAAAAGGGGAGTAAAAGTCTAACTAGAGCTACCTCCCCTGAGAGGATTTTTTTTGTTCTACATTGAAGAGTGAAGGATCTTGTTTTTTTCTCATACTTGTTTTACGAAATATTGATTCTTTAAACTGGCTGGAGTGAAAATAAGTGAGTAAATGAGAGAGAGAGAGAGAGAGGGAGAAAGAGAGAGAGAGAGGTATGCAACTCCAGGGGGATTTTCAGGTTTCGCTACCGTAGGGCCCCGAGTACAGAAGAATGATTATAGGTTATCTCACCTTGTCAGAGTGAGAGACAGTGCTGTGGGGTACGTGAGAAATATACATTGAGGACCGCTACTTATAGAGAGAGAGAGAGAGAAGGAAAAATCAGTTTGCACAAAAGAAAACAAAGAATGTTTTTTAACACATTGTTAGTCTTTTAGAAGTATAAGGTCTTCTTTTTGATCAATTGAATCGGGGTCTTTCGTTTTGAACTAGGTCATGTGTAGGTTATATAGAGAGGTTGTTTCATTGCTTGTTCGTTTGACACTACAATGAACCATATAATGAACAATATAATGAACACTACAATGGACAATACAATGGACACTACAATGGACAATACAATGAACAATATAATGAACAATATAATGAACAATATAATGAACACTACAATGAACAATATAATGAACAATATAATGAACACTACAATGGACAATACAATGGACACTACAATGGACAATACAATGAACAATACAATGAACAATATAATGAACAATATAATGAACACTACAATGAACAATATAATGAACAATATAATGAACAATATAATGAACACTACAATGGACAAAACAATGGACAATACAATGAACAATACAATGAACAATACAATGAACAATATAATGAACAATATAATGAACACTACAATGAACAATATAATGAACAATATAATGAACAATATAATGAACACTACAATGGACAATACAATGGACAATACAATGAACACTACAATGAACAATATAATGAACACTACAATGAACAATAAAATGAACAATATAATGAACAATATAATGAACACTACAATGGACAATACAATGAACAATACAATGAACACTACAATGAACAATACAATGAACAATATAATGAACAATATAATGAACACTACAATGGACAATACAATGAACAATATAATGAACACTACAATGGACAATACAATGAACAATACAATGAACACTACAATGAACAATATAATGAACAATATAATGAACAATATAATGAACAATATAATGAACAATATAATGAACAATATAATGAACAATATAATGAACAATATAATGAACAATATAATGGACAATACAATGGACAATACAATGAACAATACAATGAACACTACAATGAACAATATAATGAACAATATAATGAACACTACAATGGACAATACAATGAACAATACAATGAACACTACAATGAACAATACAATGGACAATACAATGAACAATACAATGAACAATATAATGAACACTACAATGGACAATACAATGAACAATACAATGAACAAAATAATGAACACTACAATGGACAATACAATGAACAATACAATGAACACTACAATGAACAATATAATGAACAATATAATGAACACTACAATGGACAATACAATGAACAATACAATGAACACTACAATGAACAATATAATGAACAATATAATGAACAATATAATGAACAATATAATGAACAATATAATGAACAATATAATGAACAATATAATGAACAATATAATGAACAATACAATGAACAATATAATGAAAAATATTATGAACAATATAATGAACACTACAATGGACAATACAATGGACAATACAATGAACAATAATGGACAATACAATGAACAATATAATGAACAATACAATGAACGATACAATGAACAATATAATCAACTATGTACAGTACAATATACAGTACAATATACAGTACAATATACAGTACAATATAATTATTTTTTTTTGCCACTATATAAAATAAAAGTACTATAAAGGTAGTCAAAAATAATATGTCAAATAGTAAGGTCATTATAGGTCTAACTTAAAGAGCTCAGCAATCATACACTCTCTCACATAGCTTACACAGGTATCCTTGTCATATTATACTAAACGTATTAAACATATAGTTATAAGCTCTCTCATTATTTTACATACATGTTTAATGCACAGATATGTCTTGCCTTAGAAGCCGCCAAGGGGCTGCTAAATGTTGAGACGTCCCATTTTTCCCCACTCAGATAGAGAGAGAGAGAAAGAGAGAGAGAGAAAAACCTTACTAAATACATTCTCTTTTAGTCTGTAACAAAGTTAAAAACGTACGTGTCATAAGTACCAATGTCAGTATTGGCTGGCTTAAAGTTATAATGTCCACCCAACAATGAAACCAGCTTGATATCTATGTGACGACATGAATTGTAATATGGCGGCCTTTGTCTACGTAGATTTTAGATGCTCGGGTAAAATCTATCACTTTCTCTAGTGTCTGGAAGTCATCTTTGAATCTATTAAACTGTGTGCCAGGCGGGAGAAGTGAAGTTCACCGGGGCACTGTGCTGGCCACCCAATCCTTATAGACATATGTTATAAGAAAAATAAAACTGATTCGTATTCCTAACTTTTATATATACAAGGGTAATCTTTCTGTCTTCAAATAAACGCGCCAATTTTCACAACTCCTTAATCTCCAACACCTGTAAGGCATTAACAGCTATGGGATACTGTCGCAGAGCATTTATTAACCACCAGGTATAACTTCACAAAAAATGTAACGCTGGCACAGGAAGGAGAGATTTCATTCAAACCAAGTGATGACAATGCTAAAACAAAGGGCAGACAACGGCTTTTGCAGAGCTACTGGCGCTGTGTGTCGACTTTTGTTGAAATTAAGTTTTCAAAACGCATTGATCTCCCCCCTTCCCTCCCACACACAAGACCATCTCTGGGACGGTTGAGATCAAATTTCACCTTTTTTTTTCTCTTCAGACAAAACAAGACACTGAGGCCGAGTGTGCACGTGCGTGTTCGTGTATGTAAGTGTGTTTGTAAGTGGGTGTGTTTGTTCTCAGATCTCGTTGACTTTGGCAACAAGTGTGTAAGTGTGTCTGTTTAAAATAGATTCTGAGATCATCGAAACATATGACCATAATTTACTGTTATCTTTCTATGTTTCTTGCATGTATTTATTTAATATGTAATACACTTGTGTAGCATATATGTTGATGCATTGTATATAATACGCTTTATTGGTGTTGTCGCCCTTTCTTGCATTCTATACGGACAACACCTGTAGTAAATCAACCTGCGAATACTGCGGCAGAACTCATATATACTCGCTCAGGTCTGTGTAACAACTCACAAGTCAGTGAACAGAACGAGAAAAAAGCTTGAGTCAAACACACATTAATATAATACAGTCCACCGAGGGTTTACTAAGTTGATTGTGTGGTCAGCACACTGCCCAGCCGACAGCTTTACACCAACTAATGCCAGGAACCCATCAGGGCTGCGTAGACTCAGGGACACCCCTTCAGTTCCGGGAACTAATCCTAGCATTCCAGCATTCGAACACAGAACCTTCGGAGCGCCAGCCTAACGCTCTGCCGACTCGGCCACTGTGCCTAATTACAAGTGGTAGTCAACAGCGCGCACGATTGCGCCTCCGAAAATATCAAGGGTTCGAATCCATGATATTTTTTCCCAGGTTTAGGATGGTATCAAAGGCTCTACCCTTCTGACAAGTAATCTGGTTAATGTCAAGGTTGCTGGCCAAATAATATCCCCTTTTTTTTCCATAAGTGTCAAGGTCATAAAAATTACTAAACGTTTATTCACTTACCAAATAAGGTGTGAAGTAAAGAAATTTTTTTTTTCTTAAAAACTTAGACCGATAGTAACCTGGAAGTAGCCAAGAAGTAGCCAGGAAGTAGCCAGAAAGTAGCCAGGAAGTAGTCAGGAAGTAGCCAGTAAGTAGCCAGGACGTAGGCAAAAAGTAGCCAGGAAGTAGCCATAATTTAGCCAGTAAGTTGCCAGGAAGTAGCCATGAAGTAGCCATAAAGTAGCCAGTAAGTTGCCAGGCAGTAGCCATAATTTAGCCAGGAAGTAGCCAGGAAGTAGCCTGGATGTAGTCATAAAGTAGCCAGTAAGAAGCCAGGCAGTAGCCATAATTTAGCCAGGAAGTAGCCATAATGTAGCCAGGAAGTAGCCAGGAAGTAGCCAGGAAGTGTACAGGTAGTAATTAAATAGTAGCATGGTAATAGCCAATATTTGACTTTTAATGTCACTTCCATTTCAATCTTCAACTGCAGTCCTTAATTAAAAATAAAAACCAGCAACAACAACCACAACAAAAACAACAACATACAAACGATATATTATAGATTAATATGTACTCACGTGTTCGGCCTATGTCATGTGACGAGTTCACTGGGACACGTGATCAATAGTCACGTGGTCTTTCAGCTGCCAACTCAAATTCATGCAAAATGGCGTCTTTTGGTAATTTACTTGCAATTTGTTTTGGTGTGTTTTCTTGTCCAAGTCTTCGACACATACAATATGGTGTTTGAGGAAGTTGTATATAAGGCGACAAAAAGCGAGTTCACAATTTCCTTGTGTCCATAAGTAACATTCACTTGTAAAGGAGTGAATATTATCTTACAAGTTTCATGTATTCACAATATCATTTGGCATTCTTGTCTATCACTTAAAGTTCGCCTCTCTGCATTTTAAGTTCACTGTTATTTCGGCGCTAAATACACGATCTAAATAAATAGCCGCATGTATTAGTTCTGGTTCTATCTGCCTATCTAGCTACCGACATATTTACCTATTCACCTAACTACATACCTACATCCCTTCCTACTCCCTCCCTCCCCACCCTCACTTCCTTCATACCTACCTACCTCCTAGCCTATCTAACTAGCATCTATTCCTATATCAGATATCTAAATATATGTCTCTCTCGCTCTCTCTCTCTCCCCCTCTCTCCCTCTCTCTCTATATATAAAAGTTTAAAATACTTATCTTTCATACATACATATCATAGTGGAGCCTATATCGATGCTTAACGGCTGTAGATATATAATTTCTCAAGCATTTGATTACATTTAATATACACCTATATCTTGATAACAGAAGTTTTTAAAAGCGTCATGAAATTATTTTTTCACCTTTTTGATTAAATTTTATGCTGGATACAAAATTAAATCTTAAAAAATATACACCTACAATAGCAACAAAAATAATCACTTTTTTACAGCCTCACCGTATCTTTTATTCTCGTTATCATCTCTACACATTAGATTTTACAGGAAACTGAATCTCTGGTCGCCATATTGTATCTTATACAGTTACAGACGTTCATTTCTAGATAGAAGAATGATTACGTCCACTAGGCCCAAAACTACTGCAGGGCGGCAGGGATTGGTCGGCGGCAGAGCTCAAACCCGGGCCGTTTCATTTAACAGTCCGGTGAACTAACCAAAGGACCAGCCGGCATCAATATATCATATAATATAGTAAAAGTAACCGTCGGACCAAGTTGATCCACCAGTTTCTGTGAGCCGCGACATTCAAGGGGATTGTGTGGCCAGCACATAGCCCAGCCGCCTTTACTTTACCCCAACTAATGCCGGGTACCCAGATTCAGGGACACCCTCAAGTCCAGGGAAAAAAATCAAAACCTTCACCCGGATTCGAACCTAGGACTTTCGGTACTCAGTCGAACGAGCGCCTCCATCGTGCTCCATTGTATATAATATATATTATCTATATATATTATAGACCATATATATAGTATAGACCATATATATAGTATAGACCATATATATAGTATAGACCATATATATATTATAGACCATATATATATTATAGACCATATATATATTATAGACCATATATATATATATTATAGACCATATATATATTATAGACCATATATATAGTATAGACCATATATATATAGTATAGACCATATATATTATAGACCATATATATAGTATAGACCATATATATATTATAGACCATATATATTATAGACCATATATATATTATAGACCATATATATATTATAGACCATATATATATTATAGACCATATATATATTATAGACCATATATATATATATTATAGACCATATATATATTATAGACCATATATATAGTATAGACCATATATATATAGTATAGACCATATATATATATATTATAGACCATATATATATTATAGACCATATATATATTATAGACCGTATATATATATTATAGACCATATATATATTATAGACCTTATATAGTATAGACCATATATATATAGTATAAACCATATATATAGTATAGACTATATATATAGTATAGACCATATATATAGTATAGACCATATATATAGTATAGACCATGCTGATCAAATTAGCCAAGTAGCACTTACCAATTTTCTTAGGCCACGAAATACAATCGGGTTGTCTGGCCACCATAATGCCCAGCCGTGAAATAAATGTTTCCCTCTAATTATTATAAGACGTGTAGATTAGAGCTAGATTAGAGCTAGATTAGAGCTATATTAGAGCTATATTAGAGCTAGATTAGAGCTAGATTAGAGCTAGATTAGAGCTAGATTAGAGCTAGATTAGAGCTAGGTAGACTTAGAGACAACCGCTTTTACCTGGACACAAAAACAAACTGGATTTGAACCGAAGACCTTAAGAATGGCAATTTGAGCGCGCAATCGCACGACCACCTGGTGATTTGGAATTGAAAATACAATATCCTAGGGCTGAGATTCGATTCAGGTGTCTGGAGATTGTTCCTGAGTCTAACGATCTCTGACAGGTACCTGACAATATTTGGGGGCAAAGTAAAGGCATTGAACTGGCCACACAATCCCCCTTGCTACACTATTTATTAAATTGGTCCGACGAGGATTTTTTCTTCTTCTTTGCACCGAAGCCGAGAGAAAAGAGAAAAATTACCTCATTACTAAAAACACAATGTCTTTATCAAGAGGTGTGATTATGATACTCAGACTGATGTTTATAACGTCACATAACGCAGTCATAACGAATAGATTTACCTAGTTTATGAACCATTAAGAATTCGCAAATGGCCGTTATTATCAGTAATTAAAATTGACGCACGGTAGTTGTTTTTTTTCTTTTTTAAAAATTCCATTCGAAAAGGACAATGTTAGTTCTACTAATTATTACAGAGATAAACAATGAAGACTTACTGTGCAGACAGAGAGGCCCTTAAGGAGACAAAGACACGCACGAAACTAATACGTAGACGTCTTGAGCAGGCATGAAGACGTCCTGAACAGACAAGAAGACGTCCTGAACAGATACGGAGACGTCCTAACAAAACACGACACATTTGAAGCAGGCACGTTATAAGCAGACACAGCTGCACCCCAAACAAATTCGGAAACATCCTAAGCAATCGAGGGTGTCATACTAAAAAAGACGCACAGATGCGAATTAACCAATGACAATAGACCGTAATTTGAACAGTACGATTGGGGGTGCCAGATAGAGATCAGGAAAAGGATGAAGATCGTTTGTGACGATTATGATTGGTCCCAGGTTGACAACGCCAGGGCGGCAGTGGTAGATAAGCACCCACTCCTCTAGAAATGCCCTAGAAAGACAGCGTTTCATAATACATATGTCAACTAATTGCCAAACTTCTAGCCTACACGCGTGGCTTAATCCTTTATGTCCGGCGGACCATGTTTCTACGAACAGGGAAAGTTGCGAAGGCGCGCCCCCAAAACAGTCCTTTCGGGTAGTTGAGGCCAGTAAACCTTGGTTGGTAGTTTAAACTAGGAGAAGGAAACTCTAAACCTCTGCTGCCTACCCGCTACACCCGTTACCCGGGAAAGGCTAAGGGAGTAAACACCGACAGAAAATCAGGAAATTAAACATACAGGCGTTCTGTATTCATTTAAATTCCAGTATCAACATTCCAGCATCTGCATCGATGCAAAGTCGCTCCCATGGTCACACCAGTGACGTCCAGAAGAGCTGGGTGGACTGGAGAAACAAAACCCAGCCTTCGCCAGGATTTGAACCCAGGACCTTCAATAGTCGAACGCGCTGCCGCTAATCCACCCTGTCCCATAAAAAATAAAACATACCTAATAACATAATAATATGTCATGTAAGCTGGATACAATTTTTTTTTTTTTTGTAAGCTTACATCATCATCAACAATGATATTCAGTAGAACACATCATCGGCCTAGAAAATCTTCCATGAATTGAAATTGAACAATACAATAATAATTTATAAATTTTATCTACAGTTTACAATCTGCGGACATTTCAAGTTATCAGACGATAATAGGAATTCAAAGAACACTGCACAACGCACAAAAACACTACCGTCATCTAAGCCACAAGACCAACCATATAAAGATAGAGAATCTATCTATTCATATATATAGTAGGCAACTACTTTTTTTTTTAAATCTCACTAATCGTTATGGACTCTCATTTTCTTATATATTATATGTCATCTTAACATTGGAAAGCTATTCAGAAAGTAATACTTCTAATATTGAAAAACCATTAAAGTATATGTTTTACTCAAATTAGGTTCATGAGGATATTTTTATTGTTAGTCTTAAGCGTCAATTTCAAACAGGCCAAAAACAAATGTCCAACTTGACTAATCAATATGAACGCAATTTTTTTATATATTTTTAATGCATAAAAATAGTAATAAAATAATAGAAAAACTGTAAATTAACAATTAACTTAGTTTAATAGTTCTTTAATATAAAGTATTCCGTCGAACCAAATTGATTCTTGATGCCGGAGAAGCAGCGTTCACTAGCTTCTGTGGTCTCGGCACATTAGGGGATTGAGGGGTCACTACAATGCTCGGCCGCCTTTATTTTACCCCAACTTAAGTCGGGTCGGCCTATCTATCAGAGCTGGGTAGACTCGGGGACACCCTCCAGACCCGAGAAAAAATTCTAGCCTTCACCAGGGTTTGACGTGTGGTTATCATTGACGTCGTAGTGTTCAATTTACCCAGTTCGAAAACCAGCAGTCAAAGTTCGGACCACAATTTAAAACTTTTTTTTGTAAGTTTACATCATCATCAACAATGAAATTCAGTAGTACACACCATCGGCCTAGAAATAATTCCATGAATTGAAATTGAACAATACAATATTAATTTATAAATTGTATCCTTTTATTTATTGTATTTTACCAGCATCTTGTTTCTTTAACCCCGGAAGTGAATTATTGTTGTTTGTGTGTTTGTGTGTGTGGTTGTTGTGTATGTAGCAACATTGAATAACCACGCATACTAAAAGTCAAACACATGGATAAACCAGCCATATTGAAAGTCAAAAGTAGAGCCACTTTAGAATAAAACGCGAGGACACATTGACAAATGAAGAGCGTAGTCAAACTGACAAATAAAGTGCGTAGTCAATCTGACAAATGAAGCACGTAGTCAATCTGACAAATAAAGCGCGTAGTCAATCTGACAAATGAAGCACGTAGTCAATCTGACAAATAAAGCGCGTAGTCAATCTGACAAATGAAGCGCGTAGTCAATCTGACAAATGAAGCACGTAGTCGATCTGACAAATAAAGCGCGTAGTCAATCTGACAAATGAAGCCCGTAGTCAATCTGACAAATAAAGCGCGTAGTCAATCTGACAAATGAAGCGCGTAGTCAATCTGACAAATGAAGCACGTAGTCAACCTGACAAATAAAGAGCGTAGTCAAACTGACAAATAAAGTGCGTAGTCAATCTGACAAATGAAGCACGTAGTCAATCTGACAAATAAAGCGCGTAGTCAATCTGACAAATAAAGCGCGTAGTCAATCTGACAAATGAAGCGCGTAGTCAATCTGACAAATAAAGCGCGTAGTCAATCTGACAAATAAAGCGCGTAGTCAATCTGACAAATAAAGCGCGTAGTCAATCTGACAAATAAAGCGCGTAGTCAATCTGACAAATGAAGCACGTAGTCAATCTGACAAATAAAGCGCGTAGTCAATCTGACAAATGAAGCACGTAGTCAATCTGACAAATAAAGCGTGTAGTCAATCTGACAAATGAAGCGCGTCGTCAAACTGACAAAATGAAATACGTCGTTAAACTAAAAAAAGAAACGCGTAGTCAAACTGACAAAAGAAAGTGCGTAGTTAAACGGACAAATGAAGCGCATAGTCAAACTGACAAATGGAGCGCGTAGTCAAACTGACAAATGAAGCGCGTAGTCAAACTGACAAAATGAATTGCGTAGTCAAACTGACAAATGAAGCGCGTAGTCAAACTGACAAAATGAAACGCGTAGTCAAACTGACAAATGAAGCGCGTAGTCAAACTGACAAAATGAAGTACGGAGTTAAACTGACAAATGAAGTGCGTAGTCAAACTGACAAATGAAGCGCGTAGTCAAACTGACAAATGAAGCGCGTAGTCAATCTGACAAATGAAGCGCGTAGTCAAACTGACAAACGAAGCGCGTCGTCAAACTGACAAAATGAAGTACGGAGTTAAACTGACAAATGAAGTGCGTAGTCAAACTGACAAATGAAGCGCGTTGTCAAACTGACAAATGAAGCGCGTAGTAAAACTGACAAATGAAGCGCGTAGTCAAACTGACAACTGAAGCGCGTAGTCAAACTGACAAAATGAAGTGTGTAGTTAAACTGACAAGTGAAGCGCATAGTCAAACTGACAAATGAAGTGCGTAGTCAAACTAACATATCAAGCGCGTAGTCAAACTGACAAATGAAGCGCGTTGTCAAACTGACAAATGAAGCGCGTAGTCAAACTGACAAGTGAAGCGCGTAGTCAAACTGACAAATGAAGCGCGTAGTCAAACTGACAAATGAAGCGCGTCGTCAAACTGACAAACGAAGCGCGTCGTCAAACTGACAAAATGAAGTACGGAGTTAAACTGACAAATGAAGTGCGTAGTCAAACTGACAAATGAAGCGCGTAGTCAAACTGACAAATGAAGCGCGTAGTAAAACTGACAAATGAAGCGCGTAGTCAAACTGACAACTGAAGCGCGTAGTCAAACTGACAAAATGAAGTGTGTAGTTAAACTGACAAGTGAAGCGCATAGTCAAACTGACAAATGAAGTGCGCAGTCAAACTAACTTATCAAGCGCGTGTCGTCAAACTGACAAATGAAGCGCGTTGTCAAACTGACAAATGAAGCGCGTAGTCAAATTGACAAATGAAGTGCGTAGTCAAACTAACATATCAAGCGCGTAGTCAAACTGACAACTGAAGCGCGTAGTCAAACTGACAAAATGAAGTGTGTAGTTAAACTGACAAGTGAAGCGCATAGTCAAACTGACAAATGAAGTGCGTAGTCAAACTAACATATCAAGCGCGTAGTCAAACTGACAAATGAAGCGCGTTGTCAAACTGACAAATGAAGCGCGTAGTCAAACTGACAAGTGAAGCGCGTAGTCAAACTGACAAATGAAGCGCGTAGTCAAACTGACAAATGAAGCGCGTCGTCAAACTGACAAACGAAGCGCGTCGTCAAACTGACAAAATGAAGTACGGAGTTAAACTGACAAATGAAGTGCGTAGTCAAACTGACAAATGAAGCGCGTAGTCAAACTGACAAATGAAGCGCGTAGTAAAACTGACAAATGAAGCGCGTAGTCAAACTGACAACTGAAGCGCGTAGTCAAACTGACAAAATGAAGTGTGTAGTTAAACTGACAAGTGAAGCGCATAGTCAAACTGACAAATGAAGTGCGCAGTCAAACTAACTTATCAAGCGCGTGTCGTCAAACTGACAAATGAAGCGCGTTGTCAAACTGACAAATGAAGCGCGTAGTCAAATTGACAAATGAAGTGCGTAGTCAAACTAACATATCAAGCGCGTAGTCAAACTGACAAATGAAGCGCGTAGTCAAACTGACAAATGAAGCGCGTAGTCAAACTAAAAAATAAAACGCTTAGTTAAGGAAAAAGAACATTTAAGTTCTAAAAATAGAGCAAGCGGTCAATAATTGTATAGTCTTTGGTCACACTTACAAATGTAGCGCGTAGTCACACTGATAAATGAAACGCGTAGTCACTCTGATAAATGAAACGCGTAGTCACTCTGATAAATGAAACGCGTAGTCAATCTGATAAATGAAACGCGTAGTCACTCTGATAAATGAAACGCGTAGTCACTCTGATAAATGAAACGCGTAGTCACTCTGATAAATGAAACGCGTAGTCACTCTGATAAATGAAACGCGTAGTCACTCTGATAAATGAAACGCGTAGTCACTCTGATAAATGAAACGCGTAGTCACTCTGATAAATGAAACGCGTAGTCACTCTGATAAATGAAACGCGTAGTCACTCTGATAAATGAAACGCGTAGTCACTCTGATAAATGAAACGCGTAGTCACTCTGATAAATGAAACGCGTAGTCACTCTGATAAATGAAACGCGTAGTCACTCTGATAAATGAAACGCGTAGTCACTCTGATAAATGAAACGCGTAGTCACTCTGATAAATGAAACGCGTAGTCACTCTGATAAATGAAACGTGTAGTCACTCTGATAATTGAAACGCGTAGTCACACTGACGATTGTATCACATAGTCACACTGAAAAATAAAACGCGTAATTGCACTGACAAATGAAACGAATAGTCACACTGGCATCAGAAGCGCATAGTCACTCTGAAAAATAAAACGCGTAATCACACTGGTAAATGAAGCGCCTTGTCATATTGACAAATAAAACGCGTAGTCACACTGAAAACTGAATCGCACGCGTAGTCGCACTGACAAATAAAGCGCGTTGTCACACTGACAATTAAAATGCCTGATCACGCTGACAAATGAAGCGTATATTCACACCGAGATGAGAAACACATAGTCACACTGTAAAAAAAACGAAATCGCCAGCGTGTTTACACTAACAAGTAAAACAGCGCGTATCCTCAAAATTACAAACAAACAAAAACAGCCCGTTGTCACACTGACACTAAAGAATAGATCTATATATATTACTGTCTAACAAAAAAAAATACAATGACTATAAGAGAAAAATTGTCCGAATGCCAAAAGTAATGTATTCCCACAATTCCAAAAAAAAAAAGGAAATAAAAAAACAACTAATCAACGCTATATCCATGTGAAAAAAACAACAATAATATATTTAAACAACAATGTGTTTACAATACATCATTAAAGTACTTTAAGACCTGGTGATAATGATGAAAGCAAAAGCACCTTAAAGAATATTTTTAAAAAAAATGGATCCAAAGTTATGACAGCATCTATCCAAAGTATCATTTAGTGTATCTATTCCGCGAACATACAAACAGACAGTCAACGGATGCGCAAGTTCTGTCCCGCTATGTTTTTCTTTTGTTGTGTGTGTGTATGTATTATATGATGTTATTGTCTTACTCAAACCTCGCCCCGCCAGGCTTAGCCCTCCATTGCTCACTCCTTGTTCATCCCCCCTCCCTCACTCCCTCCACGTTGTTGTAGTTTTTTTTGTATTTTACCCCCTACTCCCTCTTACCAACGGTTTCCACAGATCTTTCCTCCTCCCCCACCCCTGCCCCCCAGTACTACACAAACACACACACACACAGTGGTGCACAAGTGAGGGGCGTTGTTTCTTCCTGCGTAGACGGGTTGTGGCGCCCTCTGCTTCATCTTCACCAGGTGGCTTCAGAGACTGACTGCATGAAATAATACACAACGATGACAAAAAAAGTAACCTATATATTTCTCTCTCTTTCTTTCTCTCTCTCTCCCTGTCTCTCTCTCTCTCTCTCTCTCTCTCTCTGTCTCTCTCAGTCTCTCCCTGTTTAAAGGACTGGTTCCCATGCAACTCACAACACCAGAAATATAACGATTGTCTGAGCCGTTTTGTCATGAATGGGGGATTTATATGTTTACATATATGTTGGTGAGTGTGCATGTGTTTGATAGACAGATGGGTAGATAGATTGTTAGATAGAAAGCTTCACGAGAAGAGCAACAATATATAGATAAATAGAGATAGAGTGCGATGGCTAGATTGACAGAGAAAAGGTAAAACAGACAAAAGATAGATAAGATAGAGATAGTTATATGGATAGATAGACACACCTATAGAGAGATAGATAGATAGATAGACACACATATAGATAGATAGATAGATAGATAGACACACATATAGATAGATAGATAGACACACATATAGATAGATAGATAGATAGATAGATAGATAGATAGATAGATAGATAGATAGATAGATAGATATAAGTAGATAGAGTGATTGATTGATAATGGAATGGATGGATTGGATAGATCGGTGGAAAGAATACAAGAATGAAAGCTAAAATAGATATACAGAGAGATGTTAGACCAAATATAAACCTCATTTCAAATATGCAGACATCTGTGTACAGAAATCTGATACTTTAATCAAAACTTTTTCCCTATTGGTTTAAACTCTTTGACCCCCCCCCCCCCCCCCAAACGACCCTCCCCCTTTTCCCCATTGAAACCATAGCAACAGGGTGTGGTCAAGAACTTTACAGGTAAACAATTTGAATCTCGTCATGGTATTACAGACCTAGACGCCGATGTTCATAACATATATCCAAAACGACAATATTACATCAATGTGTCTCGGTCTTATCAAAGACTATAAAAAGATGGACCGCGTGCTCTATTTTTAGAGCTTATATGTTCTTTTTTCCTTGCGCATCCAATAACGCTGTCATGACTTCTACGTTCCTACGTTTGCCTAAATGTATCCGATTTAAATATTTCGATTACATTTTTTTTTTACAGCTTGTCAATAAATTATTCGCAACATATTTTTAAGAATGAGACAACCAGCTTTAATTATTTCTTATATTTTAATTAAAAGGTGATTAGAAAAGTTTATTAAAAATTTTTTTTATATTGGACAAAACTTTTTCTTACTATAAAACAACTCGAATGTATCACTATTTCACTATTTCACATACCTTCACATTGTGTCCTGACCATACGCTAGCTAATAATCATTTGTTTACTAATTATCTGCTAACTATTCACCAATTGCTTACTAACAATTCCACGGATAACGCATTTAACTCAATAATGCTCTTAAAAGGTAAGTAAACGTTAGCGAAATATTTACAAAATGTTCACTGAATGTTCACCCCCATATTCACGAAATATCACCGAAATATTTACGAAATTTTCACTGAATGTTCACGAAATATCGCCGAAATATTTACCAAAATGTTCGTGAAATAATCATTTTCTTTAACCTAACTTTGCATAACTATTCTCCCTAACTATTGAACTAACTATTGAACTAACTATTGAACTAACTATTGAACTAACTATTGAACTAACTATTGAACTAGCTATTGAACTAACTATTGAACTAACTATTGAACTAACTATTGAACTAACTATTGAACGAACTATTGAACTAACTATTGAACTAACTATTGAACTAACTATTGAACTAACTATTGAACTAACTATTGAACTAACTATTCACTAACCATTCATCTCACCAAGTCAAAAGGCTCAACATTGTACTTTTACTAAACACATTGATCAGAGGACCAAACTGTTTTTTTTATATCCTCAGACCAGGTTTAAAAAAAAAAACTCTTTTTTTTTTAAAATATAAACTTTACTAGCAACTAATAAAACGGGGAGGGGGAGGGTGGGGTGTGTAGGGGGTTGGGATGTAGCGGTGGGTCCATTTAGTATTCAAGACTTTTTTTGTTTTGTTTCATCAGTTTCACGCAACTAGACCTCAATGCCGTCCTCCTACTTTTACCCTGGGACTAGTGGAGTTAACCAGTCAAGTTGTTCCCAAAATGGTGGTTTGGGTGGGAGAAGGAGGGGGGAGGATGGGATGTGGGTGTGTGTGTGTGTGTGTGTGTGTGTGTGGAGGGTGGAAGCATTTTGCCCCCGAGGCTAGGATCCGAGTGCTTGAAATAGGGAGGGAGTAAGAGAGGTGGAGGGAGGGGGCGAAAGACTGAAAGTCCTAGAGAGGATGGATTGAGAGAAGAAAAAGGAGATTCGTACATATGTGTGTGAGTGTGTGTGTTCATATGTGTTAGTATTAAGAGTTTGTTTATCGTGTATTTTTTTAGCATATATATACATATAAGAGAGAGACAGAAAGAAAGATGGAGAGACTTACATAACTTACGTTGTTCTGAAATAAATTAACACTAGTGTCTCTCCCTATTTCACTCGCTATCTACCTATAAATCTATCTAGCTATCTTTCTATCTATTTTTCTTCGCTTTGTTTTTCTCTGTCTATCTATCAATTCATCATCTATCAATATATCCATCCATGTAACTATCTATCAACTATCTATGTAACTATAACTATCTATCCATCATCTATATATCTATTGGTCTGTCAATTAGACAATCTACAAATCGATCCTGACCCACCCTCTCTCTCTCTCTATCTATCTCTATCTATATATCTATCTATCTATCTATCTAACTATTTATCTATCTCTATATATATATATATGTAATAAAAGTCTTTTATTTATTTACGTATCTGTCTATCAATGTCTTTAACTTTCTCTAATTTTTTTTTCTCTCTCTCTGACATATTCACCAATCAAAGCCCTCTGTCTATCATTGTATCCATCCATTAAATCATCTATCAATATTGCCCATAATTTCATCCATACACCCACGCATCCATATATCCATAAATCCACCACGTCCATCCATATAACCATCTAATCCAACAGCTCTCGCGCCTCCTGTGCCTGGATGCGTCCCCTGGAAGGTACAGAACGGAAGCCGTCCACGTGGAAAAACCTAAGCCTGCACCTTCCTGTACACCGCCGCCCCCACCACGCCCCACCCCCCATGTGTGTCTTACACCGGATGGCTCTCTGCTAAGTGAATCCAGACAGTACTGAGACTGTGAAGGGGGGGGGGGGGGAGGGTAGGGAGGGAGACACGGAGACTGGGCACGGAGGGGCGTTAAGAAGTGGGGTGGGAAAGGGGAGAATCATATCTCCCCCCCCCCTCCAAATGTCTTGGTCTCATCTTAAGACAAGAGACACACCCAGCTCTTCAATGTTATGCTTCAAACCCCGTGCGCGGCCATTTCTATTCTCTCTTATATTTCTGTTTGATCCTTCATCAACCCAGCTTCTCCGTTTTGCTGACGATTGATACAGAACTTTTACCGAGCAATTATGATTTAATAACTGAAGATGATCAAAGAATGGGATAGGGGGAAGATGTGGGGGTGGGCACCATTACAAATAGCACTATAAACTCCATCTATGCCTCTCTACATGCAATTTAAGCCAAGGATATAATTTTTTATTGGATTTTCTTCCATCTCCCAAACATTGTCCACATTCAACTTATCATAAAACAATACATTTAAAAAGCGAATCCAATCGTTTCATTCTCTTTGTCCTCTCCCAAACGACATCACTTTATGCCCTCGCCGCTGCGCTCGATGACAATACAGCGCAGGATGTCGATATGGCAATACAAAAAAAAGTCTTAGTTGCGCAATAAGAACTTGGAAAGAGAAACTGCAAGGAAACGCGGTGGCTTTACAGTGGCGCGATGGGTTTGTCGTTTTGAAGGTTCCAGGTTCGAATTGAAAGTTATCGCTGGTCTGAACGTATCCATGAGTCTATTCAGCGCCTGATGGTCGACCTGACAATAGTTTTGGGCTTTTGGGTAAAGCAAAGGCGGTCGAGAGACTTTCGTTTTACTCTCGAGATGTGGCACCTTATTATATTGTGACAACCAGACAAATATTTTAAAGATCACGTGATAATTTCAGAAGTGCGCGAAATCATGCAGTCCATCTAGTCTTAATTAATCACTTGCAGTAATTGGGACAAGAGTGGTAGAGCCATCTCGGCTTTTTTGTGCTGATGATCACATGCCTCAGGCAGGAGATTGTAATCCACCCGTTTAAGCCAGTGGAGTTAAAAGCCTTGCTACTCGTAGCAGAGTTCGGCTGGCGTTCCGAATGTCCTGGTTTCAAATCCTGGTGAAGGCTAGGATCTGTTTTCCCTGGATTGCAGGGCGTCTCTGATTCTACCCAGCTCTGATGGGTGCCTGACCTTAGTTGGGGTGAAGTAAAGACGGCTGTGCATAGTGCTGGCCACACAATCCCCTGGTATGCCGTGGCCACAGAAACTAGTTGTAACGGGTATCTGGTATATGTTACTAGAAATTAAGACCAAAACAGTGTTTGTGGGTCATTAAAAAGGAGTAAAAAAAACTGGGTCATGGACTAAAATACCGTAAGTAAATGAAAGGCCTACATTGTCACCGTGTAACTTCTGGATAATTGACGCGTGTACATAGACTATCGTCCGCGAAACCTTTTACAACTCAAGATCTACGCACGGATTGATTATAGACACAGACATTTTTGAGTCGCTTCCCCCTCGAGAAGCTGCAAGACAGTGAAAAAACTTCGAGCTAATTTGTTTGTTCCTCATCATTTCTCTCGCTACATCAGTCAATAGCAGAAAAACCAAAAAAAAAAAAAAAAATATATATAAAAGTAAACGTGGAGTATTCCGCCATCTTGCTCCACGTGCTATCGTGTCACTGACGTATATATATACACGTAACCAGTGTTTTTACTTGCACAGAAACCCACTCACAGACTCACACATAAACGCGAGAGTGAGTTTCAACCATTCATGCATTTACCTTTATTTCTTCGTTTTTTTTTTTCTGTTTTTTTTCAAGAAGAAACAAATCATAAAAATGTTGTTTCAATTAGCTTCCAGCGAATTACGAAGTCAATATTTTGGTCCGCCCGGTGAAGCTAGACGAACTGAGTGTAAATATCAAGACGTTCAGTGCCGGGGAAGATTACACGGCGGTATCAACACAGAAATGGAGGAAACGGTGGACAAGCAGGCAGAGCGTTAGCCTGGCGCACCGACGGTCCTGGGTTCGAATCCTGGTGGAGGGTCTAGGATTTGTTTTCGGGTCCGGACGGTGTCCCCGAGTCTACTCAGCTCTGATGGGTACCTAACTTTAGTAAATGTGTTTGGGCTGTCTACACAATCCCCTAGTATGCCGTGGCAACAGAAACTGGTGAACGCTACTTCACTATCCCTATGGATCTATTCGGTCCGACACGATAGTTTACTTTACTCACGAGCACTATATACTGTAAATCATGTTTACATAGATAGATAGATAAATTGTATATACATTGTTAGGTATTTAGGTAGGTAGATAGATAGGTAGATAGATAACTTTATCAGTAGACCTATAGACAGGTGGGAAATTACACAAGTCGGCAGATAGTTACATTGATGCCTAGAGAGATTGATAGTAATATATGTATAGATATATGTATAGATTGATATGTAAATGTATGTTTATCTAAGAGCTGATAGATAGATAGATAGATAGATAGATAGATAGGTAGATAGATAGATAGATAGATAGATAGATAGGTAGATAGATAGATAGATAGATAGATAGATAGATAGATAGATAGATAGATAGATAGATAGATAGATAGATAGATAGATAGATAGATAGATAGATAGATAGATAGATAGGTGTTAATGTATCTGTTTGACTTTTTTACCGAGAGATCAGTGTCCCTTAACGTAGGTCCTATTCACTAGCACCGGAACCAAAGTTCCACGCCACTGGTGCCACAGAAAATCATCACCACCTTTTGCTTTATTGGCGCATGGCCCAGGCGCAGACTTACTGTATCCCATAACACATCTTGCACACGTTTGTTTGCAGGATTGCACATATGCAGCACAAATTGAGAATTCGAATACTATTATCCTAGATTGAGTGTGGGTCTAGCCCTGTGGGAGACATTGCACCTCTTAGCCTTAAACCCATTCTCTCGGCATCCAATAAATGAACAACAAAAACTCAACTACCTTGTACACCAAGACCTTTTCTTTTTTATTGATCTCTGCCCTTTTATGTTGTCTGCTCCCCATCACCCTATCCCTTTAAAAAAAAATATTTGATTTTGAGGGTGACGCCGCTCAAAAAGCATCACTGGCACTCGGAGCGTAAAAGATGATTTCAAAAGTAGTATTAACCCTTCCTGTACCGACCTACTTCTATCTATGCTGCCTTCAGTTCCGCTATATACGCGCCCGGGAGCTGTGTCTGTCATACCTTGAGGCGCTATTAGGAAGTGAATAGAGGATTGTGGTCGGGAATGGAGGCACATTAGTTTACGCTTTTATATGTATATCCTATGTTTTACACCTTAAATGATATTTTAATATTACAAAACAACAACGGGGGGTAAGTAGGCCTAAATGAAAAGGAATCGAAAAAAAGAAGTTTCTCTATGTGTCTAAAACAACTGAAGTAAAACAATATACTGTGACCCAATTGCACATACACACATAGAAACACTCACAAATACACAGATTCATTACATATTATAGACATACATAAAGTATTGCACACATGCACAAATCATATACACATACTGACAGACACACTCGCAAATGACATACACAAATGTACCGACACACATCACATACACCGACACATATCACATACACCGACACATATCACATACACACATACACCGACACACATCACATGCATACCTACACCGACACACATAACATACACATAACATACATACATATACCGACACACATCACATACATACATACACCGACACACATCACATACACACATACACCGACACACACAACAAACACACACAACAAACATACATACACCGACACACATCACATACATACATACAGCGACACACATCACATACACACATACACCGACACACACAACAAACACACACAACAAACATACATACACCGACACACATACATACATACACCGACACACATCACATACATACATACAGCGACACACATCACATACACACATACACCGACACACACAACAAACACACACAACAAACATACATACACCGACACACATACATACATACACCGACACACATCACATACATACATACAGCGACACACATCACATACACACATACACCGACACACACAACAAACACACACAACAAACATACATACACCGACACACATACATACATACACCGACACACATCACATACATACATACAGCGACACACATCACATACACACATACACCGACACACACAACAAACACACACAACAAACATACATACACCGACACACATCACATACACACATACAGCGACACACATCACATACACACATACACCGACACACACAACAAACACACACAACAAACATACATACATCGACACACATACATACATACACCGACACACATCACATACATACATACAGCGACACACATCACATACACACATACACCGACACACACAACAAACACACACAACAAACATACATACACCGACACACATCACATACACACATACAGCGACACACATCACATACACACATACACCGACACACACAACAAACACACACAACAAACATACATACACCGACACACATACATACATACACCGACACACATCACATACATACATACAGCGACACACATCACATACACACATACACCGACACACACAACAAACACACACAACAAACATACATACACCGACACACATCACATACACACATACACCGACACACATCACATACACACATACACCGACACACACAACAAACACACACAACAAACATACATACACCGACACACATACATACATACACCGACACTCATCACATACATACATACAGCGACACACATCACATACACACATACACCGACACACACAACAAACACACAAAACAAACATACATACACCGACACACATCACATACACACATACAGCGACACACATCACATACACACATACACCGACACACACAACAAACACACACAACAAACATACATACATCGACACACATACATACATACACCGACACACATCACATACATACATACAGCGACACACATCACATACACACATACACCGACACACACAACAAACACACACAACAAACATACATACACCGACACACATCACATACATACATACATACAGCGACACACATACATACATACACCGACACACATCACATACACAGACACTCTCACACACGAAATACAATACTTGCCGTCGCACGTTAATACCAGCAGACACACACACAACAACAACAACATCAGATACAATTTAATAATAAGCCAGGATGACGTGTCGCATGCACTCTACAGATAACCCGCAGATGCATGACACGGCGACACACACACACACTCACACATACAACACACACACACATATACAAACACACGCACACTGCATGATCACGCGCCACTAACTGCTTTGTCGCACGTGTCAGAAAGCACTCACAGATTACTTTCAGGTAAATTTCCATGGCGAGCGCCTCAAGTCAGTTTATGCCTATCCGTTCGTATTGATGCAAGTGTAAGCTCCAGAGCATAATAATATTTAGGACACTGAAGCGATGGTTCGGAACAAATTATAAGAATATAAACCTTTTATTCGAAACACACAATAGGAATTAGCAGCACGAACGTTGAATTCAACTGAACGCGAACACGCAAAAGACAAGGCTAACAACTCTTAAAAATAATTTGTGTTCACTTGCAAGGAGTTGTCCCCAAACTATTGTGCAATTATTATATTTGTACATAACACTTTTTAGGAACTTATGTATATAGATAGAACTTTTGTATATAGATAGAACTTATGTATATAGATAGAACTTATGTATATAGATAGAACTTATGTATATAGAGAGAACTTATGTATATAGATAGAACTTATGTATATAGATAGAACTTATGTATATAGATAGAACTTATGTATATAGATAGAACTTATGTATATAGATAGAACTTATGTATATAGATAGAACTTATGTATATAGATAGAACTTATGTATATAGATAGAACTTATGTATATAGATAGAACTTATGTATATAGATAGAACTTATGTATATAGATAGAACTTATGTATATAGATAGAACTTATGTATATAGATAGAACTTATGTATATAGATAGAACTTATGTATATAGATAGAACTTATGTATATAGATAGAACTTATGTATATAGATAGAACTTATGTATATAGATAGATCTCTATAAAAGTAAAGTACCATTCCGACCAAATTGAACATAGCGCCGGTGAAGCAGCGCTCACCAATTTCTGTTGCCTCGGCATACCTAGGTGATTTATGTGGCCAGCACAATGCGCAGCCGACTGTACTTTACCCCAACTAAGGTCAGGTACCCAACAGAGAGCTGGGTAGCCTTCCCCCAGGATTGGAACCCAAGACCTTCGGTACGCCAGTTCATCTCGCTTTTGTTCGGCCACCGTACCCGTCTAGATCTAAATATGCCACCCCAAAAAATTAGCGTCACCCGTCCTTAGACATTTTTCCTATACACCTTTGTTCTGATTGCTTAAAATAAAACTATGTTCCAAGCCCTCAGCTAATTAGATTCCAACAAAAGCAAGAATTAAAACACATTCGTTTCATAGAAACATACTATTTAAAAACAACGAGAACCTTAAATAAATGTGTTTCAAAAAGAACAAAATTCTCAGACTTTCCTAAAATTAAAATTAAAACTAGAATAAAAATCCAGTTCGAAATTGACAAAAACTTTTTCATACAGTGTTTTGCATGAAATAGAACAAAAGTCTAGACAAGCATTTTTTTTTTACTATTTTTTTGCATGAAATAGACCAAAAGTCTAGACTTAACTTAATGATATTTTTTACTAAGGCGTAAAACTATTTTTTTTATAAAAGCCTTCTTAAAGCTCTAACAAATATGTATAAGTACATTAAATTAATCGGCTGTACTTTTTTATATTTACCAAGTTTATCTTACTTAGACAATATGCCGTAATATATTAATTTAGAAAAATAAAAGTTAGAAAAAAAAAAAAAAATTTGAAAAACTGTATCTATCACATACTTGTGATAAAACCTATTTCGATAATTACAAATATCAATGTAAACACTAAATAATATTCATAAAAAAAAAACTGTATTTGTATACTTTTGATTAAAACTATGATTCCAACGAACAACTGGAAATGCGAAATCAATTTCCTCTATGTCAACACAAGTACGGTAATAAATCGTAAGTTTGAATAGGAAACACACGTTCTGTGGATTAAAAGAAGAAAAACAGAAACACAGCTGAAGATTTGTGATGGATAATCTACACAGAATAGCGCAGGCGGCATTAAAATATTATATACAGCTTACCGTCAGCCGTTCCCAAGAATGAGGGAGAGAAAAAAAATATGATCAAGCTCACCCGTTTATTTTTTTATCTCTCCTCTCTTTCTCTCTCTCTCTCTCTCTGTCTCTCTCTTTCTCTCTGTCTCTCTCTTTCTTATACTTTCCTATAAAAATTGCGTTTTATTGTTTTTTAGTGTTGTTTTTTTATTGTCTCCTTTTTTTCCCGGCCCCCTCCCCAACCCCTAGCAGCCATTTAGCGTTTCTCTCCTCCCATCTCCTCCCCTATTTTTTTCTCCCCCGTCTGTCGATCAGTTCGTCACATCGAGGCTGAGAACACCTCGCGCGGTGACGTCAAATCTTCCAGCGTGTCTTCTTCCATCATGAAAAAAAAAAAAAAAAAAAAAAAAAAAACAAGGTAGGTATTGCAAGGGAAAGAACTGTAGTTTTTTTTATTTTGAACCTAACCCAGCCCCCCCCACCCTCCCTCCACACCCCGCTATTGTTTTATAATTTTATATTATTCTTATTGTTATTAAAAGTAGCCTAGTGATATAGTTGTGTGTGTGTGTGTGTGTATTTTGTTTCATCACAGTCTATTTTAAATATTTTTGTTTTTCTTATAAATTTAAAGTTAAAACTGTTTTTCGTTTTTCATTGGCGAATTTGTTGGCAAATTAATGTAATGAAGTATTTAATTGGAGAGAGAGAGAGAGAGAGAGAGAGAGAGAGAGAAAGAATATTAGAGAAAAGGTAAAATGTGGATAGAAAGAAGATATGATAATACACCAGGAGAGATATTTTGAGAGATAACAGCGTACAGTTGGACCAGAAGGAAAGAAAGAAGAGATAACAGGAGAGGGGGGGGGGGCAGAAAAATAAAGTTATACATAAAGAGTGTGAGCGCAGAGGTACAAGGAGGCTTTGACATGAGTGGGGGGGGGGGGATATATCCTAAAAGGTCTACATTTAGAGAAGGTACACTCTTGGAGGAGGCCAAAACTAGAATCAAGGTTTATCACAACATGGGCATATGTGGATTTATTTTTTTGTGTTTTGTGTGGGCGATAAGCCATATAACCCTGCACTGGACGCCAGAGGGAAAAAGAAAGAGAGGGTGGCCACAAATCACCTGGCGCAAAACAGAAGAACAAGAACTGAAAGAATTCGGTCACTCTTGGAGCACAATCGGAATTGTCGCACGTGACAGACAAAGATGGAAAGACTTTGTTGCTACTCTATGCGTCCAACGGCGTTATGGGCATGATTCGAACCCTGGACTCACGGATTAGTATTGCGCCGACCATTAGAGACACGTAACCCATTCACGCAAACATACACGTAAACAGCTTATACTAAAAAAAAAATAATTCAAAAAGGTTACATGGAGTTCATGGAGACTCAATTCTTTCGTATGACTTAATAAAGTATTGAGCTACATGGAAAACCAATTGTAACCCTCGTCAGGTCTCGCCGCTTTCTCTCTGACCCAAGAAACTAACGCCGTACACTCGTGTACAACTTGTTCATACCGTGACTAAAGAAACTCTCTTTATAATATATATTATAGTGTAGTGCCTGTACACAATAAAAACGTGACTTCTTGGTTATAATATGTTGTTGTCATCATGTGTTTGTTGTTGTTTTTTGTGTATGTGTGTGCGTATTGTTGTTTTCTTTTTAATTCTTCTTCTTCCGTTGCAAAACACAGTCGATAACTCCGCCCCCATCAGAACACGTGACCTAATTGCTCAACTAATAGTGGTGGAGAGATTCACGTGCTCCGCAAAGGTCAATTACTTCATACGTTTGAGCTGGATGTGGTGTGGTGGGGGTGCAATGTTGGTAAAAAGGATTTGTACGGGGGGGGGGGGGGTCCTTGACCCACTTTTATGCATGGCCGACGGGGTAAAGTCTGGTTCTGAAAAGAGCGTCAGGTAGGTCTCCGGATAGGAAAACTTCCACCACATCCTATTCCCTATATCCGGCAATTTTACGTCAACCATTTGACGTACCGAAAGGTCCTGGGTTCCCATCCTGGTGAAGACTATTATTTTGGTTTCGGGGTTTTTAACGGTGTCCCTAAGTCTACTCAGCCCTGAAAGGGTTTGGCGAAAAAGCGATACAACTGGGCATTGTGCTTGCCCCACAGTCCCCTAGTAT